>BJKM01000150.1:0-600000 GCA_015082035.1 Chaenogobius annularis | reverse complement strand
TTTATGGTTTCTCCTTTGACAGGCTTTGATTTAACTATGTTAATGATATTCACATATGAATGTTGATGATATTCTTAACCTTTTTCTTGATTTTCAGGTTTTATATTTTCCTGTTAATTGATATGTTGTTGACATTTTTGCTTAATAGTATGATTAATAATAAATCAGGGTTTTTTAATGATCATAAGTGGGGTATTGTAATGGAAAATGTCATGTTCTTAGGTTGATGCAAAGCTAAAGTTAAATGTATCATTAGGATGTATGTTTGGGTTCATATGGTCAACTCAGTGACCTTTGTCCTGTGCCTGGTCTGTTGAGCCTCCCTTTTGGTGAAACACATAGTCTCTGTTTTGATTAGTAATTGATGTGTGTGGAGGATTAGGTTGGGCGCCCGAGGCATGGGGACATCTCTGAGTGAATGATCTGACGACCTATGACCTGGGGAATAACAACTGTTAAATCTATTACATTCTTACGATTTTGTACTGCGCATACCAGAAAACTGTTGCCTTTATAAGCTGGACTCGTCTTTGTTCTAGAGTCAGTTAGGGAGGGAGAGAACTTCTGATCGAAGGAGAGATTTTTGGCTGTGCACGGCTAAAATAAAGATTCACCTTTGAACAAACAACTTTGTTCTACCTTGCCTTACTTCTTTTTCACTATCTTAAGTGATTTTTTCCACAAGTGCCTTTATTTTTATTTTTACTTGTTGAATTATTATCTACTAATATTGTCAATAATCCAGACCTTAAAGGAATTTCTATTTTAATAGAGATATTAAGATCTCCACTGTTAAAACCCCAACTTGCATTTTGTTAACAGAACTCAATTATTAGTTCATTTAACTTTTTAACTGGCTAAAAGCTGAGTCAGTGCATAAATGCCATCCATTGCAACGATATAACTGTTTTTTTTTTTCAGTGGATGAAGTGATGATAGTTTGAGAGAACTTGTTATTTTAAATCCCTTGTTGAAAGTTCAAACTTCACTTGCACATGCTCAGTAAGAAAATGTAAGGGTTTTCCCTAGACATGTGGCACTTAAGGTAAGTGTATTTTCTGCTGCTTTATGTTAAAATTAGCTTGATATATCAGGGGGTATGTCACTCTATGACTATTTTAAACTTCTGGTGTAAGATATTTGGCCAAATCATTAAATTAAAATGTTAAATGTTAAAACATCTAAATATATGTGGAAATAAATATATCAACAATAGTTTCACAAGTTAAAACGTTATTTAACTTGAAAAAGACATTTTGTGAATAGTTGTATATAGTTTGACTGCCTCTCCCCCAGAGCAGCAGATACACACAGAGAAAAGCAGGCATGTGCTAAACAACAATGGAAATTTTCATGGCCAGTGTTCAGCCAGGAGGAGAGGAGAAATGCGGAATAAGAAGAGTTTTGGTGAGTTCTGATTTGTAATTTGATTTATTTTCGTGTGATGTTTTTTACCACATGTTTTACCTAATTTCAAACATGGTCAAAGACAGTCGTTGGTAGAGCCAGAAAAGGGTACTGTAACTAAAAGATGTGGGCACATTTATTTTAATTTCTTCAAGACCTGGATTGATTTATTTTATCATGCCTCATTTTATTGTAAATGTAAAAAAAGTGACTTGGATTACAGAAGTAGGCAATCAATTATGTATTTGCACATTAGCCTCCATACAAGAGGCTTTTTTGTTAAATTAGCTTTATTTTTAATAGTGAAATAATACTTCTGTGTTGTGTCACGTTATTTCTTCCACTCTGAGAAAACTTTGGTGGTCTTGAACTTTGAATAAGGGTCAAGGAGAAGAAGCGAGTCTGCCCGTAAGGAGAGTGAAGTCTGGGCGTCTCTTCTTAGACTCTGGATACAGAGGCAGAAAACTGATGGACTGACGAAGTAAGGGCTCTGTGTAATTGAATTGATGCCTCTTATTGTTCTTGACAGTGATATTGCACTGGACGACTGAACAGTCCCAAAACACATGATAGTGGTTTGCCTCCTGGCAAATGCAGACTGTTTCTCCAACAGTCTGCATTTCCCTGTGAATAATGGGAACTTTGACATGGTATTATGAAAATACCTGCAGAATTCTCTCAAAACATGTGATTTTGTGGTTCTCCACTGAGAAGTACACACATTTTCACACTCCTCATCAGTCAAATTAAAATGACCCTCTCTTCCCCATTTATTTTTAATATAATTAGTGAATGCCTGAATCATCAATACTTTGTTTTATTTCTTGGTTATAATAACTCCTTATTTGTAAATACCAACAAAACTCTTTTTTCTCCAAGTCAAAAAGGATTCTTTCAACTCATCAAAAAACCTTGGTCATAAACCTTGGTCATCTCCGTTTAGGTTATGTGTTTTGATTATCGGTAGTTCTTTCCATATTGTAAGCACAGATTTTACCCTGGGTTTCTTAACTTCCTCCAAATGGCTCAACTGTCTGTCATCTGCCAGTAAGACTTGTACAGGAACCCCTGGCACAACATTAATCTCATTATCTTTCCTTTGAGCTTCATATTCTGGGTCACGCCAGTACAGCAATGCTTTGATTTGAGCTGAACTAAAGTATTTTTTCAGACAAGGCAAACCGCAGCCTCCTTTCCTTTTGATAGTTGTAGAGTTTTAAACTTTTTGCCTTGCCATACAAATCTTGAGATTGTTTTATCCCACTCATCAAACAGCCGGTTGGGGATGGATACTGGGAGAGTCTGGAAAAGATAGACCAACCAACTGGGATGGGCCTATTGTTCACTGACTTTGCCTCCCTCCTCCCTGAGTCCCTTTATGAGCATCTGAATGCCTCGGGCATCTCCAGGGTTTCAGCAAACACTTAGGACCATCCCAGTTGGTTTTGATGGCCCATTATCAGGGCTTTCACAGAGTAGGATATAAACCTGAGTTCTCAGACTTGTTTCACAGATTGAGAATGACTCTTGGATGAGAGTCGAAACATTTTGTTTTTCTAAAACAGAGTCCAGATGACCACAACTGAATCTTTTTCTACAATGTTGGACCATTGTAAAGAGCCCCAATGTTTTTTACAATTAAGCTGTCAATTTGGAATTTGGTTAGCACTTTAAATAAATAAGGTCAGCAAACAAAATCAAAAGCTTTCTCAGCATCCAGACTAATGATCACAGCTTTGTCTTGATATTTTTGTATATGGTTCAATATGTCTAAGGATTGTCTTATGTTATCTTGTGTTGTCTGTTAATAAATTTTGTCTGAATTAAATTTGGGAGTATTTGTTCTATTCTTTTGCACATAATTGAGGGGTATATATGATGTTCACATTCAGAATAGAAATTAGTCTATATGAGGCACAGTTAAGACGGTCCTTCCCTTCCTAAGATATTAGAAGATACGATAGCTTCTTTCCAGCTAGGAGGAGGAGTGCCCAGTTAAAAGTTGTTAAAAGCAAAGGAGTAAGTGTGTCTTTTAGAACTTTGTACCACTCTGAGGTGAACCCATCACTGATTTATTGTTCTTTTGATTGTACCTTGTATTTCCAACACTGTTATTTCAGTTCCTAATTTTTTATTTTGCTCTTCTGACATAACGGGCAAATTAAGGATGCCCAGAAATTAATTTATATCTGCCTCTTTATCTCCTGAAATTTTAGAGAAATGTTTTTTATAGACGGATTCAAATGCTGATTTAATTTGGTATTGTTTGGTTAAGACTGTGTTATATGCCTGTCCCGTATTTTAAAAATTGTCCTTTCAGCTAGTTGTTTTGTGAGTTTCCAGGATAACAATTTAGAACATTTTGATCCACTCTCATAATATCTTTGTTTGGTAAAAAGTATTTTCTTTACTATTTTCTAGGAGGTCAGATTATTAATTTTTCCTCTTATCTTTTTAATTTCTTGTAGCATTTTAGGCTACAAGAAATAGTGTAATGTAGATAGGAGCATGTTCACTGTCTATTGTGCCTATATCTGCCTTTTGATCCGTCTTTACTGAAGCTAAAGAAATAGTCTATTCTGAAATAGATTGCATGCGGATTAGAAAAAAAATATGTACTAGGGTTCATCTCCCTCCAGACGTCAATCAGTCCTATATTTTTCATTAATTAACAGAACTTCTTATTTATTGTTCCTCCAGTGCCTCTTGAGTTTGACACGTCTAATGTAGGTTGGATACAAAAATTCAGATTTGGGTTCCCTCAGAGTGGTTAGCGATCAGTATTGAAAGTGATATCACTCCCTGGTGGAGCATACACATTCGATAGTGTATAAACCTTTCCATTAATAGTTCCTTTAATCAGCACATATCTGCCCTTTTTTTCTTTACAATCAGAACTCTGTTCAAAAGCTATTCGGTTTGAAATCAATATTGCAACTCCCCTCTTGTGTTTGCCTCTGTATGATGAATAGTACGATTCTTTATAACAACATTTGGTTAGTTCATCAAGTTCAATGTCGTTCTTTTCTCATTTTTGTTAACATTTTTGTTAATTTGATTGGGTTCAATATGTTAAAGGATGCTACTTGTAACACTTCCAATGCCATTGGGTTGGTTGTATTGATTTTGTGAATGATAATTTTCGAATGCCTTTAAAAGGAAACAGATGAAAAGATAAAATAGTGTGGCAGCTCATGAGAGGGAACAAGTTTCTTTTTAATAAGTGTTGTAACAACGCCACTGGGAGAATGCTAAGATAAATGGGATCACCAAGGCGCGCAGGTAAGTATTCCAAAAACCAAGTTAGAGCCAAGTTACAGAATAGTTTATTTTACAATTTTAAAAATATCAGCTGCTTGTCTTTTTTGGCCCAGGCAATGCGCTCTTTCTATTGTAATGGGGTGGGGGGGCAGCAACTCCTGTGCCCAAAATTAGCTCAGGGATGGCCTTCTCAAGAAAGGTTTCAGTGAGTTCAACTTCTTCTTCTTCCGGTAGACCCACAAGTCTGAGACTGTTCCTACGTGATCTGGACTCCAAATCCAGGTTCTTACTTTTCATATTCTTGTCCTCCTTCCACAGTGTCACTATGTTAGCCCGCAGCTTCAGCAGCTCATCCGTATTGTTTGAAATATGTTGTTCAGTCTCACCGATGAGTGCTAGATCCACTTTTAGCTCCTTTATGTCGGATACTATTTGGTCAAATCGGGCTGTGCCATGCGCTGCTCTCATTTCTGTTCTCAGTGACACCATTTCACGCTTCATTTCCCTTTTCATTTCATGCATCATGAGGGCCAATTGGTGTAAGGTGATCTCCCCCCCACTTTATGACAAGTGTGAGCTTGGAGACCCCACTTCGGGAACGGAGCTTTGTTTACAGGTGGGGAGTGGTCTGTCGGCAGCTGCGTTGGGTCTGTTTGCCATGTTAGCCTCGTTAGCTTATGAGGCGGGCTGTTTTCCAATGAAGCTATAGACCGCCAGCTTTGTTTGTTTAGTTTCCGTAGCATTACCAGTCTTGTGTTTTCCTTGTTAGCTCATCTCTTGCTCCTTGTTTCTTGCGATTTTGTGGGTGAAACCGTGATTTTCAAGATAACTTTCGGTTGAAAAGTAATGTCATGACCGGAACTCCGATTTTGTCCCACAGTTTCTGGTCCATCTGGGGGCCTTTCTCTCTACTCACAGTTTGCGTGCTCACTTGCTGATCTCTAGGAAAATGAATCTGATTGATTGGTCTCTGAGTGTATTGGACAAAGCTTTTTCCCCTAGCAAAGCTGCTCCGGGAGAAGCCACCTGTCCCGACGGTACGGACGCGGCGGGGTACGTACAGGACTCTTGGAATAAATGGCAGGTCCTATGCATCGAGCCCTTGCTCGTGGAAGACGTAGAAGACCTATTTGTATTTGGATTTATGATAGCGGGATTCCTCCTAATTGGGCTTGGAGTGGCCTTGGTCTATCAGAAAAAACAAAAAGAGTTTGTGGAATTGGGTGAAAGGATGAAAAGACTCGAACAGAGACTTGAGTATGGCATGGCACAGCTTGTAGAACTGGACAAAAACATCTTAGTCCGGATTACGGATGTGCAGAAGATTGTGGAACGAGATAAAGAACAGTTAACTTTTTTGAACAATTGAGTAACTCAATGGCACAAACGGATTGCTACACAGAGGAGCAGAAATGATTAGACTATTTGTTCTGGCAATTTCTGATCAAACAAATGTACTAAAAAGTGTTTTTCCCTGTTCTGCTCCATACTACTACTCCTTCCTTATCTTTTCTCCCAGCCTTGGCCTTGAGACCAGCTGGACAGCCAGCGAAACCAAGCAAAACACACACACGCACAAACAACAGATATTTGGCCTTCATATCGCCGTCTGCACTTCCCTGGTATCTACTTCTACTCTTGTTTGTGTCCCTGGCCCAAAACCACTGAAACATTCTGCGCCTGACCTCGCCCAAACGTATTCCATTATATGTGTTGTATGCTGTGTATCATTGTTATGCTTACGCTGAACCTTTTCTCATTTTCCAAGAGTTTAGGTATCCCAGCAGGCGCTGAGTGAAAACTAGCTGCCCGGGTGACTGGTGCTCTTTTCTGCATGTCTTTCCATACTGCATCTGTCATCAAATCAAGTTCCTATGTTGTGAATTTTGTTCATTGACAATGGCAATAAATATATCCTGATTCCTAATTCCTGATTCCTAGATTGGTGAAGCGTCTGCAGTAATGCGGTCACTGCATTGGACTGTTGTGGTGAAGAAGGAGCAGTCGAAAGGCAAAGCTCTCGATTTAATGATCAATCTACATTCCTACCCTCACCTATGGTCATGAGCTTTGCGTAATCGACCGAAAGGATAAGATCCCGGATACAAGTGGTTGAAATTAGTTTTCTTTGCAGGGTGGTTAGGCACGCCCTTAGAGATAGGGTGAGGAGCTCAGTCACACGGGAGGAGCTCAGAGTAGAGCCACTGCTCCTCCACGTCGAGAGGAGCCAGCTGAGGTGGCTCGGGCATCTGTTTCGGATGCCTCCTGGGCGCCTCCCTGGGGAGGTGTTTTGGGCATCCCTCTGGGGCCCAGAGCAGATGGCCTGCAGCCCGGTTTTGAACCCCAGCCCAGTGGTTGGAGACACCACACCACACCACAGGAGGAGAGAGGAGGAGACGGGAGCAGAAAAAAGGAGAGAGGAGCAGAAAGAAGGAGAGAGGAGCAGAGAGGAGAGAGGACAAGGAGAGGAGAGAGGACAAGGAGAGGAGTGGGACAGACAGACAGTCCTATTGCGATATTTCGTTTCAAACCATTGTCAAATTAAAATTGGTTGGTTGTTAAAAAGCTAAACTCAGAAGCCTGGCTGGCAATTAAAAATAACAAGACAAAACAGGAATTTACATTTTTTAGTCCTATATGAAATTATTTACAACTTACACAACCACAGCTCAACAGTTCAGTCAGTGACTTCAAGTGCAGCTTTCAGCCAAAATAGTCTGCGTGCCTTTTTCAAATGTTCATGGGGGAGACATCATCCCAGAACCTGGTATGGCCTCTGTGTATTAGATTCTCTCTCAGTCTGATCATCACCTCTTCCTCTGCTGCGTCTCAGGCCAAACTCAGACTGAGCCGTTCAATCAGATTTATTTCAGTGACATAAGTGAAACAGTGGAGCTCATCAACGCAGATAACAGCGGTTTGTGCTTCGCTCATTTATTCGGCATAAATCTGCAACATGTTTATGTCCCGTGTTTGTTTTGATACAGACAGACCATGCGTGTCCCTGATTGGCTTATCCACCTTTCAGACTCACTCCTTTGTAAAGTGTTGGGAATGTGTGTTTTGCTTGCCTGGTAATGGTAACAGGCAAATTTATTCTCCCTCAACAATAAAAATAAATCAATAAAAACATAATAATTATTGAAAAAAACTACATAAAATGACTTGAGGCTGTACCCAATCGTTTTTTCTACGTAGTCGAGCAAAATTAGTTTTTTCAAGGACATCGCACAATGTAAAATGAGACCGAAGTGCGCTGCCTGCATCTGGTTGTTGATAGCTTTACCATTACGACAATACTCGCTCTGGTCTCTGAAAGTTGAGAAAAGCACTTATAATCGCATCGCAGTGAATTATTAGAATACTTGTAAAATGTGAAAAACAGGAATATTGTTGGAATGCTGCAAATAGTTTAAAATGCGCTAGTTCTTTTTTTTCCTGTTTTAGTAGTAGATTTTAATTTTAGAATTGGGGACAAAGTCTTTAACATTAGATAAGTCTGTCCGTTTATTATGGTTTTGTTTGACGTTAAACTGAACTTTTTTATCTGCTGCCGTCTGGAGACAGGAGAGAGGTGGAGATCCGCAGCTGCTCGATCTGGGCGGTGGAGCGGATAAAAGTGCACCCCTGCCAATTGGTCAAGGAGCGGGTTAAGCAGAACTGCCCCATAAACTTTGTCATCATCAACTTCTACCTGTGGCCCTATGCGAAGCAACACCACCAGCAGATGGCACACATTCCCATTCATCACACGCGCTGTATTTACTATTAACACCGCGTTTTGGCAGCAGTCCAGGAACAAACCAAGCTCCACTTCTGAGTCAGTGCAGCTTTGATGGGGAGACGAGTCCTAGGACAGAGCCAGACCAGATGGTTTCAGATGTAGTAGGAAAGCTGACAGGTGTCAAGAGAAGTATGAATGACCTACAGCACTGGTGCGTGGGCCCCCTGTCTCAGCACTGCAAGGCCCCCCAAAAAAACACAAAAAAGTAATCAACTAAAGGCAAGACAGCAGGGGAATTGTAAAAAATATATAAAATTTAGAGCTATCAATTTAATGATTCTACCGTTTACTTGCATAAATGTGAGAATGGCCCAAATTGCACATATTTGCGACATAAATCTGAAAAATTACACATTTAAATTTCCCTCTTTGTGCTGCCCAGTGGTCGAATGGTTAAGTCACAACACACGTATGCCAGGCTCCAAGTGCAGCCGGCTGCGGTGTTGTGAGTTTGAATCCTGACTCTGATGATTTACTGCATGTCTTTCCCTCTCTCTCATTCCCCATTTCACCCTGTCATCTCAAATAAAGCCTTCGGGCAACAAAATCTTTCAATTTCTCTTTTCATTCTGTTGACATATTAGATGTAATAAAATTAAAATTATAGAGGGGGTTTAGGATATCTATTTGGATAAAATGAAATTTTAGTGAAAATGTCACCTAATTTAGAGTTAAAATAATACATAAATAATAAAATGATAAATCAGGGTAAGTATTAGATATCAGCACATTTTTCAGTACGATCCATGAACATCTTTACAAGATTATATAGTTTCGATGTGTGTAGGTGCTACTTAAGGGCTGAACTTTATGTCTGTAATTTAAGACATGTCTGCATTTTAAGAATGTCCTGGATAAATCTGAGGATGGAAGAAAGGGTTTATTGCCATTGTCAATAAACAAAATTCACAAACATATGAACTTATCTCAGCATTAAGGTGCAACATAAAACACTGATCAATAATAAAAACAACATATATTCAATCCAAAGGGCATGCATTAAGAAACTATTTCAAATTACTATAGTATAAAATAAAAATAAAAAACAGGCATTACTATGTACACAAGAATTACAGTTAGGGGCTGATGTGGGGGCTGAACAATGTTGTTGTTTCCAGGTAAAAATGTATATATTGTTTTGCCTGTATGTCTCACCTTGTCATACTACTTCAGTATTAAGCCTTCAGTCACTATTTATATATATATATATATATATATATATATATATATATATATATATATATATATATATATATATATATATGTATATGTATATATATATATATATATATATATATATATATATATATATATATATATATATATATGTATATATATGTATATATGACTATTAATCGGAATAATTATGACTAGTCGACTATTAAAATAAGAATAATCGTTGTCTGGACAGCAGAGTGGGTTACCGCATTGGCTGGTAACGCGTTAGAGTAGTCAAATTACTTTTTTAGAGTAACGAGGAATGTAACGCGTTAGTTTTGTGCACCCATGTAATCTAGTATTCCCCAAGTTACTTTTTAAAATGAGTAGTTTTGGTTATTTTATCATCTCTTTGCCCGTTCAATCTCCTCACCACAAACCTAGAGCCAGGTTTGCTTCACAGTAGCGGCAGCAAACACGGTGTGTTGTGAGAATGCGCATTGCACCACTAGTGACTCGTGTGATGCCAAAGAGAAATAAACTTTCAGATGCACGTTTTGAAAAACTCCTTCTCCTTCGTTATAACCACTATTTTGTATCGGGTTAGGGTTATTTTTGACCCCCCTGGTAGGCAGGTTAGTGCAACAGGCGAGAGCGAGGTCTGTTTTGTATGTTAGCTTCCATTTTATGGCTGAAATTTCTGCTGATATTGTTCTATATAATACGGCATGTCACCTACACTTTATCTCTGGAACTGTGCCAAAAAAGCTAGGAAGAAAAACAGGCAGATAATCAGGCCACTTATGACCAATATTAAACACAGCTCCACATTATCCTTATGTATTGTTAGAGCCATGCAATTATTATTGTAAGCAAACCAACAAAAGGCTTTAGCAGGTGGCCTCTGGAACTGTGAGGACATGTTCTGTCAAAAAACAGTCACTCGGACATATCCTGTTAGTTTTATCTGAACTGAAGCAGAGACAGCTGCGTTGCCATTAGACGAGAGACGCAGCTTCTTCAGTGAGTTTCAAACTTTTATTAAGCCTGATTTCCACTGTATAACGCTGTTATTTTTGTAAGTAGTATTGTTGTTGATTGTAAGATTTGTGACAGAAACCCTACAGAGCTTGATGCTGTCCTTGAAACCTTCGGTCTTACTCAGCACATGAGTGGCCCCACCCATAGATCTTCTAATTACAAAGGGGGTTAATATTTGAAAAGTCAATGTGGTCGATGTTGCTCTGTCTGATCATTTCCTTCTTCTTTGACTTGTCTGTCATTCCCAAACCACCGGCTGGTCCTGTAATTGTTCGGAGGAGACACATAAATGATAGCACATTTTTTAGCACATGTTTATTAGAATGATTAACTTTAAAAATGTCTCATATTCTAATGTAGGTGTTGCCTGGCTTAAAATAAACAGGGATTTTGTGTTGTCAGTTTACAATAGGATGCTGATTGCCCAATACAGGGCAGTTGATAAATTGCAAGTTAAACCAAAAAAGAAAACTCCCTTTATCAGGAGTTCCCACCCTGTGGGCAGGGCTTACACAGAGGTGGATATGAAACCAGAGTTCCCAGACTCGAAAGAGTCGAAACGCTTTTTTTTTTTCTAAAAAAAACATTCATACAATGGAACACTCCTGGATGAATTTGGGATTACACTGACTCATATACTAATGTAAATGATTTGTTGAATTCTGATACATCTATTGTTTTGAATATTCTGGACACCATTGACCCTATGAAGGCTAAAATGGTTAAAAATAAGCAGAAGGCGGCATGGAGAAATGATGATTCGGTCAGGGCACAGAAAAGGGAGTGCCGCCGGGCCGAACGGAACTGGCGCAAGTCAAAGCTCCAGGTTCAGAAAGAGATTTACAGAGAGAAGTTGTACATGTACAACCTCATTTTATGTAGAACTAGGGAAGGATATTTTTCTGAAATAATTGGAAGCTGTGTCCTGTTTGCCACAGTAAACAGATTAACAAACCCTCCAGCTCAGCTGCCGTTAGAACTCATTTCCACATCCAAGTGTAATGAATTTGCATTATTCTTTAATGACAAAGTTCAGGGCATTAAAAATCCTATAAATTCTACAATGTAAAAAAAATAACCCTCCAAACCACCTACACACTTAGAGCTGACTCACTTTGCACCTGTAACTGACAAAACTGTGAGATCATCACCAGTCTGAGTTCATCTACATGCTGCCTCCATGTGTTACCCACCAGATTTCTAAAGTCTGTGCTGAACAGTTTGTTAGCACCACTCACTCACATAGTTAACATGTCGCTTCCCAATGTCTTTGAAAACTGTGGTCATAAAGCCTCTCCTAAAGAAGAGCAGTCTTGATGCCGCAGTACTGAGTAATTACCGGCCCATCTTTAATCTGCCATTTTGGGGTCCTTGAAAAGGTTGTTTACCAACAGCTCACTGATTTCCTCTTAATAAACAACTAATTTATTGTTTTCAGTCAGGTTTTAGATCTAATCACAGTACAGAGACTGCTCTTGTCAAGGTAACAAATGACATCCACCTGAACACTGACGCGGGCAAAGCCTCAGTCTTAATTCTGTTAGATCTGAGTGCTGCTTTTGACACTGTCGATCATGGGACCCTCTTACAGAGAGTAGAGGACTGGGTGGGCATCACTGGTACTGCCCTAAACTGGTTAAAGTCCTATCTGGAAGACAGGAAGTACTTCGTGGAACTTGGTAACTGCGTTTCAGACCAGATGCCCCTGACCTGTGGGGTGCCCCAAGGGTCAAATCTGGGACTCCTTCTGTTCAGCCTCTACATGCTGCCCTTAGGTCAGTTGATACGCAGCGAGAATGTGTCCTATCACAATGATGCAGACGACACTCAGATCTATGTTTCATTGACGGCAGGTGAATATGGACCAGTGGATTCACTCTGTCACTGCATCCAACAGATCAGTGTGTGGATGCAAAACACCTTTCTCCAGCTGAACTCAGACAAGACTGAAATCATCGTCTTTGGCCCACAGAAACAAAGAGAACGTGTTAACAGTCACCTCCAGAGTCTCGCTCTAAAACCTACAAATCAAGTTAGAAATCTGGGGGTAATAATGGACTCAGATTTGAATTATAACAGCCACGTCAAATCAATAACAGCAGTTTTTTACCATCTAAAAAACATTGCCAAAATCAAAAGTATAGTGTCTAAACCAGACCTGGAGAGACTTATCCATTCATTTGTCTCGAGTAGATTAGACTACTGTAACGGTCTGCTCACTGGCCTCTCCAAACGATCTGTGAAACACTTGCAGTACATCCAGAACGCTGCTGCTCGGGTCCTGACTAGAACCAGGAAGTATGATCACATTAGTCCTGTGCTCAGGTCTCTGCACTGGCTCCCTGTGGCTCAGAGAATAGACTTCAAAGTAGCTCTGCTTGTATACAAGTCTCTCCATGTTAGTGCCATATGAACCATCTCGGACTCTGAGGACCTCAGGGACCGGCCTCTTGCTGGGTGCCCAGGGTCAGGACTAAACATGAAGAATCTGCGTTTCAGTTTTATTGCAGCTAAAAACATTTTTGTTTGTGTATATGACTGAAATGATTGTATTTGCAACTGTTTTGTGATTTCCGTCTTGTCTCTGTGATTTTAATGCATTAATTTTTGCTGTGTGAAGCACTTTGAATTGCCTTGTGTACGAACTGTGTTCTACTAATGAACTTGCCTTGGACGGACAGACAGACAGAGGATGCTTCAGTTAAACATGAGCCCAACAAATTCCTGTAAACGCTGTTGGAAATTTCAACAAGAAATTCATGAGCTACAAGCACGGATATTTGCTTTGGAATCTGAAAAAGGACTGCACGATACAATCCCAGTGTCATCCAGTGGTAAGAAGTCCACATTTTTTAGAAGAAAAACAGCTACTTTCAACCTAAACCGGAGTGACTCTGTTTCCTTACCAAAACTGTCTAAAGGCCAGGAAAACAAAGTCGGTTCGAAGCCAAAGCAATACAAAAGATAATGTAACGCCACCTAAAATACAGCTTACAAACAGATTTTTACCACTTTCAAAGACTGAAGTAAATGAACAAAGGAAAAATGGGAGACATGACGTGGCGAAAAGGCAGACAGAGACAGAGAGAGAATCTGTGCCGAACGTCAAGGTCGTCTTGATTGGGGATGGTGCGATAAGTCACGTGATGCATGAAAAAATCAAAACACATTCTTTTCCCAGCGCCACAGTCACTGAGATTACGTCACGTATTTCTAATGTTTTGGCCACACATAAAGGAGTTAAACAGCTGATTGTGCACATGGGCGCAGTGGACACACGACGCGAAGAGACTGAAGTTTTGAAAAGAGACTTCTTGGAGTTATTCGATGAGCTTAATAAAATGGAAATAAAAACATTCATAAGTGGACATCTTCCAAACATCGACAGGAAGATAAAACAAGTTTAGCCGGCTGCTTCAGCTGAACACATGGCTGTCCAAAGAGTGTGCAACAAGAGGTTTGCACTACATTGAGAACTTCTATCTATTCTGGAAACGAGAGGACCTGTTTAAGAGAAATGGCCCACACCTCTGTAGAGGTGGAGTGAGGGTGCTGACAGAGAACCTGCTCCACGCTCTGAGTCATTGGACTGGGCCTGGACAGGGTCCTGAGCAGATAGTTAGAGAAGAGAGGAATGAGAGATTCCTGCTCCATCAGCCAGAGACCAAGCCAATGTTTCAACATCAGCAGCACCACAACCACAGCCTCCACCAAAGGATTTATTAGCAGCCGCTCTACCACCACCAGCAAAGAATTCAACTCCAGCGGCTCCACGATCACCTCCACCACCTCCAGCAAAGGACTCATCTGCTGCAGCACCACAACAATCTTCACCACGGCTAGCGCTGGAGTAATTTCAGTTCTTTCCTGCACGGCCCTCATCAAAGGCCTTGGACCCATCTGTGGCGGGCCCGGCAGTATCCCCGCCATCGCCCCTGCCCTCAGAGCAGCCCTGGATCCCCCCTGCAACATCTACTCCCACTACAGATTCCTCACTCTCCTTTCCATCTCCACTCTCACCCAGTCTAAACCAGACCTGGAGAGACTTATCCATGCGTTTGTCTCTAGTAGATTAGACTACTGTAACGGCCTGCTCACTGGCCTCTCCAAACGAGCTGTAAAACAGCTGGAGTACATCCAGAACGCTGCTGCTCGGGTCCTGACCAGAACCAGGAAGTACGATCACATTAGTCCTGTGCTCAGGTCTCTGCACTGGCTCCCTGTGGCTCAGAGAATAGACTTCAAAGCAGCTCTGCTTGTATACAAGTCTCTCCATGGCCTAGCACCAAAGTACATCTCGGACATGTTAGTGCCATATGAACCATCTCGGACTCTGAGGACCTCAGGGACGGGCCTCCTGCTGGTGCCCAGGGTCAGGACTAAACATGGAGAATCTGCGTTTCAGTTTTATGCAGCTAAAATCTGGAACAGTCTTCCTGAGGATGTGAGACAGGCCGCTACTCTGGCAATGTTCAAATCTAAACTAAAAACTGTTTTGTTTGGCTGTGCATATGACTGAAATGCTTTTCTTTGCACTCTTCTCTTTTATGTCTTGAACATATTTCTGTTGTATTATTTTGTGCCATGTCTTTGTGATTTTAATGAATTTTTTCCTGTTGTGTGAAGCACTTTGAATTGCCTTGTGTATGAATTGTGCTCTACAAATAAACTTGCCTTGCCTTGCCTTGCCAGTCTCATAAGCAGTTTATTAAGCACACAAAATCATACAATAATAATGAATGTATAAAAGGGTAGATAAAATCTATAGGACCCTTCTGTCCCCCACCTCCTGCACCGAGTCCAGAACACAGTCCAGGGCGGAGCTGGACTTCTTGATGACTTTGTCCAGGTTCTTCCTCTCCCACTCCCAAGGGTGTGCACACTTATGCAACCACATTATTTTAGTTTTTTTATGTTTTTTACTGGCCCTCCCCCAGGGATTTCTTTCTTTTTTTTTTTCCAACTGAATAGTTATTATTAAAGTCCTGACCAGAGAGTAGAACACGCTGGATCACTGCTACACAAGTCTCACCTTCCTCCGTGGCCCGCGCTATTGAATCAAGCTGACATTACATAGTAGGATATCATACAACTATGGCTTAGATAAAACACACACACACGCACACGCACACGCACACACCAAAGTACATGAAATTACCCCAATTTTCAGATTCATTTAGTTTTTCCCCCAGACCCCCCTGCTGCGAATAGGGCTCTCAGGGCTTTTTTCACCCCGTCCACCCCTGCTACACAGGCCATGAACAAGATTTTTGTCATTAAAGCACTTAATTAAATGTAATCTAACAGAACTTACTGCTGTGATTTGAATCTTTTTTTAAACTATGTAACTTGGATGGATGTTATATTGGCGTGACCACAGTGCACACGTCTGATGTTGCTCACAGTGGTCTAAGGGGGCGCTCAGGGAGTTTGTGTTTGCACTTGAAGATTAAAGGGAGCATTGCTTGTGACAGGTTGCTCCAGTCTAGAGACATAAAGCATGGGTAAAATGTAGACGTCAAATGATCCAGAAAAGACAACAGTGTATTCCTTTACTTGTAGTAAATCTATTTGGTCTTATCTTTGCTGTTGTTTAATTGGTAAGGTGGCAATTACGCACAAATGCAAAATAGTGGGGGCATCATAAATATAGTCTTTTGGACGGCGGCTGGTGCTGCCTAGAAGCTACAAGTGAATGGAAATAAACAAGCAGCAGACTGTGTGAGTAAGTGACCAGTGTGCTGTGTCAGACGGCTCCGGTGCACTGCAAAGAGAGGACCAGCTAAAAACAACAGAGAATCCTTTGGGACATTTTATTTAACTGTCACAACATCTAGTAATCAAACCGCTATATAATACATCTTTTTGGCTCACTATTTAGCTACAATTGTTCATACAAAAACATCAACATACAAACATAAGCAATATAATGTATAATAAATCACATTCAAATAGTCATCTTCATTTTTCAATTGCTACGGTAACCTTAAAGGCAAACAAAGATTATATCAAATTAATTGTAGATTTGTATGAGATACAATTATGTAGATATTAGATAAATAGAAAACCTCACCTCTAGAACCTACTTCATTGTACTGCATTTAAGATGGAAAACAATGTAGAGGGTTTAATTAGCTTCATGAAATAAATATAAAAATAAATGAAAATAAAGATACCTCTTGAAACACCTGATTCTGCGTCAGCCCCTCTTGATCTACACATGAACAAGACAAAATGTTATTAGCATTCATAACTAGAACAACATAACTTTCCACTCTTCCACAGAAGTTACCTGGACTTGTCACTATTTTTGCAGGTGCACTTCCGGCCTGTTGTAAACACAAGGAAAGGCGTGTGATTTGTTTTTGCTTTTCTTTGTTCTATGGCATGGAGATACATAGAGTCTATAGTATACAGTGACCATGTCTGTGTAGCACCTACCATGATGCAATGCACTGTCTGAAAAGAGAGCAGAGAGAAAACAAATGAGCACCAGAGCATGATTTTACACTCTTCACAGGCGGCTGAGGCCAGAGTCATCAGATCAGAATCAGAATCAGAATCAGAATCAGAATCAGAAAGAGTTTATTGCCATTGTCAATGAACAAAATTCAAAAACGTAGGAACTTGAATGGGTCATTCATTTAGATTTAGAGCCAGCCCCAAGGGAAAATGTGGACGTAGTTCATCTTTAATTGCGCTTTTCAATTTCAATTCTAATAATACGTTCCCTTGTCAGAGGGTAAGTCGAGTGACTGGAGTGATAAAAATAATGCGGTATAATAAACAGTATATGTGTTGGGCCAGTGTACAGAGCCATTAAGTTCACATACTTTTATAATCCCCTTGTGAGGGAAATTCATTCTCTGTATTCGACCCATCCTTCAATGCCACATGAGGCAACCTGTTTCTATTATTATTATAGCGTATTTACATAGTGTGTTTCTACCTTCAAGGCACCCAAAGGACTTTACAAAGCAATGTAGGTGAAGTGTCTTACCTTGACACAACAACATTTCCTCTTGCCCTGTGGCACCTGGTGTTCCAGTGGTTTCCCATTCAAGTACTAACCAGGCCCTGACCTGCTTAGCTTCTGAGCTCTGATGAGAATTGGACATTGGCAAGCAGGTTTGGCCACGCAAGCAGTATATCTGACAATACAGAGGCATTTTTTTAGATTAGAACTAAGGAATTGTAGATGGGTCTGGATGAAAAGGTACAATTTCCCACATGTACAGTACACAAACAGCGCTAGTGTTTACAAATTGAATAATATAAATAATATCATTTTTGCAATATCACAACAAAGTAATTTAGGATTGGGATAATAGCAAATGATTGGGAAAAACAGTTTGCGTTTTTATGCCAAGTGATTGAAGTGATGGTAATAATTCCAAAATACATCAAAAACTGAATTGTATATGCTACCTGGGTATTGTGTATGCTGAGATGTCGGTGCCAAGGTGATGAAGATGCATATGAGTGTAAAAGAAATCAAGTCTGACGCACATAAAATCACAAAAGTTTGAGTTTGGAATATGGACAAAAATAACATTAATAACAATGTAAAGATGGTAAGGTCTATTCCAGGGTACTGGAAAAGAGAATTTGACGGATAGTCGAACCTCGGTTTCAGGAGGAGCGGAGTGGTTTTTGTCCTGGTCATGGAACACTGGACCAGCTCTATACTCTCCATCGGGTGCTCGAGGGTTCATGGGAGTTTGCCCAACCAGTCCACATGTGCTTTGTGGATCTGGAGAAGGCTTTCGACCATTTGTGGGGTGCTGCGGGAGTACGGGGTCCGGGGCCCTTTGCTCAGGGCTGTCCGGTCCCTGTATGACCGGAGCAGGAGCTGTGTTCGCATTGCCGGCAGTAAGTCAGACCTGTTCCCAGGGCTGCCCTTTGTCGCCGGTTCTGTTCATTGTTTTTATGGACAGAATTTCTAGGCGCAGTCAGGGGTCGGAGGATGTCCGGTTTGGGGACCACAGGATCTCATCTCTGCTGTTTGCAGATGATGTTGTCCTGATGGCTCCATCTTGGACCTGCAACATGCACTGGGACGGTTTGCAGCCGAGTGTGAAGCAGCTGGGATGAGAATCAACATCAAATCTGAGGCCATGGTTCTCAACCGGAAAAAGGTGGCTTGCCCTCTCCGGGTGGGTGGGGAGTCCTTGCCCCAAGTGGAGGAGTTCAAGTATCTCGGGGTCTTGTTCACGAGTGAGGGAAGGATGGAGCGTGAGATTGACAGGCGGATCGGTGCAGCGTCCGCAGTGATGCGGTCGCTGGCATCGGAGCTGAGTCGAAAGAGAAAGCTTCTCGATTTACCGGTCAATCTACGTTCCTACCCTCACCTATGGTCATGAGCTTTGGGTAGTGACCGAAAGAACAAGATCGCGGATACAAGCGGTCGAAATGAGTTTCCTCCGCAGGGTGGCTGGGCGCTCCCTTAGAGATAGGGTGAGGAGCTCAGTCACACGGGAGGAGCTCGGAGTAGAGCCGCTGCTCCTCCTTGTCGAGAGGAGCCAGCTGAGGTGGCTCGGACATCTGTTCAGGATGCCTCCTGGGCGCCTCCCTGAGAAGGTGTTTCGGGCATGTCCCACCGGGAAGAGATCCCGGGGAAGACCCAGGACACGCTGGAGGGACTATGTCTCTCGGCTGGCCTGAGAACGCCACGGGATACCCCCGGAGGAGTTGGAGGAAGTGTCTGGGGAGTAGGAAGTCAGGAGTCCCTGCTTAGACTGCTGCCCCGCGACCCGGCCCCGGATAAGCGGAAGAAGATGCTGGATGGACAATGTAAAGATCTCTGGTGACATAAATATAACACGTGAGCAAAATAATACCATGTCGTCTTTTTTCTCTAACAGATGAAGGGCAGCTGGTGTCCCTCCTGCACTTGCCGACAGATGAGTCTCCAATTTACAGAGACCCAGACCATAAGTCAGAAGTGGTCGTGGTCCAGAGATGAAAATCTTCCCAGTGCTTCGGTCTTGTGTGGAATTGAAACCCAAATAACTTCTTATCAGGGAGAGTCTCTGCTACATCAGTCTGGGAAGTGAATGCAAATACATTTGTTTATTATTGACTGTTAAGCAATTATTGTTAATCAATGAGCTAATGTTAATAATGAAATGTAACATGTTGTAATTGTAATGAAATGTGTACTTTTTTATTATTGCAGTTGTGCAATCACCTGTCCAGGGCCTGCAGATTGAAAGTAGCAGTAGCTAAATCTGGTGCAGACGATCTCTTTTCTTGAAGATTCATGATTTTGTAAATTGTCCCTGACAAATAAAGACTAAACTAAAACCAATTGTCACCTCATATTTTCCCACACTAACCTTATTAGATAATATTGAGGATGTTGATGTGTTTGATTATGTTCAAATCTAAGCTAAAAACTGTTTTGTTTGGCTGTGCATATGACTGAAATGATTTTTTCTTTGCACTCTTCTCTTTTATGTCTTAAACTATTTGATGGATAGCCTGAAAATGGCACCTTTAAATTTCTTTAAACTAAGGTTTTGTGATTTCTGTCATGTCTTTGTGATTTTAATGCATTTTTTCCCCTGTTATGTGAAGCACTTTGAATTGCCTTTGTGTACGAATTGTGCTCTAGAATAAACTTGCCTTGCCTTATCATAAATTCCATGGACACACCTAAACTAAATCAGCAATTCAGTATCTTGACTTGCAAATGCACTGCCCAAATGTTTCGGCCCAATTGAACACACAGACTTGATATTAATTTTTGTTTAAGTTTTTAATTATAGGACACAAAAGCTAATGAACACTTTATCAGGGTGAGCCGTATTTACTTTATACTTGTTAACATAATTTCTATACCTTCTGCTGACGCATTTGTTATTCCTGTGTGACAGACAGCTTAAACCTTCCTTTGATCTTGTCGGCTGGAAGCCTCCCATTGAACAAGCGACAAAAACATTTTATTTGAATTAGGATTGTGCAATGCCTGATGAGAATCATAAATATATAAATAATTGTTCATGTTGTTCATAAAAGCTTAAAGCTACTGGAAAACAAGAGTTTTCAAATATGTTGTACCCAGGTGCTCTATATTTGGGATCATAATAATTGAAAAGCTAAAAAAAACAGAGGCACTTGAGGGATTTAGGAAAATGTAGGAAAATCCCTAAATTTCTCGAGATTCTTCAGCCTTTTTTGTTTTTTAAAATTATTTCAAACATACTCAGTATTGTGCAACTTCGATCAGTATATTTTTCATCAGTTTTGCCTCACCTAATATAAACTAAATTCCAACATTTTGTGTGACCTGGCCGCTCACATGATATTAAGATATTCTCCAAATTCTAAATATTTTCTTGTGTATTTATTTACTAATTGTATATACCTTATTCCTTTGTAAATGCACAGAACCCACTGCCTTTCATTCTCTCATTCAGCCCTCAGTTGGGATGGAGGAAATGGGTTTGTCCAACCTCACTCATATTGTGATTGGTCACACCTTTTTGTGGCAGTATCTTATATACAAGTACATCGATGCCTATTCATTTCATCTCAATAGTGTGCATCTTAACAGGTAAACAAATGCCATTAGATCATTTAAATGTAATAATACTAACTCCTTTGGATATTGTCTTTCAGCCATGGGTTCCCTGTTGCTGCTTTCTGCTGCACTGCTTTTCCTCAGCTGTAAGTCAATTGTGTTAAATGTTCTTCTGATTTCTGTAGAACTTTATCAATATTAATTTGGTCATTTTAATATGAAGGTTATTTAGTGTTTTTATTACCCAAACTTTTAATTGACACTGACTTTATGTAATTGCATTTATGCATTTGAATTATGTGAACTGAATTTTTTTTAACATCCATCAAGTCAAATTATTAACAAATATGAATATGATGTAAAACAAAATCAGCGTAAGAAAAACAGCAATGTTTTAAAAATCAGTGGGAAATAATACAATTCTTTAATATTCAGTTTGTACTGTGTTTTGAATTTCAGTTTATAAAAATACAATGTCTTAAAATGTCCATTTTTATATTGACTTTGTTCAAATACAGTGTTTCAATTTTAGTGTATGAAAATACAATATTTTAAAATTAACTTTGTTAAAATACAGTTGCTGTTTCTTAATTTGGTGAAATTTTTTTGGAGTGTGTGGTTTATATCTGTATAGATATTAAAATATTTATGAATGTTTAGTTCAAAACTTGGCCAATAGAAATAGTTATGGCGTACATTATCCTGGAGCGCCCTCTTGTGGCTTTATTGAGTTGTCGTCAGGCTGTCAATACGTGACATATATTCGTCTCAGTCTCTCATTTAAACTTCACTTATCACCAACAAGCGACGAAACAGAAAGCATAGACCACCTTACATTTCCTTACACTATTTGAAGTAAAATGGCCGCAGCAGAATTACCTGCAGATGCTTTTCGGGGTTAAAGTGGAATAGCGATCTACTTATCAACTAAATAGACTAATCGAACCACGGGTTTGTGTCTTGTCAGCTAAGTATGAAGGTGCCACTGCAGAGCCCTGCGGAAACAGGGATGTTCGTCCACTTCTCATGGCAGCGCCCCCAATGCAGCGTGGCGCCAACCCCCCTGACAGGAGGGGGAGAGAGGAAAGAGGAGAGAGGAGAGAGGCTCTGGCTGTGGGTTTGTAGAAATACTCCTCTGTCTTGTCTTGCATACAACTAGACAAAACAGAACACAACTAGACAAAACAGAACACAACTAAAGCGACTGCACTCTGCTTTGCTTGCCATGCCTTTCTCCTGTTCTGATGGCACAGCTCGTGGTATGGAAACTTTGATCACAAACATTGTTCTTGTTGTGGTTTGTGTTTATTAATCGACAAGCGTGTGTAACCGGCGCCAGCCCGAGGGGGAAGCTGGGCGGTAGCACGAGGTACACAGCTAAGGTTAGACTGTGTAGCCTAAAGATAAAGTGCGGCTGTGGAAAGACGGAGGAGACGTGTTAGTCTTAACACAGCTTGTTTTAATTCTCATAATCATACAATTATCCCATACAATTCAATATAATAAAATTACAAATAGACAATACACTATACTGTGGAAATAAAAATACACACAACTGAATCTCTCTTACACCACTCACACGTACACACACGCACAGATCGGCAACATCAAACAAGCGCCTCCAAAAGGCGGAATTAACTCTGTAAAACAGTCTGCATGGGGGCTGTTCCAAACCCCACCCAGAACAACAGTCACAATCAAGACGGTATAATTTTGCATGCAACCAGCATGTTACCAAGCACCTGAACAAATTACTTTTTTAAATACTCTAAGTACTGCACATGGCAGACTCGTGGCGAAATCTAGACCACATGACGGTGCAAACAAAAATACATTTCACTTTCGCCAAACTAACAGTTACCGTTTGTTCAGTCTTTATATTTACATGATATATTTTATATTTAAGGACACAGGACGCTGGGACATTACCGTCCTTATGAACACTGTTTATTTTGTTTTCCACTGTAGCCCCTCGAGGCAACTACTGTTGTGATTTTGGGCATTACAAAAATAAATTGAAAAAATGAATTGAACATGAGGATTAACTTTGAACCAAGTTTCAGTCAATAAAACAACTTTTATGATCGTACCTGTGGAAAGACAGAGGAGATGTGTTAGTCTTAACACAGCTTGTTTTAATTCTGAGCTGCGCCTGCGCATTGTCTCTCTCTAGTCCCCACAGGCAAGGCAAGGCAAGGCAAGTTTATTTGTAGAGCACAATTCGTACAAAAGGCAATTCAAAGTGCTTCACACAACAGGAAAAAATGCATTAAAATCACAAAGACATGGCAGAAATCACAATAATGTTCAGACTAAAAGGAAGGGCAAAGAAAAGGTCAGTATATCGAAAACAGTTTTTTAGCTAGGATTTGAACACGCAGAGTAGCGGCTGTCCACATTCAGGAAAGTTGAGATTTTTTCTGGTAAAATAAAAATCATGTTTAGGGATCTGGGAAGCAGGAGGCGGGCATGATCTCAGAGTCCGAGATGGTTCATATGGACTAACATGTCCAATGTATTTATCACCATGGAGAGACTTGTATACAAGCAGACGCTTTGAAGTCTATTCTCTGACCCAAGGGAGCCAGTGCAGAGCCACACAACTATGTATCATACTTCTGGTCTAGTCAAAACGCGGGCACAGCGTCTGGATGTACTGCAGCGATTAAGCTCGTTTTAGGGCGACACCGTTACATAGTCTAATCTACTAGAGACAAAAAGCAATCGATAAGTCTCTCAGGTCTGGTTTAGACACTATACCTTTTGATTTTGGCAATGTTTTTTAAGATGGTAAAAAACTGCTCGACGTGATTGATCTGACGTGTGTTAAATTCAAATCTGAGTCCATTATTACCCCAGTTGTCTACTTTGATTTGTAAGGTTTTAGAGCGGACTCTGGAGGTGACTGTTAACAACCTTTCTCTTTGTTTCTTGGGCAAAGACGATGATTTCAGTCTTGTCTGAGTTCAGCTGGAGAAAGTTGTCTTTCATTCCAACACACTGATCTGTTGGATTGCAGTTGACAGAGTGAATCACTGGTCCTATTCACGCTCCGTCAGTGAAACAGATTTGAGTGTCGTCTGAAATATGTGATAGGCAACATCTCGCTGCGTATCAACTGAACGCTAAGGGCAGCATGTAGAGGTTGAACAAAAGGAGTCCAGGATTGACCTTGGGCACCCCACAGGTCGGGCATCTGGTCTGAGACAACAGTTACAATTTCGCAAAGAACTTCTGTCTCCGAAGGACTTTAACAGTTCAGCGAGTGCCAGTGATGCCCACCAGTCCTCTAGTCTCTGTAAAAGTATCCATGATCGAGTGTCAAAAGCGCAACTCCAGATCTAACAGAATAAGACTGAGGTTTTGCCCGCGTAGTGGTCAGGTGGATTGTCTTTGTCACCTTGACAAGAACAGTCCTCAGTGCTGTGATGAGGTCTAAAACCTGCTGACAACATCAAATGAGCTGTTTATTAGAGGAATTCAAGTGAGCTGTTGTAAACAACTTTTCGTTCAAGATGTCATTTGTCACCTTGACAAGACAGTCTCAGTGCTGTGATGAGGGTCTAAAACCTGACTGGAAACATCAAATGAGTTGTTTTTAAGAGGAAATCAGTGAGCTGTGGTAAACAACCTTTTCAAGGACTTTGCCCCAAATGCAGATTAATTACTCAGTACTCGGCATCAAGACTGCTCTTCTTTAGGAGAGGCTTTATGACCGCAGTTTCAAAGAAATTGGGAATGTTCCAGATTGAAGCGCATGTTAACTATTTGAGTGAGTGGTGCTAACAAACTGTTCAGCACAGACTTTAGAAATCTGGTGGGTAACACCATCGAGCAGCATGTAGATGAACTCAGACTGGTGATGATCTCCTGGACAGTTTTGTCAGTACAGGTGCAAAGTGAGTCAGCTCAAGTTGTAGGTGGTTTGAGGGTTATTTTTTGCATTGTAGAATTTATAGCATTTTTATGCCTGAACTTTGTCATTAAAGAATAATGCAAACTCATTAACTTGGATGTGGAAATGAGTTCTAACGGCAGCTGAGCTGGAGGGTTTGTTAATCTGTTTACTGTGGCAAACAGGACACGCGAGTTGTTTCTGCAGCTTCCAATTATTTCAGAGAAAATATCCTTCCCTAGTTTACATAAAATGAGGTTGTACATGTACAACTTTCTCTCTGTAAATCTCTTTTGCGCCATTTTCGTTCGGCCCGGCGGCACTCCCTTTCTGTGCCTGACCGAATCATCATTTCTCCATGGCGCCTTCTGATTATTTTTAACAATTTTTAGCCTTCATAGGGACAATGGTGTCGAGAACATTCAAAACACTAGATGTAACAGAGTTCAACAAATCATTTACATTAGAACATGAGACATTTTCAAAGTTAATCATTTCCATAAAAAGTTTTCCCGTGCTGTCATTTATGTGTCTCCTCCGGACAACTGCAGGACCAGCTGGTGGTTTGGGAAAAACAGACAGGTCAAAGAAGACACAGAAATGATCAGACAGAGCAACATCGACCACATTGACGTTTGAAATATTAACCCTTTTGTAATTAGAAGATCTAGAGTGTGCCCTCTGCTGTGGGTGGGGCCACTCACGCGCTGAGTAAGGCCGAAAGTTTCAAGGACAGCATGAAGCTCTTTAGCGTTTCTGTCACAGATATTATCAACATGAACATTGAAACACCTGTTATGACCAAACCATCAAAATCTGTGCATACGACTGCAAGCATCTCAGTAAAATCATCAATAAAACTTTGGCAGTGCTGAGGAGGCTTTTATAAAACAATGAAGAGAATGGATGGAGACTGTTTTAGCTCAATTTTAAAGGCTACGTACTCAAATGTTGAAAACACCCCAAAGGACAACCTGTGGGTAACTATTTCATCTCTAACAAAAGCACACACACCTCCTCCCTTTTTGTTTTCTCGTGTTTCAGATTCAAACATAAAGTTGGGTGGAGCAGATTCTATTAGAACTAAATTTCCTGTGTTTTTGTCAAGCCATGTTTCAGTTAAAAACATAAAATCAAGATTATAAGAAGTTAATAAAATTATTAATTGAGAATGATTTGTTACATAAGGATCTGACATTTAGCACAGCAAGTTTCAGACTAGTTTCATTGTGACTGGGCGTCATCTTTTTACAGGGAATATGAATCAAATTTCTCAGATTAGGCAGTCGGACTCGCATTTTGTTTCCCCATCTGTGTGATGTTACAACAGAAATAGCACTAGGGAGGCTGTTTTTACACAGGGCCCCGGGTTGGTTTGATTTATATTATGACTATAAGTCGCTGAGACCCAGTGCATCCTAGCTATGGAGATACCAGGTGAAAGGCGAGGGGGGATAGGTGGGGGGGCTTTTGTTGGTGTAGTGGGAGCCGGTGAGCGTTTGGGACCAGGTGAAAGGCGGGGGGGTTTAGGTGGGGTGATTTTTGTCTGTGTAGCAACATTCAGAGGGAGAGTTTCATCATCGTTGATATCAGAACTCTTGATCTTGCTATATTAGGCGTGAGTGGAGCCATCTTAATGCTGATTTGATCAGATAGTTCAAGATGGCTGGGAAGGACGCCCTCGGTGAGGGTGGAGATGGAAAGGGAGAGTGAGGAATCTGGTAGTGGGAGTAGATGTTGCAGGGGGGATCCAGGGCTGTCGATGGCAGGGCGATTGGGGTACTGCCGGCCTGCCACAGATGGGTCCAAGGCGCCTTTGATGAGGGCCGCTGCAAGAAAGAACTCGAAATGACTCCTGCGCTAGCCGTGCGCGAAGATTGTTGTGGTGCTGCTGGAGTTGAATTCCTTTGCGTGAGTGGTGAGGGATCTGGGGCTGTTGAACTTGTGTTGGTGGTGAGCGGCTGCCTAATAATCCTTTGGTGGAGGTTGGGTTGTGTTGCTGCTGAGTGGATTTTAAACATTGGCTCGGTCTCTGGTTGATGGAGCAGGAATTTCTTTCCTTCTTTCATTCTCTCTTGTCTAACTATAAGCAGGAATTCTCCTCAGGACCCTGTCCAGCTGCTGCCAGGCCTGTCCAGGCCAAGTCAAATGCCTCAGAGCTGTGGAGCAGGTTTTCATGTCAGCACCCTCACTCCACCTCTAACAGAGGTGTGGGCCATTTCTCTTAAACAGGTCCTCTCGTTTCCAGAATAGATAGAAGTTCTCAATGTAGTGCAATCCTCTTGTTGCACACTCTTTAGGACAGCCATGATGTTTACAGCTGAAGCAGCCGGCTAAGACTTGTTTATCTTCCTGTCGATGTTTGGAAGAGGTCCACTTATGAATGTTTTTATTGTCCATTTTATCAGCTCGTCGAATAACTCCAAGAAGTCTCTTTTCAAAAACCTTCAGTCTCTTCGCGTCGTGTGTCCAACTGCGCCCACGTGCACAATCAGCTGTTTAACTCCTTTATGTGTTGCCAAACATTAGAAAATACGTGACCAGTAATCTCAGTAACTGTGAGCGCAGTGGAAAAGAATGTGTTCTTTGATTTTTTTCATGCATCACTGACTTATCGCACGCATACCCACATCAAGACGACCTTGACGTTCGGCACAGATTCTCTGCTCTGTCTCTGTCTGCCTTTTCGCCAAGTCATGTCTCCCATTTTCCTTTTGTTCATTTACTTCAGTCTTTGAAAGTGGTAAAAATCTGTTTGTAAGCTGTATTTAGGTGGCGTTTACATATCTTTGTATTGCTTTGGCTTCGCCTGGCCTTCTAGACAGTCTTTGGAAACGAAACAGAGTCACTCCGGCGTTGAAAGTAGCTGTTTTCTTGTAAAAAATGTGGACTTCTTACCACTGGATGACACAGGATTGTATCGTGCAGTCCTTTTTCAGATTCCCAAAGCAAATATCCGTGCTTGTAGCTCATGAATTTCTTGTTGAAATTTCCAACAGCGTTTACAGGAGGTTGTTTCCCTTCTCACAGACATGTCGCTGGTTTCGTCAGATTTGTTGATTAAAACTCGAAAAAATGCTCTTAAAATCCTTGTTGACTTTAAAAAAAGTCATCATAAAAAAATGTCTGGAAGACAAAAACTGATTTAAAAGCAAATAAATAAGGAAAGCAGCTGAAGCAAGCAGGAGCACAGCCGGGAAAGCGTCTGACACTCTTTGGAAGCAGGAAGTACACCAAGTTAACAATAAAGCACATTAGCTTACATAGCAGTAAACATTAAGTAAAAGAGCGAATGTTGATAGTTTGACACAAACCTGTCACAGCTGTTTGATCAGGCTCCCCACGGCACATCTGACTAAGGGAGGGTACAGGCACAAGTTTAAATACTGCTCTGCGTGCTATCATTGGTTTAGCAGGTTCATGTGATGAAGTTGCGTAAAGCAACGTAATCGAAGTGGATTACGAAAACGCGAAGGACATGAAATAAGCAAATCTATATTCTATATTTGTGTAATGAGTATGCAACAATTTAACAATACATGATTTTTAACCAGGGTTACAGTCAATCTGTTCATAAATTGGTAATGTTGTAGGCTTATATCCAATATAAGTGCTTGTGTGCAAAGTGTCTATGCCACGAGCTGTGCCACACAGAGCAGGAAAAGGCAAACGATTTTTTTCAGAATCAGAATTCAGAATCAGAAAGAGTTTTATTGCCATTGTCAATGAACAAAATTCACAAACATAGGAACTGTGTCTCGGCCTTAAGGTTGCAACATAGAACACTGAGCAATAATCTATAAAACAACATATATTCAATCAAAAAGGGCATGCATTAAGAAACAATTTAAAAATTACTACTATACAATAAAATAAAAAATAGGCATTTCTATGTACACAAGAGTTACAGTTAGATTTACAGTTTGAGTGCAGAAAGTGACAGTGCAGTGAGTGATGAATAGTTGCAGTTAAAGTGACAGGTGCTTTTTGAAGTGTTCATGAGTCCAACAGCAGAGGGAAAGAAACTATTCTTGTGGCGGGAGGTTCTGTCCGGATGGACCGTAGCCTCCTGCCTGAGGGGAGTGGTTCAAATAGACCATGTCCAGGCTGAGAGGGTCAGTTGTGATCCGACCATGCTCGTCCCAGAGCCCTGGAGACGTACAGTGTCCTGCAGAGATGGAAGTCTGCAGCCGATCACCTTCTCAGCAGAGCCGCACAATGCGCTGTAGTCTCTCTGTTGTCCCTGACTGTGCTCCAGCTCCAGCGTACCACACGGTAGATGGAGGAGGAGTGAGGATGGAGCTCAATGATGGCCGTGTAAAACTGCACCATCATCTGCGCTGGCAGCTTGGCTTTCCTCAGCTGCCGCAGAAAGTACATCCTCTGCTGGCCTCTTGATGAGGGAGCTGATGGAGGGCTCCCACTTGAGGTCCTGGGTGATGGTGGTGCCCAGGAAGCGGAAGGAGTCCACGGTGGTGATGGGGAGTTCTGTCATGATGAGGGGGGGCTGGGGGGCTGGGGGGCTGTGGCTTTCCTGAAGTCCACGATCATCTCCACTGTCTTCTGGGCGTTGAACTCCAGGTTGTTGCCGCTGCACCAGGACACCAGCCGGTCCACCTCCCTCCTGTAGACAGACTCATCCCTGTCCGAGATGAGCCCGATGAGGGTGGTATCGTCCGCAAACTTGATGAGTTTTACGGAGTCGTGGCTGGAGGTGCAGCAGTTTGTGTACAGGGAGAAGAGCTGAGGGGAAAGTGCCCTCTGGAGCACTGGTGCTGATAGTCCGAGTGTCTGAGACATTCTTCCCCAGCCGCACGCACTGCCTCCGATCCGTCAGGAAGTCAGTGATCCACCTGCAGGTGGAGTCAAGCACGTTGAGCTGGGAGAGCTTGTCCTGGAGCACAGCAGCAGTAGGATGGTGTTGAAAGCAGAGCTGAAGTCCACAAACAGGATCCTGGCGTAGGTTCCCGGGGAGTCCAGATGCTGTAGGATGAAGTGGAGTGCCAGGTTGATTGTGTCGTCTACAGACCTGTTGGCTCTGTAGGCAAACTGCAGGGGGTCCAGCAGGGAGGAGGTGACGGACTTGAGGTGGGGCAGGACCAGGCGTTCAAATGACTTCATGACTACAGACGTCAGCGCCACAGGCCTTGGTAGTCATTAAGTCCAGTGATCCGGGGCTTCTTGGGGACAGGGACAATGATGGCAGACTTGAAGCAGCCTGGGACATGGCATGACCCCAGGGAGGTGTTTAAAAATGTCTGTGAAGACGGAGGTTAACTCTCCTGCGCAATGTCTTAATGTAGCGGCAGAGACGCCGTCTGGACCAGCAGCTTTTCGGGGGTTGGATTTCCGAAATAGCCTGTGAACATCCTGTTCCTGAACTGAGAGGGTGGTGGGGGAGGAGGGGGGGAACAGGTTTGGGTTGGCGGAGGTGGCCACCGTGGGGGAGGGGGTGGTCACATCAAACCTGGAGTAGAAGGTGTTGAGTTGCTCAGTCAGTTTTCGATTGTCTGCAGCAGGGGGGGCTCGGGGCTTGTGGTTGGTGAGGAGCCGGAGCCCCCTCCACACGGAGGCGGGGTTGTTGTCAGAGAACTGCTGCTTCAGACGCGTATTGTACTGTGATCTCGCCTCGAGAAAACCTCTTTGCTAAATCCATACTTTGCGTCTTTGTAGCGTCCCCTGCTCACCAGCCCTGTGCGCTGCCTCCTTCTGCTGCCTTAACTGCCCTCAGTTTTGGAGTGAACCAGGGTTTGTCATTGTCGAAAGTGACTTTGGTTTGTGTTGGTATGATGCTGTCCTCACAGAATCGAATGTGTGACGTCACAGTGTCCGTGTACTCATCCAAACTATCTGTGGCAGCTCTGAAGACCTCCCAGTCTGTAATGTCCAAACACGCACGTAGCTCCTCCGCTGCCTCATTGGTCCACTTCTTAGAGGTCCTCACTGCAGGTTTGGAGAGCTTCAGCTTCTGTCTGTACGTGGGGATCAGGTGAACCATGGCGTGATCTGAAAAGCCGAGAGCAGCGCGAGCCACGGCGCGGAAGGCGTTACTGACTGTTGTGTAGCAGTGATCCAGCGTGTTCTGCTCTCTGGTCGGAACTTTAATAAACTGTCTGTACTTTTTGGTAGTTTGTGGCTGAGATTCCCCTTGCTAAAATCACCCAAGATAATACACAAGGAGTCCGGGAAGGTCCGCTCCACACTCAGAATCTGTTCCGCCGAGCGCGCGCTGTGCCACGTGCATGTTTGCGCTCGGTGGGATGTAAACAACAGCCAGAATGAATGAGGCGAACTCACGTGGAGAGTAGAATGGTTTGCAGTTAATGAAGAGATATTCCAGATCAGGAGAGCAGTGTTTGGAGATCACAGTCACATCAGAAGACCAGGCGTTGTTGATGTAAAAATAGACTCCTCCGCCGCGTGTTTTACCCCCGGAGAGACCTTTATGACGATCCGCACGAAAGAGGCAAAACCCCTCGATTCTGTACGGCGCCGTCCGGGATCGGCTCACTGAGCCACGTCTCCGTGAAGCACAAAACAGGAGATGAAGAAAAGTCTCTGTTTCGTCTCATCAGCAGCGCCAGTTCGTCCATTTTGTTGGAGAGTGAGCGAACGTTGGAGAGGAAAATCCCAGGTAAGGGCGTCCGTGTACCGCGTCTCCTGAGCCGTACGAGGACCCCCGCACGTTTTCCTCGCCTGCGGCGTCTCATTCTTTTAGCCAAAAGAAGGGCTAATTCAGCAGCAGAAACTAAAAAAATGGAACTAGGTCCGTAGGAGTTGTTGTTCGGAAGGACAAGAGCTCTTCACGGGTGTAAGAGCAAGCAGACGCACAATTTACGAACATAAACAGACATAACAAAGAGCCCCTAAAGGCCAGGGCATCCGTCTGCGGCGCCATCTTGGAATCTTCTTGAGATTTTCCCCATTCCACTTTAGCCCCGAAAAGCCTCTGCAGGTAATTCTGCTGCTGCCATTATCTTGAAATAGTGTATGAAAATGTACAGTGGTCTATGCTTTCTGTCTCGAGGAATGTTGGTGATAAGTTAAGTTTAAATGAGAGACGGAGACGGCTCTGTCATCAAACGTATTGACAGTCTGATGACAACTCAATAAAGCCACAAGAGGGTCCAGGATAATGTACACCATAACTCTAAACATTCATAAATATATGACTATAAATACAAATATAAACCGCGTATTCAAAACACTGTTTTAAAAGTATAATTTTCCTAATTTTAAAAGCAAAGCAGAATATATTAAGTAGCAGGACTCTGCTTATGGGGAACAAGAGCTCGACTCTCTTTCTCTCTCACTTGTTTTTTCTCTCTCCTTCTCTCGCTCTCTTTCTCTCTCCTTTTTATAGGGTATAGCGTAAAAACACATACTTTGAAGACATACAACTACAGTGGTTGGCGGTAAATGCACCTTTTCAGTTGGCAGCCAACTGCTTCAGTCTGGATTTAACCGGAAATTAAACCAAGACTTTGTGGCACTGAGGCCCTTTCTCAATACTCATGAATGCAAGAACGTACTCGTGTTCTCAGCAAGTACATTCTTGCTATGAACACAAAAAGTGCGGACTTGGGGAGAACGGGAGCATGTAGCTCAAGTACGGAGAAATGGAACGTGGGTGCTTGATGCTAAAGAGCACCTAGCTAATCTAATACATCCGTGGCGGCTAGTTGAGCCGTGGCTACTAGCCGCTCTTCTTCTTCTCTCCTCCACCGTTATTAATAGATACTGTCAATAATACAAGCCAGAATGGTGAAGGAAAGAGAGTGCTGCTTTTTCAACTTGCGTTGCATACAAGACTTATGTGATGGACTTATGTGAATATGTACTCCAAGGTAAGCTATCTCCTTAAAGAGCTGCCTTTTGTCTCTGCTGTAACTGCAGTATAAGATAACATGATTTACAGTTTCAGGATTCCCACACTCACAAAATCCATTTGCATACTCTAAACCAGGCATGTCCAAACTACAGCCCGGGAGCCAAATGCGGCCCTCAGACCAATTTTTGGAAGCAATTTTTGCTTCCTGCTAAGTTGATCCAAGCAACAAAAAGTAGTACTTACTGTAAGATTGGAAAAATTCAAGCATTTTGAAGTTATACCAATGTAATGTTAATGTTCCAAGTCTTATTAAAGGTGTGGAGGCCCATCGAAACTAGGTCAAATGCAAAATTTCAGTTGATTCACTTCATTGTCGGGTTGTCTGTGGTCCTCTGCTCCATATAAATTTCAAAATGCGGCCCTCCATGAAAAAAGTTTGGACACCTGTTGTGGCATTTCTGTGGAAAAGCACCAAGAAATAGAGAGGTAAACAGAGTTTGTCGTTCTCAATATGTAGATCTTTATTTACTCGTGCACAGTAAATAAAAACACTTTCCCTGACAAAATCAGCTCTCCCTTCCTGACTCAAGAACAATGACAGTAAACATCCTTTTAAAGACAGTCACATACATTGACACATACGCACATTGTCAGAATCAAATCAGCTCTAGTCAAAATGAAAACACCCCTCAAGGTTTTGACCCACGACTTGGCCGGAGCTAAAATAATATTATATGAAACGTAGACGTGACATTATTTGCAACATTGATAGAGAGACATCTTTCCATTACAATCCCCTCTTCTGATAATTATAAAACCATGTTTTATTATAAATCATATTAACAAAAAATCATCATCATCAGTCAATTAATAACCTCAAACCCAAAGAGATTAGCTGAAGCAAAACCTTTCAGAGGAGAAACCTTGAACCACAAATGTACGGGGTAGAATTTCCATTTTGCCCTGGTCCTTTTGACCACTGAGTATCTCATCCTCACGTTACCGCAAAATTAACATTTGATTAATAAGAATCCTAATTAGTAGCGATAAACCTTAACAATAATAAGTATAATATAAATATAAAAGTAAGTAATAATACAAATTTGTAATAAGTAATAATAAAAAATAGTAATAAAAATAGTAATAAGTAATAATAAAAAATAGTAATAAGTAAGCAATAAGTAATAATAAAAAGTAGTAATAAGTATTGCTCCCCTGTACTTAGACCCTCCTTCTCGGCCAGGAAAACTACAAAACTTTTGGGCATAAATTGTAAAACCTTTTGTGAACCAATTTTGTCCCACAGCAGTCACCATCCCCCCTTTTGATGCATGGTCACGGCCATGTGAGATCAACGCCATCTGCCTAAAAAAAATTATCCTAACACTGACGAAGAATGAGTAGCTCTGACAGTTTCTGACTCCATGGGGTCACGGAGTTTAGTCAAATTTTCTAGTCCCTGTTGGATCGCTCCAGCGTCTTCATCATTAGCGGGAATATAAGTACAACAGCTCCCCTTGAGTAAAGTGCACACCCCTCCAGCCGCTCCAGTGATTTGATCGAGCACAATACGATTTTGAAGTGCATCTCTTCTCTCTCTGCCTCAATAGTGGCAAGTGTTGTGTTGATAAATGACGTAAATCTGTAGCTAAGAGTTCTACGCGCAACATCAGTTTACCCCAACATCAGTTTACCCACACCTACACTTGGGAATAATGGCAATACAATTTTTTGGGTCCAAATCTTATGGTCATCTGGCACGTCAGACCCCCAAACAGAGTCATGAGATGGCAGATCCCGCTGAGCTCTGTGTGTGAGGTGTGGTATCCCAGATATTATGTATGAATGATCACACGGGATAACAGCAGCACAACGGCCCACCAATCCAGCTGGAAGACATTCATACATGTAATATCCACAGAGAAACATGTAATCCTCAATTGGAACCGTCCCTAAAATATTCTCCGAAGAGTGCAGACGCTTCCCTGCTTGCTCCTGCCTGCTTCAGTTGCTTTCCTTATTTATTTTGCTTTTAAATCAGTTTTTGTCTTCCAACCATTTTTTGTTATGACTTTTTTAAGTCAACCAAGGATTTTAAGCGCATTTTTCAAGTTTTAATCAACAAATCTGACGAACCAGCGACATGTCCGTGAGAAGGGAAACAAACTCCTGTAAACGCTGTTGGAAATTTCAACAAGTTATTCATGAGCTACAAGCTACAAGATATTTGCTTTGGAATCTGAAAAAGGACTGCACGATACAATCCCTGTGTCATCCAGTGGTAAGAAGTCCACATTTTTTCCTTTCAACCCAAACCGGACTGACTCTGTTTCGTTCCCAAAACTGTTTCAAGATCAGGAACAAACATCGTGGAACAAAGTCGGTTTGAAGCCTAAGCAATGCAAAGATAATGTAACGCCACCTAAAATACAGCTTACAAACAGATTTTTACCACTTTCAAAGACTGAACAAAGGAAAAATGGGAGACATGACGTGGCGAAAAGGCAGACAGAGACAGAGAGAGAATCTGTGCCTAACGTCAAGGTCGTCTTGATTGGGGATGGTGCGATAAGTCACGTGATGCATGAAAAAATGAAAAACACATTCTTTTCCCAGTGCCACAGTCACTGAGATTACGTCACGTATTTCTAATGTTTTGGCCACACATAAAGGAGTTAAACAGCTGATTGTGCACGTGGGCGCAGTGGACACACGACGCGAAGAGACTGAAGTTTTGAAAAGAGACTTCTTGGAGTTATTCGGCGTGCTTTGATAAAATGGAAATAAAAACATTCATAAGTGGACCTCTTCCAAACATTGACAGGAAGATAAACAAGTTTAGCCGGCTGCTTCAGCTGAACACATGGCTGTCTAAAGAGTGTGCAACAAGAGAATTGCACTACATTGAGAACTTCTATCTATTCTGGAAACGAGGAGACCTGTTTAAGAGAAATGGCCCACACCTCTGTAGAGGTGGAGTGAGGGTGCTGACAGAGAACCTGCTCCATGCTCTGAGGCATTGGACTGGGCCTGGACAGGGTCCTTAGCAGATAGTTAGAGAAGAGAGGAATGGAGAGAAAAATTCCTGCTATAGTTAGACAAGAGAGGAATGAGAGAAGAATTCCTGCTTCATCAGCCAGAGACCGAGCCAATGTTTCAACAATCAGCAGCACCACAACCACAACCTCCACCAAAGGATTTATTAGCAGCCGCTCTACCACCAACAGCAAAGAATTCAACTCCAGCTGCTCCACGATCACCTCCACCACCTCCAGCGAAGGACTCATCTGCAGCAGCACCACAACAATCTTCACCACGGCTAGCGCAGGAGTCATTTCAGTTCTTTCCTGCACGGCCCTCATCAAAGGCCTTGGACCCATCTGTGGCGGGCCCGGCAGTATCCCCGCCATCGCCCCTGGCCTCAGAGCAGCCCTGGATCCCCCATGCAACATCTACTCCCACTACAGATTCTTCACTCTCCTTTCCATCTCCACTCTCACCCAGGGGTCTTCCCAGCCATCTCGAACATCTGATCAAATCAGGCATTAAGATGGCTCCACTCACGCCTAATTTAGCAAGAGTTCTGATATCAACGATGATGAACTCTCCCTGACTGTTGCTACACAGACAAAAATCACCCCACCTAAACCCACCCGCCTTTCACCTGGTCCCAAACGCTCACCGGCTCCCACTACACCAACAAAAGTCCCCCCACATATCCCCCCTCGCCTTTCACCTGGTATCTCCCATAGCTAGGATGCACTGGGTCTCAGCGTTGCCGGGACTTATAGTCATATTAAAAATCAAACCAACCCGGGGCCCTGTGTAAAAACAGCCTCCCCTAGTGCTATTTCTGTAGTAACATCACACAGATGGGAAAACAAAATGCGAGTCCGACTGCCCAATCTGAGAAATTTGATTCATATTCTCTGTAAAAAGATAACACCAGTCTCACTGAAGCTAGTCTGAAACTTGCTGTGCTAAATGTCAGATCCTTATGTAACAAATCATTCTTAATTAATAATTGTATTTCTTTCTTATAATCTTGATTGTATGTTTTTAACTGAAACATGGCTTGACAAAAACACAGGAAATTTAGTTCTAATAGAGTCTGCTCCACCCAACTTTATGTTTGAATCTGAAACACGAGAAAACAAAAAGAGAGGAGGTGTGTGTGCTTTTGTTAGAGATGAAATAGTTACCCACAGGTTGTCCTTTGGGGTGTTTTCAACATTTGAGTACGTAGCCTTTAAAATTGAGCTAAAACAGTCTCCATCCATTCTCTTCATTGTTTTATACAAGCCTCCTCAGCACTGCAAAGATGCTTTCAGTCGTATGCACAGACTTTGATGGTTTTGGTCATAACAGGTGTTTCAATGTTCATGTTGATAAAATCTGTGACAGAAACGCTAAAGAGCTTCATGCTGTCCTTGAAACTTTCGGTATTACTCAGCGCGTGAGTGGCCCCACCCACAGCAGAGGGCACACTCTAGATCTTCTAATTACAAAAGGGGTTAATATTTCAAACGTCAATGTGGTCGATGTTGCTCTGTCTGATCATTTCTGTGTTTCTTTGACCTGTCTGTTTTTCCCAAACCACCAGCTGGTCCTGCAATTGTCCGGAGGAGACACATAAATGACAGCACGGGAAAACTGTTTATGGAAATGATTAACTTTGAAAATGTCTCATGTTCTAATGTAAATGATTTGTTGAACTCTGTTACATCTAGTGTTTTGAATGTTCTCGACACCATTGCCCCTATGAAGGCTAAAAATTGTTAAAAATAAGCAGAAGGCGCCATGGAGAAATGATGATTCGGTCAGGGCACAGAAAAGGGAGTGCCGCCGGGCCGAACGAAAATGGCGAAAGTCGAAGCTCCAAGTTCAGAAAGAGATTTACAGAGAGAAGTTGTACATGTACAACCTCATTTTATGTAGAACTAGGGAAGGATATTTTTCTGAAATAATTGGAAGCTGCAGTAACAACTCGCGTGTCCTGTTTGCCACAGTAAACAGATTAACAAACCCTCCAGCTCAGCTGCCGTTAGAACTCATTTCCACATCCAAGTGTAATGAGTTTGCATTATTCTTTAATGACAAAGTTCAGGGCATTAAAAATGCTATCAATTCTACAATGCAAAAATAAACCCTCAAACCACCTACACACTTAGAGCTGACTCACTTTGCACCTGTAACTGACAAAACTGTCCAGGAGGTCATCACCAGTCTGAGTTCATCTACATGCTGCCTCGATGTGTTACCCACCAGATTTCTAAAGTCTGTGCTGAACAGTTTGTTAGCACCACTCACTCAAATAGTTAACATGTCGCTTCAATCTGGAACATTCCCAATTCTTTGAAAACTGCGGTCATAAAGCCTCTCCTAAAGAAGAGCAGTCTTGATGCCTGCAGTACTGAGTAATTACCGGCCCATCTCTAATCTGCCATTTTGGGGCAAAGTCCTTGAAAAGGTTGTTTACCAACAGCTCACTGATTTCCTCTTAATAAAGCAACTCATTTGATGTTTTCCAGTCAGGTTTTTAGACCTCATCACAGCACTGAGACTGCTCTTGTCAAGGTGACAAATGACATCCACCTGAACACTGACGCGGGCAAGAGCCTCAGTCTTAATTCTGTTAGATCTGAGTGCTGCTTTTGACACTGTCGATCATGGGATCCTCTTACAGAGACTAGAGGGACTGGGTGGGCATCACTGGCACTGCGCTAAACTGGTTAAAGTCCTATCTGGAAGACAGGAAATTCTTTATCGAAATTGGTAACTGTGTCTCAGACCAGATCCCCCTGACCTGTGGGGTGCCCCAAGGTTCAATCCTGGGACCCCTTTCTGTTCAACCTCTACATGCTGCCCGTTAGGTCAGTTAATACGCAGCGAGAATGTGTCCTATCACAATTACGCAGACGACACTCAGATCTATGTTTCACTGATGGCAGGTGAATATGGACCAGTGGATTCACTCTGTCACTGCATCCAACAGATCAGTGTGTGGGATGCAAAGCAACTTTCTCCAGCTGAACTCAGACAAGACTGAAATCATCGTCTTTGGCCCACAGAAACAAAGAGAAAGTGTTAACTGTCACCTCCAGAGTCTCGCTCTAAAACCTACACATCAAGTTAGAAATCTGGGGTAATAATGGACTCAGATTTGAATTTTTACAGCCACGTCAGATCAATCACATCAGCAGCTTTTTACCATCTAAAAAACATTGCCAAAAATCAAAAGTATAGTGTCTAAACCGGACCTGGAGAGACTTATCCATTGCGTTTGTCTGTAGTAGATTAGACTACTGTAACGGCCTGCTCACTGGCCTCTCCAAACGAGCTGTAAAAACAGCTGCAGTACATCCAGAACGCTGCTGCCCGGGTCCTGACTAGAACCAGGAAGTACGATCACATTAGTCCTGTGCTCAGGTCTCTGCACTGGCTCCCTGTGGCTCAGAGAATAGACTTCAAAGCAGCTCTGCTTGTATACAAGTCTCTCCATGGCCTAGCACCAAAGTACATCTCGGACATGTTAGTGCCACAATGAACCATCTCGGACTCTGAGGACCTCAGGGACTGGCCTCCTGCTGGTGCCCAGAGTCAGGACTAAACATGGGGAATCTGCGTTTCAGTTTTATGCAGCTAAAATCTGGAGCAGTCTTCCCAGAGGATGTGAGACAGGCCTCTACTCTGGCAATGTTCAAATCTAAACTAAAAAACTGTTTTGTTTGGCTGTGCATATGACTGAAATGCTTTTCTTTGCACTCTTCTCTTTTATGTCTTGAACTATTATTTTGTGATTTCTGCCATGTCTTTTTTTTTTATTTAAATTTTAATGCATTTTTTCCTGTTGTGTGAAGCACTTTGAATTGCCTTGTGTATGAATTGTGCTCTACAAATAAACTTGCCTTGCCTTTGCCTTGTGACGGTGTAGTAAGGTGCACATGTGTGTTCCGGGACCCGCCCGAGATGTATTCAAATGAATACCCTCCCTCAGAGGGGTGCACGGGACATGTACTGCGCAGAACAATATAATATTAGGGATTCGTCCTACATGCAGTGGTTTAAGTTCAGATCCTGTTCGTGACGCCAATTTGTTGTGGCATTTCTGTGGAAAAGTACCAAGAAATAGAGAGGTAAACAGATTTTGTCGTTCTCAATATGTAGATCTTTATTTACTCATGCACAGTAAATAAAAACACTTTTCCTGACAAGATCAGCTCTCACTTCCTGACTCAAGAACAATGACAGTAAACATCCTTTTAAAGACAGTCACATACATTGACACGCGTATGCACATTGTCACAATCAAATCAGCTCTAGTCAAAATGAAAACACCCCTCAAGGTTTTGACCCACGACTTGGCCGGAGCTAAGATAATATTATATGATACGTAGACATGACATTATTTGCAACCTTGATAGAGAGACATCTTTCCATTACACACCCCTGCTCTAAACAGACAAGCTGCAAGACAGCAGAGCCTGAGTCTCATCACCACTTAAAAATAACCACTTTTCATTCAATATTAAGGTAAAATTAGATACTTAGTTTTTTTTTGTTTTTTTTTACTCTACTTTTTGCATGTTTGTTTTACAAAACGACGAAATATAGCTATGACAGACTTCTACCAATAATAATTAAGTGACATCCACAAAAGCCTTGGACCGTTATTTGGTTTGGAGCACCCATTATCTTCACTGCTCACAATTACAGTCCAGGTTGAGGCGCAAATAAAACTTTTTAGACAAATAGTCAAATAAAATGACAGCCACGTTAAATCAATAACATCAGCAGCCTTTTACTGTGTATTTTGCTCAGTGGGAGGGGCAAGTGAAGAATAAAGGGAGCGGCTTTTGGCATATATTTTTGGTATATATGTATTTTTGGACACAAGTTGAAAGAAAGGTCCTCGCCAACCAAAGCGCAGCGGTCTAAGGTCACAAGGCCGTGAGCGACAGCCAGAGGGGGCAAGAGCTCCAGATCCAGTATGCGAGACAGATGAGGATAAAGAGCGGGAGGAGAAACCAGGCCCATCATCTGAACCAGGTCAGGACATGGTGGCGCTGATGAGAACTTTTCTCACAGGACAGCAGCGCCGGGAAGAAGGCTTTCTGGCCGAACTCCGGGGACTGAGAGCCTCTTTTCCTGCTGCTGTGGAGTGTGTGAGTCAATCTGCGTCCACTTCTCAGCCAGCTCCTAGAAGACCTCGTCCAGCGCCAAACCTGCCTACACACGGGTCGCTTACCCCGACATCGATGACAGCCAGCAGCCGAAGGATGGGACTGCCAAAATCTGGTGGACAGAGGTTGGTGTTCCATGGAAGTCCCATGGAGATTGATGATGTTGCTGAGTCGCAGCGCCAAGCACCTGAACCTGAGGACAGACCAAGACCTGAATGGAGACATTACAGTGAGCCAAAAATACCACAATATCAGAGTGGTGAGGACATGGAAAATTATTTGCTACGAACCTGGAGGTGGCCAGAAGACGAGTGGGCGTGTCGACTTGTACCCTTACTGACAGGGAAGGGACTGGAGGCCTACTCGGCTATGGATGAAGAGAGAGTCCACTGTTTCGTGGACCTGAAGGCAGCCCTGCTGAAAAAATTCGACCTTTCACCTGAAACTTACCGGCAGCAGTTTCGCTCCACCACTCTGCCACATGGTGAAAGCCCCACGGAGACCTATCACTGCCTCAGAGGACTTTATTGCCGCTGGATAAGACCGGATGAACGCTCCAGGGAGGAAATCGGTGAAGCGATCATCATGGAGCAGCTTCTGTGGGTGTTTCCCTTTGAAGTGAGGACCTGGGTGAAGGAAAATGAGCCAGCCGACGGATTCACCGCTGCCAAGTTGGCCGTGCTGTATCTCAACGCTCGGAAAGGAGGACCTGCTGCCCGGTTAACCACAGCATCCCAGCGTGCACCAGCTCAACATTTTCTTCCAAGACCTGCCAGACGTGAGCCCAACCAAGACCTGTCAGGTACCATCAATTCTGACCCAAACCAACGAGGACCTGGTAAGGAGCTTATTCGTTTTTCCTGCGAACAGCCTGGGCACAAAACCTCAGTTTGCCCAGTCCGTAAAGCTAAAGTTAGCGGAGCGTGCTATCCTCCAAGACTAGAGGGTCGCTAGTGAGACTGACAGTGCAGTACAACACTGTAAAAATTTACTAATTAATGGCCAAGAGGTTACTGCTTTGCTGGACACTGGTAGTTTCACTTCCCTGATCAAACGTAGCTCAGTGCCAGATAGCAGTATGGACTATGGCAAGACAGTGGACATTTTGTGTGTGCACGGGGACAGCCATCGTTATCCTACTGTGGAGGTTACCATGACTGTTGCAGACCAACCCTATCTTGTGACTGTGGGAGTAGTAGAGAATTACCTGTGGCTGCTATTCTCAGTTGGGACTTACCTTTTCTGAAGGACCTTTTGTCTGGGAATGTTGACTCAGGGGAGAATGATGACTGTGGTGGAAATTTGTCATGTCTTGTTCTCACCTGGGCACAAGTGAAAGCCAGCGACCAACCTCTACCAGACTTGGACAGTAGTCTGTGTGAGGGTGGCACCAAAGGGCCAAGAAAATCCCGGCGTCAGCGACGGTTTGAAAAACAAATGTGGTCTGTAAATCCTGAAAATTCTGATTCTTTTGTGTGGGAAAAGAATCAGAAATTTTTCTGTGTTGCAAAGCAATGATATCACTTTGAAATGTCTGTTTGCTAAGGTGGGGAAAGAAACCAAGGGTTGTCTGCGTCAAGAGAAGTTTATTATTGACAATGGGGTGTTATACATTGTGGGTAATGAGTGTAAACATCTTGTTGTTCCCCTTAGCTGTAGGACCCTGGTCATACATTTAGCACACACAGTTCCATGGTCAGGTCACCTCGGTCGCCACAAAACATTCCTACGCGTCAGTTCCAGATTTTATTGGCCGTCCATATATGCTGACATTCACAAATACTGTGAAAACATGTCCTGTGCGCAAGTCTGACCGTGCCTTTTTGCAGCCTCTTCCAGTTATCGCCACTCCCTTCCAAAGGATTGCTATGGACATTGTGGGGCCCCTGGTGAAGAGCAGCAGTGGACATCAATACATCCTTGTCATCTCGGACTATGCCACCAGAATTCCAGATGCTTTTCCGCTGAGAACCATCACTGCCCCTGCTGTCCTTCGAGCGCTTGTCCAACTGTTCTCCAGGGTTGGATTACCCGATGAGATTCTCACGGACCAAGGCACCAACTTCACGTCTCGTCTGATGCACCTCTTCCAGCAGCAACTTGGAATTACATCCATCAAAACCACCCCGTACCATCCACAAACTGATGGACTAATTGAGAGGTTTAATCAAACGCTGAAGCGGATGCTCCAGAAGTTTGTGGATGATACTGGCAAAGACTGGGACTGCTGGCTACCCTTTGTTGTTGTTTGCCTATCGAGAGGTCCCACAGGCGTCAACTAGATTTTCTCCATTTGAGCTGTTGTATGGCTGGGATGTTCAGGGGCCGTTGGACCTTCTCCGCAAACAATGGGAGGGCCCACCAGCACTACAAAGTGACCGGAGCATTGTCAAGTTTGTACTTGAAATGAGGGAGAGACTGTCCAAGTACTTAGAGGAGGCAGAAAAGAACTTACAAGGTGCTCAAAAAGCCCAGAAAGCCTGGTCCGACCGCCAAGCCCGCAGTCGTGAGTTCCAACCTGGTCAGAAGGTGCTGCTTCTTCTGCCATCCTCCACCCATAAACTTTTAGCAAAATGGCAGGGCCCGTACACTGTAACACGCAAGATGGGGCCAGTTACCTACGAAGTCCTGCATCTGGAGAAAAAGAAGTCCAAACAGATGTACCATGTCAACCTCCTGAAGGTGTGGAGAGAACGTCCAGTCCAGGCTCAAACAAAAGTCCTGTTGGTCAGGAAAGTCGATGAAGATGAGGACGGGGAAGAGCCGGACATGGGACTGTAGGGACTGACAAACACTGCTGCCACTATGCTGGTTCTACTCCAGATCTTCAAGGAAGTGTCCTCGTTGTTCCGTGTCAGTCCTGGAAGAACTACAGTCGTAGAAAATGTCATCCGCATGAAGAACGGTCGGCCAATTCGACAGCGGCCTTATCGGGTTCCACAGCAGCTTGTTGGGAAGCTCCAAGAGGAGATCAAAGAAATGCTGAGACTGGGAGTAATTGAACCATCCAACTCTGAATGGAGCAGTCCTGTAGTGTCCTATTGTGTTCAAGAAAGACGGATCACTCAGGATATGCATAGACTTTCGGAAACTGAACTCTGTGTCAGAGTTTGACGCATACCCAATGCCAAGGGTTGATGACCTGCTGGAGAAGATTGGTTCAGCCAATACTGGCAAGTGTCCCCTCGAGGAGTCCTCAGGGCCCTACACAGCATTCCAAAAACCGTCTGGGCTCAGTTTACTGTGATGCCGTTCGGGCTACATGGAGCACCCGCCACGTTTCAACATCTGATGGATCGAGTTCTTACGGGGTGTGAGCATTTCTCGACGATGTTGTCATCTTCAGTGAGACTTGGGATGATCATGTCCGACACCTCCCCCAAGTTCTGAAGCAGATCCAGCGAGCCTGTCTAACGCTGAAATGTTAGTGGGCTCGGTAGGAAACACGCTACCTCGGCTACCAGTGGGTCGAGGGGGAGGTGAGGCCTCAAGTCGACAAGGTCGAGGCTGTCCTGAAGGCTCCGAGGCCTCGCAAAAAAAAAGAGGTGCGGTCCTTTCTTAGGTAAACTGGATGGTATCGACGGTTTGTGCCACAGTTTTGCAACCATTGCCGCTCCGCTCACTGCACTCACTGCCAAAGACAAGCGAAATCCAGGCATCTGGTCGGATGATTGTGAGACTGCTTTCACCACCCTTAAAGCCCACTTGTGCTGGTCTCCTGTGTTGAAGAGTCCGGTCTTCACCAAGCGCTTCTTGGTACAGGTGGATGCCTCTATGGTTGGCCTCGGAGCAGTCCTGGCTCAGGGGGAACCTGGAGAGGAGCGTCCAAATACTGTACCTGAGTCACAAATTCCTTGTATGCTCTGCTTGCTTGGAGATGAGACGAAACAAGAGACTTTTCTTCATCTCCTGTTTTGTGTTTCACGGAGACGTGGCTCAGTGAGCCGATCCCGGACGGCGCCGTACAGCTCGAGGGGTTTTGCCTCTTTCGTGCGGATCGTCATAAGGGTCTTTCCGGGGGTAAAACACGCGGCGGAGGAGTCTGTTTTTACATCAACAACGCCTGGTCTCTTCAGATGTGACTGTGATCTCCAAACACTGCTCTCCTGATCTGGAATATCTTTTCATTAACTGCAAACCATTCTACTCGCCACGTGAGTTCGCCTCATTCATTCTGGCTGTTGTTTACATCCCGCCGAGCGCAAACGTGCACGTGGCACAGCGCGCGCTCGCGGACCAGATTCTGAGTGTGGAGCGGACCTTCCCGGACTCCTTGTGTATTATCCTGGGTGATTTTAACAAGGGGAATCTCAGCCACGAACTACCCAAAGTACAGACAGTTTATTAAAGTCCCGACCAGAGAGCAGAACACGCTGGATCACTGTTACACAACAGTCAGTAAAGCCTTCCACGCCGTGGCTCGCGCTGCTCTCGGCTTTTCCGATCACGCCATGGTCCACCTGATCCCCACGTACAGGCAGAGGCTGAAGCTCTCCAAACCTGCAGTGAGGACCTCTAAGAAGTGGACCAATGAGGCAGCGGAGGAGCTACTTGCGTGCTTGGACATTACAGACTGGGAGGTTTTTCAGAGCTGCCACAGAGAGTTTGGATGAGTACACGGACACTGTGACGTCATACATTCGATTCTGTGAGGACAGCATCATACCAACACAAACCAAAGTCACTTTCAACAATGACAAACCCTGGTTCACTCCAAAACTGAGGCAGTTAAGGCAGCAGAAGGAGGCAGCGCACAGGGCTGGTGACAGGGGCGCTACAAAGACGCAAAGTATGGATTTAGCAAAGAGGTTTCTCGAGCGAGATCACAGTACAATACACGTCTGAAGCAGCAGTTCTCTGACAACAACCCCGCCTCCGTTGTGAGGGGGCTCCGGCTCCTCACCAACCACAAGCCCCGAGCCCCCCCTGCTGCAGACAATCGAAAACTGGCTGAGCAACTTAACACCTTCTACTCCAGGTTTGATGTGACCACCCCCTCCCCCACGGTGGCCACCTCCGCCAACCCAAACCTGGTCACCCCACCTCCCCCACCACCCTCTCAGTTCAGGAACAGGATGTTCACAGGCTATTTCGGAAATCCAACCCCCGAAAAGCTGCTGGACCAGACGGCGTCTCTGCCGCTACATTAAGACATTGCGCAGGAGAGTTAACCCCCGTCTTCACAGACATTTTTAACACCTCCCTGGAGTCATGCCATGTCCCAGCCTGCTTCAAGTCTGCCATCATTGTTCCTGTCCCCCAAGAAGCCCCGGATCACTGGACTTAATGACTACAGGCTGTGGCGCTGACGTCTGTAGTCATGAAGTCATTTGAACGCCTGGTCCTGCCCCACCTCAAGTCCTTCACCTCCTCCCTGCTGGACCCCCTGCAGTTCGCCTACAGAGCCAACAGGTCTGTAGACGACACCATCAACCTGGCACTCCACTTCATCTTGCAGCATTCTGGACTCCCCGGGAACCTACGCCAGGATCCTGTTCGTGGACTTCAGCTCTGCTTTCAACACCATCCTCCCTGCTCTGCTCCAGGACAAGCTCTCCAAGCTCAACGTGCCTGACTCCACCTGCAGGTGGAGCACTGACTTCCTGACGGATCGGAGGCAGTGCGTGCGGCTGGGGAAGAATGTCTCAGACACTCGGACTATCAGCACCGGAGCTCCTCAGGGCTGTGTACTTTCCCCTCTGCTCTTCTCCCTGTACACAAACTGCTGCACCTCCAGCCACGACTCCGTAAAACTCATCAAGTTTGCGGACGACACCACCCTCATCGGGCTCATCTCGGACGGGGATGAGTCTGACTACAGGAGGGAGGTGGACCGGCTGGTGTCCTGGTGCAGCGGTAACAATCTGGAGTTCAACGCCCAGAAGACAGTGGAGATGATCGTGGACTTCAGGAAAGCCACAGCCCCCAGCCCCCCTCATCATGACAGACTCCCCATCACCACCGTGGACTCCTTCCGCTTCCTGGGCACCACCATCACCCATGACCTCAAGTGGGAGCCCTCCATCAGCTCCCTAATCAAGAAGGCCCAGCAGAGGATGTACTTTCTGCGGCAGCTGAGGAAAGCCAAGCTGCCAGCGCAGATGATGGTGCAGTTCTACACGGCCATCATTGAGTCCATCCTCACCTCCTCCATCACCGTGTGGTACGCTGGAGCCACAGCTAGGGACAAACAGAGACTACAGCGCATTGTGCGTTCTGCTGAGAAGGTGATCAGCTGCAGACTTCCATCTCTGCAGGACCTGTACGTCTCCAGGGCTCTGGGACGAGCAGGTCACAGCTGACCCTTCTCACCCTGGACATGGTCTGTTTGAACCACTCCCCTCAGGCAGGAGGCTACGGTCCATCCGGACCAGAACCTCCCGCCACAAGAATAGTTTCTTTCCCTCTGCTGTTGGACTCATGAACACTTCAAAAACACCTGTCACTTTAACTGCAATATTCAACCACTCACTGCACTGTCACTTTCTGCACTCAAACTGTAAATCTAACTATAACTCTTGTGTACATAGAAATGCCTATTTTTATTTTTATTGTACAGTAATTTTAAATTGTTTCCTAATGCATGCCCTTTTTTGATTGAATATATGTTGTTTTATTATTGCTCAGTGTTTTATGTTGCACCTTAAGGCCGAGACAAGTTCCTACGTTTTTGAATTTTGTTCATTGACAATGGCAATAAACTCTTTCTGATTCTGATTCTGATTGCATACAAGTCTCTCCATGGCCTAGCACCAAAGTACATCTCGGACATGTTAGTGCCATATGAACCATCTCGGACTCTGAGGACCTTAGGGACCGGCCTCCTGCTGGTGCTCAGAGTCAGGACTAAACATGGGGAATCTGCGTTTCAGTTTTATGCAGCTAAAATCTGGAACAGTCTTCCTGAGGATGTGAGACAGGCCTCTACCCTGGCATTGTTCAAATCTAAGTTAAAAACTATTTTGTTTACCCGTGCATATGACTGAAATGATTTTATGTGCACTCTTCTCTTTTATGTCTTAAACTATTCTGTCATGTCTTTGTGATTTTAATGCATTTTTTTCTCTACAAAATAAACTTGCCTTGCCTTGCCTTAATCAAAAGTAATTTATTGAGTCATAAAATTCATGATTAGAGGGAGTCTGTCCTGGACAGATGCTGCATTCATGTGATCTCAGATATACTAACATATTGTACGTAACCATTAGAATTCCCCAAATCAGAGCGTTCATGACAACAGCTTGTGTAACACACATTCAACAGCGACAATGACCAACATTTGCATAACTTTACCTTGATTGTCCTTGCTGATTCACTGAAAACTTGTAAAAACTCTTGTTGTGACAGGAGAATTATGTGAGTGGAAGTGTTGCTTGTTGTTGGCAGATTTCTGATACATATTTTCCGATATTTTTGCACAGTTGTGTTACTTGGAACTCCATTATGGCCGAATTATGCCTTAAATGTTTTATTTGCAAAGTAGAATCATCCGTGTGTATTATTCGTCCATTCCCAAACTGACTCCTGTCACTGTCATATACCCAGCAGTTATCCCATTTAATCCCATTTAAAATGTTGTTCATGTTTTTTAAGTCTTTAGTCAGCTTAAGCCTTAAGCAGAGGGGACCGAGCTTTCTCTGTGGCGGGGCCCAGGCTCTGGGACAACCTCTGCATGTTAGAGCTGCTGAGACAATAGAGCAGTTTAAATCCTTGTTAAAAACCTACCTTTAGTCCTTTTCTCTCAGGCCTTTTAAACACGAACCGAGCTGAGTCATTATTTTATGTGTATTTTACATGTGTGCTGAACAGCACTTTGGGCTTTAAAGTTGTAAGTGTGCTTTAGAAATAAACATTGATTGTTTGATTGATTGATTGAAGTCAGGAATTCAGAGTCCAAGACTCCGTCCTGAGTCATGTTCAAGACAGGTTTTTTTGTGGGGGGAGGGAGTTTCCAAGATCACATGATTGCCACAAGAGGTCCATGTCCTGCTGTGAGAGTCTGCAGGAGCATCCAGAGCAGGAAACAGAATGAAGAGGAGCAGAGTAGGCACACATCTCTTCAGGCGGCATCTCCTGCAGATTAAAGAGATGTTTTAAAACTAATTTACGTTTTGTGGTTATTAGGTAGTAGGAGGTAGCAACCAAAACCATGGAAAAGTAACCCTACTTCAAAATATGACTTAAGTAGAAGTACAAGTAGTCCAGGAAATTACTCGAGTTAAAACAATATTTGTGGAAACTACTGCTGAAGTACGAGTATCTGTAAGAGAAACTGTCTGGACGTAATATCTGATATCTGACGTAATATCTTAATTTAATGTGAAGGACAATACATAACTATATATCTTAATTTAATGTGAAGGACAATACATAAGTTCCAAAAATGAGTCACACTAAATCATATCTGAAAGAAAGGTGCAGCTCAGGTCCTCATCAGGATAACTATTATAGTTGTTGTACGTCAGAGTTTATTTGGGTATTGGCAAAATAGAAAATGTAAAGAAATGTAGAGACGTTAATTTTACCTCCAAAAACATTGGGACCAGCTGCATCTCCAGAGCTTGTGCACAGAGGGAGGGCATCTGGAGGAAAATCAGAAGAAAACAGGACAGTCCTGTGGCTGTGCGATCCTGCCGTAGCTGGATCTCTTTCATGTCTGAATTATTCTATCAAGAAATAAATTCAACTCTTTATTGAAAGTTACAGAAAATGTCCAGCAAAAAAAAAAAAGTTTTATAACAAATAACGACTGCTAATAACATTAATGTAACAGACAATGTGAGTTAGAAAGAACAATTTTTTTAATTTGGCCCTTTACCGTTAAATTGACTGCCAATTTGACAACAGGGGTATTTTCTCAACTGAAATTGCAATAAAAGTTACTTTTGATTCTTACTTTTGATCAATAATACAGCAACTTTAAACTTACCTTACTCTGTGCTTTCAGCTCTGCCTCTGCTTCTTTTTTCCTATTTTTCAAATAAATATACACAAACAAAACAAACACAAAAAACAAGAACAGGACAAGAGAGAAAAAACTTAAACCAAAGCTAGCAGACATCCACCAAAAACAAAACAAACAAAAAAAGAGAAATCATGACACTTCAGAACCCAAAGAAAACGTCCCAATTAGTCCATAGTCTGTCGAATTTGTCTATTTTCAAATTAAGTCCGAATATGATCCTTTCCAGTTTACGAATGTCCAAAGTAATATCAGTCCAGTCCCTGATTGTCGGTGTAATTTGTGTCATCCACTTTTTTGTGAGGGCCTTTTTTGCCGCTGCCAAGAGGTAATCGTTTATTGTGTCCATGGCAGGAGTCTCCAAGCCCAAGTACATAGTTCCAAAATCGGGTGGAATGGCAATGTCAATGTTTGTAGTGCATCCTTAATTCCAGTCCAAAACTTTTGAACAACAGGACAGTCCCAGAATATGTGATAGTGGTTTGCCTCCTTGCTGCCACAATTTCTCCCAACAGTCTGTATTTCCCTGTGAATAATGAACGCTTTGAAATGGTGTTATAAAAAACGTGACATATTCTTCCAACAATATGCTCTCTCCAAACATGTGATTTTGTAGTCCTCCACAGGGATGTACAAACATCTTCCCACCTTTTGTCTGTCAAAACAAGACCACTCTCTCGTTCCCATTTGTTTTTGATATATTTAGTAGAGTAGCTGTCCAGATTACAAATGCATTGACATAATTTCGATATAATTCCCCTTGAAAGTTCTGATTTATAAGCGTTGATAAACATCTCAGTCAGAGGGCTACAATGGTCATTACCTTGTTTAATTTCTTGGCTATAGTAGCTCCTTATTTGTAAAAACCTATAAAAGTCCTGCTTCCCCAAGCCAAAGGATTCCTTCAACATATCAAAGCTTTTAATTTAATTATCTTTTACAATCTGGTGAAAAACCTTCATACATTTTGTAATCCAGACCTTGAATCTTGGGTCAGTTCTATTTGGTTCAAAACCTTGGTCATAAACCAACAAGTTTAAAATTTTTAATATCTTTGTTTAATTTGTATGTTTTGATTAACTCCTTCCATGCTTTAAACACAGATTTTACCCAGGGATTCTCAACTTCATTCAAATGACTCAACCATCTGTCTTCTGCCAGTAAGGCCTGTACAGGAATCCCTGGGACAACATTAAACTCAATATTTTTCCATGGAGCTTCATATTCTGGATCACACACCAGTACAGCAATGCTCTGATGAATGCTGAAATAAAGTAAATTCTCAGACAAGGTAAACCCCAACCTCCTTTTTCTTTTGATAATTGCAGAGTTTTGAATCAGATTCAGGATTTCCTGCCTTGCGACATAAATCTTGAGATTGCTTTACTCCACTCATCAAACAACCGGTCAGGGATGGAAATCGGGAGGGACTGGAACAGATAGAGAAACCTGGGCAAAACATTAATTTTTAAAGTTTCAATGCTTTGACTTGACTCAACTATGGAATAAGAGTTTTTCAAGATCTTTTTTAATGGTTTTAAAAAGAAGGATATAATTTTTCTCCATAATTGTTGTTAGGTCTCTATGGAGTACCACACCTAAATATCTAAGGGATACCAGTTGCCATTTAAATGGGTAAGTCTTTTTAAAGGTCAGAGGGGGTTGCCAGTAAAAGATCATTTCAGTTTTTTGTACATTTAATTTGTATCCAGACATTGGACCAACTTCTTAAAGAATTGTGCTGTATAAATAAAATTTGATTGATTGATTGATTAAAGAAGATACATCACATTGGGTATGGACATTTCTGGTTTGGTCAAATACAATAGAACATCATCTGCATAGCAGGCAAATTCCATGTTCCGTCCCATCATTTGTAACACCAAGAATTGTTTTTGATTGTCTAACAAATTGGGCCAATGGTTCCAAATAGGGCTGCAGCTATTGATTATTATAGTAATCGAGTAATCTATCGATTCTTTTCTTTGATTAATAGAGTAATCGGTTAATTTTTGTGTACATTCCGTACACGCGCGCGGAGCTAGATGCGGTCTCTAAACACCACATCTAGCTCCGCGCGCCGTGCTCTTTCACTCATCAAAACTCTTCCCGGTCGCACTCATGGATGTATTAGATTATCGGGTCGCACTCTCCACTGTTGCGCTTTCGTCTGACCGGAACAAGCTCCGTGTGAAACAAAAGCGCCTCAAGTCGTTCCGTGCGCTCCGCGCGCCACTGATTCATGTGTTTTTAATTAAATATGTAAATTAAACTAATCATCGAGGCAATAAAATAATAATCAAAGCTTTTTTGTAATCGAATTATTCGATTTACTCGAGTAATCGTTGCGGCACTACTTCCAAATACAAAGCAAATAGGAGGGGAGACCAGGCACAGCCCTACCTGATCCCCCTTTCCAGAGTCAGTGGATCCGTCAGATGACCATTGATTTGAATTCTTGATGTTGGACGATCGCAAAGAGCCCAAATATTTTTTTTAAATTAGATCATCTATTTGAAATTTGTTACGCATTTTTAAATTAATATGTTCAGCTAACAGAATCAGAAGCCTTCTCAGTGTCCAAACTTATTATTGTTTTGTTGGTTTTGTATTTAACTCATTATGTGTAAGGATCGTCTTATGTTGTCTTGTGTTCGTCGTTTGGTAATAAATCCGGTTTGATCGTTGTGGTTTAATTTCGGGGGTATTTGTTCCATTATTTTGTACATAATTGAGGTGTATATACGATTCCACATTCAGAATAGAGATGTTCTATATGAAGCACAATCAAAAATGATAATGTATTGTCCCGGCCCATTCAGACCTGTGCGTCATAACACAACCAGCACATCACTAGTGCGCGGTTTGTGAGTGCATGTGCACCGAGTGTGCGTGTCCTTCCCTCTGTGCGCTGCGGATCAGGCGAGACAGAGGGAGTTTCCATTCATCTGCAAAAAAAAGAGAGTGTCTCAGTGCCAAGTTAAACTGTGTGCCTCCATACGCCGTGTACGCCCAATTACCTCTCAAGCAGCTTCTCTGTTTTCTGCAGCTTTTAGAGACTCTGAACACTACAAGCAGGACTACAAGCACGGCCCTGATCCTGATGAGTTACTATCTTGCAGTAGACAGTTTCGGAACTGTGGCTAAATGAAAATACTCTGCAGCGCAGACACGCATGCAGACACGCAGAGCGAAAATGTAAAAAGGACCATTGTTATGTCTCTCTTCAAATGTCAAGACATTGTCCATCCATCCATCTTCTTCCGCTTTATCCGGGGCCGGGTTGCGGGGGCAGTAGTCTAAGCAGGGACTCCCAAACTTCCTTATCCCACTAAGGACGCCACTTCCTCCAACTCCTCCGGGAGGATCCCGAGGCGTTCCCAGGCCAGCCGAGAGACATAGTCCCTCCAGCGTGTCCTGGGTCTTCCCCGCGGCCTCCTCCCGGTGGAACATGCCCGAAAACACCTCCTTAGGGAGGCGCCCAGGAGGCATCCCGAACAGATATCCGAGCCACCTCAGCTGGCTCTTCTCGACGTGGAGGAGCAACGGCTCTACTCCGAGCTCCTCCCGTGTGACTGAGCTCCTCACCCTATCTCTAAGGGAGCGCCCAGCCACCCTGCAGAGGAAACTCATTTCGACCGCTTGTATCCGCGATCTTGTCCTTTCGGTCATTACCCAAAGCTCCTGACCATAGGTGAGGGTAGGAACATAGACCGGTAAATCGAGACCTTTGTCTTTCGACTCAGCTCCTTCTTTACCTCAACAGTCCGATGCAGTGACCGCATCAATGCGGACGCTTTACCGATCCGCCTGAAAACCGTCCCAGTGCCTGTTGCAGGTCCAGGTTTGATGGAGCCATCAGGATAACATCATCTGCAAACAGCAGAGATGAGATCCTGTGGTCCCCAAACCGGACCCCCTCCGACCCCTGACTGCACCTAGAAATTCTGTCCATAAAAACAATGAACAGAACCGGTGACAAAGGGCAGCCCTGGCGGAGTCCAAACACGCACTTGGAACAGGTCAGACTTACTGCCAGGCAATGCGAAACACAGCTCCTGCTCCAGTCATACAGGGACCGGACAGCCCTGAGCAAAGGGCCCCGGACCCCGTACTCCCGCAGCACCCCCCAAAGGGCACGCCGTGGGACTCGGTCGAAAGCCTTCTCCAGATCCACAAAGCACATGTGGACAGGTTGGGCAAACTCCCATGAACCCTCGAGCACCCGATGAGAGAGTATAGAGCTGGACCTGTGTTCCAAGACCAGGACGAAAAACCACTCTGCTCCTCCTAAATCCGAGGTTCGACTATCGGTCGGATTCTCCTCTCCAGTGCCCTGGAATAGACCTTACCAGGGAGGCTGACGAGTGTGTTCCCTCTGTAGTTGGAACACACCTTTTGGTCCCCCTTGAACAGAGGGACCACCATCCCGGTCTGCCAGTCCAGAGGCACTGTCCCCGACCTCCACGCGATGTTACAGAGACTTGTCAGCCAAGACAGTCCTGCAACATCCAGAGACTTTTAGGTACTCAGGGTGTATCTCATCCACCCCCGGAGTCCTTCCACCGAGGAGTTTGCCAACAACCTCAGTGACTTCGGCTTGGGGTGATGAATGAGTCAGCCTCCGAGTCCTCAGTCTGTACTTCCTCTTCGGAAGACGTGACAGTGAGATTTAGGAGGTCCTCAAAGTATTCCTTCCACCGTCCGACGACATCCCCAGTCGAGATCAGCAGGTCTCCACCCGCACCGTAAACGGTGTTGGTGAAACACTGCTTCCCCCTCCTGAGGCGCTGGACGGTTTGCCAGAATAAATACCCCCGAAATTAAACCACAACGATCAAACCGGATTTATTACCAAACGACGAACACAAGACAACATAAGGCGATCTTTACACATAATGAGTCAAATACAAAACCAACAAAATAATAATAACTTTGGACACTGAGAAGGCTTTTGATTCTGTTAGCTGAACATATTAATTTAAAATGCTTAACAAATTTCAAATAGATGATCTAATTTAAAATAAATATTGGGGCTCTTTGCGATCGTCCAACATCAAGAATTCAAATCAATGGTCATCTGACGGATCCACTGACTCTGGAAAGGGGGATCAGGTAGGGCTGTGCCTGGTCTCCCCTCCTATTTGCTTTGTATTTGGAAGTAGTGCTGCAACGATTACTCGAGTTCATGGACACTCCGGAGATCCAGTTGTCGAGGCTCCTGCCGTCGACTGCCACCCAGATCCCTATGCACCAGCCCCTTACGGATCCTCCTGCAGGAGGTGGGTCCACGGGAGGACGGCCACATGTCACTCGTTCGGGCCCGGCCACCAGGCGCTTGCCGTCGAGCACCCACCCCAGGCCTGGCTCCAGGGTGGGGCCCCATTAACGCCAATCCGGACGACGTAACTGGCCTTGATAATCTTCTAATCATATGGGGCTTGTGAAGAGACATACAAGACATTGTATTAAAGACTATGAAAGAACAGTGAAACACAATCCATGTGAGTCAAATAGTGTTGTACCCTCTCTTGACCTTTGTGAAATATTTTTGTGAAAGTATTTTCAGACAAGGTAGTTACTGCAAGGCCCTCTCCTTCTCCCAGTGTAGACAACAATGTTACTCTTAAAATACTATAGACGTTTTGGTCTGGAATCAAATCCAGCCGCTCCGATTTCCAAAGAGAGTGATTGACAAGCGGATTAACCAATCAGAGAAAACCAAGACCAAACCATGGCCAAAGTGCGTGTTTCCCAGAACAACAGGGGAGCTGGGTGAAGTATTCCCAAGTTTGAGGTGCCTCCGCAGCAGCCATCACGGAACCACAAATTCCAGCGGAGAAAATGATGTTGTGTACTTGCAACATGGGTACTCCGGACTATCTTTCCCGCTTACAAACGGAATATTAATTGCTCCAAACACAAATACGGAACATTTTGGAACGATAAACCCAGATTGACTCTCGTATCCAAGAGGCTGGCTAGATACGCCGGATTACAACAATTTTTGGCCCTAGAACACGCCGCACACTACCTCCTGGGCTTCCGTTGTCAGCAAAACCCATAAAGAATCACTGCCTGACTTTTTTGACCTTCTGGATGATGATAGTATCTGTTTATTACCACATTTAACAGTTACGGGCCCCTTGAAAGACTCAGTGAGGGGAAGCCCACTGAGCCAATTTAATGGAAACCGTGAATCCACCCCGAAGAAAGCGTTACGCCACAGAAAGTGAGCACAGTTTACGGATAGCTTCGCCTACCTGTAAGCGACCCCGGCACTCTTCACCATGGGATGCCAGATCCCCAGTTCGTCCCAATGCCATCGCTAAATCAACCATTACAACATGTAAGCATAAAGGCACAACGTCAACAAACAAGTCACACGCGGCCATCTGGTGACTACAAGGCTGGCTTAAGTACCACCGCCGGCACAAAAAGTACTTTAAGTGTGGCAGTAGGGCAGATGATACTTTGACCACTAATACTAAACCCTGCCAACAACGCCAAATGTGGCAAGTCACTAGCAGAAAATGTATACAATATATAATGAAAAGAACCAACAAGAAGAAGGCTCAGGACCTAAAATAAACAAAAGTTAAGATTAAGGCGCACAGATAAATTAAACTGATGGACAGAGCCAATATAAAAAAAAAAAAAAGTATCTTTATTTAGAGCTTCAATAGTTACTTTAAAATTATGTTGCTTCAGTTCCACATGAGTTCACCATTCTGTCTCATTATTCAACCCTATTTTGAGATTGTGGCTTTCGTTTCACATAAATTCATAATTTTGTCCTTCATTGTCCAACCTTATTTCCCAAAGTCCACAGGACGCATTGGTGGTAGTTCCGCAGCCTATTTCAGATAACTGTGATGTCAGAGAGGGGAGAGGTCAGGTAAGGCAAAGCGGACCTCTTTACCTCTTTTATAATGTGCCCCTACAGCTGAATAAAATGCCGTGGTGCTTGACGCCACCCCACTTCATAAGCAGCGACATCCTCTGAATTCCCCCACCTAAATACATTTTTCTGGGTGACTCTGTCATTGGAGGTACAGCCTTCCCTGACTGCAGTGTGTACTCCTACTCCGGTGCTACAATTCAAGATTTGATCCTCTTCATTCCATCCATTGTTGATCTGTATCCCACTTCAGACAGTTTTCTGAACTCCTTGTCGCTTTTGATCTAACTCAAATTATTGTTAGACCGACACATGACAAAGGACAGATGCTGGATCTTATCATCTCAACTGGTTTCAGTCCCCTACTTACTGGCATTGATGATATTGCTGTCTGCAACCATAAAGCACTTCTGTTCACAGTCCTACAGAAGCCACCAAATACTATGAAATATATATCAGCGTTTTACTCTCATACTTTGTGATTCATACAGAAGTGATTCTTCTGAAAAATTTACCGAGTTCTTAATCTCACAACCCTTTAATGGTTTACATAATGAAGATCCAACCATTAGCTTAAAGTTATTTTTTACCCATTGTCAACATATCCTGGACCAAGTAGCTCCAAACTTTAAAAAAGCAGAAAAACTAGAAGAGATCTGTGGTTAAATAAAGAAACATGTGCCCAAAAGCACATATGTAGAAAGACTGAACGCTTTTGAACGGTGGAAAATGCGCGAAACAACTATTTCTCTGAGATCATTACAAAAAGCAATCATAACCCTTGAGTTCTATTTAAGATAATTGACTCTGTTGTCAGTCGTTCGCAACCCTGTCCCCTCGATACAGACCCAGAACGTTTACAAACATTTCTTGATAATTTGTAACAAAATAGATTTACTTAGGGCAAATATCAATCCTTATATTGACACACTTACCATCACCTACTCCCCAACAACCTCCTTTTGTCACTTTCAGCACCTTTCTTTCATGGACCTTAAAGAATTTATTTCTTAAACCAGCACCTCCTCATGTGAGCTGTACATTATTCCGCCAAAATGTCTAAAGGAAATATTTCCCACTGCCCCCCAATCATAGATTTTCAATCTTTTAATCTCATTTGGACATTTTCATGACTGCTATAATTTAGCCATCATTCAGCCACTCCTTAAAAAACATCACTTCGATCCACTTGTTTTTGACAATTTCTAAACTGTGCTTTATGTCAAGGGTGCTGTAAAAGCTATTGCTTGTATGAATTATAGATTAAAGATTTTACAAATATTAATTGTGTTTTCAATTGCTTTCAATCCGGGTTCAGAGCTAAACATAGTACAGAGACTGCCCATGTTAAAGTTACAAATGATTTATTGTTGGCTAACTCTGGTAAATCATCTATTTTATTTCTTCTAATCTTAAATAGCTCTTTTTCTGTAATTTAATAATAGACACCCTACACTTTCCAACCTTAAATATGGGGTACCCCAAGGCTCAGTTTCAGGACCACTTTTATTCTGTATTTCAATGACTCTACTTGGCCAACTAATCCAATCCCACAATGCGTCTTATCACTTCTACGCTGATGACATGCAAATTTGCATGCCAGTTAGCACTTTGATACCATCCACACCTGTGTTAGTGACATACAACCTTGGCTGACACAGAACAACCTCTGTTTTAATAATACCAAAACTGAGAAAATCCTGAATGGACCTCCGGAAGTCAGCAATGTGCTAAGTGCTGATTTTAGGGACCTGGCTCTTAATATCACACCTACAGCAGGAAATCTTGGTGTGCTCTTCAATTGCAATCTGTCTTTTAGAAGTCAGATAAACAGTGTGGTTCAAACCTGTTTTCATCACCTTAAAGTCATTTCCAAAATTAAATTGTTCTTATCTCCTCTAGACTTACAAAAAGTTATTTGTGCTTATATTCATTCACGTCTCAATTATTGTAGCGCACTATATGTAGGTATCAACCAAAATGCCATTCATCATCTCCAAATTGTACAGAATGCTGCTGCCCGTCTTCTTACTATTATTAACAAATTTGAGCATATTACCCCTACTCTTAAGTCTCTACATTGGCTACCTATATAATTTCGAATTGATTTCAGTTCTGGGGATGGAGCCCTGTTGGTTGTCCCCAGGACTCAACAGGTCACTAAAGGTGACAGTGCTTAAAGAAGCATTTGATTTGAATAAAAAACGCATTTAAAATTGTGTAATAATCTGTTTCTTAATTCTTTCTAACCTGTGTTGTGTGAAGTGCTTTGGAACTTGTTCAGAAAAGCGCGATATAAAGAGCTTTTTTGAAGAGTCAGTTTTGTATTTGACTAAAATAATAAAACAATTGAGACATTCTTCAAGTCCCATGGACTCTATTCCTCCTCGTCTACTTAAAGAGGACATTGAAGCGATTGGTCCTTGCATTGTTAAAATAGTAAATTCCTCTTTGGTGACTGGTTTGGTCCCAGCTGTATTCAAGCACTCTAATCAAAAAGTAAAATCTTGATCCAACTGTGTTGACAAATTTTAGGCCCATTTCAATACTCATGTTTTTATCTAAGATTTTAAATGAAGGTTGTTTTCAACTTCAATATTACCTTGATCTTAATAGTTTGGGGAGACATTTCGGTCTGGTTTTAAGACTCAGCATAGCACAGAAACAGCTCTTTTAAAAGTGTTTAATTATTTGATTTTGGCAGTTGAAACTGAGAAAGCTACAATCCTTGTGCTTTTGGACCCCATAGCAGAGTTTGACATAGTTGATCAAGAAATCCTTTACTCACACCTGGAGTCCTAAGGGTGTGAAAGGGACAGTGCTCCAGTGGTTCCGTTCATATTTGACGGATAGAACTTTCTCTGTGCACTTGGAACAGTGCTCTTCCACTGTGGCTCCTCTTAGCTATGGGTCCCCCAGGGTTCTATTTTGGGCCCTATCCTTTTCTCATTGTATATACTGCCACTAGGTTTTATTTTTAATATGTATAATGTTTAATTTCATTGCTTTGCAGACGATATTCAAATGTATCTGCCAATAACTGTGGAAAACTGCGCATCATTATTGACAACCTTATCCAAGTGCCTGAGCGAAATCCCAATTTCCTTCATTCTATAAATAATAATAAAACAAAAGCTGTTGTGTTTGGTTGCTCAAACCCTTTAATCAATCTACACATTGACAGTGCTATTTGGTCACTTGCATCATGTTGCAGCGCCATGTTAAAAAATTTTGACTCATGTTTTAAATATGATAAACATATTAGCACTGTTGTAAAGGCAAGCAACTTCCAACTTACGCTCCTTGCAAAAATTAAAACCTATCGCCCATAAAAAAAAAATTGAGAGAGCTATACATTCTCTGATTACATCTTGGTTGGATTACTGTAACTCGTTATATGTAGAGCCGGATCAAAACTGCAGGGTGTCCAGAATGCTGCGGCGCACCTACTGACGTTTAAAAACATTGTTTTAAAAACATTGTTTTTTAAATGTAATTAAATTGAATTCATTAGCACCACTGTATCTGTTAGAATCCTGCAACCGTAATTAACTTACAGAGCATTCATGCAGCTCAGCTCCTTCTGACTGTTCCAAAATACAGGCTTGTGTCCAGAAGAGCTAGAGCCATTTCAGTGGTGGCCCCTAACAGCCTGCCCCTTCATGTCTGCTCTGCTCAGTGTGTGGAGAGAGTTTAAGAGTTTAAAACTAAACTTAAGGCAACTTTTTTTGCATCTTGTGTTGTAATTGCATTTGATCTTTTATTGATGTTATTACATTTGTATTTTTCTTATTTACTATTATAATGTCTTACTGCCTGACAGCTGACTGCAGTGTCTTAGGCTGCAGAAACAGCACCGTTTACTTTTCCCATGCATCACACCGGGAAATCTTCCCTCTACTCATCTGTCAAGCGTTGCAAAAAGTTCTCCGCTCCTCACCAGCGGGCTCCTTGTCATTCCTCCTCTTCACGTTTCCCGGTCATTCCTTTCATGAGCTTCCCCAGGGTCCCACACACTCACCCACACTGTGCCCATTTAACCAAGTCAGCTGGCTGTGTTGACCAATAGTCAATGTTCAGGGGAAGGACGGGGCGCCACCTAGTTAATTTGTCCCACTGTCTACAGAGTCTATTTAAAGTACTACAGCCTAAAAAATTAAAATAAAAACACACACTTTGAACACAAGAATAAATGTTCACACATAGAATCGTGGATGAGTGGTAGTAAACACACAAAGAACCCCATGACATAGCTTTTGTTGGAAATAGCATTTACCTTCTATGATAGCGAGTGGGTTATCCAGAAATGTAATCTAAATCCCTCAGGCTCTGGCAGGGCCCTGAATGTTCATTTCACAGCAAAGGCACATATTGATAATATTTTCATTATACAATTGTATTGTCTGCAAATGGCTAATGGAGTGGTGCTGTGGACCAGTGGAGTGAGCAGTTCAAATCTCTCTAAGTGGTTATCACAAAATCCATCCATGTTACACTGGCATCCCTGCGTCTGTTCACTGTTTGGCACATGATGTTTTGTAATGTTTTTTTTCCCCCAAACGAACCAAACCAGCCAGCCAGCAAACAAAGCCTGATTCAAATCAAAAGTGTATTGTGAATGCAGTGCACCCTAAATTGTCCTCCAACCCTTACACCTAACCCCTAACACACCCTAACCCCTAAAACACAACAAATTACAATTTAAAAATGTGGTTTGGAAAAACCCTAATTTGATATTTTTATTTCATTATTTGCACATATTTATTCAGGAAACATAGTGAAAGTAGATGATTCCTCAGGGGGGAAAAAAATCACAAAAGGTTTTCAAGTTTTAAAAAAGACTTGCCACAGTCAATGTTAATTGTATTTTTTTTGTCCTTTAGGTTCTTCTTCTTCTGGAGAGAGATCACGGTCTTGTGGGATGGTTACCTGTAGCGCAAATGAAGAATGTAAGATGAACGATGTTATGTAATGTTTTATTCTTTCCCATAAACAAATCTTAATTATAATGGGATTATATTTGTTTTATGTTTCTTTTAGGCTCATGTCAGTTACCTTGGACTGGGAAGGAGTTTGCCCTCACTTTTTTGCAGAATTATCGACCAAGCTATGACACCCCGAGCTTCCAACTGCGCATCAAAGCTGTTGACACCGACACTAAAGTTACTGTGGAAGTGCCCTCTTTAAAGTTTCGGGGAAGTGAGGGACATAAAGGCTGGAAAGGGGGTCACCATCTTCCTGCCCAGGGATGTAGAGCTGTCCGGCACTGAAAAGTCCTCCAACACAGTCCGCATTGAAGCTTCTGCCACAGTCACTGTATCCTCCTTCAATCACAAGCGCTAATACTACTACTGATAGCTCTGTAATTTTTGCCCTTCTACTCAATGGGCACTGAATATTTCATCTTTACTCCTTCTATGAGCCCCTATATGGAGTTTGCAGTGACGAACGGGAAGGAGCCCAACCCAACAGAGTAGAAATCAATCCGATTGCTCCTGTTACATTTCAGAATGTTAAGTACCAAACAGGGCAGCCAAATACAGCTAGATCTTCAGCCTTTTGAAAGTGCGCAGTTTCAGAGCAGGGTCGACCTCTCTGGCACACAAATTACCTCCAACAAAACCAGTTGCTGTTTTCTCAGGTCACACTTGTACCTCTCGCTTCACCAGATGTAACCACGTCTATGAGCAGCTGCTGCCAGTTAGCCAATGGGGTGGCAAACTTCATCATACCCCCGCTGAGCATCCAGACTCGATTTGACAGTGTCTACATCCAGGCATCACAGAAAGTACTCACGTCACTGTCCAAAATGACAGAGAGGAAAGATATGTTTTTAGCATGAATAAAAGGAGATTCAAAGGAAATCACCTACAAATACCCCACAACACTGGCCATTGAAGCTGACCGTGCCATCCAAGTCTCCTCCTGATGTTCAATGGTGTGCTACTACCAGGACTTACTTACACAAATGTTTGACCCATTTTTGTCGTTAACATATTACCCACAAAATCTCTTCTGCCAATCTAGTGCTCTGTATCAAATGGGAGCTCCAGAAGCGGTCTAGAAACGGGCCTCACCGTGAAAACCAAGGCATATTGAAAAAATAAAATACATAAATGATGACATGGCCAAAAAAACAAATGACACCTGTTAGACATTCAACATCAAAGTTGATGGATAAAAGTCGGTCCAAGAAAATGTACTTTCAATGGTGAGAGTGATTTGAGAGGTAAGTAACCAAGAGACGACACAATTTTAATCAAGGGCCAAGGATTATCCTATAGGCCTAACATCCGGAGATGGTTCCGTTCCGCACCCCACAGTTTTTCACAGCACGGCACCTCGTTTGGTCTGTACAGCATCGGGACAGCCGGAAAGGCGCCCGTGACTTATGGTGCAAGCGGGACGGATATGGTGCAGCAGGACAATGTATGAAAACAGGTAATTTATTCCCTGAATGAGAGGGAAGTTATTTTATCAAAGGTGACTATATTGACTCACACATGCAGTCCCACCATTCTCTCTTGCCAGTTGAAGTTTACCCATAACTCACTCACACATAAATCCATTTTTGTACACAAAATTTAAGGTCGCATTTACAATACAGATTGGAACACGTTCGGTTCGATTGAGGACATTGTATCTTTCTCTGAGCTGGTCCAATTCGCATTTACAATTCAGACGAATTGCACCAGAGTTCAATTTAATCGGAACGAGACCGACCTTTCCAAACGGACCAGACTTCGCTTCTTTGATCCGGATCAGAGTTTGATTGTGCATTCACAATTACCCAAACTAACTGAACAAGCCAGGCAAGCAATTCCTGATTCGAATCAAAAGTGTATTGTGAATGCACTCCAAAGTTTCCAAAATAAAAAATAATAATAATATGTAATCAATATTGTTTTAGATTTGAACCCTAACCTGACGGATATTTACCATGAACAAACTTTTAAGAAAATATGATTGTGTCAAAAATTATACATAAAAATTTCAAATAACTTAATTGTGGTTTGTAAAAACACTAATTTGATATCATTCTTTCTTTGTTTGCTCATACTGAGGCAGGAAACAGTGACAGGAGACGATTCCTCAGGGAAAAAAAGCACAAATGTTTTCAAGTTTTGAAAAAGACTTTCCACAGTTAATAATAAGTAGGCAAAAAAAAAGTTTTTTTTTTCTTTCTTTAGGTTCTTCTTCTGGAGGAGGAGCTGGTTCTTGTACCTGTCGTGCCAAACAATTATGTAAGATGAATAATGTTATGTAATGTTTTCTTTTTTCCCCACAAACGACTCTTAATTGTGTTGTGATTATATTTGCTTTTTATTTCTTTCAGGCCCATGTCAGTTTCCGTGGACTGGGAAGAAGTTTGCCCTCACTTTTTTGCAGAATTATCGACCAAGCTATGACACCCCGAGCTTCCAACTGCGCATCAAAGCTGTTGACACCGACACTAAAGTTACTGTGGAAGTGCCCTCTTTAAAGTTTCGGGAAGTGAGGGACATAAAGGCTGGAAAGGGGGTCACCATCTTCCTGCCCAGGGATGTAGAGCTGTCCGGCACTGAAAAGTCTTCCAACACAGTCCGCATTGAAGCTTCTGCACAAGTCACTGTATCCTCCTTCAATCACAAGCGCTATACTACTGATAGCTCTGTAATTTTGCCTTCTACTCAATGGGGCACTGATATTTCATCTTTACTCCTTCTATGAGCCCCTATATGGAGTTTGCAGTGACGAACGGGAAGGAGCCCAACAGAGTAGAAATAAATCCGATTGCTCCTGTTACATTTCAGAATGTTAAGTACCAAACAGGCAGCCAAATACAGCTAGATCTTCAGCCTTTTGAAAGTGCGCAGTTTCAGAGCAGGGTCGACCTCTCTGGCACACAAATTACCTCCACAAAACCAGTTGCTGTTTTCTCAGGTCACACTTGTACCTCTCGCTTCACCAGATGTAACCACGTCTATGAGCAGCTGCTGCCAGTTAGCCAATGGGGTGCAAACTTCATCATACCCCCGCTGAGCATCCAGACTCGATTTGACAGTGTCTACATCCAGGCATCGCAGAGTACTCACGTCACTGTCCAAAATGACAGAGGGAAAGATGTTTTTAGCATGAATAAAGGAGATTCAAAGGAAATCACCTACAAATACCCCACAACACTGGCCATTGAAGCTGACCGTGCCATCCAAGTCCTCCTGATGTTCAATGGTGCTACTACCAGGACTTACCAAATGTTTGACCCATTTTTGATTAACATATTACCCACACATCTCTTCTGTTCTGTATATGGACTCCAGGGTCTAAACGGGTTTGATAACCAGGCTTTGATTGTGGCAAAAACAAATGAAATGTTAGACATCAAAGTTGATGGAGTGGTGCCAAGAAATGTTCAATGGAGAGGAGTTGAAGGAACCGATTATTCATGGGCCAAGATATCCTATAGCCTAACTGGAGATGGTTCCGGCCCCACAGTTTCAAGCACCAGCACCTCGTTTGGTCTGTACAGCATCGGGACAGCCGGAAGGGATGGATATGGTGCAGCAGGACAATGTATGAAAACAGGTAATTTATTCCCTGAATGAGAGGGAAGTTTATTTATCAAAGGTGACTATATTGACTCACACATGCAGTCCCACCATTCTCTCTTGCCAGTTGAAGTTTACACTTAACTCACTCACACATAAACCCATTTTATGAACACCAAATTTAAGGTTACATTTACAATACAGATTAGAGAGAAATTGGTTCAATTGAGGACCAAAGTTGAAACATCGTATCTTCCTCTGAGCTGGTCCGTTTTGCGTGCGTTCACAATTAAGACGAATTGCGCCAGAGTTCGATTCAGTTCGGACCAACCTTTCCAAACGGACTAGAGTTTGCCTGGCTGGTTAAATAAGATTGATCCGGATCAAAGAAGCAAACAAATCCTGATTCGAATCAAAAGAGTATTGTGAACGCACCCTAAAGTTTCCAATAATAAAACAATAAAAAAAATAATATGGTATGTATGCTGAACCTGTACGATGGAAATCTATCATGAACTAACTTTCAAGAAAATATGATTGTATCACAAATTATACATAACATTTTTGCAAATAACTTTATTGTGGCTTATAAAAACACTAAGTTGATATTTTTTTATTTCATTATTTGCACATTTTAAGGCCCGCTGAGTGAGGATGTGTGCGTGCCTGATGAAAACTGTGGCTGCTCCTATGATGGACATTATTACAGAAGAGGAGAGATCTTCTATCCAGAGTGTGTGGAGAAGTGCACCTGTGGAGAGAACGGAGAAGTTTCATGTAAAAAAGCCGAGTGCCCTTCTGGGGAGACGTGTACGCTCGTGAACGGTGTGAAAGGTTGCCACCCCGGGGCCAAGTGTGTGGCTTCTGGTGACCCACATTATATTTCCTTTGATGGACACAGATTTGAGTTCCAGGGTACTCGCGTTTATGTTCTGACCAAGGTTTGTGATGATGACAAAGGCCAGCTGACGCCATTCACTGTAAACCAGGGGAATGGGAGGTATGGAAATAGAAATGTTGCTGTGACAAAGTCTGTTGGAGTGGCTGTCTATGGTTTTGTCATCGGTATTCAACAAGGAGCCAGGAAAGTCATTGTAAGTTAAACTTTTTCTGTTAAAAAAATAATTATATAAAATTATATATATATATATATATATATATATATATATATATATATATATATATATATATATATATATATATATATATATATATATATATATATATATATATATAATACATAATGTTTGTGATTATTTTGTTTAGGTGAATGACACACTTTCCAACCTTCCCTGTCCCTTCACGGTGGTCGCATAAACGTCACTCAAGAAGGCCGCAACATTATTGTCACAACTGACTTTGGTTTGACAGTGTTGTATGACACTGTCTATTATGTTGAAGTCAATGTGCCATCCACTTATGAGGGAAAGATGTGTGGCCTTTGTGGCAACTACAACAAGAACCCCAAAGATGACTTCAAGCTCCCAAATGGCACACAGAACAATGATGTCGATACGTTTGGAGAGGCATGGGTCATGGATTGAAAGTATATTTTTCCCTCACTATAAAAGTGTTTGTCATCCTTTAAGGCAAAGCTCTTCCACATTTGCTTTACTTCTCGGTTTGTATAGACTGTACCCACATCTGTGTTTACATTAGTCTTGCTCTGTATATCTTACCTGTCATGTATTTCACATATGAGGCCCCTTTACACAAGATGTTTTGTTCTTATACCTCTTTGAAGGATGTCCTCTTTACTTGTAACTCAATAGGGATGCCTATGTAGCAAAGTAGGTTGGGGTGTTGTAATATGATTATCCATATTGACTTTAGATTCAACTAAATAAAGCAAAATAACCAATAACGCCACCGGGATTTAACCTGGACAAAACAACTTAAGGACACACAGGTTCTTTCTTTATAAACAGAGGCAGATTCCAGTTCTATGACAAAAGGTGTAATTTATTTAACAGTCAACTTATTTTAAATAAATAGTTTAAACATATCAAACAAGCTCTAATTTAGTTGATGTAAACACAGTTTGACACAGTTTATGCATAAATATGAGACTTTTAAAAGGACCGAGACAAACGGATCCATAATAAATAACAGGGAGGGCAAGACAACTAAGTTCATTTACTTCATTACATCTGGAATTATAGATTTTGTTATAGCTCACCCGAACACTAGGCTGCCGACAAATGTCTCCAGCTCAGGACGTACTAGGTTTGCTACACAGGACCACGCGTTGTGGGGCTACGACGGCAAGACCACAACAATCCCAGAGTCATCAACCTAAGCGGAGTAAAACTACATTATAAAATTTAATCAAAGAGCACAAAAATAACTACCTGGAGGGCAGAGTATGTGGAGCAAAACCCAGGGACCCCGGAAGTGCACAGGTCAGAGAATGAATGACAAAACGGAAGAGCCATGGCGACTAGCCAATAGAAACAGCCCGAGGTGGAATCATCTGTCTGCAGACCATACGGCCACACCTACTTTTGTGGAATTAGTCCATCCACCCATCTATCTTCTTCCGCTTTATCCGGGGCCGGGTCGCGGGGGCAGTAGTCTAAGCAGGAACTCCCAGACTTCCTTATCCACACAAACTTCCTCCAACTCCTCTGGGGGGATCCCGAGGCGTTCCCAGGCCAGAGAGACATAGTCCCTCCAGCGTGTCCTGGGTCTTCCCCGGGGCCTCCTCCCGGTGGAACATGCCCGAAAACACCTCCCTAGGGAGGCGCCCTGGAGGCATCCTGAACAGATGTCCGAGCCACCTCAGCTGGCTCCTCTCTGGAGGAGCAGCGGCTCTACTCCGAGCTCCTCCCGTGTGACTGAGCTCCTAACCCTATCTCTAAGGGAGCGCTCAGCCACCCTGCGAAGGAAACTCATTTCGACCGCTTGTATCCGCGATCTTGTCCTTTTCGGTCACTACCCAAAGCTCATGACCATAGGTGAGGGTAGGAACGTAGATTGACCTGTAAATCTTTCGACTCAGCTCCTTCTTTACCACAACGGTCCGATGCAGCGACCGCATCACTGCGGACGCTGCACCGATCCGCCTGTCAATCTCACGCTCCATCCTTCCCTCACTCGTGAACAAGACACCGAGATACTTGAACTCCTCCACTTGGGTCAAGGACTCCCCACCGACCTTGAGAGGGCAAGTCACCTTTTTCCGGTTGAGAACCATGGCCTCAGATTTGGAGGTGCTGATTCTCATCCCAGCTGCTTCACACTCGGCTGCAAATCGTCCCAGAGCATGTTGCAGGTCCGGGTTTGATGGAGCCATCAGGACAACATCATCTGCAAACAGCAGAGATGAGATCCTGTGGTCCCCAAACCGGACACCCTCCGACCCCTGACTGCGCCTAGAAATTCTGTCCATAAAAACAATGAACAGAACCGGTGACAAAGGGAAGCCCTGGCGGAGTCCAACACGCACTGGGAACAGGTCTGACTTACTGCCGGCAATGCGAACACAGCTCCTGCTCCGGTCATAGAGGGACCGGACAGCCCTGAGCAAAGGGCCCCGGACCCCGTACTCCCGCAGCACCCTCCAAAGGGCACCCCGTGGGACACGGTCGAAAGCCTTCTCCAGATCCACAAAGCACATGTGGACTGGTTGGGCAAACTCCCATGAACCCTCGAGCACCCGATGGAGAGTATAGAGCTGGTCCAGTGTTCCACGACCAGGACGAAAACCACTCTGCTACTCCTGAATCCGAGGTTCGACTACCGGTCGGATTCTCCTCCCCAGTACCCTGGAATAGACCTTACCCGGGAGGCTGAGGAGTGTGATCCCTCTGTAGTTGGAACACACCCTCCGGTCCCCCTTCTTGAACAGAGGGACCACCACCCGGTCTGCAAGTCCAGAGGCACTGTCCCCGACCGCCACACGATGTTGCAGAGACGTGTCAACCAAGACAGTCCTGCAACATCCAGAGACTTTAGGTACTCGGGGCGTATCTCATCCACCCCCAGAGCTCTGCCACCGAGGAGTTTGCCAACAACCTCAGTGACTTCGGCTTGGGTGATAGATGAGTCAGCCTCCGAGTCCTCAGTCTCTACTTCCTCTTCGGAAGACGTGACAGTGGGATTAAGGAGGTCCTCAAAGTACTCCTTCCACCGTCCAACGACATCCCCAGTCGAGGTCAGCAGGTCCCCACCCGCACCGTAAACGGTGTTGGTGGAACACTGCTTCCCCCTCCTGAGGTGCCGGACGATTTGCCAGAATTTCTTTGGGGCCGACCTATAGTCCTCCTCCATGGCCTCCCCGAACTCCCTCCAGCCCCGGGTTTTTGCCTCTGCGACAGCACGAGCTGCGGCACGAGCTGCGGCACGAGCTGCGGCACGGCTGCGGCCCGCCTGGCCCGCCGATACCCGTCAACGGCCTCAAGAGTCCCACAAGCCAAAGAGGCCTGATAGGCCTCCTTCTTCCGCCTGACGGCATCCCTTACTTCCGGTGTCCACCACCGGGTTCGGGGTTGACGCCGCGACAGGCACCTGAGACCTTGCGACCACAGCTCCGAGCAGCCGCATTGACAATGGGAGGTCGAGAACATGGTCCACCTCGGACTCCAATGTCCCCAGCCCCCTCCCCCCGGGATTTGGGAGAAGCTCGTCCCGGAGGTGTGAATTGAAGACGACTGCTGACAGCGGGCTCCGCAAGACGTTCCCAACAGACCCTCACTATACGCTTGGGGCCTACCAAAGTCTGTCCGGCTTCCTCCGCCGCCAGCGGATCCAACTCACCACCAGGTGGTGGTGATCGGGTTGAGCAGCTCCGCCCCTCTCTTTTCCGACCACGGAGGTCAGTGTCCAAGACACGCCCGGAGTCAGATGACACGACAACACGAGGTCGATCATTGATCTCCGGAGCCTAGGGTGTCCTGGTGCCACGTGCACTGGTGGACACCTTGTGCTTGAACATTAGTGTTCGTTATGGACAGTCCGTGACTAGCCACAGAAGTCCAATAACTGAACACCGCTCGGGCTTTAGATCGGGGAGGCCGTTCTTCCCAATCACTCCTCTCCAGGCGTCGACTGTCATCTGCCCACGTGGGCGTTGAAGTCCCCCAGTAGAACAACGGAGTCCCCGGTCGGTGCACTGCTCAGTAGCCTTCCCAGGGACTCCAAGAAGGCCGGGTACTCAGCACCGTTGTTCGGCCCGATAGGCCGACACCACAGTGACCAGACCTGTCCCCAACCCCCAACGCCGAAGGCGTAGCGACCCTCTCGTTCACTGGGCTAAACTCCAACACATGGCGGCTGAGCTGTGCAGGGCAATAAGTAAGCCACACATGCCGCGCCGCCTCTCCCCGTAGGCAACACCAGAGCAAGTGGAGCGTCCAGGATGGGTTCCAGTGCCAAACTGTGCGTGTGGAGGTGTGAGGCCGACTATATCTAGTCGGAAACTGTTCAACGCTACGCCGCACAAGCTCAGGCTCTTCCCCCCCAGCGAGGTGACGTTCCATGTCCCCAGAGTTAGTCTCTGTGTCCGGGGATCCGTCGTCGCCGTCGAGGCCCCTGCCGTCGACTGCCGCCCAGATCCCTCTGCACCAGCCCCTTACAGATCCTCCTGCAGGTGGTGGGTCCACGGGAGGACGGCCCCACGTCACTCGTTCGGGTTGCACCCGGCCGGGCACCGTGGGGAAAGGCCACAATTAGTATAAAGGTATATTCACCTTACTCCAGAAGCCCATCTAATTCTACTTCCAGTTGTATTAGTTAACACAGGGCCGTTTTCAGGCCCAGGGAATCAGTGAATTGTTGACTTGTTGCTCACATGAACAATGGACATTTTACACAAATCAATCTCTACTTTAGAGCATATTTTAGTGGAAAGACTTTCCCCTCGTTCTCCATTTAAACCAACGGAGTTCCAGCTGGACCGTAAGTGCCATTACAACTATATATTCAATAGATGTCTCCAGTCATATGGGTACTTTTGGGTTAGCGCCCCCTTTTGGGTGAAAACAAACAGTGTTAACAGATAGGAGGGAGGTTATTGTTAAAATGTTATCGCTTTGCTCCAAAATACAATAAAATATTGGTACTTGCAACACAGCAACCATAGACGGAGAAGTTAGGGAATATTTTAAAACAATCCTGAGGGATGGAGGAGTATAGTGTCATACAAATTACCTGGAGATTGAAGTAGATAGTTGTAGATGACACCTCCGGCCACAGTGTGGGGTCGTTTAGTCAAAAGGATTCCGGTAAACTAAAGAAATATTAAATAAATGTAATATTGGGATTAAATTATAAATATATATAAATGTTAATCAAGAGAAATACAATAATAATAACATCTGTTGTGGAGCGTCTTGTGACTGACATCGGTAGATACAAAACAATTTTAATACATGCACAGTCCGTAATAGAGGTGCTGAAAAAGGAAAATCGAATCTTGAGAGCAGGGGTGGCAGAATGCCAGCGATACAGCTGGAGATGGTCTCTTAAACTACACGAACTTAAAGACAACGACAATGAAGATGTGAGGAAAGAAGATCATGACTGAGATCATGGGGGAGGTCTTTCCAGGTCTCAATGAGAATCTGGAAGAAAGTGTGGACATCACACATCGTCTCGGACCAAAGCATGATGGATCTCACTGGGCTCTCATCGTCACATACGAGATGCTGTTTGGAAATGTCCAAAAATGCTGCAAGTTTCTCTGTAACACCAGAAAGAAGCTTTGGCCCCTTGTGGACAAAGCCAGGAAAGAATGAAAAAAAGCTTTCTTCATCTGCTCTTTTGCTCTGAGTGACGGGAAAAACGCATTTAGCAGCTCTGTTGCATTCTGATAGCTAGTACCATTTCACTTTATGTTGGAGTATTGTAAGTTCATTATTAAGAAATATGTTACATCGTTATTAAGAAAAATATTGTTTAACATTGATTTTTTAGTATCTTAAAAAAATAAAAAAAAATTTGGTCGCAAAGTAATACATTTCTTTTTGGTTGTCTTATTGGCTTCTTTCTTAAACAAACACAAGTTCTGTTTTCTGCTTTGAAGAGAGCCTTTATATTCTATTCATGGTATATCATTTATCAGCTTTAAATGTAACTTAATGGAATGTTAGGGTGTACGTGACGCAACACGCACTGGGAACAGGTCTGACTTACTGCCGGCAATGCGAACACAGCTCCTGCTCCGGTCATAGAGGGACCGGAGCAGCTAAGAGGAAAGCAATGTTTTTATTTCTTAAGAGATGTGATGCTGATTAAGCATTTCTTAGTATTTATCAACAAAATTAGACTTTTATTTCCAACAGTAGAGGACTTTATACTACAGTAAATTAAAGATGCTCCATGCAAAAGGTAAAACACCTGGTGTTTACGGTCTCTCAGTTGCATTTTTTACTCATTTTAGGGACATTATTAATGAGCCTATATTCTCTATGTAGAGTGTATAGAAAAGGAGAAATGACTCCAACAATGAAGCAAGGTCTAATTCCACTTATTGCAAAACCAGATAAAGATACTATGTCACTAGAAAATCAAATCACTCTCCTGACTACAGATAACAACATTTTAGTTTTGAAATTAGGGTTCCCTCAGAGTGGTTTGCAATCAGTTCTATAATATTAGTATAGAAGGTGATATCACTCCCTGATGAAGCATATGTAGCAAAGTGTACTGAAGTGTTTAACTAATTTTCTCTGTAGCTGTTTACAAACATAAATCGCCAACATTGCCACCTTAGATTATGGCTCAGGTTCCAACCAGTCTAAAGCGCGCACGTTCATTGTTGGAATTACAGAGGCATGGTTTAAATTATAGAAGTGATCATTTATTCATACAATGATAAATGGTTTAACAGTTTGTTGTTTTAATAGTTTAGTCCATTTAGCCCAGGCACTTGGAGACACATAGAAAGGCAAGACAGGGTCTTCTCTGGGGCATCTGGACGGGGCATAACACACTCAGCTAGGGCTCGGACAGTGAGGCTCGACACCACAGGTAGCCACCCGGCAAACAGCACACCGCACATCTCGGAGGTTGCACACCACGCGGGCCCATGGTAGCACCACAGCACATTGGACACAGGAGCGATGTTGAGCAACACAGCAACCAGGAAATGTGTGAGGTCAGAGGGCGAATTACCTCACGAGAAGCCAATTTATTGAGCTACGTCTAGATCGATCAGACTATCGGGTGTCTAAACAGTGGCAGGGGCACGCCTGCAGGCTATATATTGCCACATTATCCCCCCCCCCCAAAGTGAATCGACATCATGACGATTAAAACACAATTACACTGAATCACACACACGTGACAACAACAGCCCACTTCGTTCCACAATTCAGCTGGGCTAGAGGAGTTGCCCTGAAGGCTTCAATTGGGGGCTTATTGAGTGTCGACTAACAAACTCATACAATGGGCAAACAACTTGTTGGATGCAGATCACAACATACATACTAACAGGTGCACATAGACTCCCATGACTACTCTGGGGGCTGCTTGACGCTATGGATGTTTACATCCCATTACTTGCCACCACAGTTAACAGTTAAAACATCAGATCAACTCAGCTACCCCATTGTCCACCTACACTTTTGGTTAAATTGAGTGCCTTTGCGGTCACCAGCTGGATTATGTTCAAAACTATTAAAATATTACAAACTTGGCCTTGAGAGTACTGTACCTATGCGCCATAAACTATAGCAATAGCGTCAATTATGCCACAGATAACCGAGACCACCCTGGTAACTGGTCCCCCTGCAGCTCTCCTCCTATCCTCTATTGCCTGGGTCAATATGAGTCAACTCCAGAAGACTATAGACTCGACTCTCCTCTACTTGCCCAAGGCTGTGGCCTCACCCACCTCCTTCCAGCCAATCTCCATAGCTACCACGAACGCTCCAAACCACTGTCTACAAGTTACATTTTTCACAGTCACTTCATAGCTGTAGTGGAAAAAATTAATCCAAGAGTAATTCTCAATCTGTGAAACAAGTCTGAGAACTCTGGTTGTATATCCTACTCTGTGTAAGCCCTACCCACAGGGCGGGACCTCATAATAATGGAGTGGCCCATAGTGGCCAACTTGTACATGGAGCATTTTGAGAAGAAGGCACTGACCTCCTTTTCAGGTATTACTCTTTAAGTCTTTGGTACCGGTACGTGGATGACACTTTTGTGACAATTAAGAAACAAGAGCAGAAGCCTTCTCAGAGCACATCAATGCAGTGGACCCTCATATCAGGTTTACAAGAGAAGATGCAAAGGAGAACCGCTTGGCCTTTCTTGATTGTTCCACTATCAGAGGAGAAGACGGGAAGCTCCAGATAGAAGTATATAGGAAACCCACACACACTGACCAGTACGTGCTCTTTGGTTCTAACCACCCACTACAGCACAAGCTGGGAGTGATCAGAACACTACAACACAGAGCACAAGAGGTGCCCACCAGCTCAGAGGGCAAGAGGAAAGAGGAAACACACGTCCGAAATGCTCTCTCAGCCTGTGGATACCCAACTTGGGCTCTGAACAAAGTGAAGAGAACCGAAAAGCAGGACAAAAGGGAAACAGAACCAAGAAAAAAGGGTGTCTCTGTTGAACCCATGAAAATAGGGAGAAAGAATCAAGAGAGTGATTTATTGGTGTTTCTCTCTTGCAGAGGTTTAATGCAATGAGCAGAAACAACGCGGCACCCCTAGTAGTGGGTGGAAGGCATTACCAATCAATCGACAAAAGGATTCAGGCTTTCCGGCTGATTACTGATGAAATGGTCAGAATTACCTCAAACAAAATTACTATCAGTGCATGACAAATAACATTTTTAACAGACTTTTAACCATATTTATATTGTTTTTAGGATTTTGTAAATTAATATTTATAGCAAACCTTTTAACTGTCTTTTTAAGCATGAACTCACTTTATGAATCACATCACTGTACAAAGGCAAATAGAGATATTTTAGGGACATTTAGTACCTATCACACTCTCTCCCCACTTGAAAAATGTCGTCCCGAAATCATACCAAAATAATATTTCTTCACAGTCCATGTTTACTCATTAGTCCATTAGCGTAAGAGCAACCCATTCCACTCACATCTGTGCATTGTAACCACTGCTACACCACAATTCAGATCTGAAGACTATATAGAGTCCATAAACAGTCTATTTTCTGTGTTCATAATAATCCAAAAGGAACAAAAGCAGTTCTGACGACAGTCTCTCGTATTATGTCATCTCTGACCAAAAATGTCAACTTAAGTTTGTTGTAGTCCATACATACCAAAGGGCTGGGTGTAGTATGGCTGTAGAGCTGGAAACCATGGTACCAAACCTGGATACACAGGAAGCAGTGATGGGGCGGGCTGGACACTGAAGCAGGATGGAGTGCCCAGGTGGACGTAGGTCATCCGTCTCGGCGGGTGTCTCGTGAGGTTGCTGGGGCGTTGGCTCCTCGGGTCCCTCAGGTGCAGTAGGCGATGGAGGGACCGGTGGATCACCAGCTGCTGAGTCCGTCTCCTCACGAGGTGTCTCCTCAGCAACAGAGTCAGGCAGGTCCCGTTGGTCTCCACCAGGGGGATCTGGTGGTGCGCCACGTGCTGGTGCTGGAGGCTGATGTCTCACTGCTGTAGGTTCTCTTAAAGTTTCAGCGAGAGAGTGTGATGGCTGGGACACAGGAAGCTGGGGTGGTGCATAGTAAAAGCTGTACTCATCACCACTCTCCTCATCAGACACAGTGTCGTCTTGAGCAGGTTTGCCTCTCTTTTTCTGCTTTGCAGGAATGTCTTTACCATGGTCACGTTCGAAAGGTAAGTGGTCACATGACATGAGTAAGTTTCTGTGTAGCACTCTAGAGCGTCCTTTGCCTCTCTCTGGTCTCACCTCATAGATTGGGAGGTCAGGCCCCATTTGTCTGACTACTGTGTGAATAGTGTCTTCCCAATAGTCTCTTATTTTCCCTGGGCCTCCCTTGGTGTCAGGTTTTTGACCAAAACTCTCTCGCTAGGCTGTAACACAGTGCTCCTCACTTTGGTGTCATAGTGTCTTTTGCTTTTATCAGCAGCTTTCTTTGCATTCTCATTTGCTATGGCATATGCTTCTTCCATGCCTTTTCTCCATTTTTCCACATAGTCTCTGTGGTCACTAAACCTTGAATCTGAATACAGTCCAAAGAGCATATCTACTGGTAATCTGGGTGACCGTCCAAACAGTAGATAAAATGGGGAATAACCAGTTACTTCACAGCGTGTGCAGTTATATGAGTACATCAACTTTTTGATTGATTCCTTCCAGTTGGACTTTTGTGTTTCAGTTAGTGTCTTGAGCATTTGTAATAATGTCCTGTTCATACATTCAACTTGACCATTCCCCATCGGGTGATAGGGCGTTGTTCTAGAGCCGGCCATGCCACTGAGTTTCTTGAGCTGAGCGAATAACTGATTTTCAAATTCACCGCCTTGGTCATGGTGAATGCGAAGAGGAAAACCACATTTCAGGGCATAATCATTGAACACAAGGTTAGCTGAAGTTTTTCCTGACTTTGAGGTAGTGGCATAGGCTTGTGAGTGCGTGTGAAGTGATCAACTATCACTAAAATATATTCATAACCGCCTTTGCATTTGTCAAGATGTAGAAAGTCTATGCACACAAATTCAAACGGCTGTGTTGCTACAATATTGGTTAAAGGGGCTCTTGAGTCCCGACTGGCTTTTTTCTGTTTGACACAGGAACAAACTTTGGTCACATAATACTCAATGTCTGACTGCATGTATGGCCAAAAGAAGCGGTCACGTACTAGGGACACTGTGCGGTCAACACCTTGATGACCCATGTTGTTGTGCAGTTCTTCAAGCACTGTCTTTATGAATGGTTCCGGCAGGACTAGTTGTTTGCGGGCAGATGTGGTTTTGCACAGGATGCCATCACTGTCTCGCACTAGTTTGTCCCATTCTCTGAACAGACACTTGGTTTTTGGACTGAAAGTTTTTAGCTCTTTGGTCAGTGGCTTTGAATCCGACTGTTTACACTGTAATACCGGGCCTATAACAGGATCAATTCTTTGTGCATGGCTTAACTGTTCTTTCAGTATGGGTGTGAGTGATGCTTCAGCTGGCTCACCTTGTGCTGTGACTGACATGGCTGTTACTGACAATGTCCATGTGGCAGGGGTGTCGTTTTGCACCTCAATGGCCTGGATAGCAGCTGAAATGGAGTCAGGAGCAAGTTCTTCTGAGCAGTCTTTCATTAGTGTCTCTACATCCAGGGGCATTCTCGATAAAGCATCAGCATCACCATTTTCTTTTCCTGGTTTGTAGTTAATAGTGAAGTGAAAGTCAGCAAGCTCAGCTACGCATCTTGAAGTTGTTGCGTTCAGTTTAGCGGTGGACAAAATGTATGTTAGCGGGTTGTTGTCACTAAACACAGTGAATGTTGGGGCATAGTATAAATAGTCTCTAAATTTGTCTGATAGCGCACTTCAAAGCTAAAAACTCTAGCTTGCCTGCATGAAAGTGGTAGTTCTTTTCAGCTGCTGTTAATGTGCGGGAGCCATAAGCAATAACTCGCATCTTACCATTTTGTCTTTGGTACAACACTGCACCTAGTCCCTTGTGTGAGGCGTCAGTGTGTACGATGAACGGGTGTGTGAAATCCGGGAAACCGAGCACTGGTGGGTTGAGCAAACAGTCTATTAGTAACTCGAGTGCACTTTGGTGTTTCATCAGTCCACGATATTTGTTTTGTAGAGGGCACAACTGGACTGGCTTTCTTCTGTTTTGTCTTTGTCACTTTTGGAGTTAAGTTGTCTGTGTCTTTTTCAGCTTTCAACAGTTCATACAGACAGCTTGCTTTTCTGGAAAGGTCTTTTATGTACTGTCTATACTATGACAGGAGGCCTAAAATTTTTCTGAGCTGAACAACGTTTTGTGGTTTGATGTCTTTTGAGTGCTCTTACTGCATCAAAATCTGCAGGATCAACTCTACTGCCCTCTGCTGACACTATTCTGCCTAAATAGCGTACTTCAGCTTTAAAGATGTCACACTTACTTGGTTTAAGTTTGATACCAACGTCTCTTAGCCGCAGGAGAACTTTCCTCACATCCTCCACATGATCTTTGAAGGTTTTGCTGTAGACCAATGTGTCATCCAGGTACGGGATGCATATGTTGTCTCGAAGTTCATCCAAACACTCTTCCATACAGCGTTGAAATTCTGCAGGAGCGTTCATTAGTCCAAAGGGGATACGTATCCACTCGTATAGTTCGGGGTCACAAAGGCAGTGAGTGGGCGGTTTTCCTCTGACATGAACCCCTGGTGGTACGCTTTTCCCTGATCCAACAGCAAAAACCAAGAGTTACCACCTAAACTGTCCATAATGTCTTGAACATGAGGGATTGGCTGGCGCGTCGGGATGAGTTTTTCTGTTCAAGTCCCTGTAATCTATGCAGAGTCTTAAAGTTCCATCCTTTTTTCTAACGCACACAACTGGCGAGGAGTATGATGAGTTTGACTTTTTAACCCAGCCTTGTGCTATTAGATCGTGTAAGTAACTTTTCATCTCTTGATAGAGTGGGCGTGGCACTGACATATATGTGCGTTTAACAAGCTCATTGTCTTTGAGTGAAATAGTAATTTTCAAGTTTTCGATGCAACCTATGTCATTGTCCGTTTTAAAGACTCACATTCATCTCTGAGCATTTGTTGCACGATTACTCTCTGTTCTTCACTGAGATGGCTGAGATCTACAGGTGGGTCCCAACTTCCACTAGAGCTACATGGTGACTGTGTACTTATGGGATTAACAGAAGCTTTTTCAAACACCTGAGCAGGTAAGACAGAGGTAATAGTCTGCACTGTGCCCACTACTGCATGGCCTAGCTGGACAATATCACGATCAGTCGGATTAGAGACCTCAACACATATGATAGGTAATTTACCCTTTTTAACTTTAACCAAAGTGTCAAAGAACTCTAAATTGTCTGGCCACTGAGGATTTAATCTGGCTCAAACAGCATAGTCATGTATTCTTTAAATGGCTGTGCAGCTACACGGCACTCAACAGGGATGTGACTGAGATGTCTAATATTTTTCCAAGGATCTGTTGTAGCGCGCATATATATATATATATATATATATATATATATATATATATATATATATATATATATATATATATATATATATATATATATATATAAATTGTATTAAAAGTATATATATATATGAATTGTATTAAAAGTGTTCTAGGTCTGCATACATTTGAACAATGAATAGGAAACTAAAAACCTTTTACGCAAATAATGCAATGTTTCATATTAAATAGGGCATTTTATGTGTAAAAATGGCCCAAACTGCACATATTTTGGACATAGGCTTATATACAGTATATAGAAAAACTTACAGAGTCGGTTAGAGTAGACAGAAGAAATTATATAAAAACATTTACAGAGAGCAGTTTATTTAGTATTTGAGGAAATGGGTGTGAAAATTCAAATTATGCCTCATTTTCTTGAATTAAAATGACCATCAAATTCCGACTGCCATAACATCCTACCTCACAATCCAGCCGTTTTACCACTTCCAGAATGTATTTACAATGGCTGAACGCTAATCGACAGGGGGCGCTGTGTCCCGTTTCCACATGTAACTCACTAATTTTCAAACTTCCGCCGCTGATCTTGTTGGCTCCAACGGTACCGCGGTGCTGTTACCATGACAACCGACTACACACAACAAACGTGAAATGGGGCAAAGTTTTCCCTGAATGACACCGATAACAGCGCACGGGAAAAACACTGCATTACGGTAATTTAGGGCAGATTGCGATGCTAAAGTGCAAAACAGAAGAGGATGGCGTGTAGTTTGAACAATTTTAATAGCTGTAAATAGCTCCAAAATAGCTGGAGTGTATCGTTTCTAAGCGCTGTGACAGTAAATCGCGTTCATAATAATGGCTGAAGTGTGCGTAAAAGTTGCGGTCCGTATCCGGCCGCTTCTGCCCAAAGAGATGCTCCACGGGCACCGGGTGTGCGTGAGAGCGGTGCCCGGGTCTTCGCAGGTCATGCTCGGATCGGATCATAATAAAACCTTCTCCTTCCATTACGCTTTCGGGCCGGAGTGCGGTCAGGACGCAGTGTACCTGGAGTGCGTCCGGCCGCTCCTGGACGCACTGCTGCAGGGATACAACGCCACGGTGTTCTGCTACGGCCAAACGGGCTCCGGGAAGACGTACACGCTGGAAGGAGGCAGCCTGGGTGAGAGGAGTGTATGGGTGTAACCGTGTGGAGTGGAGCAGTAGTGGAGTGGAGAAACAAAGCAGGTGACACAGGGCAGATGGCAGAGGGGGAGTTCAGAGTGAGTCCGCCAATAGAGCTATTGTTTGAAACGAAGTCTGTAGACCCCAGACCAGACAACACTAATGTAATAACAAACTTTGACATTAAGTCAAACTCGAACAAATGTTAAGTTAAAAATTACTGATGTTAAGTTTTGAGATCATCAAACTGTGTTGGTCTTAGATTGTCCTTGTTATTGTCCATTGAAAAGTGAACAGTGTCTTGTTTGGGTTAATTTCCAGATTTGATTGGCATAAGAGCATAATAATGGCCCTTGTGACTAAATAAAATAAACGGTGTGACTTATTTTTTAAATACAATAATCCTGTCTTCTTAGAATGTTACGTTAAAGCTTGTTTGATATTTAAGTTTAGCTTTTGGGTTTACATGTCAATTTACAGTGTTAAAGCTGCTCTGTAACTTTTGTTGTGTGAGGTCCACAGCTGCTTGATCCACATGTTAGTGCTGTTTGACTGGAATGTTCCACAGTATGGCACATGGCAGATGGCAGTTCGTTATTGCCAAAAACATGAATTCTTACTGTGAGTGGGCTCGACTTTCCACAGCTCTGACCTGTAACTTGGCCTGGTGGAGTCACCGGTTTGACGCCATGCCAGATAGGTCAGGTTTAATGGTGAAGCAACCCTAATGTTAAAACATCATTTTGTGAAATGCGAAAACAACTGTGTACTGTTAAATGCAGTGTTATTTTGTGAGGTTCAGATCATTACGGATTGGTTACAAGTTTGGGGGGGATGGGTGTGAGATGGGAGTGACTTTTTTTGTTGTTGTTGATTGTTGCGGTCTCTGGCGCGGGGTTAAGAGCGAGGAGGTTTTGACTTTGGGATTCGGACATTTCTATCGGTTTGGTTACGGCCGACAGTAACCAATTTTGTTCAGGAAATAAAGTGACTTTGTGAGCACTAAACTTGCATTCCTTCTTAAAAGAGATACGTCACAATCCTATACTGGGGAACATTCCATCTCCACAGAGACTAGCAGGTGGCAGAGCAGCAGTCATGTAGTGCACCTTTATGATGGGACAAAATTCACTTGTCATGACCAATCATACACACAAAAAAGTAAAACATGTGCAATAAGAAAATTCAAGATTACGATATAGATATTTCAAGATAATTCAAATTTAATGAGAATAATGTTATATTAAATGAGTGTACAGCCCAAGAATACCATGTTATAGATTTGAATGTGTTATGATTTCAGCTGTGGAGGGGGGGCTGATCGACCGCGTGGCCCATGACCTCTTCTGTTTGCTAGACGAGAGCAGCGAGGCGGTGGCGTACACGGTGAACCTGTCATACCTGGAGCTTTACCTGGAGGAGCTGAGGGACCTGCTGGATCTGCCCACTGAGCATAAGGCCCTGCACATCAGAGAGGACGACAAAGGAAACACGGGTGAACACAGCTGTTTGTTTAGTTTACAACAATGTTGAAAAGTGATATCTATAATAATATCTCATTTTAGTGTTACGACTATTTAAGATTATTGACACGAGGACAAAAGTCAGTGAGAGACGACACGTTAATGTGACTCACAGATTTGATCGTTCAATGCCATTCAGTGGAACATTCCAAGCAAAGCAATGACATCCATTTGGGCTGATTATTAATCGGAATAATCCTGACTAGTTGAATATTAAAATAAAAATACTCGTTTTTAAAATGTAAATTTACAATATAAAAAAATCATTTGACTAATCCAAAATCCAAAAACCAATCGCCAGCTTGTCAACTACAATATAATCATCTCCATGGAGACAGTCTCTCTCTCTTCCCCCACCACCAGAGCGCACTGCAAGCCTGAAATACACACTCAATTTTGCTCTCAACTTTTGCTCTTACCACAAAAAACATACTTTTGATAGATTTTACACACAAATCAGGTAAAGCTGTAAAGCGTAACTGCTGACTCACTACAGTCTGGATTAGACCAAAGACGAAAAATGGGATTCAGCGCCAGATCAACAGGCAAATGTGTAAATCACTCCTATTTATTTTTAATTTTTTTACAATTTATTTTTTAAAGATAAAACAAAAACATATAAAACAAACTTACCATTGCAAAGAAAGAGAAACAAAGAATAATAATAAAATAAATAATTTAAAAAACATTTTAAAAAAATAAAAGGATAGAGGGGTTAATGCTTACTATGGCAAAAAATAAAGTCCCATTTTGTCCATTGTTTACGGAATGTTCTATTTTCAAATTGAGTGCGTATGTTAAGTTATGATGTCCGTCCAGTCCTTAATCATCGGAGCAGTTTGTGTCATCCATTTTTTTGTGATTGCCTTCTTCCCGGCTGCCAGAAATACGCTCCAAAGAAATCTATCCATTATGTCCATGGCGGGAGTTTGAAGCCTAAATACATTGAATCAATACATGACTACAGGCCTGTGGGGCTGACGTCTGTAGTGATGAAGTCATTTGAATGCCTGTTCTTGCCCCACCTCAAGTCCTTCACCTCCTCCCTGCTGGACCCCCTGCAGTTCGCCTACAAAGCAAACAGGTCTGTAGACGACGCCATCAACCTGGCACTCCACTTCATCCTGCAGCATCTGGACTCCCAGGGAACCTACGCCAGGATCCTGTTTTTGGAATGCGCTACATTCAACACCATCCTCCCTTCTCTACTCCAGGACAAGCTTTTTTTTCAACTCAAAATTGTCTGGGAGCCATATGCCGTCACGGGAAGAGCCATAGGTTCCCGGCCGCTGGATTAGCGCTGTGTTTGTAAACATGGAATTTTTTTTCCCTCCATGGCACCCCTAAACTCAGAAATCTAGAATCCCCCTGCTCAAAATTATTTTGATCAATTTAATGTTGCCTAAAGGAAGCTGGATTTGATAGGAATTTGGTGGCTGAGAGGTTTTAAATCCACTGGGTAATACTGACTAAAATTAAGATTATGTGGTTGAACAAGTCTTGGTTGAGATTCAGGCATTGCACAATGGCAAAACTTGTTATTAAACTCCCCGTTTCCCCCGTTTTGTGTCCACAGTTGTAGTCGGAGCCACAGAGACCCCGGTGACCTCGGCCGAAGAACTCCTCAGCGTTTTGGAGACCGGAAACGCCCTCCGCCACACCAGCCCCACCTCCATGAATGACCAGTCCAGCCGCTCCCACGCCATCCTCACCCTCCACCTACACCAGCTCATCCATCACCCCGAAACAGCCGTCAGGTCTGTGCGCAGCTCCAAACTCCGCCTGGTTGACCTGGCGGGGTCCGAGCGTGCCGGCAAAACTGGCAACACCGGGTCACGCCTCAAAGAATCCGTGCACATCAACACAGGCTTACTGGCACTCGGCAATGTCATCCGCGCACTCACTGACCCAAAGCAAATCCGTAACGCCAAACATATCCCCTACAGAGACGCCAAGCTCACCCGTTTGCTCAGAGATTCTTTAGGGGGCCAGGCTCACACGCTGATGATGGCGTGTGTGAGCCCGTCAGACCGGAGCGTGACAGAAACTTTGAGCGTGTTGCAGTTCGCTTCGAGGGTGCAGCATATTAGAAATCACCCTGTGTTGTCCGCCGATGCAGATGGGAAAGGAGCTACAACACAGTGGGACCCCATGGAGGCCAAAGTGGGCGAGCTGGAGTTCCAAGTGCAAACCCTGAGCGGACTTCTCAAAGAGAAACAGAGGGAACTGCAAAACGAGCGAGGCAAGAATAAAGCTGGCAATGGGGAAGATGGTTGTGAACAAGCTGCTCCTGAAGGTGAAAGTATAACGCCAAGGTACTTCGACTTGGCTGAGGAGGCTGGGGCACTGCTGGCAGAGGTGGTGCCCTCTATTGCCGACAGTTTTTTCAAGAGGAGACTGGAGAAGTGGCAGGAAAAGTTCATGATGAAGAGGAACATGTATCAAACCAGAGAAGAGGGTGAAGATGAGGAGCAGACACGCAGCGAGGATGTGTTGAAGGTATCGTTGTGATGTGTTTATTTTTTCTGGTATTTAACAATAAATCACACATGAGGCTCTTTACTTTACGTTTTGTTCATTCAATCAATCAAATTGTATTTATAGACACAATTTGTACAAAGTGCAATTCAAAGTGCTTTACACTAAAAACACAGAAAAACATTGTGTAAGTCACAATAAATAGATAAAAAACACATTAAAATGGTATTTAAAATATTAAAAACCAGATTAAAATATTTCAGTCATAGGCGTGGCTAAACAAAACAGTCTTTAGCTTGAATTTAAACACAGCCGTGGTGGGAGCCTGTCTCACAACCTCGGAAAGGCTATTCCAGACCTTGTGTTTGGTTTTAGCTGGTCCCAGGAGGGCGGTCCCTGAGGTCCTCAGAGTCCAAGGCGGCTCGAATGGCACTAACATGTCCGAGATGTATTTTGGTGCTAGGCCATGGAGAGACTTATACACAAGTAGAGCTGTTTTAAAGTCTATTCTATTCTCTGAGGCACAGAAAGCCAGTGCAGAGACCTGAGCACAGGACTAACCTCCTGGTTCTAGTCAGGACCCGAGCAGCAGTGTTCTGGATTAACTGCAGCTGTTTTACGGCTCGTTTGGAGAGGCCAGTGAGCAGGCCGTTAGAGTAGTCTAAACTAATGGAGACAAATGTGTGGATAAGTCTCTCCAAGTCTGGTTTGGACTATACATTTGATTTTGGCAATGTTTTTTAGATGGAAAAAAGCTACTGATGTTATTGAATTGATGTAACTGTTGAAATTCAGGTCTGAGTCCATTATTACTCCTAAATGTCTTACTTTGTTTACAGATTTTAGAGAGAGACTGGAGGTGATTGCTAACACTTTCTCGTTTCTGTGGGCCAAAGACGATGATTTCAGTCTCGTCTGAGTTCAGCTGGAGAAAGTTGTTTTGCATCCACACACTGATCCGTTGAAGACAGTGACAGAGTGAATCCACTGGTCCATATTCACCTGTTGTCGGTAAAACATAGATCTGGGTGTCGTCAGCATAATTGTGACGGGACAGTTAGTACAAAACAGTAGTGTGTCCTAAGGGCAGTATGTACAGATTGAACAGAAGGGGTCCAAGGATTGACCCTTGGGGCACCCCACAGGTCAGCGCCATGCTGTCAGAGACACAGTCACCAATCTCAACAAAGTATTTCCTGTTTTCAAGGTAGGACCTCAACCAACCCAAGGCCATACCAGTGATGCCCACCCAGCCCTCCAATCTCTATAGAAGAATCCCATGATCGACAATACCATCCACAATATTGATCTAAAACAGGGGTGTCCAAATTATGGCCGGGGGGCCTAATGCAGTCCTCAGATCAATTTTTCATGTGGCACTAACTTGGCCGAGATGTACTTTGGTGCTAGGCCATGGAGAGACTTGTATACAAGCAGAGCTGTTTTAAAGTTTATTCTCTGAGCCACAGGGGGCCAGTGCAGAAACCAGAGAACAGGACTAATGTGATCGTACTTCCTGGTTCTAGTCAGGACACGATCAACAGGTCTGATAAAAGTCTGAGTTAAAGTTAAAGTCTGAGTCCATTATTACCCCCAGATTTCTAATTTAAGTTTCAGGATTTAAAGTGAGAGTCTGTGACACTTTTTGTTTCTGTGGGCCAAAGACGATGATTTCAGTCTTCATTTCAGTTGGAGAAAGTTGTTTTGCATCCACACACTGATCTGTAGGATACAGTGACAGAGTGAATCCACTGGTCCATATTCACATGTCGTCAATGAAACATAGATTAGATCCAAGATGGCGCTGCAGACGGATGCCCTGGCTTTTTGGTGCTCTTGTTTTGTCTGTTTTTGTTCGTAAATTGTGTCAGCGTGCTACACTGACTTTAGCTCTACATTCAACACCATCCTCCCTGCTCTGCTCCAGGACAAGCTCTCCCAGCTCAACGTGCCTGACTCCACCTGCAGGTGGGTCAACGACTTCCTGATGGAAGAATGTCTCAGACACTCGGACTATCAACACAGGAGCATCACAGGGCTGTTCACTTTCTCCTCTGTTCTTCTCCCTGTACACAAACTGCTGCACCTCCAGCCACGACTCCGTAAAACTCATCAAGTTTGCGGACGACACCACCCTCATCGGGCTCATCTCAGACGGGGATGAGTCTGTCTACAGGAGGGAGGTGGACCGGCTGGTGTCCTGGTGCAGCGGTAACAACTTGGAGTTCAATGCCCAGAAGACAGTGGAGATGATCGTAGACTTCAGGAAAGTCACAGCCCCCCAGCCCCCCAGCACCCCTCACCATGACACCCATCACCGCCGTGGACTCCTTCCGCTTCTTTGGCACCACCATCACCCTGGACCTCAAATGGGAGCCCACCATCAGCTCCCTCATCAAGAAGGCCCAGCAGAGGATGTACTTCCTGCGGCAGCTGAGGAAAGCCAAGCTGCCAGCGCAGATGATAGTGCAGTTCTACACGGCCATCATTGAGTCCATCCTCACCTCCTCCATCACCGTGTGGTACGCTGGAGCCACAGCCAGGGACAAACAGAGACTACAGCGCATTGTGCGTTCTGTTGAGAAGATGATAGGCTGCAGACTTCCATCTTTGCAGGACCTGTACGTCTGCAGGGCTCTGGGACGAGCAAGTCCAGATCAAAGCGGATCCTTGTCACAATGGACATGGACTATTTGAAGAACGTCCCTCAGGCAGGAGGCTACGGTCCATCCGGACCTGAACCTCCTGCCACAAGAATAGTTTTTCCCTCTGCGGTTGGACTCATGAACACTTCTTAAACACCTGCCACTTTAACTACAACTTAATCAAACACTCACTGCACTACAACTGTAAATTTAACTGTACATTTTTTTCTTATACTATACTACATTTTAATTGTTTTCCTAATGCATGCCCTTTTGATTTCATATATGTTGGTTTTATTATTGCTCAATGTTAGCAGAAATAAGACTGAGGCTTTGCCCGCGTCAGTGTTCAGGCGGATGTCATTTGCCACCTCGACAAGAGCAGTCTCAGTGCTGTGATGAGGTATAAAAACCTGACAGGAAAACATCAAATGAGTTGTTAATTAAGAGAAAATCAGTGAGCTGTTGGTAAACCTTTTTGAGGACTTTGCCCCCAAACGGCTGATTAGAGATGAGCCGGTAATTACTAAGTACTGCGGCATCAAGACTTCTTTAGGAGAGGCTTTATGACCGCAGTTTTCAAAGCCCTTGGGAATGCTTCAGATTGAAGTGACATGTGTTGAAGTTTAGTCTATATTAGACTGCGAGAGGTGAGGATTGTTCTTGGGGTCTGTATTTGGTGCATACAGGGAAAACAGGCACTTGGCAGCTTGTTGTATTGTCTTGCTCCTGAGTCCGTCTTCCCACAGTTTAACTGTGGTTTGTATAGATGTTGCTTGGGTTTGATGTAATAACAGGATGTCAGGTTTTGGAGTGTTTGTACCAGTTCACAGATAATGAGGACGTACACAGTAAGTATGATAAATATGACACATGATATAAACTAGATAGATGCATGAGAATATCTTGGTCAAATGTCAGTGTAATCCCTCATTCGTGGAGTGTTCCATTGTAGAAAAAGATTCAGTTGTAGTCATCTGGACTCTGTTTTAGAAAAAACAAAACAGTGAGCCCACAGGGCGGGACCTCCTGATAATGGCCCATTGAAACTTAACTGTGATGGGCCATCTACATCCTATAGTGACCTGACTTTGGCTCCCTCCTCCTTGAGTACCTGATTAGCATCAGAATGCCTCGCGCGTCTCCAGGGTTTCAGCAAACCATTATAAACAACTTGAAGGTTGAATCTTAAACCTCCATTACGATTTAAGGAAGGATTCTCTTTTTTAACAAAGATTGCCTCCTTAACTCCTCTTTCAAACCATCTTTTCTCCCTGCTCAGACTCTCCACCTCACTGTCTTCAATAGAGTGGTTTGTGGCTTTAAGATGAAGATGTACGGCGCTCTGGGGTCCTGAACTCGCATGTCTTCTGTGTCTTCTTTATCAACACAGAAGACACGCGAGTTCAGGAATTGTTTCACAGATTGAGAATGACTCTTGGATGAGAGTCGAAACGCTTTGTTTTTTCTAAAACAGAGTCCAGATGACTACAACTGAATCTTTTTCTACTATCTTGGTCAAAGTTCACAATTCCCCCTTTTGATCACATCCACATGTGATCACACTAAAGAGGTGCCAGATGCAACCTCACAAAATAATAGAACGTAAACCCCCCAAAAACCAAAGTAAATCGTTGAATACTTCAACAAAACCATAAAAGCAAATATTTAATGCAAATAGCCCATCATGGACATAAAAAAGGTGTGAGACAAGGAGCATACCCAGTTAAACACATGGTGGGATGTAGAAATCAGATTCGTCAGGTTCAGGATAAAGTATTGTCTTTATCAGAGTCTTGTCTTTATCAGAGTCAGATTCATGTTTGGCAGAGTAATGGTCAGCGTGTGTCATCAGGATCAGAAGATGTTCAGGTTGTTTAGTAAGAGCAGATTCAATCATGTGTTCTTCAAGTGATCTGAGACAACACAACATACAATCAATACACAGACAAAAACAAGAATATTGGTGAAAAACAAAAACAACAGTGCCAGCCCAAGGTCCAAAGATGCGGTATAACCAGCCATGAATGGTGGTAGATGATTCTGGCTTGTGTATGGGATTTTATTTTTGTATTTTTTTTAGGGGAAGTTATTCATGTACTCCCACTTATGAAAGGGGGTGACATTCAAAATTGATATCGATTAAATAATTGTATTGGAATTTCAATGGTGACACTGCATAAGTGTGGGTATGTTTGTTATCATATTTTTAGAGTTATGTGGGGCACCAGCCATTGATTAGGCATTTAACAATTCTATAATCAAATATCTAAATTAATTAATTTATTAAAAATTCCATCCGATTGGAAAAAGTTTTTCCCAACGTTCAAAGTGTGAAGTCATAAATCTCCACGTGGGGTTGTATGTAGTACCACCTTACGCCCTTCATTCCTGTCATCATGGCAACGTTTGTAGATCGTCTGCGGTTTGCTACATGTGACTACAGAAATAGCACCAGGGGTGGCTGTGGTTTTATTTGTATAATATATATAAGTTCTGGCAACGCTGAGAGCCAGTGCTATACCAGGTGAAAGGAGAGGGGGATTGGTGGGGGAGCTTTTGTTGGTGTTATAATAATGTGGCCAAAATAAAATGACTTAAACAGTACATTTTAATTGAAAAGTAGGTTCCCCCACTAATATTATACCGTGCGAAACCGTTTCTGCCCCCTTATGTGTCTATAATTCTTCAAAAGGTTCTATATCTGAAAGTCACATTTGGACCCAACAAACTGATGTCACACTTTACAGTGAGACAATAGTGATGGTGACATTATAACAAAGCTCCTAAAAGCAAAGTTTGCAGGTTATGTTTAAACTGATCCAGCTTTCACTCATCCAATACTTGATATCAGTGCACAGACTGAAAGGGTATTTATACTTAAAATATATAAATGATCACAAATATTGAATGTATTTACAAAACTTTGAGATGTTCCTGTAAAACAATAGCCAGTAAATTATCAATAATTATCAATATAAGTTCCTATATTTTTACCAAACTCATTCTGATTCTGCAGAGTACATTTAGCGCTAGCAGCCATTGTTTTTTAGCTTTTGAATTAAGGTAAACGTGCCCTAGAAAATCGAGTCCTCTGCTACTGTTTTGAATGTGGACATGCTGTTTCAGGGAGCTCTGGAGATGGCTGAAGAGATGATGCAGAAGAATGAGGCGGAGGTCAGACGGTTACTACAGAAGATCGAAACAATGAACCAGGAATGCAAAGCTCACCTGAAAGAACTGGAGGAGCAACGCGAGCAGAATTACATCAAGGTGAATGTCAAACAATAGTACTACTTTCCGTTGTCATTTACTTTGGGAAGAACTTCAGTTATTCTATTTTTAAGCACTTAATATTTGGGTAACAGTAATCTTTTGAAGTGTAGTTTACTTCACCTTCCCACCTCTGTTCATATATTCCAGACTGAGCAGTTGGTGAACCAGCAGATAGTGATCGACCGCTTTCGGGCAGTCAAGTCCACCGTTTTGGGGACCAGAGAAAGCTGCTCGAGTGTGAGCTCAGAGAGGAGAGCTCAGAGTGTCTCTCTGCCCCGAGAGAGCAGTGCACCACGGCCGCTCAGGAAGGTACTGTCCAGCACTTTGTCAGTCAGTGTAATAATGGATTATACAGTTGGGTTTTGTTTAGTCTATATTTTATCCATCTCCCATTGCTCAAAAGAGCTGCACATGCGTTGTCTTCTAATTATGTGAATGCTCAGGTTTCCAGAATTTTTGGTTTTTGGCTTATTAGAAAACACTTCCTTCATTTTGCTTGCAGACAAAGGCCTTGTGCGCCCTGCTGGCGGTTCTCCTATTTTTTTATTTTTTTTAATTTATTTATTTGAGTTAAAACTGTGCATATTAAGCAATGTGTCAGCAGCTTCTATGTAAATATGGGGAGTATTTTCTATACACAAAAACAGTTCTATTCAGTAAACATGTAAACAATACCTGTACTCGTGGTACTACTTCTGATCATTTCAGCACAAATTTAGTTCAGTATATTGTAAATACGACACTGCCTCAAAATCAGACCACTGTGCGCTTTCTGTATCCAATTATAAAACATTTTATCTATTGAAAATCTGGAACAAAGAGCCTGATATTGAGATTGAGAGTGAATGAGGGTACGTTGACGATCCACCCTGCTTCGCCATCTGAATAAAGTGTTCTAACTCCATGCACATGCCCAAACATTCATCCATGTGAATATTACTGTGTGCCAAAGGGTTTGTGAGAGCCAGTGACAGATTTAAATACCTACATCCTCCTTTCACAGCTTCAAAGTTTTAATATGTCTTCACCGTGAAGCAGACGCTATCACAAGAGGAATGTCAAGCTGCCAATTCGTGTTTTCTTTTTTTTTTCTAAAGGATTTTTTGGCCCGTAGGCTTTATTAGACAGGACAGTTTAGTGTGAAATTGGGATGAGAGAGAAGGGAGGCTGCACATGGAGCCTCGACCACCAGGAAGCACAAATTTGTCTGTTCAAAATGCATCACTCCCCACTGTGGCCAGCAGAGGGAGTCAGACACCATATTCAAATGTTTTTTTAATAACACATAATAATCCCCTTCCTGTTCGGTGTATCCAGATCCACTCCAGCCCGCCGCTCTTCTCACTGGAGAGGGTCATGGCTGCCTTTAAAATGAGAGGACTGCTCCTATTGGATGCGCTGGACAGGAAGCAGGAAGTGTACAGCCCCTTTATAGAACCGAACTACGGATCAAGTCCATATAAGGAAGAGGAAGAGGAGGAAGAAGAGGATGAGGAGGAGTTTCAGGGTAAAATGGGGTTCAGGTAAAAGGACTGCCCAATTTGCACCCATTATGCTAGCCCATTAGCCATTTTATTATTTTACTATGTACCATAAATTATGTTATCCATTAGTTATTTTATACATATATTATACTTTTGTTATTGGTTCAGTGGGTTTATAATAAGCAATATAAGGAAATCATAATGACAATTTAGGTGCAAAACTAAGCAAAACTACTGTGAATTTGTGTTGAAAAGGCGCTCTCTAAACCGTACATGGACAAGTCGGCAGAAGAAACTGACCGGACCAAAGAAAGAATCAGAAGAAGCTACAAATGGTAAGTAATATTTTTGTATGAAATAATTTGATATTTTAAACTTTTATTCAAGATTGTAAATCATTATTTGTTGTATGTAGGCATGTATTATTATTATTATTATTATTATTATTATTATTATTATTATTATTATTATTATTATTATTATTATTGAACAGATTTTGAGTTTCTAAGCGTTGTTTCTTCATCCAAAACATACTTGGAGTTGTGATTTTGATGTCTCCTCCAGTGCTCCTCTGTGTTTTTAAAGTCCGTACACCTTCACAGGACTCACACTGATCGTGATTTTAAACTGTGACAGGTTTAAAATATCACGTCATCAGAATGTTCCTAAATTCTGGAATGGAGGCGACTGCAGGCAAAATTAAGTAGACGTAACAGATTTTCAATAATTAACTCAAGTCAGAGCTAAATACTTGTGATATTACAATTTTGAAATTCCAGCAAAAAAACTATTGTATTATCTAGCCTAAAAATGGGTTATAAATATGTGATATATCTGTATATGAAATGGAAAATGATTGTGAGGTCAACATTTCTCTAGGTATTTGTTCATTAAAACCTCAAAAGTTTGATTTTACCTTCATAAAAAATGCATAATCTCATATTAAATCGACAAATAGCATAGATACAATAGTAAATGTCTTAAACTGGGCTCTAATAACACGTCCATGGAGCTGAGTTTTTGTTCTTATGCCAAAACCATCTTGATTTTTCATATTTTGTGACATTCCAGTTTCTCGATTGAAATCACAATTTTTTCCCCTTCACTTTTGCCTCCATTCATGAATTTAGAATATTTTTGTTTACACATTTCTAAAGGGTCTATACATTTAAACGGTCAAAACACGCTCCAAAGCACTTTATTCTAAGTTTGAGATTAAATCTCACAGTCAGCGTGCAGTGGTCTGGTTTTCCACAGAAATGCTGCTACAGTATCTACAGTATGTGGGGCAAAAAACTATTCCAAGAAAAAAGTTGTGTTTTTCAATGTTAAACACCAAAGCTAGGATGTCCAAAGATGTTTAGAACACCTGACGAATGCACAATAATGGACAATTAACAATGAACATACTTTTATTTATCTTTAGAATTTGAAGATCAACAAACAAAGCCACATTCACTCAAAGTAAGATCCTGTTTGAAGAGGAAGATTCATGACCTCTCCATCATCATCAGAATGAAGGAGGAGCTGATTCAAGAGATGGACAAAACTGGTAAATTGGATTGGATCAGGGGTGTCAAAATCATGTTGGGCCACGGGCCGAATTCCAACGCTCAGGCTGGGTCGCGGTTCGAACATAATGTAAAAAATAAAACTATAAAAACTATAAGAAATAAATAGCTTTAATTAGCCTTGTAGTAATGGTGATACTGTATGTGGACAAATCTGCAGCAGGATCAGGAACATGGCTTGTGATATGATTTCTGATATGAAATGTTGATATCACAGACCTGTTTGTTGTTGTTGCTGCATAAACTCAATATGAGATCTTGACTTGAGGGGAGGGGAGGACAGTGGAGTCATTGATAGAAATTGTGAAACTGTTTGATTTTGAGAGAGTGGAAGGGGTGCCTACCAGTAGGACTTCGGTTTTAGAGCTGTTTAGTTTGAGGAGATTTGAAGAGAACCAGGAATTGATTTCCTGCAGACAGAGGGTAAGAGAGGCTGGTGGAAGTGATGCAGTGGGTTTAGAGAGAGGTAGAGCTGGGTGTCATCCGCGTAGCAATGGAAATGAATGTTGTGTTTACGGAAGATGGAACCAAGAGGAGAAATGTAGATGATGAAAGAAGGGGACCCAGGACAGAGCCCTGGGGCACACCAGCTGGGACAGGGAAGGGGTTGGATTGGTGGGATTTCAGTTGTATGAATTGACTGCGATCGGAGAGATAGGAAATGAACCAAGAGAGAGGAATGTGGGAGATGCCAATAGATTTAAGCCTATGGATGAGAGTGCTGTGTGAGATGGTTTCAAATGCTGCTGTTAGATCGAGGAGGATGATAATAGATAGTAAATTAGAGTCAGAAGCTATGAGGAGATCATTTGTGATTTTAAGAAGTGCAGTTTCAGTGCTGTGAAGTGGACGGAAACCAGATTGAAAATGTTCATAGAGACTGTTTGAAATGAGATGGTGTGTAAGTTGAGAGGCGGTAAATTAGAGATGGGGCGCAGATTATTGAAATTGTTGGATCTAATCCAGGTTTTCCCAGTCAAGAGTCTGGGTGTCATCCTCGACAGCACCCTTTCTTTCCACTCCCACATCAACAACATCACTCGTTCCGCCTACTTCCACCTTCGCAACATCTCTCGTCTCCGTCCTTCTCTCACTCCTCACACCACAGCCATACTTGTCCACAGTCTAGTCACCTCCCGGATCGATTATTGTAACTCTCTCCTCTTTGGTCTCCCCAATAAATCCCTCCAGAAACTGCAGCTTCTCCAAAACTCTGCAGCCCGCATTATCACCAGGACGCCCCTCCCGCCATCACATCACCCCATCCTTCAACAACTTCACTGGCTCCCCATAAAACAACGGATTCACTTCAAAATTATCCTAAATACTTTCAAAGCTATCCATAACCTGGCTCCACCGTACATCTGACCTCCTCCACATCTCCCACTCCCTCTCGCTCCCTCAGGTCCTCCTCCTCTCTCCAGCTCTCTGTCCCCTCTTTCCGTCTTATTTCAATGGGGGCAGAGCCTTCAGCCGCTCTGCTCCTCAGCTCTGGAACTCTCTCCCTCCTGACCTCCGCAACATAGACACCCTTCCACTTTTCAAATCCAGACTCAAAACTCACCTGTTCAGACAATCCTACACCACATAACTCAGTCACTCCAACACCATCATCCAGTTCTGTACTGTGGGTTTTATTCTGTTGTTTTATTCTGTTGTTTTATTCTCTTGTACAGTGTCCTTGGGTGTTCTGAAAGGCGCTTTTAAATAAAATGTATTATTATTATTATTATTATCACTATTTTTATAGTTTAAGCTTATCTTAAAGACAAATTATTCATGTAGTGAATCAATGAGTGCTCACCGCAGCTTCACTCCGTCATGTTCACACTTTATTACACTCTGACCTGTGTTTTTACCTGTGGCTGCTGCTCAGTCCTTGTTTGTACTGGTTTGGATGTTGGACCTCACAGAGCTGTCATCACAGAAGCTTGTTTCCTTGTTGTTAGCTCTACATTTGCAAAGTGCTCTACATCTGTAAAGTGCACTTCTCAGCCCTCTGTGCCTGCTCCAGCAGCACACACAGCAGCGCAGAGCAAAGCGGGGGAGGGGTATCTGCTGCAAAGGATTGTGGGACTTATAGTTCTATCGATAAAAATGCTATATATCTATCAGAAATTAATATAAATTAGAAATGTTCGGCGGGATTAAAACGTCTGGGGGGGCCGTATTGTCCACTCAAACCAGGCCTTTGGAAAGATATGTAACCGGGATCATTCTCACAGCTGTTACTATTGTGATAAGATTTGCAATTTATGTTTTTTAATAAAGATTCAATTCCTTGTGTGCATTTTAAATACGTTCAGACTGAAATATGAACTACAAATACAAGAATTACAAGCATTTCAGACGTAGAGGTATGAACTACAAGGATGAAACTAACAAGTGTTTTAGAAGTCCACTAGTCAAAGTGTTATTTCTATTGTAACGTTACATTGAAAGTTTATTGTTCAAATACGATACATTATTTAAAATGTTTAACCCAAAAAAGGTTGAAATAAGGTAACTGAAGGCTTTCTTTTTCATTTTGATTTAATAATGCCACTATCTTTCTCGTAAGTATTTTAGTCTGTACAGTCCAGATAACGATTATAATTATCAAAATACAACTATAATTTTTATTTATTGTCACAATTAATCGTACCTCGTTGGCACTTTTTTTACTCTCTAAAGTCACAGTAAGTAACCTTTCTGGTGGAGTTCTGTGCTTTGCCTGAAATGTTCCACATTATGGCAATAAACTTTCCATGGTGATGCCGCAAAGCCATTTTTATTAATAATAATAATAATAATAATAATAATAATAATAATAATAATAATAATAATAATAATAATAATAATTGCAAGAAAGATTCATTGAATGCTATACTATGGAACATTCCAGTTGAAGCCACATCTCCATGGAGACGAGCAGTGGGCGGACTCTCCACAAGAAAAGGTCCTGTGAATGTTTTGATGTTTTTAGAGGTCATTTCCGCACTCAAGCAACTGTTCTTTTTCAGTCTAGAACTTTGAAGTTGGGATTCATTGTGCAACTCTAATAAATATGAACAAATGGTTGTGTTTTGTTTGTACAGATAAATTGTCCCAAACACTGGACAGAGAGGGCAGTCGCAGTTTGGACGAAAGAGGAGCACGAGGGGCGTTGGCCAAGATCTCGCTGCAGAACCAGCAAATCCGAGCCCAGACTTTCCACAGTCTGCAGCACGTGCGCCAGCAGAGGGCAGCACTGCAGGCCTGCTCTGCACAAGAGGGTCCTGAGACTGAGCCATGCCAGGTACAGAGCCCATTCCTTCCCTTCTCTTAGTAACACATTTAAATAAGGTTTGGTGGTTTTCAAGTCTATGTTTTACAGGTCCAAGCCTCAGAAAACAAAAGAAACAAGGAGGAAAACCCAAAAGAACAGGTACACCAGAGCTCCTTAACCCAACTTTTCTCTTGTTAATTATGATATTTTTTATTCTCTCTCACTCAAAGTGTATTGTATAAGCACACTGTCCATTTGAAACATTTAAGCAGTTCAAACAGTCCATTCTAACACGTCCCCTGAATGTGGCGTAGCGTGCGGTTGGAGACTGGCTGGAGGAGATGGAGGAGCAGGTTCTTCAGAAGAGAGCTGAGCAGAAGGAGCTGGAGGAGGAGCAGAGGAGGAGAGCCGAGGTCCAGGACAGGCGAGAGGCCTGTCTGCAGCAGAGGAACAGACTCCACGACAAGAGGCTGCGCTCCAGTCAGGTCCGTTTGAATATGAAGGAGAAAAACAATTAAAAAAAACTTTATCAAAACTAAAGCGGTCTGACTAAAAAGAGCTCCACTTCAAACTGAAGCTGTTTCTGAACCCTTTGGAGTATAAACAAATGTCGGAGCTCTTTGTGAGGCCAATATCACTAAAAATTAGATTTAGGGACCTGTAAAGTAAAATATAGATAAAAATAAGTAGGTTATAGCGTTATTTTTTATGTCTTAAGAGCCCAAGCGCGAGATTCTGCTTTTACCAGATGTTGACAAAAGGGAATAAAAGAAGAAAACGTCTGAGGCGCCTAAATCCAGTGTGTTTAAACCTCTCTGATCAGAATGGTCTGTAACTAAAGCCCAGCTCCTGCACCAGTCTGAAAAATGAGGCATAGGCTTTTAAATGTTAATAAAGCTAATGCTGTATGACGATTGCAGGTACTGAGCCAGGACCTGCTGCGTATGTCAGCGCAGCTAGAACATCTGGAAGAGCAGATTGAAAAGACCAACCTGGAACGAGCTGAAGGAGTTTCTGTGAAGGAACTGAAACGGGAGCGAGACGGACTTCAGCAGAGACGAGACGCTCTGGAGCAACGACTACAGGACAACAACGTGCTCACTCGAGAGGTACTGCCTGTGATACGACTCTAGATTATTTTATTTAGTGGTGCTGTTGTTGTTGTATATAAAAATAAAATAAATGCTTTTTCATTAAGTCAGAGGAAATATATAATCAAAAATAAATGCATGTGTCTGAAACCCATTGGTGTGAAGAGTACTGCAGATTTGTAGAAGTACAGTTACATTGCTAAAAATGTACTCAAGAGTACTCGTGAGTACAAGGACTGCTGCCAAAATTGTAGAGTAAATGTAAAAAGTACACATGGAAAATACTATTTAGAGTTAATACGATTTGATTCGAATGTTGTATAAATCATTTTCACAAACTGTACTTTAAACTGAATGAAGTTGTTTGAAACCACAATCCAAACGCCATCATGAGTTTGTAGGTGTTTAAAGGGAGCAGAGACAGCAGTGACATAAAAATGCATGAGGACGATTGGGACACATGATTTTGAAACGTAACGTATTACAAGTACATGCTCAAAGTACATGTACTATAACCCTTTTCAGAATCAGAATGCCTTTATTGTCTACAACTACAATCGGACCTGAGCCTGTTGCCAGAGCCTTAACCTGTACACAGAGGTTTTTCCTCCTTCTCAGCGTATGGACAGGCCATGGCTCGCGTGTCCACCATGTGTTGTTTTATGTGTTTGTGTTCAGGAGGAGCTCAGCCTTCTGGAGCTGGAGGAGGCTCTGGAAACACTGGACGCTGCTCTGGAGTTCAAAACCCAGTGCATCCAGAGGAAACGGTCAACCTCCCACAGCTGGACCCACAGAGAGGACACACACCTGAGGACTGTCCAGAGACGACTGACGGAGCTGAGCCCACCCCAAATCACTGAGCTCCTCCTCACATACTTCAACAAGGTCAGACGAAATACACCTGAAAGGACATGTACAATTATCTGACTGCTTATAGCTCTGCCTTTGTTACGGAAAGACTTGGATTCAGAATGTAATGAATTGACTAATTAAGCGCATTTTAGACAAATAAATAATATATTAATTGAGTAGTTGTAGTAGTAATATGGTTAGTACTTAAGGAAGTAGTTAGTAGTTGTTGTCGTCGTTGGAACTTAAGGAAGTAGTAAGTCATAGAAGTTAATAATAAGATGTAGTAGATGTAAGAAGCAGTAGTACTAGTAGTAGGTGTAAGTAGTAGACATTAGAAGTGGTAGTGTATAGTAGTAGTAAGTAATAGTAGTGGCAGTAAGAATTAATAGTTAGTAAAAAGTAAGCATTTACATGTACTTGCGTAACTTTTAAAAGAAATGTTACTTTTCAAAGTGGTTTCTTGACACCGTACTTTTACTTCTACTTTTTGGCCTTTTTGGCACTAAAATTCGTGTCCAAACTTAAATACTCATTTGAAAATAACCCCAATAACAGGACAAAATGTGAGCTTTGTAAAATGATCTTGAGCTTCGTCACAGCTAACATAGGACAACATGGTAGCATAAAGTAACATAAAGTAACATAAAGTAACATAAAGTGGCCTGAAATAAGCTCTTTGGGGCAATAACCCTCTTCAGGTGGTGAGTCTTCGCGAGGCAGAGCAGGCGTTGCTTTGGCGCTGTGAAGAGTTGGAGCTCCAGACTTCGGAGCAGGACGCGGCTCTGAGGGCGATGGAGGGGAACATGCAGCGCTTGGCCCTGGACACAGACCGACGAATGATGCAGCAGCACCGCGACAACCAGAGCCACGTCCAGCTCCTGCTCAGCCAGCTCCGAGGTGAGACTGCCGGGGTTTCTTTGTCCTGCACTTTGGTGGAAGAGTTTGGTCTCCGTGTTCTGCCCGGGCCGCAGCTCCATGAGAAGGATTTACGGTCATTTGATAATATGACAATGTGCTGAATGCCCCTTCTCACTAGGCCCGCAACAATCGATCGACTAATTGTGACTAGTCGATTATAAAAGATAATTGGAATTTTGATCATTGTAACTGGAGTTTACTGACTCTGAACACACCTTTTATAACAGACAGTGGCATTATTAAATCAGAACAGAATAAAACTCTTTGTAAATATTCTTTATCAAGAAACCTTCAGTGACAATATTTACCATTTATTTAGTTAATATTGCATTTAAAAAGTCTTGATGTACAATAGAAGTAATGGTTTGAATAGTTTACTGACCTTTTACACGTTTTACTTTCCGGTCTTTTCTTTCTATTGTTAGTGGGTACAACACTATGTCAAGTGTTGGCATCAGGAATCAGGAATCAGGAATCAGGATATATTTATTGCCATTGTCAATGAACAAATTCACAACATAGGAACGTGACTTGGTGACAGATGCGACATGAGAGACATGCATAAAGAGCACCGGCCACCGGGCGGCTCGCTTTCGCGTAGCGCCTACTCGGGTACTTGAACTCTTGGAAAATGAAAAACAGTTTCAGCGATAGGCATACAATGATAAACAACACATATTGAGTACATTACACGAGGTCAACGTGATGGATATTTTCAGTGGTTATTGGGGGATGGGACACAAACAAGATAACACAAAGATTAGGATGTGGGATGTGCAGACGGTGAGTGAAGGCCAAATCTTGTTTTGTGTAAGTGTCTGTGTCTTCAGCACGGCCTTGGACGCCTGTTGCTCTCCAGCCCGGGGCCAGATAAGGGAAGGGGAGAGAGATACAAGGCACAGCAGTGAAGAGAGAAATAAGTACTTTAATACATTTGTTTGATCCAATGGATGATCAATGATTTACGATCAAATAATCCAATCGTTTCTGGTCCTCTGTGTGCGATCAGCTTGATTCATTGAGTTACTCCGTCCGACAGCGAAAAGTTCCCATTTCCTTGATTGAATCCCGCAAAGTCTTTTGCATCTCCGTGGTCCGAAATAAGATGTTGCGGTTCAGATCAGTGAGTTGCACTGTGCCGTGCTCAAGTCTCTGTTCGAGTCCTTTCATTCTTTCACTCAAATCCAAAAACCTTTTGATGGCATGAGAGGAAACAGGCCCAGGCCAACATTGTAAATAAGAATAAATACATAAATGAAGTATAGATTATTACATTACAATTTTACAATTAGATTTACCGTAGAATTTATCATTTTTGGGCATTATTTTACAAAATGTGTTTCTCCATATAATCTTGATTTGTGTTGGGGTTTACAAAGCAAGTGATTTAACCTTAGATTCCTGAATAACCTGAGAATTTACTTCTATTTATTAAATGTGATTTTAATCCTGACATCCTCAAATGTCATGGTCTAAAACAATATTCACTTGATAATCAATCATCATTTGTATTGTGAATGTCTTTTACGATTTATCCACTTGTGTTGACAGGGCTGTGCAATTTATCACATTTTAATTGAGATCAAGATTCAGTCATTTCTAACATCAAACTAATTATGTTATTGAATGGCAATGATTTTATTTATTTTTTTAAGCCTTTGTTCTTTATGTTCAGGTAATTAATATGGAAAGACAATTGTATTAGTTGTTAATAAATCAAAATATAACAGAATCGATCAATACAAGGAAAACATTTTTGTCACATTGCCCAGCTCTATTCTGAAAACATCTTTATTTACAGAAATGGCCGGTAACAGTGACCAGCGGGAGATGCAGGACAGACTTCAGCAGCTGGAGAAAGAGCTGTTCTTCTACAAAAGCTCCAGTCGTAATCTGAAAAAGCAACTCCGAGAACTCGGCGCCTCCATGCCGTCAGCTGACGACGTTTCAAACCCGCAAAGAGACAAAGAGACACGCACCAACGGATCAGACGCACCAGCCAAAACACACATCCCAACCACACACACCATAATAAACTCTACTACGACAACGCGCTCTCAAACCCACAGCTCTTCACTGCAAAACTCCAGCACGTCTGCATCTTATCGTCTCCTAGAAAACGACAATTTACGTTCAGACAATCCCGCGTCTCTCAGACAATCCAGTGACAGTGCCCCGTGTCACAGGTCTGAGGAAAAGCTGACTCCTGTTCGAGTTCATCGCAGGGATCTCAGGCAAATCTCCCTGTCGCGCCTGCAAACCAGCCGATCGGCCAGCAGAGGGCAGGCTACTGTGCACTGCAGCTCAGAAACTACAATGCTTGACGATTCTATTGAGATGTCAAGAAAAACTGACTAATAACATTTTGTGTATGATTAGGGGGAGACACTTAAATTAAATGTTGCAAGTGGGGGGAAAAAAGTGTAATATCTAAGTAGATTTATGAAGCTTTATGATCACAAATACTAAAATATGCAAGCTCTTTAGTAATTATTTCTGATGTGAAATATATAAAACAGTGAATTTACGGAATGATGGCTGCTTAGATCGGACGTATCTATGTCTGGTTGCGGTCGTATCCGAGGAAATAATAACATTTTATGAGTTCGCATGGGGAGACCCAATATTTCTACGTGGGAGCAGACATATGAGCAACATTGACACTGTTGCAAACATGTCTTAGAAAAAAACTCAAAATCTCCGGGGAGTTCACCTCGGAGTGGTATAAAGCTCTAAAAGACACACTTACTCCATTGCTTTTATCAACTTTTAATCCCTCCGTGTTGGAAGGAAGCTGTCATATCCTTAATACCTAAAGTGAAGAAGGGTTGACTTGACTGTGCCTCAATCAGACCAATTTTGATTTTGAATGTGGATCATTGTGTATACACGTCAATTATGTCCAAAAGAATGGAACAAATCCCAGATTGAATTCACAATGATCAAACAGTATTTATTATCAAACGGCAAACACGATCTTTACACTTAATGAACCATACACAACAACAAAAGTCTGGACGCTGAAAAAGCTTTCGATTCTGTTAGCGGGCCTTATCTACTTAACGTGCTAACAACTTTAAAATAGATGATTTAATAATAAAAAAATATTGAGTCTCTTTACGACAGCCCAACATCAAGAATTAAAATTAATGGTCACTTGACAGACTCGCTTTGGATGGAGGGAAAAGGCAGGGTTGTGCTTGGTCCCCCATTTTGTTCGCTTTTTAAAAAATTTTAATTTAAAAATTAAAATTACCTACTATGCAGATGATGTTTGACTATATTTGAACAAACCAGAAATGTACATACTCAATGGGATGCATTTCCTTCAAGATATTGGTCCAATGTCTGGATACAAATGTAAAAATACAAAAACAAAGGGAAATTCTCTTATTGGCGACCACCTTTGTCCTTTAGACCATTTAAATGGCAAACAGAATCTCTTAAATATTTAGGTGTGGTCCTCCATAAAGATCCATCAACAATTTTAGATACAAACTATACTTCTCTTTTCTCCACAATAAAGAAATATCTTGAAAAATTGACTCTTATTCCGTACTTAAATCAAAGGATTGAAACTATAAAAATGAATGTTTTGCCCAAATTTCTCCATCTATTCCAGAATCTCCCGATTTCCATCCCCAACCGGCTGTTTGATGAGTGGAATAAAACAATCTCAAGATTTGTATGGCAAGGCAAAATACCTCAAATCCGATTTAAAACTCTAGAATTATCAAAAGAAAGAGGCTTGTCTGAAAAATTACTTTATTTCAGCTCAAATCCAAGCGTTGCTGTTCTGGTGTGATCCAGAATATGAAGCTCAATGGCAAAATAGTGAGACTGATGTTGTGCCGGGGGGTTCCTGTACAGGCCTTACTGTTGAGATTATAAGTGGTTGAGCCATTTGGAGGAAGTTATGACTCCCTGGGTAAAATCTGTGTTTACAACATGGAAGGAGCTGATCAAAACATACAAACTAAACAAAGACGTTTTAATCCTAAACTGGTTGGTTTAAGACCAAGGTTTTGTTGCTCAAACATATTGGACTAAGAGTAATAAGACTATTGCAGACTATTTTTGACATATCATCCCACTCGAATTCAGAACTATGTTTCTGTGCTTCAATGGACATAATAAATGGATACCTCTGGAACATTCTTCTGGCTGCAAGAAAAAAAGCCATCATCCCGAAATGGATGACGCAAACCCAACCAACGACTGACATTATAATGGACATTCGAAAAATGGAGAAGATTACATTCAGACTAAATTTGAAAATGGAAACTTTTTAGACTTTGGACAAAATGGGACAAATATGCTAGACTATAGCTTGGAATCTTTTGTGGACCCTGTGTCATGTTATGGGTTGTTTTTATGTTCCATTGAGTTTGAAAAAAAAACAATTTTGTAAGTTATTTGTATTTAACTAAATTTTGCCAACTTTTCTCTACAATTATAACTTATGTAGTTTGCTTATATGTGCCGCACTTACACGCACTGGATAATCAGTACTTTAATTTTGTATTTGTAATGTTTTGCATGCATTTCTTTTGTTTTTTATTAAAGAAACATGAACACATGTTTAGTCATTCATTGAGTCTATGATTGTATGATTGTTACCTTGATTTTTCTGGTCTGGATAAATATTTACTCTTATTTTATTAGATGAAAACCACCAAGTCGCTTCATCTATTTGAATTTGGTGTTTTCCATTACTTTATGTTGCTGGATCCTCTCTAAATGACTGACAAAAGGGTTAATCAATTTCAATATAAATGCCTATTTAACTAATATTATTTACAATGCTAACAGAATAAACCTAGGCTATACACATACACATGATGTAATGTAATGCTACATTTGGTCTTTGCGTGATATTTTACAATACTGAAAAATGGCAACAAATCAGTCACAAAAAAACACAGAGATGATTTTTGCTTTTGTTTCAGATAACTGATCCCAAATTTGGAAAAGTAACCTGTGTAAAATTTGAAAAGAAAAACAAAACTAGCCGATGTTGTTCATAAGAGGATTGAATTTAAACGTTATGTTGTCATTTATCTGTTGACCAGTCACAAACTTCAGTAGTCATATTTTGAAGAAGACATCCACAAAACGTGTGGATCTGAGGTCACAAGATGCACCAGCTCTCAGGAAAACCAGAGCAAATACATAGATTCATTTGATATTATCAACAAAGCTTTTGTCACTTACTCAGTGGGAATATGAACCAAAACATTAATCAAGAAGTAAAAGTATGCATGGGATCAGAAAACTGCAACTTAAAATAAAATGTATTGTGAAAAAGCGAGTGAGTTCAAAATGTGTCCCTATATGAACATAAATGTTAGAGTAACTTTTAATAAAATTGGATTTCTTGAGTAGTTTTCAGACTGCACTTTTACTCCTACGTGAGTAATAAGATTGTACAGTCGCAGTAAAAGTTTGGGTTCCTCTTTCTACTGACTTAGTCTATAAGTGACAAAAGCTTTATGCTGATAATATTAGCCCTTTAGACGCCAGAGTTTGTGGGGGTGAATGAAAAAAAATATATAATAAAAAAAAAAAAAAAAAAAAAAAAAAAAAAAAAAAAAAAAAAAAAAAAAAATAGTCCAGTAGTACTAGGGGCACAAACCTAGCTCGGCACTTTGAAATATTTCAAAGTGCTGCGTGGGGTACTAGGGGCACGGAATCCCGGGCGGCTGTGCTAAGGGTCATTACCCAGGGAGGAGTGCTTAAGGGTGGGTACTTGTGTTCGAGAGGAGAGCCTAGTTGTTCCCGAAGCTGGATGAGCGGATGATATGGAAGTGGAACTACCCCGGTCTGGGTGCCCCAACCCGGGAAAACTCTCGGGCCTGTCCCGTGGTCCTTCTGGTCCTTTTGGAGGCAAGCTGGTGCCAAGACTTAGCCCATAGATGAGTGCTTTGATATGGGACAGACACTGGGGGCTTTGGCCTGGTTTTGATGGTCCTGTTAGGGCCAGACTGGTGCCAGGACTGAGCCCAGAAAAGAGTGATTTGACCTGGGCCATACTTTGGGGGCTTTGCCCTGGTTCTGCTGGTCCTTTTGGGGCCAGTCTGGTGCCAGCACTTAGCCCAGAGTGGAGTGCTTTGATATGGGCCGGACTATGGAGGCGTTGCCCTGGTTCTGCTGGTTCTTTGGGGCCAAACTGGTGCCAGGACTTAGCCCAGAGAGGAGTTATTTGACCTGGGACATACTTTGGGGGCTTTGGACTGGTTCATCTGGTCCTTTTTGGCCAGTCTGGTTCCAGGACTTAGCCCAGAGAGGAGTGCTTTGACCAGGGCCATACTTGGGGAGCTTTTGCCTTGTTCCTTTGGTCCTTTTAGGGCCAGACTGGTGACAGGACCTAGCCCAGAGTGGAGTGCTTTGACCTGGGCCATACTTTTTTGATATGGGATGAAGTTTTGTGGCTTTGGCCCGGTTCTGCTGGTCCTTTTGGGGCCAAACTGGTGCCAGGACTGAGCCCAGATAGTAATAATTTGAAATGGGCACTACTTTGGGGGCTTTGCCCTGGTTCTGCTGGTCCTTTTGGGACCAGTCTAGTGCCAGGACTTAGCCCAGAGAGGAGTGCTTTGATATGGGCTCTACTTTGCAAAGTCCTGGCAAGTATGGCTAAGTTCAAAACACTGCATTCTTGGCTCGGACTGGTAACCAGACTGGCCCCAAGAGTACCCAAGGAACAATGCCAAAGCCCCCACTGGTCTAAGTATCCCAGAAGGGACCAGAGGCCCAGCCCCTACAGTAGAAGCACTCCACTCTGGGCTAAGTCAAGTCACCAGACTGGCCCCAAAAGGACCAGAGGAAAGAGGCCAAAGCCCCCGAAGTACTCCGCTTGCTAAGAATGTTCCAGGTCCCCAAAAAGGACCAGCAAAGCACTCCAGGTTAAACTCTGGGCTAAATCCTGGCACCAGACTGGCGCAAAAAGGACCAGAGGACCAGGGTTAAGCCCCCACAATATAGCCCAGGTCAAAACACTCCTCTCTGGGCTCAGTCCTGGAACCAGTCTGCCCCAGAAGGGACCAGTGAAACCAGAGGACATTAGTTAAGCCCCTGGACTATGGCCCAGGTCAAAGATCTCCTCACTGGGCTAAGTAATGTCACCAGACTGGCCCCAAAAGGACCAGAGGAAAGAGGCCAAAGCCCCCTAAGTATTGCCCAGGTCCGGCCCAAAAAGGACCAGAGGAACAAAGCACTCCGCACTCCACTCTGGGCTAAGAATGGTCAACAGTCCGTCCCCAAAAGGACCATTAAAAAAAAGCACTCAATTCTGGGCTTAATCCGGCCCAAAAAGGACCCTGGCTCCAGTCTTGCCTATGGCCCCAAAAAAGGACCAGAGGAACCAGACCAAAGCCCCGTAAAGTATAGCCCAGGTTAAAGCACTCCATTTTGGACTAAATCCTGGAACCAGTCTGGCCCAAAAAAAAGGACCAGAGGACCAGGGCTAAGGCCCCACAGTATGGCCCAGGTCAAAGCACTCCTCACTGGTCTAAGTCTGGTCACCAGTCTTTCCCCAAAGAACCAGGCTAAAGCCCCAAAAGCCCAAGGTACGATATCAAAGCACTCCACATGGGCTAAGTCCTGGCACCAGACTGGCCCCAAAAAAGGACCAGAGGAAAGAGGCCAAAGCCCCCTTAGTATTGCCCAGGTCAAAGCACTCCACTCTGGGCTAAGTCAATGTCGCCAGTCCGTCCCCAAAAGGACCATTAAAAAAAAAGGCTAAAGCCCGTAAAGTATGGCCCAGGTCAGTATGGCCCAGGTTAAAGCACTCTTCATTCTGGGCTAAAGTCCTGCCACCAGTCTGTCCCCAAAAGGACCAGAGGACCAGGGCTAAGCCCCCACAATATGGCCCAGGTCAAGCATTCCTCACTGGGCTAGGTCCTGGCACCAACTGGCCCGAAAAACCAGGAAAGAGGCTAAAAGCCCCCAACAGTATGGCCCAGGTCAAAGCACTCCTCTCTGGGTGGGCTAGGTCCTGGCACCAGTCTGGCCCAAAAAGGACCAGAGAGGAACCAGACCAAAGCCCACAAAATGTGGCCCAGGGTCAAAGCACTCCACTCTGGGCTAAGAATGGTCACCAGTCTGTCCCCAAAAGGACCATTAGAACAAGGCTAAAGCCCCCAAAGTATGGCCCAGGTAAAAAGCACTCCTCATTCTCGGTCAAGACTGGTAAGTCTATTCCGGGCCCCCAAAGAGTACCAGAGGAACAAAGCCAAAGCCCCCAAATGGCCCAGGTCAAAGCCTCCCATCTGGGTATTCAGGTCACCAGTCTGGTCCCAAAAGACCAGAATCATCCCAACGCCCCTGAGGTATGGCCCAGGTGGGAGCACTCCATTCTGGGCTAAGTCCTGGCACCAGTCGGGCCAAAAAAAAAGAGGAACCAGGCTAAGCCCCGAAAATGCCCAGGTCAAAACACTCCACTCTGGGCTAATTCAGGTCACCAGTCGGTCCTCAAAAGGACCAGGGTTTAGCCCCTACAGATGGCCCAGGTCAAAGCACTCCGCTCTGGGCCTAAGAATGGCCAACAGTACGCCCCCAAAAGACCATTAAAAAAAGGCTGGCCCCCAAAGTATGGCCAGGTAAAGCACTAACAATTCTGGCTTAATCCTGGCTCCAGTCTGCCCATGAAGGACCAGAGGAACCAGACCAAAGCCCACAAAATGTGGCCCAGGTCAAAACACTCCACTCTGGGCTAAGAATGGTCACCAGTCTGTCCCCAAAAGGACCATTAGAACAAGGCTAAAGCCCCCAAAGTATGGCCCAGGTAAAAAGCACTCCTCACTGGTCTAAGTCTATTCCCCCCCACCAGAGGAAGAGGCAAAGCCCCCTAAGTATTGCTAGTCAAAGCACTCCACTCTGGGCCTAAGAATGGTCACCATAAAGGCACAGGGAACAATGCCAAAGCCCCGAAAGTATGGCCAGGTCATAAACTGATCTTAGCTAGACTGGTAACCAGACGGGTCCCAAGAGTACCAATGGAACAATGCCAAAGCCCTAAAGTGTTGTCCAGGTCAAAGCACTCCACTCTGGTCCTTTTGGGGCCAGTCTGGTGACTTGACTTAGCTCAGAGGAAAGAGGCCAAAGCCTCTCCCCCAAGTATGGCCCAGGTTAAAGCATTCCATTCTGTGCTAAATCCTTGCACCGCCCGTTACTGGTCCCCCCCCAAGGACCAGATGAACCATGACAAAGCCCCCAAACCATGGCCTAGTCAAAGCACTCCCCACTTGGCCAAGTATGGCCTCACCAGGTCTGGCCTCAGCACTCCTCACTTGGCCAAGTCTGGTCACCAGTCTGGCCTCAAACGGAGGCCCTGACTTTACTGGGCTTAGTCCTGGCCTAAGTCCGGCCAAAAAATATGCTTTTATATGGGATGGACTTAGGCCCGAAAAGGACCAGCAGAACCAGGGCAGTCTGGTGGCAGGATTTAGCCTCACCTGGTCTCACGTAATCATTATTATTGACAAAATGAAAGAATGATTTCAAATCTGTTTCTTGACATTACATTTCCAAAACCTGGTGTTTGTGTAAGCCAAAATGTTCCCCAATAATCCTCAATTTCAGCTTTCTCTACAAGGCCCATGGACAAATGCAACGCGAGGAAAGCCTTCATTTCAGAGACTGATACATCAGACCACTCCAGAAATCTGGAATGTGGCTTCAGCTGCATTGTTTGTCTCAGCAATGAAGGTCCAAAACTCATCTGTGAGAAAGAGTGACAGAATATCTATTGGCTCAGCATCTGTCAGATCTATCTCTCCTGTGTAGCCAACAGGCCCTTCAAACGGTTTGATCCATGCCTGAAATACCTCAACTTCTCTCAGCTGATCCCAGCTCTCATCCCTCATCCTCACTCATGTCAGGGCAAGATGCACTGTCTCCCCTAATTCCCCGCCTTTCTCTTTGTCTCTCCTTTGTACCTATTTGTTCTGAATCCCACTTGGAAATTATTTGCCTGAGAGTGACAATGGAGGTCCATCAGAATCCGAATCTGCTGTATATTGCAACTGAGATTCAACACGAGTACTTCTTCGAGCCATTTTGAATTATTTTGTTTGTCTTTTCTCCCTTACCGGATATGACATGGCTAATAAAGGATGTACAAAAATAACCATTGAATTGTTTTTTTTTGTTGGGTTATTATTTCATAATTTTCCTTGTACAGGACAGATGGAGTCGCATTTCTGCGACTTTGGCGCTTAAAGGGTTAAATGAGTTGAACAACTGTGTTTCTTGCACCACTCTTTCAGATATTTGTTTTATTTAGTATTTTTGTGTCGATCCTTTGAAAATACCAAACTTCAAGCATTCTTTCATGGGTTTTTTTATTTTTATTTTTTTGGCCCGTAGGCTTTATTAGACAGTACAGATGAGAGAGAAATGGGGATGAGAGAGAAGGGAGGACATACAGTAAAGTCAGGATCGAGATTCGAACTCCTTCAAATTATAAATCAGATGTTTTGTCCAAACAGTCTTACCTGACTAGTTTCCTCAAATACTTGCTTGCTCTTACTTGATTAATTTCTTGAAATACCCTGTACTTTTACTTGAGTAACATTACTTCTAAAAATGTTGGCTTCTCCACCTCCAAGTTATCCTTCAGAGGAGTAACTGAAGTCCTAAACAAGGCCGGCACTCGTTACCAGATCTAAAGCAGGAGAAAGTTGAACATACTAATATCACTCATAAGAATGGGAATATACTAAACCCATTAGAGCGCCACTTCCTACTGTACGCCATTGTAAATCAGTGTTGCGGAGCCTTTTCACTGTTAAAGTCTTTTATTTACTTCACAGCGCTGAAACCCAAACAGAACTTGACATCTGTGATTTATCTTGTTTACCACAGACGGACAGGGCATGAACCGGCTGGACTGGCACCATGAGCCAACGTCTTAACAAAAAACACTAAAGCAAATGAGTCATTTTTGAAAGCAGTGCATTTTTCTCTGACACATCCTGGACTGATTTGAGATGGAGTCTGATTTTTACAGAAACATGCTTCTGATGAGGACCGGCGGAGAATTAAACCCAAAGCAAAGCAGGCAGAAGGAATACTTCATTATGTCAGTGAGGAGTCTTCATGCTGCAACATTCACTAGTCCGTCTCAGAGACTTTCTTGCCCTTTTTGTTTGCCTGCAAATGGGGAAAAGGCATCGTCAGATTGGTTTGATATAAACAAATAGTAGTATGCATATTCCAATAGTCATCGGTACACAGTGTTGAGAAGTAACTTAATACATGAACCGAAACATGTATTTATTTAGTATGTAGTAGTATGTATTGAAAATACTGTAACTGTACAGTTACTCTTTCATTTGGTGGTGCTCAGAATGCAGCTGTAGCAAAGGAATACTTTGGAGTATCACACAATTCAGACTTTAAACTGTGCAGTATGAATGAGAAACAGAAAACAAATATCCATCTCTAATCAGTGGTGAATAAATGCATTAACGGTGCGACAGACAGCTGTTTTAATCCTGTGTCAGTCATGTCATGAGTTTATACTAGAAATATTCTACTTATTCTGTTACGTGGTCCAATCAGAGTTCTCTATTCTGAATATGTTAAATACGTATTAATGCAGTATTCGCTGTGACTAGAAATATGTTCGAAGTATTGTTAATCTCCTAAGGAGGGTGCACCAGCTCTAGCGCTTTAAAAACTTACTTTACTTTCTTTTCTTACATGCCCTGACATGAGTTGTGTTGATATGATCTAGATGACAATAAAAAGTCAACATGTAATGCCAATCACTACAATCATCGCGCACACATTGGCTATTTGACATTATTATTAGTATAATGTATGATAATCTGGAAATGCTTGGGCCACTTTTCTCCAATTTGGCCAATCAAATTTCACAAAAAGATCCCGGATTTGCCTCAGAATAACCTATATTTTACATTCCATTTGTTTACAAGCACGTGGGGTAATCCATTACTCTCAAGCATTGCTGATATGCTTGTGAATTCTAACTCAGGCTGAACAAATCACAATATGTAGGTTTTAGGTCCTGCGTGTAGACAAGAACCTGGGTGGTCTGCACAGTTGTCTGGAGAAACACATTCCATTCAGAAAAGTTCATTCACCTGGTGTTTGGGCTGGTCCGACTGGAGACCCTTCACTTTGGACCGTTCTTGTTCTAGGGCAGCATGAAGTAACGTGACCTGAAAACATGCATTTGCTCATGAAGACTGCATTATTATTCAAGTGTACATTTTTACAGTGACTTTTGTACCTGTGACGAAAGCTCCTCCTTTATGTGCAGCAGCTCTTCAACCTGTAGAAGGATTTCTGCTTTGTCTTTCACTGAAAAACAACACAACTGTACATCCATCACATCGTAATAACTACATCACTAGAATGATCACAACAATAGAGCTGCAAAAACAAATGGACATTTCATATTTCATCAGATGTTCAGCTGCTGATGCCCCGCCCCCATGAGTTACTCAAAATAACTGAAATAGTACATTTTGTGTCTTAATTTCACGAAAGAGAAACGCATTTACAATCAGCCACACCCACTTTGAAAATCTACCCAATCACAGCGCAGTTGTCTGAAGTATGAATTTGCCTTAACTGTTGTTTTTGGAAGACAAAGCACACTTCATTTTAAAGTAACTTTATAATATATCCATTTAGTTTTATTAAACTAAGTCACTACTAACATTTCAAACACATACACACATACACACATACACACACACACACACACACATATATACACACATACACACACACGGGTGGGTGCTATCAAGTTTCCCCATAAACAATATTCAGATTACGGTTTATTATGTCAATCTAAAAAGTAATACTAACAGGTTCAATTGTCAGATAAATGTGAAATATCTGAATCACTAAAGTGCAGAAGTATCATCTCATACAATACACCATTTAAAAGTTTACAAGATAATGTTTTTTTTCTCAATCTTTATTTTTTAATTAGCTCTTTTTGCTGCATTTATTATTTTATTTTTATTTATTTTTAACTACAAACGATATTAAAATGTTGCGTATCTTCAAAACAACATTCAAGATATTATGTACTTTATGGCATATTTGGAAAAGGACCAATTTAATTTAGTTTATGAGAGTTTCTTCAAGTAAAGATAAAAAATATCTAGTTTTTAAATTCGTTTTAGTATGGATTAGTATGTGGTGATTTTGACTTTTCTGTAGTACACACGGCACGGACCACTCACTTTCTCCCTGCTGAAGCATTTTGAGCAGCTGAGAATTTCTGGCTTTGACTTCTTTGTACTTCACCTGTGACATGGGAAGAAAAAGGTCGTGCTGGTGTTAGTGAAGAAGTTAATTTCTATTCAGTAGAAATGAGAGATATTCAGTGTGTCAGGGACGTTTTCAGACACACTAGAATTCCTTCCCCTTTTGTCGCTAAACTATCACATTTAAATCGATCAAGTCAAACTATAAAACCCTTAAGAGAAATGGATTTTTGTAAATTTGTTAGCGCTTCATAAACTGGAAACAAAAAAACACAGCCTGCGCATTTGGTCTTAAAGTGCCCCCTACAGGTCGGACGACTCATTTAACTAAAATGGAGTTGGGATAAATATATTTGGAATTTTGTAAAAAACAAAAACAATTTAAACGTTATCCCAGAAAAGATCATTTTTCTGGTTTATAATTTCACTTCCTGTTTGTAATCGATTACATCACACAAGGAAATTACACAGCAAACACTGGGCAAAAACTCATCTAATGTCCCGATTTTTTTATTTGACAAATAAAAATATATGAGAGTGACTTTATTTTGTTGAATTAACGTTTGGAGGGTCAAAAACATTGTTTCTTTGTGTAAATCATGCATAAACTTGGACTGGAATGAGTGTCCCTAGTATGATGATTCTACAGATTTTTCTTCACAAATACCTATTCAATTGGTGTGAAACTATAATTTAAATGTACAACAGGTATAAATACACCAAATGATGTCAAAATTTGAAAATCGTAAAAACCTGTCATACGCACTTTAATGACAGACATAATGAAGCATGTACAATTAGAAAAATAAGGTACTTGCTTAAGGAAATGTAGGAGGCCTTTCATTCTACATGGTTACAATTGAATAAGTTCTATAAGAAATGTGTAACCTCTGAGCTGAAAAGGTTTCTTCTATTATTATTATTTTGTTGCTGTTCTTTGGCATCTATACAATATTTACTTTGAAGTTTCAGTGTAATATTTTACTAACTTTTGTCAAATTCAACTTTTTAATGTTCTATTGTTGGTGGATATGCGTAAAATATTAAGAATAAAATTGAACAATGAATGTATATTATCCAGTTACATAACTCAAGAACTTAAAGTAAGCCTGAAAACTTCCCTAATCCACTGTATTCAAATCTTACTAAAAAGTACGAAAGCATTAAAAAAGGAGAGCTCAGAGTCCTCACCTCCCACTGCGAGATGGTTTTCTTTAGCTTCTGGATTTCCTGCTCTTTCTTCTCCAGCTCGTACTTCAGCTGCTCCGCTCTGGGGTCCTGAGTCAGCGACACCAAACGACAACAGTGACGAAGACATTTTTTTGTTTCTTCCATTTCAGATAATAGTTAAGAGCTGTTGTTCCAAGCCCTTCGTCCTTAATGTGGTTATTGCGTTTGCTGATATTGCCGATTTTAGGTTGTCCTGGTTGCGCCTTAAAAAAAAAAAATCGGCGAAATCAGATCACCGCAAACGTAACGATCATAAGATGGACAGGGACAACACACGGATCGTCGGCCGAGAGTACGAGAAGTACAAACGCTGGTTCAAAAGGCGCAATAGAGAGCGGGAAACGAGGCACCTGCACAATGAACCGAGACGAAGGACCTTTCCTGCTTTCCCGCACGTGGGACACGCTTCAACAACAACAACCACCACCAATGACCGGCGAGGGGCGCGGTCAAAATGATGGCCGTCAGGTTGACCACGCCTTGGAACAACAGCTCTTAACGAGAAATATGACACCGAACATCATGTGACGCTTCTGATGATGGCGTTGAAACAAGCCGAGGTAATTCCATCATATCTTATCGATTGACTGATATAGAAGAAACAAACTAATATTTGAATTAGGAAAACGAGATGAATATTCTTAAATTGGGTGTAAAAAGGGATTTACCATGGAAGCTGTTCTGTAAAAACGTCTAACTTGTCTCTATAACTCTGAAGTCCTTCCATTAGCTCTGCACTCACCGGTTCATGCTCTGTGGACGTGCTGACTTCCTGTTCCTGACTGGAGGTGAACTGTTCCCGTCTTCTCTCCTGCTGAACGATCCGAGTGACGTCATCTTCCAGTTTGTTGAAAAAACGCTCTTCTGGTCGAGGCCCTATGATGTTATTTGCTGTTCTGGATTCCAGCTAAAAAAAAGAAAAAGAAAAGAACTAGAGTTAGTTTCTATGCAATAAGAGAGCCACAAACTCAAAGTTAACCATAAATGCTACTTTACCTCTTGTTTTTTCTTTAAAAGTTCTAAAATAGAGAAAGACACAGGTTCAGATCAGCAGTTGTAAACATGAGGCAGTGCAGTTGAGAGTGCATCTGACCTTCAGCCTGAAAATCTTGCAGAGAAACTGTCTTTTTGTCTTTTGTCTGCTGGTTCTTCTTTTTATCCTTCTTTCCTCCTCCCTCTTTTCCCGCCCCAGCTTTGGGCGAAGGTGCATTTGGGTTATTCTGTTAGAAGCACGAATGACAAGATCCATCCATGAATCAATAAACAGAATTAAAAGATATTTGTGAGAACTTTAGCAGCAAATATAAGTAATATCATTTTAATTTATACTACAAAAACAATATCAAAAGGTTAGGTGCTTTAAGAGACTGAGACATTAACATGTCTTTTTCCATTCAGAAAGTTTGATTTCTTAAAGCTGGCAACAAACCTGATTAGATTATAAATGAGAGATTCAGTTGGATTCACAATTCAAGACCTACAGTTTGATTCATCACGATGCTGTCATATAGGGCTTAATATAGGCTCTCTCTTATATTACAGTTACAATTAGGCCACATCTTTTCATCTGAACTTCAGACTCTTTACTGCATAAAAAAGTTAACAGCAGTTTGGTGAAATGTTTTGCCAGATTTACTAGTTGGAAACACTTACACGCTGTTGCCCACTGTCTGCTTTGTCCGCGCATCCAGACAGATTGAGACACGTGTACGATGCGTATCGTGACATTTAAGAATCGCGATGCATTGTTACACCCCTGTAATAAATGGTACTTTTTTTTTTTTTCACAACGTCAATGTTGATGGATTGCCTCTTCCAGTTTGTGTAAACAAAACGGCTTCATTCTCAAGGCTGGTACAGTTCCATAAATTAGCTCAACTTTACAGTCAAATGGGAGAGTTAGCATTAGCCTCCAAACATCCCAAACAAAGAAAAAAAGCGACTGACAACCAGTCGACCACACGTGAGTAACACCAGAGCCTCTTCAGAAAACAGTACACCGTGTAGCCACCTTAAACTTAGCTTATTGACGTTGCAATTAGCGCACCGTCTCTGGTGGGAAAGATTCCCCTCGCGCATTCACAGCAAGCCATTGAGTGCTAAAGCACCGCCTCTGGTGGTCATCCGGGACTCAAAGAACTGTAGTTCGTTCGACAATGACATTTTAGTTTTCATTAAGCACCACAAATGTAACTTTTTAGTGAAATGTTATTACAAGATATATAGTGACTACAAATACTTGTTAGCAAATGTAACAAATATAAACAATCAACATTTATTGTCGTGAAAATGTCAAATGAAAGTTTATGTCAGTAGCTGGCTGTGTGCGCAGCTATTCTAAAACACATCACTTCTGGAAAGGTCTATTGTATTCAAATTGTGATTGCTTATTCGCACAATTAGAGCAACCCTAAAATGTTGTAGCATTCCCAGTTAGGAGACAACCAGAATCTGAATCCAAATGTTCCTGCAGATGTTCTTTGTGAATAAAGGGCGCTTCCAAACACTGGTAATGACCTGACATGCATGTCCTTGGTGTGATGTATGCAGTTACCTCTTTCTGTTGTTCATACTCTAATTTACTCATGAGCAACGCCTTTTCCAAGTCTGCCTGGTATAACTCTGAGGTCATCTGTACAGGAGAAAAAAAATCTATTGAGCTTTTATCATAAAACCTGAATACTGAACTGAATAGTCACCTATAGCTGCACCTCTAAAAAAATAAAATGGTCAATCACAAACGCTACAAATTCTCATTCTCATGAACAAAAAGTCACACTTGACATTTTACCTTGAGTCTTAATATGCATGAAAGAATAATAAACTGCTCCAATAACCTGCTCATCTTTCTGTTTCCACTGCTGCCAGCCTTCTGTGCCCCCAGGATTATTCTCTCCAGCCGCAGGGTTCAGCAGGTCATTGGCAATTCCAGACAAAGACAAGTTTGGAGCGCAGCACTTCTGAGGGATCTTCCTGAAGGCCAGGTTCCTCAACTGGAAAACACAACACAATTCAGAGAATATTTATTTATTTATCTATACATGTATGTGTGTATGTATGTACGTAAAAGGGGGGACAATGTATATTATTGAATGTTTAAAAAAAAAAACCCGCAAAAGCTCATTTCTATCTGCAGACCCCCTGACATGTTGATTGAAAGGTAAAAACATACACACACAATGCACACAGAATATTTACTGCAGGATATTGTCTGCATTGGGACAATATCAATACAAAGCGGATATTACAAATTGAATTTGGGAAAAATTACACACGTCCATCCTAATTATATATATATATATATATATATATATATATATATATATATATAATATATATATATATATATATATATATATATATATATATATATATATATATATATATATATATATATATATATAAATAAAATATCGGTAGAGGTTATCGGCCATCAGTTGATCTGGTACTACATACTACATTAGGACAATGTTCCAACGTTTTGTTTTGCACGATGTTTCCTACAAAATAAATCACTCCAAAATGCCTAATGAAAAATCACATAACTTGTCAAGTCATGCTATTGTAAGGCAGCATATTTTGTCAAACATCTTATTATTATCTGTCACAGTGGGGCAACCGCACCGCTCTCGGAGTCGACGCTCCTTTTCGTCGACCTAACTGGTGACAGTGTGAAAACGGCCTTAAAGAATATAATCTCCTCTCACAAAATATTGCCTCTCACTGACGAGCATTTCAGAGTTCTTTCTAATGTTCATGCTCCTGGACGTGTTTAAAATGTGCACTATCTGAGCTGTATCTACACTTATCACTTTCATTTCAGGTGAAGTGAAGGCTAATGGGAAACAGAAACCTGACATACCTCATTGGCTTCACTTTGTTGCTGTTCTTTCCTCTTCTTTTTCTTGTCTTTCTTTTTGTCGTTTCCATGCACTTTACCCGCAGCCGCTCCTTTCCCCTGCCGGCTTTTACCACTCGAGTCCCGGCCTGATTTTACTGTGGTCTTTCCCCCATCAGAGCAATCCGAATCGGAGTCCGAATCGACCTGGAGCAGGGCGAAACGAGAGGCCGTGGTGGGGACCGTGATCATTGCAGAAGATGCCATTATGGACTGGAGGAGAAACCAAAACACATATTGTTTCTGTTTTTTATTAATAATTATATCATACATTTTTGTGCAATTTGTCAACATTTAAAAAATCTATTCCGATACATGTGAGTGATATTAGAGCTTGGTTTGAACACATTTACTATTGTATTATTATGCTATTTCTTTATGACATTGGAGATTAAGGTAAAGGACTCACTTTAAAATCAGTCATCTCAATGGGACTTTTCAGGTTAAATAAAGGTTACATAAAATAGGATTGCAACAAGTTAATAGATTAATTTAGTTATTCTTTCAATTAGATGAGAGATTAATCGATCCGCTAAATAATGGTTGGTTGCAGTTGGTAAGACAAGACCCTGATATTTTTAATAGGTTTCACTGGAAATGTGTACAGAAATGATAACCCTACAATAGTTTTTAATTTTATCTACAGATATATCATATTCTTTAGCACATATTATGCTTTTTGTGAAACTAATACAATTTTGTGGACAGAAAATAGTATTTATTCCCGAATTCCCTAATATGACAGCTAACTACCATAGAAATTGTTGCTTATTTTATATTTATAAAGAAAGATCAGCATTTATATCAGATTCGAGTTAATCATTGAAAATATGTTCCGTGTTCACTTTATTATCTCCTCCTTTGAACATTATTATGACATAGCATTTTAATTAAAGGGACTAAAAATGTGATTACCCAAACCTGGACTGATCCAAGTTATGCACAACGTAAAACAATAAATTAAATATCCCTTGCCAAAACTATGCTATTCTTATATTGAAGAAGCACGTTAGCTTTGTTCGTCTACACTGATTTAAATGGACAAGGCTAGGGTTAGTTTGCTACAGATAGCATTAAGTTAGCCAACTACAAAATGCTGCTATATTTGCGAATAAAATGGGCCCAAAAAGTACGAAATCGTATCTAAAGACGTGTGCTGACCTTTAGTGTTGGTGTTGAGGTGATCGCGGTAAGCAGAAGTTTAATTCCGGAGAAAAAAGTGCGATGAGTTCAAGCAAAAGCTTCAGTGTTTAAGGCGAGTCTGAGTACGGGAGCCCGGCGGAGGCAGAAAGGGACGACTACCTTTGCGAATTATAAAACAAATGAATGAATCAATAAAAAGGTGCGTTATGTTTGGTTATCCTTGATACATAGATGTGCAAAATAATAAATAAATAAATATATATGTCATATTTGGGTGAAAAGTTTTTTGTTGAAGGATTCAAACGATGTTTGTATTTGGTCTTATTTGGTTAGAATTACGTTATTCTGGCTGTATCCTATTTTAAAAATGTACCTCTTCCTGATAACCGTTTAGATCATTTTTAACCACTTTCATAATATCTTTTTTTGGTGAAGAGCATTTTAAAAATAATTTCTTGTAAGGCCAGGTAATACATTTTACCTTCTCTAAGGTTTATTGACACATTTAATCAATTGATTGAGCGTTAAATTAATTAATTGTGAATTAAATACTAATTAACTCTGCATTTAACTTTGGCACACAAAATACTCCATAGAGAAAAGTCAGTTACGGCTAGTGTACAGTCTCAGGGTGCTATCATATATTTATATATATATATATACAGTATTTGCATTTATTTATTTACAAACAGTGAATCACCATCAAACATGTTGCCATACTGTACAATTATAGATTAATTGAATACTTATAAAGATAATTGGTTTTAGTGATCTCTAGTAGATTTCATAGTCCTTGTCTCCATGTGGGCACAGCTCTGCAACAAAAGTAGATGATACAAAGGATGATTCCTACAAATATAGAATCAGATAATGATAATTTTCTGTATGTGTAAAAAACAATTTCTTTCTGTTAGAACAAAAAGAGTATGTATAAAGCCTTTATGAAAGTCGTTACCGGTGATACATGTGTAGAATAGGCCCTCCCCCTGAAGGACCAATGTTTTTCATCCGTTCCTCCCACCCTTTAGTGGGACGAGTCAGTCTAGAAGGGTCTCTGCTCACGTGACCCTCCACCTGTTTGATGTAAAAAAAAATATATATATATATATATATATATATATATTATTTTTGTTTTTGTATATTTTAATCTCTTGTAAATATGCAAAAAAGACTTCAATCAGTCAATAATACACTTGTAGAGATTGTGACTTCACACCTTTTCCCGCAGCCTTAAAATGATTCTTCTCTGTCTGGCTTCCTCTTGTTGCTTCAGCATTTGTTTTTCATGAAACTTTGCCTCCACCTTGTGTAGGTCCTGCAGAAAAACAACGTTAACAAAACATTTGACCAAACTGAATAGAAGTAGGCTGTGTTATCGAATTTGATAGTCATAATGTTAAATGGAGAGGATGGAGAGGAAATATAACTTGTAACTATTTTATAATGTTATGATTACAACTATATCATTTATAAATCCTTAGAATCCTGGTACCCTTTCATTGAACTTCTTGATCCCTCTCGTCGCCTCCCTCCTTCGCTCCTCTGTCTCTCTCATTTCCTCTCTCTTCCTCCTCTGAACCTCCTCCTCTTCTCCTCTCTTCAGTTCAAGCTGTTCCTCTAGGATCAGTTTGACTTCTAACTGACGACGACGCTCTTCCTGGGGGACGGAAAAAAAGAAAGAAACAATATAGAAAAACTGATTTTATGAGTTGAACTGGAATTACTGTAAAATAACTAGAATTGAACATATTAATCTTGACAATAATAATATTACATTTTATCTATATAGCACTTTCCAAGACACTACACTAAACAATAACAAAATTATTCTTTTTCACGGTCTTACTTTATTAAGGAAAAAAAGGGTGTATAATTTTTCTCCAAATGTTTTTGACTTTATTGTCTTTATGGAGAACCACACCTAAATATTTGAGGGATTCCGTTTGCCATTTAAATGGTTAGGTCTTTCTAAATATCAAAGGGGGTCACCAGTTCGATAGAATTTCAGTTTTTTTGTACGTTTAGTTTGTATCCAGACATTGGGCAAATATTGTCAAGGAAATGGGAAATGATCTCATACATGTTCCATCTCGTAAAGAGGAACACCACGCATTGTTTCTGATTGTCTAATATATTGGGCAAATGGTTCTAAATACCAAGCGAGGAAAACCACGTTTCAGTCTTTTTCACAGTTTCAGGCTTTATCAGTCAGCTAAGCACGATTTCAATGTTTTTACTTAATTATCTTACTCCACTGACATCTGATATAGTTTGTTCTAATTAGAAACATAAATATACATATTGAAAACAGGCTGAAACTCCTTAAACTATTTCCCCCAAATTTTGACCAACTTAATAAATCTAAACTAATCAACACAACTAGATTATTATACTGATTTGGAATCATATTAAAGGTGCAATATGTAACTTTTCTGCTTGTATGGCATTAAAGATCTGTGGAGAGACGATCCCGCTCACAGTAACAATGTATGTTTTTCCACTTTTAGCTACACAACACAAATAACTGAACAAATGCAAGATAGATTGTTTCACCTTTTCTTGTTTCTGTTTTTTAATTTCCTGGACCAGTCTCTGCTGCTCCTCCTCTTCCTCTCTCAGCTGTTGTTCTTTCTTCCACTTCTCCAGCTGCAGCGCTTTCTCCCTTTTTTCTTCTTCAGCTCTGAGTTGGAATGGAAATAACACAAATAAAGTAAGACTCAATCAAAGTTGCATTCCCATCACAATTACTACAGAATAAGGACAATCATTGAGAAAAAGTAGCATTTAAAAGTGCACAATGTCATTTTTCTGGTGGTTGGTCTGATACCTGCTTGTCTCTATGATGCTATTGCTTTGCCTGGAATGTTACACAGTAGGGCATTAAACATATCTATGCATGTATTTAGTTAATTAGTTTATCTTTTACTCCTCAAAAATACCTTGAAAAACATTCGCGTTCTTATTGTGAGTACAGGTTCGCCTCTCCACAGATTTGACCTGTAACTTGGCCTGGTTGCGTCACCTGCATGTCACCATAGAGAATTGGACATAGGTTGGTTTAATGCCTTAACGGGGAACATTCAAGACTAACATGTCACAAGCCCTTTCACCAGAAAATGCGCATTTTTGCCTTTAAACATTGAAATGCGTTGTCCAAAAATTATATGGAAAATATGTATTTGTTTTTGGTGCCGTTCATAATAGTGCACTGAATATGTTTAGACAAGTTCAGACTTACTTAATCAAGACTTACTTACTTAAACTACTGTTAAACCTATTTATTTGTCTGAAAAGAACTGCTTTGTTCTCACTTTTGCCTCTGGGCCTGGGTGATGGCTTCTTTCTCCTTTCGTTTGGCTTTCTCCGTCTCCTCCTGGCTCTGCATTCTGCTCTCACGCTCCATTTGCCGACCGGCCTTCCACCTTTGGATTGCCTGAAGACGTGGTGTACAACATTGTTAAACAGGTTCACAAGTTTGTTTCACCCCGTTTGTGCGCTTCATGGCAATATGAAGCCATGAAATGGAAAGTCTTGACCTCTTTTTTCTTGTCCTGCAGGTGGAGCAGCTCTCTGTACCATTCTTCATGTTGCTCGATCTCTTCCTCTGTTTTACTGGGCAAGTACAATTTAACCTCCTTTCTGTACGCTGGCTGACCACGAAACTTTATCCACACCTGTGAGGGAAAGTACACTTTAGGCAAGACAAGTTTAATTGTGGAGCAAAATAGGTACACAATTTTGTCAAACTACTTTACAGAACGGGAACAGATGCATTGAAATCCCAATACAAACATATAAAAACTTAAATAATCATTATAAAAATTACTTAAAAAGAGAAGCGTTTTTTGTTTTTGTTTTTAGATTTGAACTTTGTAATATAAAAAAATACTTTGCTTGGTGACATAATTCCTGTGGCAAATATTTATCACAGTCAAGTGGTTGTTTTGTTTAAGTCTAAAATGACAGGGTTCTAAACTAAAGGGGGTCCGTGTCTACGTCACACACAAAAGTCCATCCAAAATGCACAAGATTAAACAGTTACACATGTATTGTCACATATTTACATTTGTTAAATCATAACTACTATGAAAGTACTATTAGACAAGCTTTGGCCTTTGTCACAACCAAAATCTTCACCAAAATTGTCAAAATAGAAAAACTCAAGATAATCAGAAAAATCTGAAATAGAATGATAATACGATGGCTCAATTTTAGTGAAATGAGTTGCGCTTGATCTGACCTTTACAAAGGCCTGGTGGTCAAACTGATCCCAGCCTCCACTGGAGCCGCCAGTCTTGCTCAGATACACCTCAAGCGCTCGCACTTCAGCAGGAAGGTCTCGCTCCTGCAGAGGTTTGAGAATAGAACATGTGTGACGTTTGGTCAAAGTATTCGCCACAGTAGTGATTTTAGTGTGCCAATGTTGCAAAAACATCTGCAATAAAGTGAAGGAATGTGCAGTGTAATCTACTCTGCAAATCTGTGTTTTTGTGCCAGACATGAACCTCAAGCAAACGACACACATGAGAATCTGATGGCCGACCCCTGAACCCAGGCGCTTATTTCCGAAAATATGAATCCATACTTTTGAAATGGTTGACGTGTGGAGCCTGCATTCTGTTTTCACTCCAATATTCCAGTTTTCAATCTTCTTCTCATACGCAGTGATTTCTTGTCTGTAGACCCTCTCCTCTTTTAAAAATTCTTCAAACCTAAAAAGCAATTAATTTTCCTTAAATTCAAGCGTACAAGAGTTTGTTTCATTCTGTCAACTTTCTCTTACCTGGTGCGCTGGTCCTCTTTCAGGCTGCTGATCGACCTTTCCACTTCTAACATGATTTCTTTCAGTTTTTCTATCACTGGAAACCAAAATCAACATCATGACTCAGTTCACGGTGCACACTTTTAGGCCGCGTTCACACTTGGTCCGGGTTCGGCCCTGGTTTAGTCCCACTTGAGATGTGGTGATTGTGCAAAGTGTGAACACAGATCCAAGAATATTTAGATGACTTTTCTGCGTGTCCGTTAATCATCCATCTACTCACGCTCAGCTGTTGGCTTCACGTCTATCAACTGCCTCTGGAATGTCCGGACGCCATTTTGGATCTTCGACAACTGCTTTTTAAAGTCAGCCTCTAGAGAAAAAATACAAACGAACAGGGTAACAGGCTATTGTGGTGTTCCTACTGTAAATGGAATATTCTACTGTACCATGCTACGGTACGGTGCTAATTGTTCTAATATGAAAAGGTGTTACTGTTTATTTAAGCATTTTTAATATAATAAGTAGTGTAGGTATGCGGACATCACATAGAAAAAGAGACAAGCCAAGAGGCAAGAGACTTACACTGCATATAATATCAAATATGATCTACCTTCTAAATTGCCAGTGTTGGAAAAACATCTGGCGCACTAAAGACTTTAATAGCAGAACGTAGAAGCAGCTTCAGGAACGGAAACTTGAGAAATCCTGTAAATGCTCATTTCTCCGAGATATATTGGGATGGAACAAACAGAGACTACAGCGCATTGTGCGTTCTGCTGAGAAGGTGATCGGCTGCAGACTTCCATCTCTGCAGGACCTGTACGTCTCCAGGGCGCTGGGACAAGCAGGTCGGACCACAGCCGACCCCTCTCACCCTGGACATCCCTCTGCCGTTGGACTCGAACGCTTCAGAGCACCTTAATAATACCTCGAACTTAACTACTTTCACTACAGTGCTGATCCTGTAGTTGTACATGTATGTTGTTTAAATCAACACATTTAGCACAGTTTACACTTTTTACACTTTTTTACTCGCTTGGCTACACCTTCTACTCCAGGTTTGATGTGACGGTGCCACCTCCGCCAACCCAAACCTGGTCACCCACCTCCCCCCCATTGTTCACAGGCTATTTCGGAAATCCAACCCCCGAAAAGCTGCTGGACCAGACGGCGTCGTCTCTGCCGCTACATTAAGACATTGCGCACGAGAAGTTAACCCCCGTCTTCACAGACATTTTAACACCCTCCCTGGGGTCATGCCATGTCCCAGCCTGCTTCAAGTCTGCCATCATTGTCCCTGTCCCCAAGAAGCCCCGGATCACTGGACTTAATGACTACAGGCCTGTGGCGCTGACGTCTGTAGTCATGAAGTCATTTGAACGCCTGGTCCTGCCCCACCTCAAGTCCTTCACCTCCTCCCTGCTGGACCCCCTGCAGTTCGCCTACAGAGCCAACAGGTCTGTGGACGACACCATCAACCTGGCACTCCACTTCATCCTGCAGCATCTGGACTCCCCGGGAACCTACGCCAGGATACTGTTTATGGACTTCAGCTCTGCGTTCAACACCATCCTCCCTGCTCTGCTCCAGGACAAGCTCTCCCAGCTCAACGTGCCTGACTCCACCTGCAGGTGGATCACTGACTTCCTGACGGATCGGAGGCAGTGCGTGCGGCTGGGGAAGAATGTTCTCAGACACTCGGACTATCAGCACAGGAGCTCCACAGGGCTGTGTACTTTCTCCTCTGCTCTTCTCCCTGTACACAAACTGCTGCACCTCCAGCCACGACTCCGTAAAACTCATCAAGTTTCGCGACGACACCACCCTCATCGGGCTCATCTCGGACGGGGATGAGTCCGTCTACAGGAGGGAGGTGGACCGGCTGGTGTCCTGGTGCAGCGGTAACAATCTGGAGTTCAACGCCCAGAAGACAGTGGAGATGATCGTGGACTTCAGGAAAGCCACAGCCCCCAGCCCCCCCTCATCATGACAGACTCCCCCATCACCACCGTGGACTCCTTCCGCTTCCTGGGCACCACCATCACCCAGGACCTCAAGTGGGAGCCCTCCATCAGCTCCCTCATCAAGAAGGCCCAGCAGAGGATGTACTTTCTGCGGCAGCTGAGGAAAGCCAAGCTGCCAGCGCAGATGATGGTGCAGTTCTACACGGCCATCATTGAGTCCATCCTCACCTCCTCCATCACCGTGTGGTACGCTGGAGCCACAGCCAGGGACAAACAGAGACTACAGCGCATTGTGCGTTCTGCTGAGAAGGTGATCGGCTGCAGACTTCCATCTCTGCAGGACCTGTACGTCTCCAGGGCTCTGGGACGAGCAGGTCGGATCACAGCTGACCCCTCTCACCCTGGACATGGTCTGTTTGAACCACTCCCCTCAGGCAGGAGGCTACGGTCCATCCGGACCAGAACCTCCCGCCACAAGAATAGTTTCTTTCCCTCTGCTGTTGGACTCATGAACACTTGAAAACACCTGTCACTTTAACTGCAATATTCATCACTCACTGCACTGTCACTTTCTGCACTATAACTTTAAACATAACTGTAAACTTGTGTACATAGAAATGCCTATTTTATTTTTATTTGTATAGTAATTTTAAATTGTTTCCTAATGCATGCCCTTTTTTGATTGAATATATGTTGTTTTATTATTACTCAGTGTTTTATGTTGCACCTTAAGGCCGAGACAAGTTCCTACGTTTTTGAATTCTGTTCATTGACAATGGCAATAAACTCTTTCTGATTCTGATTCTGATTCTGATTATACTTATTATTATTATTATTATTATTATTATTATTATTATTATTATTATTATTATTATTATTATATGTTCTATGGTGCACGTTGGCGTTGAGGCAAATTCCTAGTTTGTGTATTGTTAAATCAAGAATACGAGATCAAACATTTCTTATAGTTCTTGATGATGATGATGATGATGATGATGATGATGATGACGATGATGATGATTGGCCTGGGTAATGGATGAATTATACAGTTGTCCTGTTCACTTTGTATTGTGTTGTCGTGTGTATGACTCCAGTAACCAATCGGTGGGACCAAAACCAGGACCTGAGGAAGATCCTGTGCCAGTCTTGTCTCTTTTTCTAACCGAGCCTTTTTGCCGTAACACTATAAAACACTGCATCTGGATCGTTTAACGTACTTGCTATGTCAAAATCCCAAACATAAATGAGCGAGGTGGGTTACATTTACAGTCACTTTATCAAGACAATGTACTTCATTGGCTGCATTTTACTCCTACTTGAGTAACATGAGTTGTGCAACAGTACTCTTACTTAAAAGTCTTGGTTTTATCTTTCGTGAATCCTATTTTTGGCCCCTCTTCCCACCTCTGATGAGTCATTTCAGACCGATATCGTTTTTATAAAATGTGTATGATACCGACTCTCCGCTCGTCTTTCTCCAGCCAGGACGTTCTCATATTCTTCAAGTTCTGCACAAATATCCGTCCAGCCATTTTTCCTGCACTGAACGATGAGAGGTCGCTCTTTCTGAAGCTTCTCAATCCTGTGGACATGAAGGAAAAATTACATCGTTATAATACACTTTCGTTCATTCTTTGTTCTTTGTAAACCGCAATATTGATCTAAAACGACTTAATACATACTGTGCAAAATTGGTGGAGTCTGAATTTTCAAAGACCACTGTCATGATTAAGTGCGGTGGGTGCAAAAGATCATTGAAACGCGCAGGAATCGCTGACAACACAGCTCTGAGTGAACTAATGATGATGAGAGAACCCTCAGACCCACCACGCACCGTTTTCTGCTTTTTAGATTACATTTCCTGCAGTCATTTGGGGATTCCTGGTGCAAGGATAGTCAGTTTTGGCAAAAGTGTTCCTTAATTAACATTTCAGTATCACCAAAAACATCTACTGCCCTCGCTCATCCTCTTAAAGACCTTTTACATCCCTTAGACTTCCTTTAAACACATATTTTCAGCAAGTGTGGACTCATGTTCACACCTTTGTCACTTTTTCAGTTAGAGGTGTGAGTTTGTGCCCATTCTTTACAATAAAAGAAGAAGATTTTTTTTTTTTAAATCCTCCAGGTTATTTTTGGGCATTTTGGGGCTGGTAAAACTTGCACAAACTGTTCACTTTGCATCTGTAACAAGCAAATACAGCATATTACTGTTTTCTGGTAACATTTTTGTTACATGTGGGTTAATGATCAAAAAACAAGTCACACAGTTTTTCTCTTGCTTTACATTTTTTAAGAAGGACATACAACTGATTGATTGATTTATTTTTTATTTTTTTTACTCCTTACTTTTTTACTCATTCCAGAGTTTTATTCCATTTTGCCCACCATCTGATAAAAAATATCAACCAAGCTCCTGGAAAGTCAAATATTAAAAAAATTACCGATCCCCTAAAATTCAAATGAAAAGGCCTTTTATATGGAGGATTCTGCCAAGACGTTTTAAAAAACTTTATTACAAGTCCTTACAACTACCGGTAATGTTTGGTTAAATTAGTTTTAACTCTGAAAAAGGAATTGTCTAAACCCAACAAACGTTCTTCTGTCTGTCATCACCAACAGCAGCTTTACCTTCTTTTCTTATTTACCAAAGAAAATCTAGATGTTCAGAGGCCAAAACTACAGTGTCAGCGTCACAAAGAGCCAGGAACAGCGACGGTTTGAATTGGGTCTCACTTCAGTCAGACGTTTTAGGGGGGAATCAGCACGAATGCGCACACTGTGTCTCCTTCCTCCACACTCACATCCTTCTGTTGCTCTCGGCCTCCCTGAGAAACGCCGCGATTTTCCGTCTGGCCTGTTTGTCGTCTTCGCTGTGTCGAGCGGGAGGCGCCGCAGAGGTGTGCGCCTTTACACATTCACCAAACTGTTCGGTAAAGAGGAGATATAAGGGAACAATAGTCACTTTTTAATTGTGTTGCATCCAGAACCAGTAAGTGTCGGAAATATGTGAGTGTAACTGTGTTCTGGTGCGTGTGGTGGTCTTCAGAACACGGTGAAATCAAACAAATACATTGCAGTTTTTTTCATGATGTAATGTAGTTTTTTTTTTTGTTACTTTATTGATGTAAGACGGACATAAAAGAAATAGAACGAAAAAGAAGGGTGACAGGTCATTTGCATAGATGTACCTGACACGCACACACAAAGTCCCTGTCTGTTTTTGTCTGTGTGTTATTTTTTAAAGTTTATTTTATTGTGTGTGTGTGTGTGTGTATGTGTGTGTATGTGTATGTGTATGTGTATGTGTATGTGTATGTGTATGTGTGTGTGTGTGTGTGTGTGTGGTGTGTGTGTGTTATTTTTAAAGCTTATTTTATTGTGTGTGTGTGTGTGTGTGTGTGTGTGTGTGTGTGTTCAAGTAAGGGGACATCAGAGGAGAAGTCATAACAGTAGAAAAAATAATGACAAAGAAAAAAAACAAAAAACAAATACAAATAAATACAAAATCAATAAATAAAACTAGCAAAATGAAGAAAACCCCCCCCAAAAAAACAGAGTAACACACAAACAGAACAACCCCCCGAAGCCAACGACAAAGACAGCCCAACAACAACAACCGCAACTGTCAACCACCCCTTCTCTCTTCCCCTGCTCTTACCTTTCTCCTTTTTGTGTGTATTTTTTTTATTTTTTCCATGTTGTAATTTAGGTTTGAAACTGCACAGTGTTTGTGAGCGGTCCAATTTGTCCTTCTCTAATAAGTGATAAACAAATGCAGAACGTAAATCTGTTTTTATTGTAGGTCAGTATGTTTTTACACTAAAATATCATGAGATTTTTTACTGTAAAACTACAGTAAACCAATTGGTCCATGTGATCATAAACATGTTAGAGAAAATACATTTTAATGAAGATAATCAGTATTCTGTAACAACCTAATGCATTTTCAAACACATCCGCTGAACATAAAAAATCCTTTGGTGCAGATGGTTTTTATACATTTTGTGTTTGGTAGTTTGCGAAGGTGGGGGTTATATGGTTTAATTCTTCAAATAAATGCAGTTAAATCAATGCATAGCGCCGCATTTTAAACATAACTTCTACTGATCAAACATTTCCAAAGCTTCACAAATGTATGAAGCATTATAATAACATGATATAAGAGTGTAAATATTAGATAATGCAAAGCTCTGCAAGGTTATTTGTTTGTTTATTGACGTTACGAGTGCAAGAGGTCGCCACTAGGGGATGTCAAGGTTATTCAGTTAATCAATAATTGTGATTATTCAGGTAACAATATAATGTTTGTTAATTCAGTCGCATAAATGTGCTTTTCATCTGGCTGTTTTTGTTGCATTCACTTTATTTTGTCACTCAGAAAGTTATATTTCATAAAGCTGGTCACAAACTTGATGAAATGTAGATTGTAGAGAATGAGAATGAAAGAAAAAGAAAGATTTCACTGTCGTTTTGGTCGTCAAATCGTGCTGTTTGGACTTGAAATACGGGCAAAAATGACAAAAGTATAATCATGGATCGTTAAACAGACGTGGCCGTGCTGTAACTGTAAAATGTGATATGTTTAGAGAAAGACCCTGAATAATAATGCAAATAACTTAAACTGTGGGAGAAGAGCTATGGGGGTATAACCACATTTTTACCATGGATGAAGTTTTAATCTGGACAATAACGGCTCTATTGCATTTCATTTCTTCGAGTTTCGTCTTGAGGAATTGTTTAGAATGCAAAAGTCGTGTGACTGAAAGATTTTTACTAAATTTGACCCAGATGAAGCTGAAGTGAATTTGTTTGAAGATCCTGGTGGAGCTCCTTTATGGACAAGTGTGTTTTCATCAAATACACTCAATTTACACATGTTCCGCATCCTTTTCATACAATTGCGGCTCAATTTGAGTCATAATACGTATTTTCTCATGTTTTGGAACCTGTGTACAGCCCAGTTAACGAATATTAAATTACTAAATTAGTTGATGATTATTTCAGTAATCGATTAGCTGTGATTAATGAATTAACTTGTTGCAGCCCTTGCATTGTCACAATGCCACAATCTGAAACTCGAGGAAGGAATACGCTTGAAATTCAATACCAATGTTGATACCACAATGATATAAACAAATGTAATTTATACTCAAGATAATTCAAACAGTACAAGAAAGACCCAATTTTGTCTTGGTAATGTGCTTTCTATCAATACCTGATCAAATTAGTATCTAGTTTCAATACAAGTTTGTGTATTATTGATTAGTATCTGATTCTTGATACTTAGGACAACCCTAATCAATATATACTCAACACTTGCACTTTCTAGCTTCACTGCTGTTGTCTTACGAGTGACTGTGTAAGGGCACAGCCTATTAGTTACGGTAGATCTTTTTTATATTAAAAAAATATCTAATATTTTATTATACCAACCTGTTTTTCAGCACGTATCACAGGTCGCATCTTTTGTCCGATATTCATCATTCAAAGTTCGTTTTGTAGATAATCTACATACTTTAATTTACGTGACATACTTTGAAGACATACAACTACAGAAGACATACAACTACAGAATAAAGTATAAAAAATAGGGCAGGGAAAATAAAGTCTAAGAATAGGAAAGGGAAAATAAAGTCTAAAGAATAGGGCGGGAAGAATAAAGTCTAAAGAATAAAGTCTAAAGAATAAAGTCTAAAGAATGGCGGTAATGTAACAGTATGGATACCAACTGCCATAAAACACCACCAAAGAAGAAAGAAGAAGAAGTCTAAAGAATAAAGTCACAAGAACAAAGTCTAAGACCTACAACTACAGTAGGTGGCGGTAAATGCACCTTTTCAGTTGGCTGCCAACCGTCATTAAAAGTAACACAACAACAACAGAAGACGTACAGCTACAGTAGGTGGCGACAAGTGCGCCTTTTCAGTTGGTTGACAACAGCCATTAAAAGCAACACAACAACAACAACATAACTAATAAAGTCTAAAGAATAAAGTCTAAGACGTACAACTACAGAAGGTGGCGGTAAATGCACCTTTTCAGTTGGCTGACAACTGCCACTAAAAGTAACACAACAACAACATTACGCAGGCTGGGACAGGAAAACACATACTTTGAAGACGTACAACTACAGTAGGTGGCAGTAAATGCACCATTTCAGTTGGCTGCCAACCGACATTAAAAGTAAAACAACAACAACATTACGAAGGCACTCGTATTAATAATAATAATAATAATAATAATAAGAAGAAGAAGAAGCAGAAGGAGAATACTACATTTTATTAAATGTTTTCTTTTTTTCAAAATTAAAAAACGGAAGAAAAAAAAAAAAACAAGACCAGACAGAAAGAAAGAAACAAAATTGGGCTAAATTGAAAGTAAGAATTTAGGAAAGTGAGACATCCAAAGAAAAAGAAAGTTAATGCACTTGACACTTGTAGCATTTTCTATTTTCTATTGATTTTATTTCAGCGCTGTAATAAATAAACCTACCAGATCCACGCAGAAAGACTTTTCATTTGAGTGTATAACTTTACTTAGGTCTATAGTTTAGTGATGTTTCGTTACTGTTGTATGACTACTCCAGAAATTAAGAAAATGATGAATACTTCAGCCACTGTATGCTAGGCTAGTTGATGTAGCATAACTTTGTGTCGAATAATTAGCTCGTCATTACACGTTTCATTTTATGTTGTCTGTATCGATACACGCACTAAAACACACAACTTCAGCTATGCACACAATGGAAACAGGTTTAAATGTGAAAAGTAAAATAAAAAGTACCGAGCTTTGTTCTTCTGCTGCTTGCACGGTTGCTATGGCGGCCATTTTTACCGTAACTACAAACAAAAGCGAAAGTGAGCTGCGATGATAAACAAGGCCAGCAGGGGGCGATGTTTCATAAAGCAAAAACAAGTTTACTAAAAAATAACGCTAGAAGGTCTTTACATTCTATTGCCGTGGCAACAGCAGCGGCCATCTTGTATTTGTACAAGCAGCTAAATTCTAATAGAAAATCATTTAAAAATGTAATAATGATATTTTTGTAGTCCTAAAAATACAGGGAGATTTACCTCTCAGTCAGGAAATGTTTTTCTCCAAATTATGAAAATGTATATTTACCCCACTGAGAAAAAGATCCACTGTCCAATGACTTGAAGGCAGAGCTGGTCTTGTTCATTGGTATGGCAGCGCTGATGTGTACAAAGGTGTTATTCGTGTTCCATTGTAAAATATCAAGAAAAAATGCTCACTTACGGAAAATAAATACATTAAATAAAGTCCACTTATTCCATTGAAATACACAATTAACAAGAAGCTTATGTTTTGTGATTCATGTTTTAAAATAAGAGAACATGTACCAAATTAAATTGATTTCAATCCAACACAACACTAGAGTTAAACGTGACTCTGACTATGTTAATGTACAGTGCAGCATATGGACAGAATGAATAGCAGGTAAAGTGACATTAGTTCAGTCAATACCTTCGATACCTGCCTTCAGCTTTTGTTTAATTTTTTATTTGGTACTGTTAGCGCATGGATGATAGATTTGACAAAAATAAAATAAAAAAATAATCTATACTGTTCTCATAGTGGACATTTATGTCCATAGTCCTTAGTGTGAGTTTTTATTGTAATATGATGATAAACCAACACTAAAAATTACAATATTCAAACTTCAGACAAACTTGAACCTTAAGATAAAAAATGTTCCCCATTATGCCTTGGCTTCTGTTTTATAGAAAATATCTAACTTTTTCTTATTTTTACAGCACATGTAAAATTCCAACTTTTAAAACTGCCATTTTAGAGGGTTAAACATGTTGGTTTTTAACTTAGCCAACATTTCCTTTTAGGACAGAGATGGATCTCAAGATTAAGCCAAAAAAAAAAAAAAAGTATGAAAAAGGTTCATCTAAATCTTTTTTTATAGCTGTTTTTTGTAAGTGGACGTTCAGGAAAGCCTGAGTGTTCATAATAATGTCTCCACTTCTCTCTCCTCTCCACACTCTTGCGCCGCAGCTCTCGGGTCAAAGTGTTTATGTGGGTCAGAGCTAAACAGATTTTCTCAGAAGGCGCCGTTTTATTGCAGGTGAACTCTGTAAACGAATGCAAACAGGCATAAACCTCTGCAGACGGGGGGGGTAACTGAAGACGAGGCTGAAAGGCAACGTGATCGGCCTGTGTCGGCACGTGTCCTCATGCACTCACACAGGCTTCCACATGTATGCACGTCGTTAAAGGCCTGCTGCGGGATATTTCAGACTGCAAAACAAACATTTATTTCATTACAGATGGATTCACAGTCGCTCCTTTCACCGTTTCAAGGTATTCTCGTGTCCACTTTTAACATTTATTGCTTTACTTTACCTAATCTGACACAAGTCTTCTTTTGCTTTTGCTACTTTGTTATTTTTGTTAACTCTTATTATTATATTGTGGTGTGAGCTAATGTGTGTAAGTACAGATGTCAGAGTTTTAACTGATTCAACTCATTTTGAATAGTTTTATCCGGGATTTGCCCTGAACCGTGGACTTAAAGGTAAGAGTAAGCACTATTAGTAGATTGACACTGTGGTTATGTTCGTATAAACGCCAAAAATCCTCATGATCTGATTTCTGAAGTTGTGTGATTATTGAAAATGTGGTAAACAGTTACGTCTGATGTGTTAGAAACATGTCGGTAGGCTCCACTGTAGGAGAAAATGTAATTCTGTCAACCGGACATACGTTTTTAGGGAGCAGATGTTTCGACACTCATCCAAGTAGCTTCTTCAGTTCATCTGACAGAGAAGCGGGCAGGCCTTATATCCGCCTAAAGGGAGGAGCTCTTCACTCTTAAAACTTTCGTCGCATTTTCTTTGCTACATCTCCTGCGCAGGTGTTGACATTCATGCTAAAGTGACCAACGAAAAATGAGGCAAAAATCAACCAATCAATCAATCAAAATGTATTTGTAGAGCACAGTTCACACTAAAATTGCTTTACAATAGACACAACATACTAAAATCCAAATACAATATAAATCACAAGACAAAAATAAAAGCTGGAATAATTACGTCAAAAGACAAAAATGAAAGAGAAAATGTTAAAGATTGAAAAGAGATCGATTATTGGTTTATCTGATTATTCTAGAAATTAGATATTTTTCTGGTCATGTAAATGTACTTATATAAAACCAAATTAGAAGATTTGGCCAATAATCTGTGTAATTTACTGATTGATCCAATTCTGGTGAAGGCAATAATAAATGAAAGTTTGTACAATAATAATAATATTAAACCTGTAAAAAAAATGTCAAAGTCAAGCACTGGATAGGGCGATATGGCGTCGAAAGATAAATCACAATTTCTTCACTAACGTTGATCGATCACTGTTTTTGATTCAATTTCATTTTGACTTATTAAAACCAAATAAAACTAACTTACATTTCTGAACATAAATACGAAGTACTTTTCACCACTGCAATCTAACACATAAAACAAATAAAAATACTCAAACGTATTCCCCCACAGTCCGATCATTGGCGATTAGACACGACTCAATCTCGATCTCGATTCAAACTCAGTCCATTGCAGAACGACTGAGTGATAAAAGTCGTGGGGGTTTGGTCATTAAAGTCCTCACGAAGACAGAAACACGAGCGCGTCCGCCTCTGTCGTGAGAACGCAGTGACAAAAGGGATCGCTCGGATGACTTCTCCAGCTGTGAACTTGCACCTCAGGCTCTGGGCTCAACATCTCCTCCTGGAATCGGGATCACGATTCTGCAAAAAAACACCTTTAAACATTAGCTCGTGTGCACTTGTTCGCAATATACTACACAGGTAAAGCAATGAAAATGCAGCTGGCCCTTTAAAATACTGCATTTACGCGTGGAAAATATGCTCAGCTGACTTTGACTTATTGTTTCTTTCCAGTGGAGAGTAAAACAAGGACTGATAAATTCAGGCTTATAGATAAAAGTCTGCTTTAAAACAGTTTAATTTGCATCGTTTCCACTGTTTTGCACTGCTCGTTCTCATTCTGATCACGTCTATATATGTATATTGTATTTAAATTAGTTTTATTATGCCTTTTATTTTTATTTTCATTTTATTTTGCCTGCCCTGATTTCATTTTATCTTATGAATAAATACCTAAATACATACATAGATAAATAAATACAGCCCAGAATGAAAGGACGCCCCCAAAAAGTTATGTTTTTTGTGAGGAATATTTACGTTATCATGTTTGGAACGATTTTAAATGTGCCAATTTTATCATCAGTGGAAAAGTGAGTCATTGAGTGCGTTTACGTGTGCTCGAATATCCTGGTTATGATCAGGTGTTTTTTTTTTTTTTTTTTTGTAAAGAATGCTGGTTTTATCTGTGTCCACGTGAAAACAATACCCTGATGTCAGTATACCGATGAAGAGGAAGTATTGTGATTTCTCAACACCGTGCTGTACTGAGCATGTGCAAACTAAAGGGACGCATTTGGCAAGAGCCGCTCATTTCCAAAAATGACTCTTACTAGGGCTTTTTTATTTTTTTTATTTTTTTTTTATTGTTTAATCATTGCGACACAATTAGGCAGCAAACTCATTTCTGTGACTGTGTTCTGATCACAGACTAAACTGACACTGTTAAAAATGCCTTTTCCTGACCTGGAGACTGCGCGCTACAGACTTATGTTCTTATTTGAGAGTATCTTGTCCTTTTGCTGTTAACAAGTCATAAGTTAACGAAGTTGGTGACATGTTCAACTTCCTCATGCAAACAGGACCATGAGTATCCTCTCTCTGGGCACATGATCACGTCCTAACCAGAATAAGGCTCATAACTGCATACAAACACACTTCAACTCAGAAGAACGAGAGACAATACTGTCAATTATTGTGATGTGCGATATGGCTGTTAACTACCGCAATATTTATATTTTTTGGCACAATAATTTCAGTTATTAAAAAAAATGAGCACAATAGTTGACTTGAAAACGCCAAAAGGTTACTTTATTTGCCTCCGTTACAGTGGTAAGCAGTAAATAAAGTCACTTTTCGCAGCTTACAAATGGTGCGGATCGACTCTTTTTGTCAATATGCGTGACATTCGTTAATCCTGCACACTTCCTTAGCCTGGATGTGCGTGTCCCTTTCTTCATTTAGTTGTATTAAAAAACAAATATGCTCAAGCCTTAATGCGTTATTCTCAAACTGTCAAAATTTAAAAAATGATCAGACGTGAAAACAAGGCTATGTCAAATTCAGACTGAAGAAGGAAAATTATGAATCGTAGATGGAGGACCTTGGTGTTATTGTGATATATTTAGTTCGTTATGCAATATCACTACTTTTGCTATGTATTGTGCAGCCCTTCTTGGAGCATATTTGTTGTTTGTTCACTTACGTCATTGCAGACACTGTGTGGTCTCTCCTGCACCTTCTCCATGGTCTCAGAGCCTTCAGCGCCGTCCTCGTCCGACCTGCGGAGATGCGAACACAGCGCTGGTTAACAGCGCCCTCTAGATATACGGTACACGACGTATGCATATATATATATGTATATATATATGTGTGTATATATATATATATATACATATATATATACATATATATGTATATGTATGTGTGTATATATATATATATATATACATACATATGTATGTGTGTGTATATATATATATATATTTATATGTGTATATATATATTGTTTGTTTATTTATTAATTTTGAAATCAATATTTTATGTTTAATCCAAGATTATGTCAAGAAAAATCCTAAATATACTACTTTCACTAGTTCATTTAGGTAACTTCTTCTCCCTCTACATAAATACTTCCCTTGTCACATCAGCGTCTGCCATGTGATACTAAACTCAGCGAGCCAATCTGCGTGTGCAGCGTGGTTTAGCGTTTCAAATACACTTCATAGTTGACTGAGTGTTTGACCAGGCTCCATGGGAATCCGGACTTCAGATTCACATTCTTCACTGTTTGTCAGCACCAAATCTTGTCCGCAGAAAGAACATGAGATCGCGTGTGTGTGAGTGAGAGATGAGACTGTCCCCAGACCACCCTGAGCAAAGCACAGTCATGTGAAAGAGTAACTCCATAGATCCCTGTTAGTGGCCTCCAGCTTGTACACGGTTAATAAACTTCTAATCATATCAGTTTGAGATGTCAAGGCCAAGCAAAAACAGTCTTTTTATAGACAGAAGCATATTACAGTTCAGGCGCTGAAAATGACAAAAAAACAAATGAAAGGACATATTATGTAAAAATGTACTTTTATGATCCTTGTTAACCTTGTAATACTGGTGTTCCCTCATCAGTCATTTACTCGCGGTTGTATTTTGATTTATTTATGTTTGAGTAATCCTGTATTGTCCTCCATTTGAGGCTCGAGTGCTCAGAAAATAGGTTTTCACCTACCCCCTATCCCAGGGGTGGGCAGTTATTTTTCCTCGAGGGCCATATTGGAATCCAGGCGAGTGGCGGAGGGCCGGCCCGCGATCATTGGTGTAAAAAATTCTTATCATTATAAGCACTTTTCTGTAAAATATAGCACTTTTCTGTAAAATACTGGCTACTGAATCTATTATTCATTCATTTCATGTCATCTTTATTAAGGACACAAGTGCAGACACGTTACAGCGCCAAGACAGTTCAAAATAAAAGAAACTAAGAGTAAAACACTGCGGGGAGGAGGGCCGGATTGAAACAGGCCGAGGGCCTGATCCGGCCCCTGGGGCCGCAAATGCCCAGGTGTGCCCTATCCCCACCCACTTCTCACAATAAACCCCTCCTGATTCTGCCACACACTGACACAAGCTAAAACAGCTTCTGGGGAATTCTCATTTAAAAAACTGTCATAAAAGGAAATAATATGAATTGCTTGCAAAACAAAAAGACAAAAAAACAAAAAGTCTCTGGGAGGTTGTTTCATTGGACCCGTTTCTGTTATTAAAGCTGGTGATTTTCACAACTGGAAGAACATCTTTAAATCTTAACTAGTTCCTAGCGCTCACAAACCCATTATCACATTGCTAATAGTCACATGCATACATTTTCAGGCACGTGCACGATTTAAAAACAGCTTTTTCAGACAGAAAAGTGAAGCTGGGGTGGACCGCCCAAGCACAGCCAGTCAGAGGGCTGCTTTCAGCTCTTACTCCCAGGTGCACGCTAAAATGCTTTTTCATTGGCCGCGGACAACCACAGTAGTCTAATTTTGTAACAAAGTGCTGCTCTTTGGTGGAAAACTGAACATGTACTCATTTACAACAACAAAAGTCGGGAATAGCAATAATTCATTTTAGACAAATATTGCGATTTACAATGTCCTTCCCGCGTTACCGTGGGTCCTCTTCCTCCCACACTCTAAACACATGCATGTGTTAGGGCAATGGGCAACCTTAAATTGGCCTTGTGAATGACTGTTAGAGTGTTGTCTGTGTGACTATGTCTCCGTGTTAACCCTGCGACGAGCTGGCCCCTGTCCATAGTGTACTCCGCCTAAGGCCCAAGGCTCCAGTCATCCGCAACCCCTAACGGGAACAAGCGGTAGAAAATGAATGAATGAACAAGGAAAAACATGTAAAATAATGATCTACGAGGCCGTTCCAGACCACCTCAGCATTCAGCAGACGATGGATGCTTTTAAGAAACCATATCTTGCTTAAAGGTGCACTATGGAACTTTTCTAATGAAGAGCCAGTCACCTGTATTGTCAGTATTGCTTTAACTCACTCACTTATCGCACTAATGTCAGACGGATGCACCACAGACTGCCTTGGGCGACAGTGGAGGACAAAATGCATGTAGTCTGGTGTTCATGCATCAGATCATGGTGGAAACGAGCCCGGCTTTTGTTAATGATAAACTTTTATTCATCGGGTTTCGCCACACGCCAAGTTACCTCAGGCAAACTGATCGTCCTCCGACCAAAAAGTGAATACATAAAATAAGTGTTCTCTACGGAGGAGCTGCTGCTGGGAATTCACTTTCCACCAGTTTAAAATGAATAAAAAATACATCTTCTTTTTTAACAGAAAATGTAACTGTTGTTTTTACGGATCAAATAGTGCTGAATATGTCATGTTGATTGCTATCATTTTCACTGCATGTGCATAAACCTATTATTTTTATAACGTTAATGCAAGGTAAAACGACACAATTACCCTTTAAATTGTACAGTGTAATGCATTTAATTTAAACTGTCAATGTTACATTTTATGGATTCCAGGAAAACACTTGGTAGAAGCTTAAAAAACTGCTCTGTCTGGAATGTTTTATCTATGAAGACAAACAAGTTATACCACCAGGCCAAGTTACAGGTCAGATCCGTGGAGAGGCGAGCCTGGTTAGGATAAATGCTGGTCTTTTTGAGCAATAAAAACACTTGAGGTAGATAAATGACAACGCCTTCACAAACAGTTGACTCTGGTGGAATTAGAGTTGTGTTTGTGCAGATGGAAAAAAGAGGAGGAGAGAGAGGCTGAAGGGGAGGCGCGTGTTAGCGGATACCTGCCCGCCCCGCACGATATCCTGAAGACGGACACTGGATCTGCCCGTCTGTCCCGACCAGACAGATTGACCACACTCTTCCTTATAGGTCACGTTTTAGAATGTTTCGGTGCCATCATTTCAGAGGGAGGGCAGGGGCCGGTTTAGGAAAGAAGTATCCAAACATATGATCCACAAATATTGAAACTTCTCATTGTTAGTAACGATCACATCTTTGGGGTTAAATAATGGCGCCAGTTTTTTTTGCAAACTAATGTCACGCAGGGCAGTTTATAATGGGCAGAGACGGTTATAATCTAAGACCTGACATTTTAAAATCACTTAAAAGAGACCTGTTATGCTAAATTTGTTATATTTTTTTCTCTTCTCATTCAACCACTTTTTTGTATTTAGAGTGATTCAGTCACCAGATTCCCCGCCGACACACGCCCACCGCTCTTTATTTACTTCCTTCTGCCATTTTATTTTCCTAAACCATGACATGACAATTCTGCAGTGTTGCGTAGCCATATTGGCGCAAATGGAAGAAAAAATAAAAATAAAACTCAGCTGCTCGCTATCATGAACTGCAGCAATATTGCAATTCAAAATGTCCAAAATGTACGATAATGAACTATACAGCAGACAAAAAGCACAGTGGGTCTTATTTAAAACTGATTTAAGACTGACCAGTTAGGCAGTTCATGCACGTTTCCTTTAGCACGTGTTCACAAAATGACTGTGCAAAACATAAAATGTCAACAATTTGTAGCAAAGTAACAGTACTTTTACTTCAATGCATGTATATTTTGGCTTCTCTACCTGCCTGTACAGTTGGAAAAATACATTAAGTAGCTGTATTTTCAGTGTTGTGTGGGCACACGGAGCGGAGGATGACTCAGCGTTGCTTTGTGGCAGATGGTTGAACACTGGCAGTAACTTTGCACAGGGCTATAAGTGACTGAAAGTGTTGCTCGTGTTCCATCTATTTCAGTGACAACAAAAATGTTCTGTTTTCAGTACTACGCTGCAGACAAATTCATTTCTAGATGAGTTCAGGATATGATACTTTTTCATTTCAGTATTTCTGATTAGATGAGCATTATTAACTTACTGGACCAAGATTCTTTCACTTGCTTTAGATGTTTATGCCTTATAACCAGTCCATATAAAACGGCTTCATTGACATTCCTATTTCCTGGACATAAATATTCATAGACAATAGAACTCACCATAAGGTCACCACAGACTCACTGACCTTATAAATTTGCAGTTGTGTGTCATAGTTGAGCCCAGCTGTTAATGGAAATAAAACTGTTAATCATGTGTTAAGTGAATTGCAGTATCATATTACATTCCTTATAGAACCATACTCTCACGTGTCAAACCACAGGGGACAAGGGGTCTTGTCTAGGGAAAGTACCAACGTAAAGCTTCATTTAGAACAGAACAGAAAAGAAAAGGAGGAAGAGCGGTGCAGGACGACCCTAGCAGGAGGATTAGTCTATTTTAGGTTTTGATTTGATGGCGTTACCAAAAGTACCCTTTGAAATTGGAACTTCATGCAGACCCCTGGAGTACTGCACATTCTCCACAGAAAGGTCGCACCCGGTCAAACCTGGGACTTCCCTGCTGCAGCCGAGCCTCTCAGCCACTAAACTCAAGTCCTTTTTGCAGTGTATGTATGAGTGTCTGTTGTCCTAATCATGGCTGTGCCGCTTCTAATTCCTCCCTCTATATTTACCTGCTGTTTGCACAGCTGACTCTCAGCTGAAAGTCAAGTTGCTGTGGACACTCTGCGTGATCACAGAAGAGGACTCCTTCATCTATGACATTTCACACACTGGACTCTTGTCCAATCAGAAAGCACCTGTCTGTGAGGAAAGAGGCAGAAACAGATGTGGGTAGAGTGCCCAAAAGCACATTATAATTGTGTTACTCAGGTACAATAGGGATTTGATTCATTACTCATGCAATGATGTTGAAGTAAATGAAGTAAATAAACATCTGATCTGATTCATGATTTAGAGTTAATGCAATCAGACAGGAAAACACATGAAATAAGGCAGAGATTGTGGTATTTCAAAAGAATAAACCATAGAAAGGTTAAAAAACTCAACTAAAGGTAAGCAAGGAACAACATTAAGCTTTGTCACTCAAGTACAAGTAGTAAAAAAACATTTCCCACCTCTGGAGAGTGCCTTGGGCTGAACCATAGCGGCCCCATGCTAATACTCGCTGGTCTATTTTAGCTGCAGGCCTCTTATGTAAGGCCAGCACCACTTTCGCCGTCACCACCTGATCATTTTACATTCAGCAGGTGCACGGCTCAGCCACAGTTCATCCGCGTGAACATGGAGGAGCAGCGGTCTGTAGCTGCGCAGATTCTGCAAAAACGCACTTTACATGATTCATTCCTTTCCCACAGTGGTGCCGTTACTTCTGCCACAGCTGCCCTGGGGTTGACTGATGAAAATGTGACTGCCACTCTGCACCAACGGCCTCTCCAACCAATCAAAAGGAATAGACTATTTCTGAGTTTCATCCATAATTAATTTTATTTGTAATTATGCTATCTAGAAGCCGCTAATAACCATATTTCAATATTTGGTTGATATTTTTATATATATAGATATATTTTGAGTATTTAAAAAGTCTCAATGCACAACTGTTTGATAAGTTGACTACTAAAATAATCGATAGTTGCAGCCTTAGTTATTACAAGCGCAAACTCAATATCCACTTTTTTTTTTTGGGGCCCGTGAGAGACCAGCGCACCCAATGACCCCCACAGAAAAGTGCAGATAGACTTACAGCACATGCGTCTCTCCAGCTCAGACGTGACACCAGCTAACGAGTGGAAAAGTTATTTAAGCTCTGGAGTTTGTCCGCTTCATTTGACTCATAAACATGGACCCAAACGGATTTGAAAATAGACAGTGTATTACATAGTACAAGCGTTTAACTAACACCGTAATGGAGGAAGATTCATTCTGAACATGCAAGAGATAAAGCCAAAATGTCTTTATGCCCCCATTATTACTGTTACTTCAATGCAAAAATACAATATCTGAGTTACTTTAATTCAGATTCCTCTTGATTTATTCATTTTGACTCGGGTTATTTTAGTATATTTGATTACTTTTTTTTATTAGACCACTAGTCAAACGATTGATTCTATTGTACACTGAGACTTTTAAAAAACATTTTAACCAAATAAAAACTGATATACGGTGACTGAATTCTTGTATTATTGATTAAAATCTGAAATTGTTTATATTTTTGGGACATTTTGATTTAATAACACCACTGTCTTTGTTCTAAAATGTGTTTTATAGTCTGTATAGTCCGGATAACAATTACTAATATGATTATTTTTTATAGTTAATCATTTATTCACAATTAACGCCAATTTTTATCAAATATAAACTAAAGAAAACAGAGAATGCAACACAGAGAGGGGACATATAATCACCAAACATAGCCCTTAACGTTTAGTTAGCATTAAATCTGAATTAAATCTAAAACAAAATTCTATTCTTCAAATGCCCTTTATAATTTGAGTCCATTCTTTGATGGTCGGCTTAATATGCGTCATCCATTTCTTTGTGGTTGCCTTCTTCCCTGCTGCCAAGACTAAGCTCCAAAGGTATCCATTTATTGTGTCCATGGCAAGAGATTTGAGGCCCAAAAACATGTTCTGAAATTATTCAAATGAACTTATTTCAGATGTGTGTGTAGTTTGCACGTTCTCCCTATGTCTAATAAAGTTTCTGCTGGGTGCTCCGGGCTCAGAATACAGTCCATCGATCTAGGCAGTATCCTTATACAATTTAATGTCAAATAATGGCACTTTGATAATTTTATACTTATTTCAAGCTAAATTAGCCACCAGCGGGGAATGGAATTTGCATTCTACATTTTCTTCAAAAAGTATGAACATCTTGAAAACTGTTATAACTACAGGAGAAGCAGAATACTCTACAGTTTACTTGGCTAATCCCTCTGAGATTTGAAGTGTCGTGTTGCAAACTCCACACAAAATACTTCACCCGCTGACGTACTAAAAAAAGTCATCAAACTTATAGAAACTTAAAGTTAAATATATGTGCACGGAAAGAATAAAATACAATCATACATGTTTAACTTAAAATATAGTACCCTCACGACATTCATGCTTATGTTCAACTTTACATCTGTGAAACAATTGAACTGAATATTGCATTGTCGTTAAAAAGTTATTTTAAATGGAATCAATAGCGCTAAATTATTATGATTATATGCCTTTTAATTATGTTGACACAGGAAAAAGTAATGAAAATAAAACAATTAAATTAAACAATGGTGTAACAAGACAAATCGGTATGTCCAAAAAATGACCGAGAGGTGTTCGAGGGCTGGTAATAATTTGGTAATATTACTTTGCCTTGAAACATGCATTCAATTCTCTCAGTCTCTTTTAAAAAAAAAAAATCCGCTGTGTGAAAATTGGCGTAAAGTATTGAGCCTTGGAAATTTTAGTATCATGACAGCACTACAATAAACGTGATATTCACATTTTGCACATCACCAAAACAACAAAACTGTCAACGTCTCCTGTCGTCCCAGTCAGTCCCCTCACCAATCTTCCGTACGGACAAGCCCGTTTCCTTCTGGCTGGCGCTGGAGTCTGCTGATCGAGTTCACCTGAAGAGCCCAGAGACGGAGGAGGCAGATTAATGTGGGACAGCCTTCCAACAGGGCATTATACGGCCCTAAATATAGAGCGCACAAAAGTAGGCTGAGCTGACAGGCCTCTGCCAAACCAGACCAAAATAACACACAATGTAGAGCTGGGGTTTTCATGCTGGTGGAGAGGCTTCAGCAAGTTTTATGAAGATGTGAACGTGATTATGACTATGGTATACTTGACTGGCACTGCAGGGAAATGTGTCCTCTGCATTTGACCCATCCTTCAATGCTGCAGGGGTTAAACTTGCTGGGATTGGCTGTTTAACAAATAGACTTTTGATTTAATCCAATACCAAGTAATACTATGATAAATATCGCAATATCCATTTGATACCGATACCAATGAGTTTTGTACTAAAATGCATTGAAACTTCTTGAAGCTAATGTGAAAAGTAAATTAATCTGCCGAAAACCTAAAATATAAACAATGTGTAAACAAAATGTAAACGTAAAAAAAATTATACATTTTAAGCTTTCAGTACCTCAAAACTGATTTGCCCATCGTTAATGCCATTACTCAATCCCAAAGGCCTGATTGTTGTCAGTTTCAAAGGACTTCAAGCCATAAGATTAATATTTATTGTAGTATATTAAAGTTTGTAGTGCCAAATAAATAATGAGAAGGCTACAACATTTGTGGATCATAAGTTTGGATATTTCTTCCCAAAACGTTGAATAACCGATAGTTAGCTTCATGAGTTTCCGCTTCTTGTTGTTTGTAAAGACTATTGTATTATCCATGCGTTTGTCTCTAGTAGATTAGACTACTGTAACGGCCTGCTCACTGGCCTCTCCAAACGAGCTGTAAAACAGCTGCAGTACATCCAGAACGCTGCTGCTCGGGTCCTGGACTAGAAACCAGGAAGTACGATCACATTAGTCCTGTGCTCAGGTCTCTGCACTGCCCCCTGTGGCTCAGAGAATAGACTTCAAAGCAGCTCTGCTTGTATACAAGTCTCTCCATGGCCTAGCACCAAAGTACATCTCGGACATGTTAGTGCCATATGAACCATCTCGGACTCTGAGGACCTCAGGGACCGGCTCCTGCTGGTGCCCAGAGTCAGGACTAAAACATGGGGAATGTTGCGTTTCAGTTTTATGCAGCTAAAATCTGGAACAGTCTTCCTGAGGATGTGAGACAGGCCGCTACTCTGGCAATGTTCAAATCCTAAACTAAAAAACTGTTTTGTTTGGCTGTGCATATGACTGAAATGCCTTTCTTTGCACTCTTCTCTTTTATGTCTTGAACTAAGATTGTGATTTCTGCCATGTCTTTGTGATTTTAATGCATTTTTTCCTGTTGTGTGAAGCACTTTGAATTGCCTTGTGTACGAATTGTGCTCTACAAATAAACTTGCCTTGCCTTGCCTATTGAGTTAAACCTCACACATTACTGCTCCCACCCGACCTGACCCTAAAGACCCACTAAAAGCAGGCATTATCGGACATTATCTTTAAGGCAGCAAGCCTCAGAATGACCATTGTAGTGGTGTCTTTTCTCTTGATTTTAGTGACCACTGTCCTATTTGGTGGTCGGAACACAAAAAAGTATTAAATCCAACTCAAGTATAACTGTTATAAGGTCTTTTTTATTAAAACATTTGACAGATATTACTGATAATCACACCCCTCCTAAAAGAGTCAGGGTCAAAAATAAGAATAATCCCTGGTTCTGTCCAGACATCGCTGCATTATCTCGAGAACGTGACAAAGCCTGGGCAGAAGCCACGGCAACCAAATCAGCAGCAGTTTGGCAGCAGTTTTGTCATAAGCGCAATAAATGTGTTTCTACTGTTCGTAAAGCCAAAGCATTTTACCACGTCAACACTTTCACTGAATTACAGGGAAAATCTGCAAAAATTTGGCAAACGGTAAAATCCTTATTGCAAAATTCTGCTCCCTCTTTACCAAATTAATTAATTAAAGATTCAACCAACCCGATGACAAAAAAAAGATACTTGTGATGCGTTTAATCAGCACTTTGCTGAATCTGGAAATATCTTTGATGCTGCTCCATCTGTTGCTCTTGTCCCAATATGACAAGTATTTTTAACTTAAGCCCTTTGCATAGTAGGAAGTGGTTAAATATGTTGCTTAGATGCAAAAATGTCTCCTGGAGCTGACACGTTGAACCTAGGTTGTTTATTGTTATCAGTGCCACTAATAGTAAACTGTTTAACTCATGTTTTTAAATCTCACATTTCAAACTGAAAGTATCCCATTACTGTGGAAAACTGCTTTTGTTCTCCCTTTGCACAAAGGAGGCCAGAAAAATGATTTGAATCATTTCCGTCCAATCTCAAAACTATCCTGCCTCGCAAAACTCTTTGAGAAGCTCGTAAGTAACCAGGTCTGTGCGTTCTTAACCAAATATTCCATTTTAAATAGATACCAGTCTGGATTTAGACCAGGACATAGCACTATCACAGCTGCGACCAAAGTTATAAATGATATTGCTGTTGCAGTGGACAGCCATGAGGAATGTGCTGCTGTTTTTGTTGATTTGTCAAATGCGTTTGATTCAGCAGATCATTGTATTCTCCTGGATCGTCTGGATGTTATTAGGTTTGATACCGATTCTAAAAAGTGGATACAGATTACCTCACAAATAGAGCACAAGATGTTTCTGCTGATGGCTTTCAATCTGAATTTTCTGATCTTAACAAAGGTGTTCCCCAAGGGTCCGGTCCTTGGACTACTCCTATTTACAATTTATATCAATTTTAGCTTCTAAAACATTGTAGAATCCACTTTTATGCAAATGATGCAGTTCTATATGTTAGGGCACCTTCTGTGGCACAAGCGACATTCAACAAAACTTGGTTAATTTAAAATTTGTCATGAATTCAAGTAAAACAAAATGTATGCTGTTCTCTAAAAGACACTCTAGTGACCCAAAAAAGGTATCTATTCTTAAGATTTATGTAATATGATTGAACAAGTACACCATTACAAATACTTGGGCATCTGGATCTATGATAAACTCTTTCAACAAACGCATGCAAGAGCTGACAAATAATCCTGAAGCCAGATTGTCATTTTTTGTTATAAATAAAACGTGTATTCCTCTTAATTGTAGAAAACAGTTCATCCAGAGATAGAGATAGAGATAGAGATAGAGTTAGAGATAGAGATAAATAGATAGAGAGATACTGTATAAGGCTGTCTGGGGGTCGCTACATGGACCGTAATAACCAAAATGAACAAAAGCCCTTTAACACATTCTACTTACTTACTAAAATATTGCAACTGTAAGACTAGGCCAGTGTCAGATGCACAGTGAGAGGGCAGCTCATATGTAACGTTGAATAGTACACATACTTTTCAGCAGCTCGGGCCTGGGACTTCATGGGCAACCCTCTGACTCACGCCTCCCCCGTCCTGTTGCACTGCTAATAGTCCAGCTCCAAACCAGCATTTAGTCCAATAAACCCATGTTATCTGTAAAGCTACATTTCTGGTCTTCAGCTCAATCCGAGTTGCCAGCTTTAATTCATTTTCATTTTATTTTATTTATACAGGGAAAACCCAATGAGAAAATGTCTCTTTTTCATGGTTACCTTGTTAAAACACAACACAAAACAGACAACAAACACAGGATACTATAAACACAAATAAAACAATACATAAAAACACATTTATACATACGAGATCAAATGATATAAAACACATTTATACATACAATACGAGATCAAATTATATAAAACAAGTGCATCGGCACTGCAGGTAGTCCTTGACCAGTGCTTTAGAATAATTAAAAGGCATAAAAGGATTTAATTTAAAAAGTCCGGTCTCCGTGTTAAAACGATAGGATTGTAAGATAAAAATGTCCTGAGACCTCAAACTGTGAATACGTGATCTGATGTGCAATAAACTTGCAATGCACAAATAATCAGGCAAAATGCCAAGTAGAGCCTTATACACAAACAAAAGGCAGTGCTGTTCTCTTCGTGCATCCAATGATTGCCATTCTACTTTAGAGTATAATTCACACTGGTGAATTCTGTATCCTTCTCCTGTAATGAACCTTAGAGCTGAATGCAGAAAAAGATTCAGTTGTAGTCATCTGGACTCTGTTTTAGAAAAAACTATACGTTTCGACTCTCATCCAAGAGTCATTCTCAATCAGTGAAACAAGACTGAGAACTCCTGTTTATGTCTACAATGGAACACTCCTGGACGAATGAGGGATTACACCGACATGTTTAGAGTTGAATGAAAAATCGAGTTCAGAGGTTTTAACACTGTTGCTGGAGAATGCATATATATATAATGTCACCATAATCTAGAACTGAAAGAAATGTAGCCTTGATTAGCTGTTTTCTACAATCAAGAGAAAAACATTCATTTCAAAAGAAGAATGACAATCTGGCTTTAAGATTATTTGTCAGCTCTTGTATGTGTTTGTTGAAGGAGAGTTTATCATCGATCCAGATGCCCAAGTATTTGTAATGGGGTTTTTGTTCAAACCTATTACCATCACGCATGAGAATAGATCATTTTTTGGGGTCAATAGAGTGTCTTTTGGAGAAGAGTATACATTTTGTTTATTTGAATTCATTCATAATTTCAAATTAACACAGTTGTGATGAAAATCCTCTTGAATATTTTGAATCTTGTGCACAAGAAGGTGCATTAGCATATAGAATTGTATCATCTGCATACAAGTGGATGCTACTGTGTTTTAGATTATGCCCAATTGAGTTTATATAAATTGAAAATAACAGTGGTCCAAGGGCAGAGCCTTGAGGAACACCTTTGTTAAGGTAAAAAAAAATTCAGATTGACAGCTTGAGCTCCATTTGTGAGGTAATCGGCAAGCCATTTTTTAGAATTGGTATCAAACCCAACAGCATCCAAAAAGCTCAAAGAGAATACAATGATCTACTGAATCAAAGGCCTTTGACAAAACAAAAACAGCAGCACTTTCTTCATGATTATCCAATGCAATAGCAATATCATTTATAACTTTGGTAGCAGCTGTGATAGTGCTATGTCCTGGTCTAAATCCAGACTGGTATCTATTTAAAATGGAATATCTGGTTAAGAACACAATTAATGCTCAATGACAAGCCTTCACACGCTCCTTATACTCACAGCATACGCATTGTTCCATTATCGACATCAACACTTACGCCTACGTTTTTTTTCCTATACTTTACAAAGAGTGTTCTCTACCAGAGTTCAGATGGGTGTTTTTAACTGGCAGAAACGCATTGTCCAATCGTGTCAAAACAAGTAGAACACAATCATAAAAACGCAATATAAGACAGAAACAGCACAGACTTATACAAAATCAATAAGCAAAGCACCTAAAAGAGGTTTTTAATATTGTTCTGAATGACATTGCATTAATCTCTTTCACAGTAGGCTATAGACTATAATACATATAGATATGTATATGTATATACAGTATACATAGTATAGTATATTGAAAAATGAATCATATTGTAATAGAGATATGTAAAATTAGAATAGAAAGTATATCATTTATAATTTAAATTTAAACAATTGAAGCAAAAAGAGCTGATTGAAAATCAAATGAGAAACGTCCGAAACAAGGGTACCGGTGTATGAAATTATTTTTCTGCACTTTTATGGTTAGTGCGATAATTGAACCTGAACCAAGACATTAACAGGCACATTTTAGCACATTCCTGATGCACTGTTGTTTTTTGCATCATCTCGACAGTCAATATGGCTCACTCATAACTGCAGTACTGCAAATTTGTTCTCAAGTAAAAATATAGTTACATGGCTTATAATGTACTCAATTACAAGTACATACTGCTGCCAAAAGTGGCCTTTCTGATCAATATTTTATGCAGAATGTTACTGAATTTCGCTGTTTTAAACCACAATTCAAATATTTTCAGAGCTCTGGCCAATCAGAGCAGGCGATGCAGTGTCTTGAGTGTTTATAGGTGTGGAAAGAAACAGCTACAGCAGTGAAACAACCATGCGTATGGCTGATTGCTCTCAGATGGTTTTTAATGTATTTAGTCATACAATTACATGCTAAAATATTCCTCTATTAAAACTACAAGTACAGGTTTGAAAATCTACTCAAAAAAAAAAAAAAAACTCCCCCCCCCCTCCTCCCCACCCCCACTCAAAAAAAAAAAAAAAAGTACTCAATACATTAATGCATTTACCGCATATGAGTATTCGTATGTGTAATTAGTTACTTTCCACCCTTGCCACATTAAAACAGAGACCACTATCAGTGAGGACTGTCCCAGCCTGAGCGCGCAGCCTTGATTTAACAGTTAAATCTCTCTTGGGTAACAGTATACAGGCCAGTTTTAAAATAGTGCGCTGAAAGGAAGCCCTGGATACAGCCAAAAGTTCCCTGGGGATCCCAAAGAGTTTATGGGGGAAAGAAAACCCCTTAAAACGGACAAATAAATGATAAATATGAGCCCAACCTGTTCTGTTTTGCGTAGGTCGACCAGTAACATGATTTTAGTGCCAGTGATTCATTCAGAAATTCCCCGTGTGGAGATGCAGCGACTGTGACTCACCAACTGCGATGTTCACTGTTTTCACAGACCACCTGTTCCCACCCTGCAACAAAGCTCAGACTAGAACATGCACATCCAGAAACATCTATTTGGACTCAAATGTATCCAGTGAATTTGGACGTGTTAAATCACAGCTACAAACGAGACGGCGAGCTGGAACATGACAATCCCTGAAGAGACGAAGGTGGGGAGATGAATTGAGGGACACATTTATTTTGCTGTTGTTGGTGTTGATATTTCTTTTTAAACATGATAGAAAACTAACAGAACAAAGAGAACAAGACCATAGTGAAAAGACAAAATGAAAAGTAAAGAGAGTAACCCAAAGAATAAACTAGAAATTAAAAAGGGTCAGTGTGTCCATCTTCATGTTCAAAGTTAATTAGTCCATTTTGTAGAAGAACACGTTTTGAACATTTCTGTTTAGACGATGGTGAAACTCAATTCAAATCACTTTTCATTTCTTTGCACTATGGATGTTAGCTGTTGTCTCTTTTAAGCAACCATGTTTTCATCATTTATATTTTCAGTTTTTGAAAAATATGATAAACAAAATTCAGAACATGACAGAGTGAACATTTATTTATTTTTCAATAAACAGAACTTTAATCCATTCATTCCGTTTCCTATTTTGAAATGAGGTGGGTTTTGCAAAATCTTTTTATTTTTTTACTAATGGGTTGTAGAGCCAATTGTGATTTTTCTGATTGCAATTGCGATTAGATTAATAGTAGGATTTTGTTCAAAGCATTAACATTTGAGAATGAAATCTTAACTGGTAAACTGAGAACATGTTTGTAGAGGTCTAAACTACAGGGTTAGTTGTTTTTTGTCATAGTAATACAGGATATTGGTGTACATAAACCGGACAGATGACCATTCAAATTGCAATTTCCATTTGATTGCAGCCATAATAAATCGCAAAGAATCTGTGGCTGCTCTAATTCAATTTTTACGGAGTGTAATCTAATCTGTCCTTCAGTAACGACCTGTACATTGCTCCCACTTACCCATCAGCTTTGAACAAACAAGCCATAATTCACTTAGTTTTTTATAGTGACGTTTCTTGGAAGTGCCTGGACCCGAGCAGAGGCCGCGTCAAAGGTTTCCCCCGGGTGCATTCCACCTCAGAGGGGTCCTGAGCGCAGCCGCAACCTGATCAAGTGTCTGGAACTATGCCTCCAGCCAGTCCAAGCAACGGCAGCGCAGGCGAAATCTGTCTCAACACCGGGGCTCAGCTTTACGGAGCACGAGAAGCTTCGAAAGTTCGAAAACACAATTTTCCTGAGGGATGTTGACTATTTCTTTAAAGAAGACACATGCTTTTGTTTGTATTGTTAATAATAATAATAATCATCATCTAAAACAAAACCAAAAATAAAAAACACAGAATATGACACAGAAAAAAGATGAATGGGGCACAAGACTTCCAAAAAAGTTCACGGCACAGGTCGTCCCACGTATGTGTCCCATTTGGTCCAAGGTCCATTTTCAAATTGAGTCTGCAGATGGTTTTTTTTCCCCCCGTTTTACGAATGTGAGTTAGAATTTTGGTCCAGTGCTTGTTGGTTCCGTTTTTGTCATCCTTTTTCCCCTGCTGCCAGATGTTCCAAAGGTATCAATTGGCTGTCCCCATGGCAGGAGTTCTGAGGCCCAAATACATAGCAGTTTGCTATATTGCTCTAATCTATGACAGCTGTGGATTGTTATTTTGTCAAAATCAACCTACAATGAATTGATAAAATAATTGAAAACTGAAGTGCCATGCTAGCCGGTGGTGGAGTAGTTAAGGCAGCAGCACACATGCCAGGCTCCATGTGCAGCCGGCCGCGGTGTTGCGAGTTCGAATCCTGGCTCAGACCATTTACTTCATGTCCTCCCGTCTCTCATCCCCACTTCATGCTCTGCTGTCCTCTCTAATAAAGCCTATGAGCCAAAACATGCTTAGATTAGTAATTTGACAAGGGTCACTTGAAATGTATCCCTTACCAAAAACTTACACTTGAAATATATTTAAATGTTGCATATTTGGGCTCAAAGATGGATTTTTCCCCCCTTCACTGGACTTTAGATTTGAAATGCAAGATCTGACAAAGAGTTAAATTCTAGGCTACAGAAATTCAATCATAGTCATCCAACGGGGCAAATGGTTGAAATGAGTGCGTTACAACCAAAATTTAAATCTACCTTCTTTTGGTCAGTTGGCTCGTGTTTGTGTCAAACCCTGAAACAAAATAAAGCACAGGCTAATGGTTTACTCGCTGAAAGAGAACAGGCTAATCCAGATATTTGGCAGTAGTGTGGCGTCGACCAACGTACAAAGCAGACAGCATTTCCTGCACATTAGATCATGATTCATGTGCATAACTCACCAATCATGAAGAACGAGGAAATGACGAGCTTTGTAGTGGGATAGGGCCTTTGTGAAACGCCTTTAGAGAGATTCAGAACAAAGCCTTTCATTTGTATTGCAATGTACAAGTTTCATTAGAGCTCATTCATACGAAGGCCATGGAGAATTATCTGGCCCAAGGACTCAACGACGGCACACACTGGTCGAAGCTGCTGGGACTGAACCTAGGGCGGCCACGAAAGTCTATTTTTGCACTTTTAGATACAATATCAACCAAATAAAAAAAAGGTGAAAATATGGTGAAGTCTTCTAAAGAATATTTACAAATAAAGGGTATTTTTGATTTTTCAGAAATTAGAATAACTCCCCGTAAATACTTTTAATTTCGTGGACATGTTTGATATAAGAGAGCAATGTAAACCTGGCTCTGTCTATCAGATTAAAACCTCCCAAATATGTGCAATTTTGGGAGTTAACACATAAAATGCCTTACATCTAGATCAACAGTGTGGGTCATAAATCAGCACCAGTTGGACCTCAGACCATCTATAATCAAGGATTCCAAATCTTATTTTGTCCCAAGTACCCCCTAACCTTTGTCTCAAGAGTACTGCTTAACTCTAGTAGGCCGTTAAATGTTTTTTCCCCCTCGTTAGTAGTATATTCACTTATTTCTATTATAATTTCTCTTTTTAAATGATGGAATATTCTGGACATCAATGTACTAACTACACATTTTTTATGCAAATACATAAATTTCTCCTTAAATAAAAAATAAAACCATTCGAAGTACCCTCTGGAGACTCCATTTTATCCCCATCAAAAACAGCAAGACCACACACACTCTAACAACACTTTACAAAAACATACGGTCAGTAATCGCAGCCCGTCTGTACCATTTGCGATGGGCGTGATTGACAGGCAGATTAACCAATAAGAGAAACGGTCCAAGTTTATCAAAATAAAGATGGCGGCACATTAGAGGAGTTAAAACAACAAACAAAAATACCATCATCACCACCACCCATCCACACAACTGAGAAACGGCGTGAAGTTCTTTTGCGGAATCGACCAACCTGACGCGCTCGGGGGTTTGCGCCAGCCCCTCACCCCGCCTTCGAAGCAAAAAAGGAGGGACTCGACAGAGTGTGGCGTGAAGAAATAAGACATTTGGACATTTTGTAACAAGTGCAACATGAGTTTATTGTCAAACTGGTTATTAAGACATGAACTTGATTAATGCCATATGAAATCTTAAACTCCGCTGTAGTAAAGTGCAGATTCAAATCAAGTCGCCCTCTGGTAGTGCTCCTAGGTTATGTCGATGAAACCTACAAAATGATGGAAAGCCCTTTTTTTTTTTTAATAACTCAAAACACCTAAAGCTAATGTGCAAATAAAAATAACTGTCGAAGCCTTGTTTTGAAGTGGAAATCTATACTTTAGCAGGCATGCCGAGAGCGGTTTTCTAGTTGGAAGTTGTTCTTGTGAATGCATATGTGCAGTATTTTGTAACCTCTCTAGGCCAATGCTTTGAACAAACGAAAAAAAAAAAGAAGAAAAAAAAAAGAAAAGGCGTTTTAAAAAGGTTGACGTTCGAGAGGTCACTTGGTGCGTTCAGTGGAATCTCGACGGAGCACCACTTTGGGATTTTTAAACCTCAAATTCAAAAGCTCGCACAAACAAACTCACACGGCGTGGCACTTATGACACTTTGCATTCACAGCACTGCAAAAAAGAACCGTCTGCGAGTTTTAAAATGGTTTGCACTCGTAAAGAATCATTAGGTTTGAGTGGTTTGGACTAGATTTAGTAGAGTAGGCATTCTGGACTGCATTTTTTTTTAATTTCAAGTACAACAATTTTGTCAAGTATGTAGAGTAAGAAAATTGGGTAACATTTTATAACTACACTTTAATTAGCATGAATAAAAAGCATGAACAAAGACCTAAATCATAATGAACAAACAGTTTAAGAATTATTCAGGCTTAGCAAACAATCTACGGTAATCATTATGAATAAAGCCTTTATTCTTTTTATGCTTCTTTATGCTGTATTAAAAAGGCAATTTAAGGTGTAGTTATTGCAAAGAATATATAGAAGAAAATATAATGAAGCCAGCCATCCATGACACAATTCCAAAAATCTATGGCCCTACTACAGTTATAGCACATGTATTAAGTCATCTTTCCATTTAAATAAATTTATACAACTAGATCGACAAACATTTTGTCAATTTTTGTCTTTGCAATGACACTACACTTGACCGTTTACAAATTAAGTGCTTTCTGAATAAAGCTAACAATTGGATGAACATAAATAAATTAGGAGGTGGCGTGTAATATTAGATTTGGTTAATTAGGCCAAAACTTTTAAACTAGTCAAAACCACCCAAAAATCTCAGTACAAAGCATTTTAACTCTAGTAGATATTCTTTTCTCTCCCCCCCCAGTGAATAAACAAGTCTTTGATAATAAACGGGAGTAAAATCGGCAGCCTTGTTGATGAGGTAAAACACAAAAGATGGACATGTCGCACAGACGAATGCCGGCACAGAATCAAACAGTCTCTCGAACAGCATAGCCTGTGCATAGGAAGGATAAAGCACTTAGGTGTTTGCAGACACAGAACCCTTCTCAGAAAGCTTAGTTTTTTTTTTTTTTAACCAATTAAACTGCAATAAACTGTAAAACATCAGACCTACGCAGAGTTCAAAATGACTTGAATACTTGAATCTTAAATTTGAGTAGTTTTGACTACTTCAGATGCATTTACTGATGGGATTTTATAGAATAATTTGGTGAAATTACAAGATAGTTTCAAGTGCAATGATTTAACCACATTAGCATATCATTTAGATTGGAAAATAAATGCATATTAAATTCAGATTTATGTCACACTTTCAATGGAATTATTTTGTCGTTGAATCTATATTTTTAAAAACAGATAATTTTGAAACTCAATATTAAAAAAAGAAAAAAGGGGCTACATTATTTTCATGTTATTTTATAATTATTTAGCATTTTAATATGTTCTAAAAAAAAATTAAACGTAACTACAAGTAAAGCGGTCAAAACTACTCAAAGTGGCATTTGACCTCAGATATTCATATTTCACAGTGGACCTCCCTCCCTTGGCATATTTCCTGATTGCATGATAATGAAACTGATTTTTGTTGTTTTTTTAAAGTGAAAGTAGAAAACCGATGATGCTGGAGAACGGGTCCGTGACATTGGCAACAGCGATGGGACGATAAAGTAAAAACAAAATGAACCTGAAGTCCCAGCGTTGCTAGAAAAGTCTTTGATAAGAGAGAGCAGGCAGAAGCTGGGTTTGGGGGCTTGCATGGAGAAAATCTCTCAAGTTTAATAAATAGCATTGTGGAATATGCAAAAAATAAATTTCTAGAGCAAAAAATATGTAAACCTGTGGTTTCTTGGTTCATCCAGGTATTTTTTCCCCTCCGCCTGCTGCCGTCCATTCGCACACTATGATAAAACTAACTCTTTGTAATCCTTTCTTGTTGAAAAAGCGCGTTTACTCCACTGTTCTTCCTTAATACCTCGAGTACGATTTGTGTAGAGTTCGTCCCAGGTATTATCTATGCAGTAACACGAAAGCCTCCAGTTTCTCCGGGATGTTGCCCCTGTAATGGAGGCTGTGCTTGACGATGACCCGGGCAGCCAGACACGCCAGGGTGGTGTGGTTGATGGGCTGGACCGCGTTCCTCGCCACCTCCTTCTCGTCCAGCAGGTCCATCGCAGTCTGCTGGAAGGAGTTGGTGCTGTCAAAGTGCGTGCCGCTGGAGATGAGCAGGTTCATGATGTCCGGCTGCCCGTTGGAGGCGGCGATGTGGAGGGGGCTGGAGGAGGAAGAGTTTAAAAGAGTCAGGGAGTTATAGGGCTGTGCAAGCTTGAAAAGCCCGATTACAACGATTGATCCAGTTCACATTTTAAAGCGAGAGTTATTTCTAGTTGTTGAATGTGTGTGTTTTTTTTTATAAATCTGTTGCAAATCCTCGGTCAGTAAAAAGCATGTGGTTTGGAGCGAAGATCAGACATTGAGGAAGAAAGTAGACCACAGGCGTAGGGTTGTCAAAAGTATCAAAAATAGATCAGAAACAGGACAAAATGTGACCTTCTGTGATCTGGTTTTAGAATGCTTTTGAGCTTTAAAACTATGACACCACCACAATGTTTAACAAAAGAAAGAACTATTATTTTGTGTCGAGAATGTCAGTCCAGTGTGAAAAACGAGACTGACTTTTAATGAATGCCAGTCAACATAAGAAATGAGCCAAATGTATTCCTCCAAAGCACAAGCTTTTCCTGACAGGATTGGTTGTAGAGCTCACAAATAAAAGACCACAGTATATCAGATGACTCTAGATCTTGATTAAATTAGATTGGGATATCGCTCAGCCCTACTCAAATTGGTGACAAAAATGTTGAAATGATGGTTTCAATTGAAGAGTGAATGAAGCGGTGCTTGTTCTACCCCTCACAACCTGGGCCTAAGCTTTAAAATACTAGTCACAAGACAGAACCATAAGTCTATACTTCACTACAGACGATCACGGTGAACTACAAGGAAAAAACCTTTACCACAGGTGTGCCAAAATGTGGCACAAATTGCAGTGCTCTGAGGGGCACCGGGCTGACCAGGCAGTTTGGACTGAATGACAGAAGGGGCTGTTTGTGCAGCAGCTGCACTGTGCCTTTTACAATCAAAAGGGGGGCATACAGTAGGCCTCTGCCTTTAGTTCTTCAGAATTTCAAAATTAACTCTAGGACTCAAGTGTTGCCCCTCTCTCTCTCTCCAAATTGAGTTGGAGATGTGCACAGGCAGCTCCACTGTACATTTAAAAACAGACACAGATGCGGGGCACATTAGGAAACAGGTTTGACGACACATTAGGGATGTCACTGTAGCAAATTTTCGAGTCACGATTTTACGATTATCGCGATCAGCAGCAAAAAGGCAATGTTGATATTATAAACTTGCAAATATTCCTGTGAGAAGAAAATGTCAATTATAAACAATTATCTCATCTACCATTTAATACAGCAGATTATTTTGAATATAAATTATGGCCACAAATAGCCTCTCGCGAGCATAAATTTGTTGCGGTTATTGAAAAACTGGTAAATCTTGACATCTTGATCTACTCGACATAAGTATACTGCGACCGACAAGGAGAAAACTCTTTGGATGAAAATCTTCCTCACATTCAATCAGAAACAGTGAAAAAGAACGAATGAAACATGACTTGAGTGGTTGAGCTGGTGCGGCGCGCGCAAAGCCAAAGTGGTTCAATCTCTTACAAATGTTTAATTAAGTTTGTATAAATGCAACAGAAATCATCAATAGCTTGCAATCTGTTCCACAGAAGGTCAGAAGGGCTTCAAGTGACGCTGGAGCAGGGAAATGTAATATAAGAAACAGTAATGAGTTGCCATTAATATTACAGCTAAAATGCACCAAAATACAGGCAATTTTATCATCCCCAGACTTCCCTCAGGATTGTGGTTTAAGCAATATAGAAAATGAAATAGCCTGCACAATACATTTTTAAATCACAGGCAAAACCCCTACGTATTTTTACATGTTTGAAGGGGACTTGGGGCACCGCTGAACATTTCTGCTTAGGGCCCCCAAATGGCTTAGCAGCGGCCCTGTCCATTTATGGGCATTTTAACAAAGTAATTGTCCGTCTTTGGTCCTTAAATCTTTGTGATATAGATTATAGATCTAGAATCATAGATAGATATCTCTCTCAATTTTTTCCCCCCACATGTATTACAAAATAATAATCGTGTCAAATTATGAGGGACCCTGAAATTATTATTTTAGTTAAAGATAGCGTTTACAATTTCATGCATCATTATTTGTTCCCTGTAAGCTCCGAAGCCGCTTCTGTAGCCACGGCTGCAGCTGCTCATTGGAGCAGGGGTCTCACTACGTACACACATGGCGGAGCCGCCATCCCCAACATGATAAATCAAATGACCACCGATTTGACATCGGGGGGAAATAAACCATCCCTAAAACCCAACTTCATACCATATTTTAGGTACTTCAAATAAACAAGTCTTAAGCTTAAAAACACTCTGTGTTTTATTACAATCAGACTCATATTCACAGAAAAATTAGTATAATGAGGAAGTGAACGTAGACGTGGCAGAATACAAAGACACACGGAGCGCGCACGTGCGATTACGGCGATCTGCCGCATTGAAAATGAAAGTTTCTTGGCCAGACCTGACTCATTGGTCAAAAGACAACATGTGTATCACTACACAGATACAGAGCCTACAGTTGTTATTTTGTCCATTTTCTCAGAGTTTCAGAAGGAGCACACCGCGGCGAGAGCAAGCAGACAACACGTCTCAAGCCTCTCCTCCCAGCGTTACCATGGAGCTTGTTCATTAGAATAATCTGTATGAATGGGTCAAGTTAATTAACAGATTTTCTCTTCCCTGCTTTATATTGCACGTCTATACATAATATTACATAACACTATATAGGCCTATATAGTGTTAATAGTATGTTTAGGGTGCATGTACCTTTGGAAATAATGACGGTACGTTAAACCATCCTTGGAGGAAACTGCAACCCCATATGAGGCTTATTTACATCCCTTTAAAAATCCTGGGGAGAGCACTGTGAAGGTAATGCAAACTGTAGAGAGAGGCATCTGTGCAAGTATTAGGGCCCAGAAGCTCACCATCATCATATATTGTCTGCCTGTGATATAACTGAGACAAGGTAATGACTGCTATGACAATAACGCTGCTGTAATTACAGAACACGTCCACAGCAGTGAGTCTGAATGGGCAGCAGCTCACCTGTTGTCATCCTGGTCTCTGCTGTTGACGTCTGCTCCACACTCCAGGAGGATGGAAGCCACTGTGAGCGAGGGGAACTTGCAGACGGGATAGCGGCCCACGCAGGTCGTGTTTCGGTCGACGGCCAGGTGGAGCGGACTGTAGCCATTTTTACCGCAGGGCCGGAGCTTCAGGAACCTGCGGAGAGATGTAAAGTGCATGGTAGAACTGTATGCTGAGCCCCATTATCTGTTGTAAGATTAATTGTGTTCATCAATGCCACCGAAGAAAGCTGTAAGTAGAAGTGGCAAACTGCAGTGCACTACCCTGACCCATCTCCAGATCTTGAATTGAAAAACTACTTCGCTAAAGTGGAGGAATCTCGACCAGAATTGAGAGAACACGTAAAGTCTGCCAGGGAATTGTTGTCGTTCTGGCATCGTTGGTCATTCTCAGTCCACTATACCAATACCAGTGGAAATTCCCAGCATTTTTTTTTTTTTTTTTTTTAAATAAATGCAAATATGATAAAGTTTTGGTCCTCATAAATGATGTTTCTAAATCACACACATACATAGCATAGTAGTGATGAGAGGACAAGATCTTGCGAAATCAAAACCCCAATTTTAAATTGTAAGGTAAATGCTGAATAAGGAATGCATGTGATTTAAACCTGGCATTATGAGGTATTACCTTAGCTAAATGTGATGAAGACCAAGGACTGGGTGTGGACCTGAGGAGGACTAAAGCTGCTGTGACCAGCCATCGATGCTCAGTGTGGAGGATGAGGTGTATTTGGACACTGAACTGGACTGGGGAAAGAACGTGGACGCAGTCTACAGGAAAGACCAGAGCTGTCGCGACTTTGAGGGTTTGTTTTTTTTTTTTTTTAATTCTTCTTTATTTAACCAGGGGAGTCCTGGCCCCAGAGGGGGAGACTACTGTACATGTTTTTAGTGGTAGAGGAAACTGGAGAAGACGAGTAGAACATGCAAACGCAATCGACCCAGGACCTTCTTGCTGTGAAGAGAGGGCGCCAACCACTGGACTCTGTCATGTCTCAGAGGAAGATGTCCAAAATCAGGACTATTCAGGACTTTTCCTCCACCCGCTCTCGTGTGCTGGTCAGCTGCAAGAGCTCGTTCAGCAACAGACCGTTACTGCGCCACCGAGGGACACAGGAAATCACTCTGCTGTCGTCCTCAAACACACTCTGCACTGGAAAATCCTCTTTCTAAAGTCAGTTCACTATACAGGAACATGTAAATATGAATTTGCAAATTAAGTTAAATACAAATGAATTCGTAACTTTACCGGTGGCTTACCAGATTTGTAGTATTTTAATCTAGTGATTCTGTCATTTAAATTTTAAATATTGTAATGAATCTGTAATGAAAAGAATTTCCCCAAAGAGATGAATGGTATTCTGATTAACGGACAAAAAAGGGGCCAACAACATAATGTTGCTCTTCTTTTGGCTCTTTTTAATTTTTTTTTGTTTGTTAAACTTTTAGACTGTCTCAAGCTGATTATTCAAAACAACTTCGTAATTACAAACTGTACAATCATTATTTGTACAGTCAATATTTTCTTTGACAAAAAGAGGGAACGGGAGTCTTCATTAACATAACTTTTTTTGGAAACAGTTCAGACCCACCTGTAAATAGTCTCTTTCTTGCTGTGGTCTTGCTCGGTGCTACACGGCACCTTCTCCAGGAGGCAGATGAGGTGCAGGATGATGGACAGGGCTTTGGTGAGCTGGGCAGGTTCAGGAGGTACTGGACCAGTCATCTTCACTGCCCGCTCGATCTCCAAAACACTTTTAGACAAAATCCCCATCAAATCCTCGAATGACACAGACGTCCCCAACAACCCCTTGGCTCGGTCCTGGAGCATAAATGAGAAAAGCTCCGCAAACGACAGTAAACTGGAGGCCGTCATGGGACTGAGAGGGTCCAGGTTTGTCTGCTGCATGTCCAGGGCGTATTTCCACAGATTTATGCAGCGCTCGAAGTTCCCCGAGTCAGCATAAACGGCTCCTCTGTAGCGGATGTAGTAGGAGGTGTCGGGATGCTGTGGGCCCAGAATCCTCTCGCGGATGAGCAGGGCCTGCATTCTCATCTCGTCTGGGTCAGATATCAACCCGTCCAGCTCCTCCCCGTTTATTACCTTAGATTACACAAGACAACAATCATGCACAGAATTGGCAAATGGTATAGGGACGCCGCAATATCAAATTTGAATATTTTTGTGAGAAGAATCACTATTAAACAAATATTGACACTGTGACCATCTTTATGAAATCAAAACTATCTGAATGATAAAGTAAAGCTGACAAACAGCCAGAAAAAAGCACATTCAATTTTAGAAGCAAAATCAAGGCATTCAATCTAGTAAAATCTTGAAACAATTCTAGTTCTTTTGTAGAAAAAGATTCAGTTGTAGTCATCTTGACTCCATTTTAGTCATTTTCTATCAGTGAAACAAGTCAGAGTTCTTCTTCTGAATTCTAGTTCTTTTATTACGTCAAGACATCCCCAACTGTTTATTTTATGGTGAACTCGACCGCATTTTTCTTAGACTAGTTTAATTGGGCCTTGTGCGTAAATTATATGATATAAAAATGGAGAGACTAAAGAACTGACAATTACAATATGGTTGGTTTTTCCATTTAGTCAGTTATTCCATTGTAACTATAGCTGTATTGGTAGTGATGTCAAGATACTAAAATTACAATTTCGATACACAAATGATTCAAAATGACAAAAAAGAAAGGCTCATTTTAAAAATAGATTGTAACTTTCAACACAAAATAATAGTAATTCCTTTGTTTCCATATGGTCTTAAAGCTAGATCAAAGAAACCTCAAGATCATGCCAAAATAGTTTCCAGAACAGTTTTGAATCAAGTGTCAATATTAGTCTTCGTACATGACTTTTGACAATAGACCAATGGATGTGGATCATTCTGTGCCACACTCACACGTAGCGGCTTTAGTCTGAATTTTACGGTACCGTTGCACTGGCTTAGTGAGATACGGCAGTCTGCATTTTATAAATGGCCACGCAGTGAAGCGAGAATGTCTAGACCCACCCCAACCCGACCCAGGGCACCCGCGAGACAACCCGAGCATCACTAGTGTTACAACGTGGCCTTAGACAGGTGTGGCCTGTATAGTGTGGGTTTTTTTTGCAAATGGAGCTGGGCAGTTTATATTCAGGTGCGCTCAATAGTCCGACTTTGTAATACACGGCTTGCATGCATTTCTGCAATATGTTGGGTCCAAACTTAAAGGGGTGACCGGTTTTATTCAGGGTTTTGAAGACCACTCACCTCCCTGGCGTAATCGTAGGCCATAATGAGCTGCTTTGGTTCAGGCTTGTGGACCACATGGTTGCTGTCCAGATATCTGAGGTCCATGGCTCTTTTCCAGTATTTTAACGCCCCAAGTAAATCTCTCTTTTTGTCCACAAAAGTGGCTCCAAGGAGCTCAAGGGCATCTATTCGTTCCTTATGACTGGTCTGTAAAGATGAAAAAACATGATCATTTTATACATTATACATTTAAACTGGTCCACGAGTATATTATGTAAAATTAGAAGAGTATATTGAATTTTTTTTGCTAGGGTCACACCATTTTAGTAATAGACTACTCAAAACGATTACTTCTATTGTATATTGAAACTTTTTTTTAAAAACATTATTCATAATTAGTCACCATGTTCCCACCTTAATTTCGTTGATAAAGTACAGTATTGGGGAAATCTGAAATTTGATTTAATAATGCCAATGTCTGTTAACGGGTCTTTTTGGATGGGTTTGAGTGTCTGTACACTCCAGATAAATTCAGATTATTCTTTATGGTCAACGAGTCATTAGTTGATTAATTAAGCCCTAATATTTCCAATTGTTGTCATTTCACATTAGTGTGCACGACAACAAAGACATTTACAACATATCTGATGGAATTGTTGTAAAGATCTGAATAAATGCATGGTTGATATTTCCCACTACTAATATAAACTATTGCAAAAGTTTAACCTGTTGGTGTGTTGTCAGGTAGTCAACAATGTTGGTGTGGCCAGTGACGCTCGCCGACAGCAGAGGTGTCATCCCGTATCCGTCCTGCTCCATCGTGGCCCCAAAACGCAGCAGCATCCTCATGATCTCCAGACTCCCCGACTCAGCGCAGTCATGGAGGGCTGTGTTGCCTATTTATTGAAGAACACAGCAAGAAACAACTTTTATAAATAGTTAATAGCAAAAAAGTCAAATGCAAACACGGAAATCCCCATTAACTACTAACAAAACATTCTTATAATAAGAGTTCCTTTCAGTTCCTTCAGCACGCAGCTTCCCAGTACCAGGTCATTTAACAGGTCTGATGACACAACCACAGGATGAACCAAACTGGTTTCATGCGATACTTGCAATAAGACTGAGCCAGTATTTGGATTACAAATTTGAGAGACAATGAAAAGGACATAATCCAAGGCAGCCTTCCGTTGTGTTTACATTCATGATGCATTTTCTTTTATACCTAAGGTCTAATGATAAGACTTCAAATGGAGGATTACAGTAGACCAAAATGTAGTGGTACAGATGTCCCACATGATACTCATTTTATTTCAGTCTGTCAACCATTTCACCCATAAAACAGGCAATTGAAATTGTACAATTTTGGAATTAGCTACAAATAAAGGGAGAGCCTGGAGCTTCTTGACACACCCATACAGGCATTACAATTTCAAACTTCCCGATTGTGAAACCAGCAGCTCGTGTTATTCTGTTGAGTCATTTGAGGCAAGCCTATCTGACTGAGGAGAAACATTGACTTTCCCCTGTATTAATCCCACTCACCTTTGACACTCTTCCTGTTCACGTCGGCCCCTTTCTCCAACAGGTACTGGGCGATCTCCTTGTGGCCCTTGTAACAGGAGATCATCAGACACGTGTGTCCGTGTCTGTTGGCCACCTCCAGGTCAGCCTTGTGCTCCACCAGGTACTTAACAATGTCCAGGTGTCCGTCAAAGCAGGCGGCCCTCAGGGGCGTAGAGTTCGTCAGTGTGGTGCTGTTGACAGAAGCGCCGTGTCCCAGCAGAGACTGCACCACCTTTAAGTGTCCGGCGGCGGACGCGGCCCAAAGAGGCGGCGCTCCCTCGATAGTTTCCCCGTCAAAGTTGACCGATCCGCCCAGCTCCACCGGGGCACAGCAGCACTCCAGCAGGTACTCCAGCAGCTCCAGGTGCCCGTACCGAGCCGCCATCAGCAGCGGAGTGGCTCCGTTTGTCTTTTCGCCCATTAGTTTGGTCACTTCGTGTCCATTTTTGTTCTCCAAGAGTTTCTGGAGCAGTCGTAGCTTTCCATCTCTGGCCGCATTGAACACTGCAGTCTTTAAATCCATATCTGAGACTCGTCCCCACGTTTAAAGCAAATCTCCAGCGATGTCCATAAAAACACTGGGCAGCGAAAGACTCTTTGTTTACAGTGAGCCGAGGCGAAAAGAAAACGCTGTGCTCCGAGCTCAGATTAAAGGTCACAGGAAAGTGACTTTTTATATTTGTGGTTTAAATGTGATGTTAATGTTTAACCGTGTACATAACTCTAGACTTAAGAGGAGCCTTTGTCTTGGTGTAATGTGCTGTCGTGTTTAGCAGATCGGAGGCTAATGAACTTCTTTGATGCTTGTAGCTAACCAACTAGCTTCACGTAGCTTTATTGACTAACTATACTCGTAAAACAGTGAGTTTACGATATGTACAACCAACTGTTTCAGTGCCACCATTTCAGGACATCGTTTTAATTGGTTAACTAATTTTATTTTTTACCGACCAAAGAAAAGCAGTAATCCACCTCCACCCGTGCGCTGTTGTTAGCTTTAGCTCCGCTCGGGAAACGACAGTCCGTCCGTCTTGGCCAATATCAGGTTAGAAACACGCCAAATCTCTTCAAGGCTCGTTTTTAAACACCACCACAACGAAAACCAAACACGTTACCCCTAAGAAGCGGACAGTCCTTCCGTGTATTCACCCAGAAAGCCCACACAAACAGGGGAAGGCAGGGGGACTCTCCACCCACGGCTTCAGCGGAGGATCACGACTCGCTTCTGTCACTGCGCCGAGGACAAGCGCACACTTTTCTCTCACTGGAGCAGGAGATTGACGCATGAATGACCAATCACAGGCGCCCAGGAGCTCAGCAGTCCAGCCTACCACTTGGTTCCGGAAATACATTTCCAATTCATTTAATTTATAGGCTATAAAAGATTTAAAGTTTGCAGGGGGCTAATCAGCTATGTAGTCAACTAATGACCATAAGGCCAATAATTTATCTGAACTCCGAAACAATTATACACAGCAGATTTATTAAAGGAGACATTTAATGTCAAATTAATGTAGACTACTAACATTTTATAATCTTGTTATTACTGTGTCCCCTCATAATTAGTGTACTAAGAGTTTAATTTCGAGTGATTCATGCATGTTTGACTGATCCTGTTCTGTTCTGTATTGAGGGTTGAGTGTTCAGAAAATTTCTGTTTTCACCTACCCCCTATCCCCATCCATTCAGTGTCACATAGCCACTTTTCAAGTGTAAAAACATGTCAAATCCGTGCCCTGCAATAAAGTCGATGGACCTTGTACAAAAGGCCTGTGATTTCTGTAGTTAGCGGGGCATCCAGTAGGGGGCGCTCACGTCTTGCCAATAACTGTGCTTTATGATGCAACTGTGCTTTATGATGTAACCTGTGCTTTATGATGGAAACTGTACTTTTTCCTTTATGTTTGCATGACGTGCTTTGTGACCTCACTAAGCTTTGTGATGTCACAAAGCTTTTGTGTGCTTAAAAGAGCGTGCCGCTCTTGCGTTGGAATATTGCTGTTGTCGGAGTTCAGTGAACGTGTTCGTAAACCTGTGTGCACCTGTTCGGTTCAATAAAGCTCCTGAACCCTTCTTTGCGTCTCTTCGTGGTTTCCATCGGTCCGGTTATCTGTCTTGCCGGCACTCCAGAGCAGTGACAGCTAAAAATCCAAACCAGCGCCTCACAGTCCTGAGAGTCCGGGGACGTCTCCCCAACATTAATGGTCCTTCGAGCCGGATTTGAGCTGTTTCTGCCCTAGAAAAAAGGACGATATGCCGGAAAGTGGAACCAGCGACGGAGGAGGACGTCGTCGTCCCTGTTGCCCGCACCGAGGAAGATGGCTTCGTCGGCGCCGAGGATGACACCGTCGCCAGGAGGGAGGAAGAAGAACTGGAACGGGAAAAGCGTATCCTGCAGCAGGCTCAAGACAGAGTGGATGCGAAACTGCACAGCATCCAGGAGAGGCGGCGTACCCGAGAAGCCCAAGGCAGGACTAGCCCCTCCCACGTGCATCCTCCATGCAAGGAAGAGGACTTGGCAGCACCCGCTCACGGGCGAGCCGAGATCAAGCAGGAACTGAGTGCCAGTCCACGTTCCGTGCACCGGTACCAATCTCCTGGACCCACTCCCGTGAGGACGGAGGGTGAGAAGGAATCGGATGGGGAGGGACCCAGATCGAAGTCTAGATTCCGCCACCGCTGTGGTCCTGGATCGTCTCCAGACGCTGACCAAAGGCGTGCGAGGTTCAAGAGCAGCGGCTTCGTGACCTGAGAGCCAAGCTGGCATCTTCAACCCTTTCATCCCAGTCGATTCGGCTCCGGGTGCCCGTTAGTGGAGCACACCAACGATCCGTGCGTCGAACTCAATCTCCGTCACCTGCTCCCGGGCTCGCGGAGAGTGAAGAGGACTCGGACCAGGAGGGACTGGAGCGCAGTGCAGTGCTCAAGCAGATGCAAGCGATGCTGCAAATGGTGGTGGACCAGGAGAGACGGACCCGTTCCCACCACAGATCTAAGACGGTGCCCCTGCAGCTTCGACCGAAGAGCCGGTTCCTCAACAGGACGGCTTCACCCGTCTTCGCCCTCTCCCCCGCGAGCGATGAGGACACCACGAGTCACGGAACCCCCCGACAGATGATAGCCCCAGAGATTTACAAGGGCCCTCGACCTAGCATCCCGAAGCTCACCCGTTATGATCCTGGGGAGTTTACTCGTCTGAAGATTGCCCTGGAGGACCTGCTTCCCCCAGAGAGTACGGAGAACTTCAAGTACCGAGTCCTGGTGGACCACTTGCAGCTGGAGGAGGCGAGGTTGACGGCCGATTCGTACCTTCACTCGACAACACCCTTCAGTGACACAATGCAGGCACTGAATGAAAGTCAGGGCCAGCCCCGTCAGATGGCCTCGAGAAGGATCGCAGAGGTGATGGAGTCACCAGAACTACGCAAGGGGGATGTGTGGCGTTTGCGTGCTTCGCCTCTCCAAATCCAGTCGCTCGTAAGCATCCTGAAGACCCTGGGCCCGGACGGTGCGATCGAACTCCAGTGCGGCTCCCATGTGGATCGACTCCTGAGCAAGCTCCCTCTCGGCAGAGAGCAGAGTTTCTCCGGGGCGTGTACAAGAGCACTGATCGGAGACACACCCTAGAAGACCTGGCCGCATGGCTGAAGTGCGAAGCTGTGTGTCTGGGGTTTGTCGGACTGCCCACTTCCAGGAGCACCACGGAGAAATCCAACGCCAGAGCAAGGAGGCGTCTGTCGCCGTCCTTCATGGTGGGGAAGGTCCGCCTACGCCAATAGGGGACCACGCCAACAACGCTAAGCCGCAGTCCTACTGCGCCTACTGCGACAACCGTAGCCACCACCTGAGTCAGTGTCCGGACATCACCAAGCTTAGCCAGAAGCAGCTCGCGGACTGGATAAGGACCAACAAGCGGTGCTGGCGCTGTGCCCGCTCACACCAGCAGCACAGTGCAACCTACGGAAACTCTGTAACCTGTGTCAGGGCCGCCACCTTCAGGTCCTGCACCAGGTTAACATCAAGACCCCAACGGCACCTGCCTCGGCTGCTCCTGCACGGGACAGGGAGCAATCTACCGGTGTCCTGTACCTCCGACCGTCCAACAACGAGCGGCCATGTCCTGCTGAAGATTTGTTCCAGTCATTCTCCACCACGAAGGTGAGACCTTGAGGACGCATGCAATATTGGATGATGGGTCCGAAAGGACTATGCTGCTGCCCAAGGCGGCCGAGGAGCTCCACCTCCAGGGCCGCCCGGAGACACTTCCCCTGCGCACCATACGACTGGATGTGCAGACTCTTCGCGGCTCTTGTGTTTTCGTTCGACATCTCGTCTACGGAGAAACCTAAGCGGAAGTACAGGATTAACAACGCCTTCACCGCCACCGGTATCGCTCTGGCGGAGCACAGTTACGCCGGTCGACTCTCTCCAGCGGAGGTACAAACACCTCAGGGACCTACCACTTCCGTCCTTTTGGAAGGTGAAAACCCTACTTCTCATCGGAAGTGACCAGCTCCAACTGATGGACTTTCCACCGGCCCCATTCGTCTCGGACCCCCCGGCGGACCAGCGGCCATGCTCACCAAGTTGGGGTGGACGTTGCAGGCCCATCCGACCTCGTGGGCGCATCCTGTCTTTCACCACAGTGTTTCTTCTCCACTACTCTCGCTCCTCCGGTCAGTGAACTACTGCAACACGTAGAGAAGCTGTGGCAAGCAGACGTTATTCCAGTGAAGGAAGGCAGGGTGGTCACCCGCTCAAGGGAGGACAACTATGCCGTTGACCTACTGGAGACCAAGACAGTGCGGGAGGAGGTGGAAGGCATCCCCGCTATGCCACCCCTCTGCTCCGTCGCAAGGGCATGCCACACCTCCACGTTTACCCCCGTCATTGCTGTGCTGCCCAATCTGAGAGGCATAGAGAGACGGCTCCAGAAGGACCCAGAGCTGGCTAAAATCTACTGCGAGGAGATTACCAAATTAGTCCAGGCTGGTTCTGTTGGTGAAGTTGTCCCCCTCGGAGGTTGCCCAAACTGATGAGTCGTGGTACATCCCACACCACCTCGTCAGCCACAACCGCAAGCATCGCCTTGTGTTTAACTGTTCTTTCAAGTTTCAGGGCCAGACCCTGAACGAGCACCTATTGCCAGGTCCAACCCTGGGAGCATCCCTCCTCGGGGTCCTCCTCCGGTTCGAGAGAATCCTGTGGCAGTCAGCGGAGACATCAAGGGATGTTTCACCAGATCTGCCTCCCTTCCGAGGACCGCTCCCTTCGGCGCTTTGTGTTGGCGTGACTTGCATCCAGGCGACCCTGTCACGGTCTTGGAATGGCGGGTTCTTCCATTCGGGACCACTTGCAGTCCGTGTTGCGCGACCTACGCGGTGCAGCGCCACACGAGGGACAACGCTCAGGGTGATGAGCAGCTCCTTCACTCTGTGGAGAGGTGCTTCTACGTTGACAACCTCCTTCAAAGCGTACGGACTCCAGGGAGAGCCCGGGACCTTGTGCAGAAGCTCAGCGCCCTCTTGTCTTCGGCTGGATTCATTCTCTCGGCAGTGGGCCAGTAATGAACCGGATGTGATTAGCCACCTTCCTGAGGACCTCAGATCTACCAACGTGGAACTATGGCTTGCTCAGGATAACGTGGACTCCTCTGAACCAACTCTCGGCCTCATTTGGCACTTCCCCACTGACACTCTAGGCTACAAACAGCGCCTAACCAATTATGGTGCCCCCACAATGGGCAACATCTATAAAGTCCTCGCAAGCCAGTACGATCCTCTGGGATTCATCCTACCCTACACCACTCGGGCCAAGATGCTGGTGAGGCACCTCTGGGACGAACCAAGAGGATGGGATGACCCTCAGCTACCACCTGAACTACTGCAGCAGTGGAGAACCTGGGAAGATGAGTTGCAGGTCCTCCCGCAGATCCGGTTCCCGCGCCCCTGCGTGCCCAGGCACATCCCAGCGCTTGTGGAGGAGAGGGAGATTCACATATTCTGTGATGCGTCGGAGCAGGCCTACGGTGCTGTGGCTTACCTGAGAGCAGTCATGAGTGACGGCAGTTCCTATCTGGCTTTCCTCATGGCTCGCTCACGTGTGGCCCCTAAGCGTGTGCTCACCTGTTCGGTTCAATAAAGCTCCTGAACCCTTCTTTGCGTCTCTTCGTGGTTTCCATCGGTCCGGTTATCTGTCTTGGCCTCAAGTTGTGCTCTGGCCGGCACTCCAGAGCAGTGACAGCTAAAAATCCAAACCAGCGCCTCACAGTCCTGAGAGTCCGGGGACGTCTCCCCAACAGACCTGTTTATATTTCTAAGATGTTTTAGATCAATATTGTGGTTTACAATGAACAAAATGTACAGTGACAATGTACATTTTAGGCTATAGTTCATCACTATAGATACCTGAAAAAAAGCATAATAAATCTCCTTTCACACAATTTTAAAGATGCATTCAGTCCCTCAGGTATTTTGTTTTAACTACACATTAGGATTTTATATTTGGTAATTTTGTTAATAATTGTGATTTTGGAGGAGAGGGTGGAGATAGGGGGTAGGTGAATTGCTGGATAACGCAAACATGCATGACTCAATTATCAATTGTCAATTTTACACAATGTCCCTTTTTTTAGTTTTAAATGTGTATTTGGACTATAAACCACAGCATTATGGACATCAGTTACTACATAGCTGGTTAGCCCCCGGCTAAACTCCAATAATTTGACATTTTGGATAATTCTACGGTAAAAAAACAAACAAATGAGATTTACGTATCTGTAACCTTTGCAATTGCAGTTTCATTTATTGTTTGAGTGCTTAAAAAGCAATGTTGTTGAGAGGTACAGTATTTTCCTGAGAATTATGCAAAACAACCATCAATGTATACATTCATTATAATCATGCAAAACGAAAGTCAAACAATAATTATAAGCTTTACAACTTTTTGAAAAAACTCTTTCCTTTGTTAGAAAGTAATCTTCTGTATAGTAAATGTTTGTGCTCCATAGATATGGTTGTGAACATTAAATAAGAAATAAGAAAAACATTTTATTTTGGAGAAAAATATTCAGTTGTAGTCATCTGGACTCTGTTTTAGAAAAACAAAACATTTCAACTCTGATTAAAGAGTCATTCTCAATCTGTGAAACAAGTCTGAGATATATTGAGTTCCTTCCTTAAATCTTAATGGAGGTTAAGATTCAACCTTCCGGTTGTTTATAATGGTTAATTGAAACCCTGGAGACGCCTGAGGCATTCTGAGGCTAATCAGGCACTCAGTGAGGATGGAGCAAAAGTCAGTGTACAATAGGATGTTAATGGCCCATCAGGGAGTTTCAATAGCCCATTATCAGGAGGTCCCGCCCTGTGGGCAGGGCTTTCACAGAGTAGGATATAAAGAAGAGTTCCCAGACTTGTTTCCCAGATTGAGGATGACTCTTGGATGAGAGTCGAAACGTTTCGTTTTTTTTAAAACAGAGTCCAGATGACTACAACTGAATCTTTTTCTACAATAGAAAACTCCTGGACGAATGAGGGTGTTTTCTAGTCAAAAGAAGTCCTATACCTTTATTACTCTCCAATAAAACTTGCATCTCATAACCATAAAGCAAATTCTACAGGATTGTGAGAAATTCGAATAGACTAATAATTAGGTCCATTATAATTCATCATGGGCTATGGCCTACGGTCATGAGCTTTGGGTAGTGACCGAAAGGACAAGCTCGCGGATACAAGCGGTAGAAATGAGTTTCCTCTGCAGGCTGGCTGGGCGCTCCCTTAGAGATTGGGTGAGGAGTCACACGGGAGGAGCTCGGAGTAGAGCCGCTGCTCCTCCACGTCGAGAGGAGCCAGCTGAGGTGGCTCGGGCATCTGTTCCGGGTGCCTCCTGGGCGCCTCCCTGGGGTTGTGTTCCGGGCATGTCCCAATGGGAAGAGGCCCTGGGGAAGATCCAGGACACGCTGGAGGGACTATGTCTCTCGGCTGGCTGGGGAACGCCTCGGGATCCTCCCGGAGGAGTTGAAGGAAGTGTCTGGGGATAAGGAAGTCTGGGAGTCCCTGCTTAGACTGCTGCCCCCACGACCCGGCGGAAGATGGATGGATGGATAATTCATCATTTTCTCACTGCTTGCATATCGCATTGATATAATTTACAAACTCTTAATGTGTACCCCTTGTGGAGAAAGTTCTTACAATCGTTTTTATTTTTTAATTTTTTTTATCTAGGACAACATTGCAAATAAAACAGCGACCTACACAAAAGATAAATTATTTGTTCCAGGTTAAAGCAAAATTGCATTCATTGACAGATTGAGAGTTATAAAATGCAACCGAAATGTTTCATTACCTTATATCACCCCCTACAGGATTAAACCAGTAAAACAAATCCAGCATATTTTAATGGTTGTCCGTAAAACCACATTGCTTTTCCTACATAGAAATGTTGGATTCATGATTATGAATGACTCAAATCAAACGCCATACCATCAACACCATGGGGGCACATTTTATTTGGGTTCATTTTAAGAACTTAGTGAATGAGAAAAGTGGTTTGTACGTAAATTTACAATTATACTCAAAAAGGCAGAAAACATGACGGGAAAACCCAACCGGAGAAGAAACAGATGAATAATTTCACATGATTTTTGGTTGCATTAGGCCACACCATTTTTTCACAAACTAAAAATAAATACATTGACAATCATGTAACCCCAAAACAAGTTTTAAAACTGACCAATATAAAACCAACACAAAACATAAATAATAGGGAGGGGACTTGAACTGAAAAATGCACAGGGTTTACGTGGTTTTATTTACCATCTTTTACTCAAATATCATTTTATAAATAGAACAGACATTTTACACAGAAAATCTATCATTAAACTTCACTGTGGCAACATTTTGGGGCCAAAAATTTAATCTTTTTTTTTTAAAGAGGTTATAATTAATTTAAAAGAAAGCTTTAGCTATATTTTCGCATTGCATTTCCAAGGGGAATTTGAGTGTGTCTAGCTGTAAATCAAATGAGAAATGACAGAAATGTTGAAATGACAAAACAGAATATTGATGAGGTAAGTACTACAAATACTAATGAACTTAAAGTCTACTATAACAGTGGTTCTCAAACTGTGGTTAGAAATCTTTTCTACGTTCCAAGTTTTGTTTTAATATTTCAAGAAAAAGTTATTCTTGTAAAACGTTTTTGTTTTTTTTTACCTCATTTGGAAATACATAGTGTACTTTTAAGTTGAGGCCTATTTTTGACCTGGTACAGTCCTTTAGACCTGGCTTGATGGTACAAGTAAAGTTGAGATATTTTCTAAGGTAGCATTATGTGTAAACAGTTGGAGAACCACTCTTCTCTAACACAAGGACAATCTTTTCTGGCAGTAAAAACAAATAGTTACGTGTCACACTTCAAGCTGGGGTTGAAAAACATTCTTCTTGCAATTGTCTTGTCTGTAATGAGTTGTTTAAGAACAGCAGTGCCGCAGTAGCTTAGGATGGAAAAGGAAACCAAAACAAGAAGTTTTATACAGCAATGCCATCTTCCCCCAACATCCACACTAGGAGTGGCCGATACATCACCTACAAAATATCCAAACTGACGCTTTGAAGGTATGCAAAATGTAGTATGTCACCTTTAAAAAGCTCCAAAGAAAGTTTAAAAAAAATGAAAAATCAGAAGCTAACAGTGTAATCTTCCAAAGAACATTTGTTGATTTTAGAGTCTAATTACAGTTTGTACTGTACTTAAACCTTAAACAAGACATTTACAGGCACATTTTAGTAACTAACTGACGAATTGCAAAAATAGGATCTGATAATCGCCCACCCCCCCAACACAACACAAAAGCCCTGACACAGATAAACAAACTATGCACCAGCGTGTTATAATCAGATTGTTATGACCCGACGCGAGTAGTGGTAGTCTTCTTGTCAGAGAAGAAGCTCCTCAGTAGCACGACTTGGCTGATGCTGACGACCAAAAGGATAATGGCTTCTCCAATCGACCAAAACGCCACGCGGGTGTTAAGGTCCTCGGCACGACTGCGGCCCTGAGCCTCCCGGAGACGGAAATGCGTCTGGTAGTCTATGACAGACTTCAGGGCCTCGTGAATGGACACACAGGCTGACTCCATCTGGTAACAAGGAATTCCGTGAGTAAATCAACAATTATTTTGCTTTTCAATGGATGTGGCAATATTTTTTTTATTAATTGACTAGACATTACTCGTTTTTGAAAAGTTTGTGAATGAGATTTACTAATATGACCCAGATGAAGCCAAAGTGATTCTTCTGACACGGACAATCAAATTAGTTTTTTCCTAAGGTAATTGCTAATAACATGTATTCAGAGTTAAATCCTTGGAAAAGAACATCTCACCTGAGTAAGTGCAGTGACTCTATTCTCATTGGGAAAGAGGGGAGGGTCATCTCCGACCTGGAAGTCAAAGTAAACTGTTTTGTGAGTGAAGGTCGAAAACTCGTTGCTGAAGCAGAATTTGTAGGTGCCGTTCTTTGCTGCTGTAAATGTGAAGCTGTCGTATTGTTTCTTCATCTCCTTATAAAGAGTCGTGCCATCGGGATCCTCCAAACGACAGTCCACATCGTAATGGCCACCAGTCACAACCTAGGAAAGCATAATTTTTAAACCTCAGAATAACACGACAATTACAGAAACAGTAAATATATACTAATGAAAATTACAAAGAAAATGAATAAAAGTATTCAACAAGGAAAAGGTTACATAAAAAGTGGAACATTATATTATATAGATTATTTCCTTTTAACCATGTTATAAATGGTGTTTCTCTCATCATCATCATCATTTGTGTTTAAGAATCCTGAATTGTCCTACACATTCAAAAATAGTACATCACATTTGTAAATGAAAATCTGCTGCTTGCTCCAGTGAAATGACATTCAGTTTTGAATGATCCAGGAAGACCCTTTTTCATTATGAGGAGTACCGTATATCGATGTTTACAATGAACAAAATATAAAATAAAGATCTATGTATGTTATAGCAATGCCTAATGCCTCAATTATAGTATATTTGATGTTTGTTAAAACCCTGCATCATTTCAGCCTATTGTTCTTAAAACACCTCCTCAAACTGAAGCAGTTTCTGAACCCTTTGGAGTATAAACAAATTTGCCTAAGAAGTCCAGAATGATCTCACTGAGTATTATTTATACAGGTCAATATCAGTCTGATCACAGGTTTCATCTCGATGGGTTTAGATGGGTGTGACTGACAGGTGGATTAGCCAATCAGGGACACACAAGTCCTGCCTGTATTCAAAAAATATTGCCACTTGTGAGGGAAAAAACATCACAAGGGACTCAAAATCACTGTGCATTTCTGCAAAATCAACGAGCAAAGAACAGAACTATAAATCTGAGTTGAAAGAAGTTTGACCAGACTCACTCTTTGCAAAGAAATGGAGCTGAAGAGCTGAAGACAATATCACAAAAATTGGGTTTTAGGGACGTATAATAATGTTAAAAGGTCCACATTAAATGGGAAGAAAATGAGGGGTTTATTTCAAAAGCGTTATTGTGAATTTTAGGCTTTTTACAGCTAAAATGTGTGTTACAGCTTCCTTTTTGAGTTTACAATGCCCAGGAGTTTGTTAGTTCCCTTTTAACAGATGGTAAATATTGGACACAAGGGATTAAATCGGTGAGGTTTTTAAGGAGACAATTTATGATTATTTAGGTCATATGTTAAATTATCATTATTTAAACTATATTTTACGATCATCATTTTATTTTGTGACTGATTAGCTGGAGCAATAATAATCCAAATCGGACTAATACTGTACCTGAAACTCCAGAGTACACTTGGTGCCGACGATGATGTCTTCGTAGAAACACTGCTTGGCGTTGTCTGGCAGCTCAAATGTGAGCTCCGAGCCCAGGACCCACAGCCATAGCAGCTGGGCACAAAGCACCTGCAGCAGCCGAGATCCGCACATGATGGACTAACACTCAGCTGGTTCAGGATGTAAACCACACGGGACCTGGCACAGCACAAAAAAAACTCTCGATAATCTCATAAATTTATTCAGAAAACCAGGACATGGCTAGCATGAGAGAGTTGTTAGCAGCTGGGAGCTAACCGGGAGCATCTTGACGACTAAAAAAGCTAAAATCGTTGTTGTTTGTGGCTCATTGGAATTTATATAACACCTGCCTTTGCGATGTTTATATGAAATCACGTATTTTCATTTTAAGTCCAGTAAATACAGCTTTAGTGGGATGTTTTTTTTTATCTTTTAGTCAGTATTAGCCACTCACCTCCGACAGCTCACCCGGATGTGACCAGTGTAAAGACGACGTGGTCTGTAACGTGCCCTGGGATTGGCCAGAACACAGGAAGCGAGAAAGAGAGATCACGTGAGCCACGTCTACGGTTCTAAAATGGAATAATAATTTTATGTCTGTCTAGGTCATTTGATCTGGTTCCTGGTTTCAGCGTGGTTCCACATGAGTCTAGCGGTTTATGTGTCCATGATCCCACCCAACGTGTTTCCTCTAGTCTAAAAACAAAATTAAATAAAATTGGCTTTACAAGTGGCAATCTTTGCGTCTTGTATTATCACATTTCAGTCCCTGGTACTTTTTTCGCACCAGTCCAATTTCAGTGCTCGCACAGAAAATGTATTAGTGAATGGGGACTTTTTTTTAGCCCCTGCTCAGGGCCAGACAAACTAGGAACCTTTTGGTAACATGTAACAGAACATATACACTTGGGAAAAAACCTGGGAAATATGTTTAATCAGTTTTCAAACTTAGACAAACTAAGTTACTACATAAGATCCAAAAATAAAGAAGTAATTCAAATTATGAATTACTGTAGTATCTATTTATGTTGTGTATTATAGTTGTATGTGCATGGTTTACAGTGCACTATAGAAGTAGAATCAAGGGTCTTAATTAAATATTTAAATTATTTGATGTTGGTTGTACCAAACTCCGATGCCATGTAGTACTTAATGATATACAGTATGCATAAAATTAGAGCGATGATAGAATATACTGCCATGGCCATGTGGTGGCCATCTTGTGATTGTAAGACAACCAAAATTGTAATAGTAAATAATGCAAAAACAAGGCCAGATGAATGTATTGATGAAACGGTTTACATTGACATATAATGGTCATGGTCTTAATAAGGAGAAAACTTAACTTGTCTCTGTAAGGGTATTTTATTTCCTCTGACTACCACATCTATATTTGGCTAATGCTAATAAAGCACAAATTGCCTATTTATATAAAAGATCAATTATCAAAGAAAATTGCACAATTTGTACACAAAGTAATTTAAAGTGCTTACAGAAATAAGTAAAGATGCTACAAACACATTAAAACATATGTAATAACTATAAAATGTAGTTTAAAAAAGAGAGTGCAGATAAAATCTCTGAAGTTCTAAGTAGAGGCCTGTCTCACATCTTTTTATTATTGTACATTTTTTTATGAAGGCTTAATCCTTTTAATGATGACAGCTGTAAGTAAGTAAACTTTTTTCTAAGTTATCTGTTTATATTATTATACTGTGCCTAATCTGCTTCTGTACCCTTTGTTGCAACACTGAACATTTGTGGGACGAATAAAGGTGATCTTATCTTATCTTATCCTGATTTGTAGGTTCGACTGGACTAATGCTTACAGAGGATGTACTTTCTGCGGCAGCTGAGGAAAGCCAAGCTGCCAGTGCAGATGAAGGTGCAGTTCTACACGGCCATCATTGAGTCCATCCTCACCTCCTCCATCACCGTGTGGTACGCCTGGAGCCACAGCCAGGGACCAAACAGAGACTACAGCGCATTGTGCGCTCTGCTGAGAAGTGATCGGCTGCAGACTTCCATCTCTGCAGGACCTGTACGTCTCCAGGGCTCTGGGACGAGCAGGTCGGATCACAGCTGACCCTTCTCACCCTGGACATGGTCTGTTTGAACCACTCCCCTCAGGCAGGAGGCTACGGTCCATCCGGACCAGAACCTCCCGCCATAAGAATAGTTTCTTTCCCTCTGCTGTTGGACTCATGAACACTTCAAAACACCTGTCACTTTAACTGCAATATTCATCCACTCACTGCACTGTCACTTTCTGCACATATACTTTAAACATAACTGTAAACTTGTGTACATAGAAATGCCTATTTTCATTTTTATTGTATAGTAATTTTAAATTGTTCCCTAATGCATGCCCTTTTTTGATTTTTTGAATATATGTTGTTTTTTTTATTATTACTCAGTGTTTTATGTTGCACCTTAAGGCCGAGACAAGTTCCTACGTTTTTGAATTTTGTTCATTGACAATGGCAATAAACTCTTTCTGATTCTGATTCTGATTCTGATTCTGAAATGTTGACCCCACAATAGTTTTTCATTGTATCTACAGATATATTACATACCACAAGTTGTACTTTTTGTGAAAGCTAAAGAAGAGACATTTATGTTTTGTTGTAAAGACTTAAAACAATCAGACCTTAGTTTAATCAATGAAATGTACCTATACCTCTCTCTCTCTTCTTATTTAGACTATTTAACCTATTTAGAGTAGAATGTACAGTTAGAACATGGCTACCGAAACTCACATAGATTACTATAGGTTACCATGGCGCTGGTTCCTCTAGCTTTATTGTACCCCACACCGCCTGTACAGCTGTTCTGATTGACCCACATACAAAATCTCGCGTGGTTACCCTCTGTGAGATTCCGGTGAAGGGAGGAGGGCTTTGAGCTGGCAGCAGACAAAACAATAGCCACAAAACCATCAGGCGCTGGTCGCTTTTTGTTTTTCTGTAACCCAAAATACATCAAACCCACCTGTAAAACGATATAAAGTCCGATTTTTGCGCCATGCCGAGCAGCACATCTTTACTGGAGGCGGACGAAGCGGAGTCTGAAGTCCCACCGCCGCTGGTGCACGCTTTCGCCGGCATGGGCCTCGAGGAAAGCAGCCGCCGCACACCCGAACAAGCGGACGAAAGCCTCTCCTTCCACCACCACCACAACCACCACCATTTCAGCATGCTCGGGACGGTTCTGGACCTCAAACCACTGCCCTTGCACCGATCTCTATCCGAGGAGGACGTAAACGAAGCGGCGGCGGAGGATGAAGACGCCGCCGGTGGATCGTCGCTTCTCGCCCAGGCCCACCGCCATCATCATCATCATCATCATCACCACGGGTTGGAGCACACGTCCCCGGTGGTGGAGACGGTGCTTTTGTACACCGGAGACGAGCGGGAGGACGGCGGGATGGGCAGCGCCGTGGCTTTGTTCTCGGATCCGAGCTACGAGGCCGAATCTTCGCTCCTGAGTCGCAGAAAAAGCGTCAACACGACGGAGTGCGTGGCCGTGCCGAGCTCCGAGCACGTCGCGGAGATCGTAGGGAGGCAAGGTAGTGTTTTCTTAGTTTTTTTTTAACTTCTAATGCTGCGAAAAGATCATTTCAGTGGTGGAAAGTAACTAAGCACAATTTATGGCTGCAATGCAACTAACGATTATTTTGAATTTAGTCGACTGCTCTGCAATTACTTTCGATTAGTCGGCTAGTCAAACAATGATTTATTTTTTTACAGTGAGAAAATGCACCTCGAGGTTAAAATATGGTGATTGAAGGCTTCTAGATATTTACGAATAAACTATTATAGGTGAAAATGTCTTTTTGCATGTGTGTCGTCCAGATAACAATAACAAAAAATAAATAATAATTGCAGCTATTTTTATTAAGCACCTTTTAAGCCTTTAATTATTTGGAATATGACAGTAATGATTTACACGTCTTTTCAAGGCAATTAAAAAGGAAAACAATTACTACAATTTCTACATTTCTGAGTGTTAGTCTCTCCAGAAAATCGCAATGAATATTGTACTATGAAATGAATATCTTGATAATATAATTCTGTGAGATTTGCGTATCGTTACTTCTTGAGTATGTATGTTTTTCCCTTGTATGGTGGCCCTACTTTTAACTAAATTGAGTACTTCTACCACAATTTATTTGTATTATTATTATTATTACACGAACACACAATGTGCTTCAAATTGTAACATCTTAATTGTGTAGAAATGTTTTTGATTAAACTTGCCAACATAAGTGAGTTCAGACTTCACATATTTCGTTGATTATCTATGTTTTTAACAACCTGAAGTTATTAGCTTAGGTAACTGGGTCAGCACCCAAATCACAAGATCATCATGAAAAGTTTGCATTTTTGTCTCAATTTTCTGCCTTTCAGCTGCAATTATTTTCAGTTTAGAGAAGACGGCTAATTAGTATCTACTTTGTTTTGTCTTGGAGAGCATGACAAACGGTATCTGATTTTGCCACATCGTCCGCTAAATCAGTGTTGTGATTTTTTGGACAAAACTAGCAAAACTTTGACAAATTTAAAGCTGTCATGCAGATACTGACAATGAAAGTGTTGTGATGTAATGAAAGAAATCAAGGAACATACCACCAGCCCTTTCTGATCATCATAGACCTGCTTGGGTCGTTTTATGGAGCGCTCTACAGCCAATCCTGTCAGTAAAAACATGTGGTTTGGAGGAAGAAATGAGACATTTTGTGTTTTTAAATGGCAGTGATTAAAAGTCTTTTTTATTTTCAGGAATTTGTTTTTCCCGAGACTAAATAATTGGGATTGATCGATATAAACCAGAAAACATGTGATTACGTTTTTGTTATATTGCCCAGCGCTGTCATAAATGACATAAACCAATAAATAATTATTATGTTCTTTTGTATGAAATGCCCCTCTCACTTCACATAATATCCATACACAATAGGCCGAGTGCAGTGGAGCTGGAAAGTCTTATGTCTTCTTGGTGAAACAGATGGGGGAGGGTGCACACTGACTGCAGTGTTGACAACAACAGGAAATGGCCCTGGTAAAGCTGGACTTCCATCCACAGCAAAGTCTGTTAATTTCTGTGCCTCATAACTGGACATGAAGGGAAAAGCTTATGTTCTTGGTGTGTGATGTAACATTATTGGAACTGAGGCAAACTAAGAATTGTATAGAAGATTCATTTGCTGTTAAAGTGAGTGCAAAACGGCATTGTCACAAACTTTTAGTAGATTTGTCAAAAAAGTTGATTAAAACTAGTTTTGAAACTAAGTGGGTGGTATGTAGAGGGCACATTTGGTATGTAGAGGGCAACATTTTAAATGCCTTTTACAGTTCTTTCAAAATCACTGTGGTATTAGAATTGGTATCGCACCTTTTTCTTAGTATCGTAGTATCAAGTCATTTTACAGGTCCATTAAGTGTTCTTAAAACGGTAAAAGTGTAGAGCCTTACGATTATAGTGAGCTGGTTGACTCCCCAACAAAAAAAACTTCTTATGTGGATTATCCCTTTTTTGGAATTTTTTTTTCTTTTACATAGTGCCTCCCCACTGTGTAGTGTAGTCTCCTGACCTCCATCTGAAATGTTGAGATTATTTTAAGAGGTGTGTGTGATATCTTTCGATTTGATTCAGACCCACCCTTACACTTTTTTTTTTTTTAACAGGTTGTAAGATTAAAGCACTCAGAGCAAAAACCAACACCTACATTAAGACTCCAGTGAGGGGGGAGCATCCTGTGTTTGTGGTCACAGGTCGAAAAGAAGACGTGTTGATGGCCAAAAGAGAGATTCTGTCGGCAGCCGAACACTTCTCCCTCATCAGAGCCTCTCGAAACAAGGCCGGACCCCTGACGGCTGTGACAGGGCCTGGAACCCCCTCTCTACCCGGTCAGACTACTATTCAGGTCAGGAAATGTGTTCATAATTTATTCAGTGATTTATGTATGATGATTATGTTAATCCAGTTTCTTAAAAGATGGTATACTTTTGCATGTTTTCTCACCGTGCATTTTCACAAGAGAGCTGCAGGGGGAGCTCTATCGTTAAAGTTACTTGGTTCTGCTTTTAAATTATATAAGGTTTTCTCCGGCCCTTTTACTGAGCCTAAAAAAAAAAACAAATTTCCAGATTTGTGATGTCATAGGTAGAGGTGTGGGGAGATTCCGTGCTCTTTTTGAGTCCATAAATCATCCCCAAACTTCTGGCATTTCTGCTGTTAAATTGTGTGCATTGCAACTGCGTGCTTGTGTTATGTCGTAACTTCCTCCGCTGCCAGTAGATGGAATGCCAACACTAATCGTGATGAAGGAATGCCTGACTTTTAGAAAGTAATTGTGGTTTTCAGCACATACCGGTACATTATTTGTAGTTCTAAAACTTGAGATGCCAAACTAAAGGTTTACAAGAGCAAGAGCAAAAAGGCCAATAACAATACAAATAATGCATAACATGTGTCTTTTAAAGGTGTTTCTTAGTTCTGATGGATGCTTTTTAATATTTTCTTCTGATAGGTGAGGGTGCCATATCGTGTTGTCGGGCTGGTTGTTGGTCCAAAAGGTACGTCTGAACTTTTTATGCAAGATTCTCTCTAGTCGATCCATGAGAAAGGGGTAAATCTCCAGCCAATACGTGCTGGTTGGTGCTGCCCGGTGATCGAGTGGCTGAGGCACAGCACACATATGCCAGGGTCCAAGTGCAGCCCGTGTTGATCTCGACTCTGACAATTTACTGCATGTCCTCCCTTCTCTCTCATCCCCCATTTCTCCTATCTAATAAAGCCTACGGGTAACAAAATAAAAAATAAAAGTGTGACTGATTGAAGCCAATGGCACAGATTTGCCGCTTCAGTCAGTTTCCGCTGGTCAGGGAGCAAACAAGAATTTTGACAAAGCGTCACATATTTATACCCTGCATATATTTTCTAGATTATTACAACACTTTTATTTTATTTTTATGTTAAGTGTCCTGTAGCTTCCTTCCCTGTGCTTAACCTCCTTCCTGTTGACATTACCACCTCAGTGTCAAAGCTCTTTGGTTGATTTGTAAATTGAGTGGTGGTAATTCTCAACCATGTGTTAGTCAGGAGAGGGCAGGACTTAAGCAGACCATCATTTGGAATAGATTTGACATCACTAGTTTTTACCATTTGTATACAGTGCATAAAAAGTCTTCAAACCCAATGAAAATGACAATATTTTAGGTGAAACAAGGACCAAATATTTCATACATTTTCCTATTTTTATTGTGAGTTATAACGTAAATAACAGTTTAAATCTAAAAAAAGACATATTGTTCAAGTATTATCTCTCTCAGGAGCCGCAGTAAAACACATCCAGCTGCATATTCTTGTTATAGAAATAATTCTCTATATTCTTATTTGCACAACTTTAAAACCATAGTTTCTAAATGACCATGAAGACCGTACGTTGCCTCACCACGGCTCAAGCCTCCTTTTTACCATTTGTGCAAGTGAAAATGGTTTATCCCTTTCAGGAGCCACAATCAAACGCATCCAGCAGCAGACCCACACGTACATCGTGACCCCGAGTCGCGACAAAGAGCCGGTTTTCGAGGTCACAGGGATGCCCGAAAACGTCGACCGAGCCCGGGAGGAGATCGAAGCGCACATCGCCATGCGCACCGGAACCAGCGGCCCCATCGAAACGCCCGGCGCCGACAACAACGACTTCCAGTTCAACGGCACGGATGTCAGTTTCGACGGTTCCCTGTTGCCCCTCGGGCTGGGAGAAGGCGGGTGGCTCCAGGCGGGTGCATCCTCCCCTAATGCTGGTTCAATACTCGCCCTGAGCATTGACAACGCCCAGCGAATAAAAAGCAATAACAACGGCGCCAGGGTGTCTTCCACTTACCGAAACGACAGCTCGAGTTCGTTGGGCAGCGGTTCGAGTTCAGCCGATTCTTTTTACAACGGAAACCGAGGCGTGGCAGACTTGAGTCCAACTTGCCTGTTCAATGCCAATTCCAACAATAACAACAGTAACAGCGGCGCGTCGAGTTTCTGGTTTGGGGAAAGCGCTCTGCCCGTGGGGTCTGAAGACTTGGTCAGCATCGGGAGCGGAAGTTCGTCCGGATTCGACCCGCTGACCATATCCACAGCTGCGCCGCCGTTCTCCCCCGCACAAGGCCAAATATGGAGTCCGTTCGTGGACCCGCCCACTTTTCAGAGCATGGATACTCGCCAAAGCCAAGTAAGTGAATCTACAATCGGAATGTAAGATCAATAGAGTGAGTAATATTTGGGCTGCAAGATAATCGTTCAAAACCTGCGCAAACCCTGTAGATACGTGTTTGTAGATATCTAAACTTATGTCAGTCCTCTGAGGAAAAAAAACAAAAGTCATATATCACTATGTTTTTGCGCAATCTCAATAAAGCTCTTCAGATGATGTTTTAACAGTGCACCCTGAATGTGTTCAACGGGCCTGTAAATGGCTTGGTTGACAAAAAGTGAAAGATTTGAATGAATTTTTGCATATTTACAAAACAGCAATTGCGATATTTTTCATTTTTCAATCTCCACCTCTACTTTCTCCTACCTGACAAGCCACTCTATTTGATCGTGTAAAAAGGTAGTCGTCTCAAAAGTGATCCCTTCCCTGGGGAGCCACTGTGACGGTTCAGAGACCCCTCGTTTGGGCATCACTGAGTTGGCTTGTTCTTTGTTAGTCAACTTACAAGCTCCATGTTCTTGTGTGTGCAGATGAGTCAGCCTGGCACGCCGCGCCTCTCACCCACCTTCTCCGGCCCTGAAGCGTTGGAGCACCCTCAGGCTCAGCGGGTGCAGCGTCGGCCCTTCTCCTCTGGAGCCCTGGACGCCCAGCGTTTCCCCTCCTGCAGCTCTGCCTTCTCCTCGTCGAGTGACAGCACCGCCTCGTCCTCCTCGCCTCCCGAGTCGCTCTCCTGCCGACCCGCCCTGACCTCGGCGGGCAGAGGGGCGGAGATCTGCATCCACTGTTTGGAGAGCCAGGTGATCGCTGCCTTGATGCCGTGTGGCCATAACCTGTTCTGTCTCGATTGTGCCGCTCAGATCTGCCGAAGCGCCGAGCCGGTCTGCCCCGTGTGTCTGTTCCCAGCGATGCAAGCCATTATAGTCCGCAACATGTGATTTTAGGTCATCTACCCGACCTCAGTGGCACGTAATGAGCTTTCCCATCAACGAATACAACACTGCAAAAATGTAGACAAGTGTTGGAATGACTTGAATTCTTAATATTTGTCCTTTTTTTTTTTTTCTTTTTTTTTTAACAACGGTTTAGATTTAATTTAGTCTTCTGATCTAGATTTGGGGATTTGTTCTAGCATTATTAAATATATCTTTTTCAAATTTTACCAACAAATTCTGCCAACGGAGTCAAAAAAAATTGTGTATAAAATTTAGCTGGAAAAAAAGAAAACTCATTTAAACAAACATTTAGACCTAATAATAATAACCGCAAATTTTTTGTCAAAAGTACACAAATCAAAATGTACATTCTCAATTCAAGTCGTTTTAAACTCTTATTTTTTTTTTTTTTTTTTTTTTTTTTTTTTTTTTTTTTTTTTTTTTTTTTTTGCTGTGTACTAGTACGTAATAGCTAACTACTTCAGTGTTTCGTCACCCAGTCGAGTGGGGACTTAAAACTGTTCAAGGAATGATATTTATTTAACCCATTCATGTGCCTGCTATTGTGAAGTCTTCTTCCACAACTGATTGATCAACAGGAGGGATAAAGACCCTCTATGTAGCATTGGGGGTGGGGAGGGAAATCTAATGTTTTTATTATGGGATTCATCTTGTTTTATTTTACATTCTTCTCCCTAAAAAGTGTGACTATTATATATATATATATTAAAAAAAGAAGAAATAATTAGATATCCTTTGAAAAGCAAATTGTCCCAAGATATCACCAAGATATGTCAAAAGGTGAGATTGTTTACATCAGTCACTCCAAACCAACTTTTTCCCTTTTTACTTGTTTAAGCAAATGGGAATCACATGCTTTATGATACTTTTAAAGCTAGATTAATCTAGTAAACCGGGCTTATTTTTATATACCAAACCCAAAATGAATCGCTTTCCGTTTACCTCATTTTTGGGTAAATTTCAGCCTGGAATGAAATTGGTCCCTTTTTTGTTTTGTTTTTTTGACCGTTTATTACCACATACGTCATACTTAATTTTACATTGTTTACGATTAAAGGTGTGCCTAATTTCATACTAAAATTAGTTGAATGAAAAGTGTTGCTGACTTAAAACTTGTTGCCTTCTTAAAAAGCCTGTAATTAACTGACAAGAACACTTTTCAGTCCAAATGAACAGTATTCAAAACTCTAATTCATTCAGGTAGAACAAATGAATACAACAGTGTTTTTGTGTCTCAAGAAAACACACCCGTTTTTATATTCGTTATTCTTATTTTTTCATTTTTTTTTTTGTGTGTGTGATTTGTTTAAAATATTTTACTTGACAGTTTGAGCCTAAATCAAACGTTGCTGGTACTTTAGTTCACATTCCTCCTGTCAACTGAAATTTTACTGAAACGGAAACACATTTTATTGACAACTACACTCTGTACTGTACAACTGGACGGTTTTAAGTGTACATTTTATTATTTACTGAACGCACATACTCCGAAATTACTTGATTAAAAACAGTATCTTGATTTGAGTCGTTTTGACAAGTTCAGATTTATTTATTATTGTTTAACTTAAGCCATTTCTGTTGGACTAGTTTTTTAGTGTAGGGATGGATTTTTAAGTGCAATTCTTAAAACTCCACAAACGGATCTTTGCTTTGAATTTTAAGAATAAACAAGTAAATAAATCTAAACGAGTCAAAACAATAACTGAATTGAAGTAATTTTAACTAGATACATTTTTCTTTTTATATATGTGTGTGTGTGTGTGTGTATATTTATATATATGTATATGTGTGTGTATATATGCATACATACATGCATGCATACATATGTATATGTACGTACATGCACACACGCATACACACACATACACACACATGCACACATACACAGACGGCGTATTCATATCCCGTAGACCATTGTTTTTCAATCACACTTGGATGCAGCAATTTAGGATCAAGGCCATTTTTTTCAAACAATTACAAAATTCTATATTTTTCCCACTAGGGGCCTATGCAAACCATCACATGATTTTTACACTGAAGCACTGAGAGTGAAACGAGCCAGGCTTCTGCTCAATTTTAACCATCTTAGAAGACATTTCTGCTTCCCAAAATAAAATTCTCTTCATTTATTTCATGAACTTAAACATAGATGAAAAAATATATAAAGAGCTGTAGGGGTAACATATGATATTTTTTATTTACAGTTCTTAAATTGTACATACTGCAAAATTATAGAAACATCTCGCCGTATTTTCGTTCGTTAAATGTTTTTTTTTTTTTTTATTAAATATATATTTTTTTGATCGATTGACTCACGTTTTGGTCATGTCGTACAATAGATTAGCGTACGCCAACGTTTTCATTTCTGTCAAGTCTATGGGGAAAATGAAGGAGAACTTTGTGTCCGGAACCAACATTGGCCGTCCACCGTTTCCTCTCCACTTGGGGGCGGTTTACTATGGTACACGTTTTGTATCCTGTTCTTTTACCTTTCTACAGTTCAAGCACAGTTTTGCCGTGTTAATAATAACAACCTGGGACTTGGTTTAGTTCTGTCCTATTTTTTACAACGTTACGCTGATGTTGGTACGGCTTGGCAGAGTCGGCTCTCATTGTAGCTTTAAATGTCTCTTTGTACTTTTGACGGACCGGTGAAGCGGCTTAAACACTACAGAAGGTCAAAAGAGCAGTCGCTTTACTGGTTTGGAGAGTGGACCAGACATCGCAAGAAAAGAATGCTTTCAAAATATGAATTGTTTGAGCACCGGTAGTTTTAGTTGGCTCCTCTAGATCTTTTTTTACTGTTTCCAAAGTATTTCTGACTGTATTTAATTCGATCAGGGCTGTGTAATTGGAGACATTTTCTAATCTATTCAAAAAATTGTCTCATCGTATAAAAAAAAAAAATCTGTTCTGAATGATAACTGGGTGTTCGTTCTGCCCCTCAAAACCTGAAGCAAAGCCACTCTTTGTCTTAACGTTTGTGGATTTAAAAAAAAAAAGAATGGCAAAACGTTTGTCATTACCTAAGAAATGGTAATCATGATTTCAATTATTACTAATATTTTAATTGAGCAACCAAATTATTATTATTGGTCAAACAAATCTTATTGAACTGAAAAAGAATCTAGTTTGAAACTAAAATTTACAAAATCTAAATCAAAACTAGTCAGAAATACCAAAATTCTAGACCAGCTAACTAAATTACAATCTAAATTACTCACAAAAGCTCAAATCAAGATAAAAATTCCGATTTCAACTCATTTTATCTAGTCTTATTCTGGTTTGGCAGTGTAGTTACTAACACTGTTTCAGGACAGGCTAAATATTCATTTTACAGAACAACTTGGCATCACAGTTTGAGGAAATTTAACCAAATAAGTGCAAAAAAAAAAAAAAAAAATCACTTGGACTATCTATCCGTCCATTTTTGTTATGTTAGATTTTTACAGCTCTCAGAAGGGTCAATTATTTTTGCTATTTTTCTCTCTCGGAGGGAGCGCAATACACTGTTGGCCTACAATTTCTTTGTATTTTTGTGTATGTATTTTAAGATTACTGTTATTAATGACTGATAAAAATACAGAACTTATTTAGTTTACTTATTTTGTTACATTTCATATATATATATATACATAAATATGTCTATATTAAAATGTTTACAATAAGATTTTATTTTATTTTTTTTTATACTTAAGAGTGATTAAGTGAAGCTGTTGCTTAAAACGGTTCAGGAGGGGTTCTGTGCTATTTGCTTGTAGTCTATTAGTTTACAGTATTGATGATTTATTATAATAATAATAATAATAATAATAGTACTGATGCAGTTAAAATTGAAGCTGGGGTACCTGATTTTCAAACGGTGAAAAGGAGGAAGTCGGTACTGAAATCGAATTCGTTCTTCGCTCGCGCAAACCCCGGTGGCAACAGCTTTTTCCAGAAGTGAAAATGAAGGAAAGCGGGGTAGACGTAACCCAAAACGTAACCGAGCTTTTTAGTAAAACGCATGCAAAAAGACGTTTTATTACAAAGACGGCGTCATTATTAAATCAAAATGGAATAAGCTTCCGATTTTCATAACTAATACATTTCATTCGCAAATGTTCTCGAGCCTTCAGTTACCATATTTCAGCCTTTTTAATTTGGGTTAAAAATGTGTTTTCAAAGTCTCGATGTACAATAGAAAGGATGGTTTGACCAGTCGACTGCTAAAACAATTGTCGGTTACGGACGAGACGAGAGCGAGACAAAGACGAGATCGTCCGCACGTTTTAGAACGATCACCGTGATGTTTCTTTCCACGCGTTTCACGTTTGGCACGGGCAAAAAAAAAAAAAAAGGTTGCGGGTTAAGCCTCTGAGGAGTCGCGGTTTTAAAATGACCGCGGCAAAATGATCGAACGTACCGCAGATGAATCGGAAACGGCGCGCCTCGTCTCGCAGCCCTCACCGCCGCCGCATCCGAAATGAGTTCTAGTTTGATGCGTGAAAAAAAAAGAAAAAAAAGTCATGTATCCCAGCTTTAATGCAAAATGGAATGTGCATGTACAGCAAATGTTAAGACTTCTTCACTGCAATTGTGTAAAAAAAAAAAAAGGCCAAGGATTCAAGCTGCCTGTTAATGTCTGTACTCTACCAAACGAGAACGGTATGATATTGTAACATGTGACGTAGGCATCTAGCTAAATGCATATATGGATTGATAGGCTGTGCGAACAGTTCAAAGTATTTGCTAATTTTACTACATTTTGTTTTGTATATGTAGGAGAGTGTGTTATGGCGTATCGAATTCAAATTGAGTCTGGAGTTTAAAAGCAACTATATTTTATAATGGCCTTTTAAGTTATTGCGGCCAAAGCACTGATATTATATATTTGCTGTAAAGAGAATTTAAAGAGTTTTATTTTTCTGATATTAAAGTTACTTAATAAAGACGGTTTTCATTTAAAGCCAAACCAGACTTGTCATTTCTTTATTATATTTACTGTTTTTACTCTCTTCTTGATGTTCGGGATTGCTGTTCCTGTTTGGCGGCACAATTTTGAGTTATTTTCACCTTTTTAAAAAAATGTATGTTGTTTTTTTAAATTGTTAAATACCATGGCAACTGTGCTAATTCTACATCATTCTTCAATCCCTTGAATGGATCGTGCACGCATCGGTGTACAATGAACCGTAAATTAAATCAAAGCGATGTCTAATACCAAGTGTAAGGAAAAGGAAAGTGCAGTATTTTGGCTTTTTTTTTTTTTTTTTAAACAATTTCCTTTCACTTAAATACACATCATTCATTAGTTCAAACATTTAGTCCTTTTAATATTTAGTTTGAATTTAAAAGCAGGAAAAGTCCAAGAAGACGAAGGAGACGACATTAAGAGTTGTGACATGAGCGTTTGTTGGTTTTAAAAACGTCTCTACATTCACAACAGAACCCGGAAGGCCCTTTTTTAAGTTGTATTTATATTCCGAGGACGCATCATAGAGCGCTGGCTTCATTCCCAACTGGTTTTATTTGCCAACCAAAGCGAGGAGCTCATTCAGAGGCCTGTACACCTCATTCACATCTGAGGGAATGGGCGTGGACGGAGGTGGAAAGCGCTCAAGTTCCATTTACCCGAGTAACTTTTGTAAATGAGTAGCCGAATGTATTCTGAAAGTGTAAGGACGTGTCGACTGTGTTTCCTGCACCGCTCCTTCAGACAGGATTCCGATTGTGCATTATTCCATCTTTTGCCCTTCAATTACATTAACTTCAAATGATAAATCGGATGCATTTCTTCTAACTTCAGTGTTTTCAGCCCTTTCTTTTTATTATGTCAACCTGCTCGAGGGTTTTAGAAAACAAAACGTAAATGCACTGCAGATACTTTTACACAAGCGCCTGTAAAAGATGAAAGAAAATAGCTCAACGGGCCAATCCGTAGCGGCGAGTCCCAAAAACCGGTTTCTGACATGAACCGATAACTGCAGAGTAAGAGCAGGAAAAGACTAGTCACATTAGCATCAGGTATATTTTTTATTATTTATTTTCTAACATATTTACTCTCGTCTGTCCATCTAACTTTTAAGGAAATGTGTGTTAAATGTGTTCTTTACGCTCGAGTTAAGTTGCGCGGTCGACTAAACCTAACTTTAAAATATTGTTAAAAAAAACAGTGACCTGAATAATTACTCACGTAAGAGTAAAAAAATACTACAGCAGTTTTAACATGCATGTATAAAATGTTGAGTAAAAAATAAGAATAGACAAAGTACAAAAGCAATCGTATCTGAAAGTAATCTGTATGAAGCGCTAATGTTCAAACTTACTCAAAAACTTGTACAAATACTGTCACTTCAAATATAGTGAAGGAGGAGTACAAAAAAAGTGTCTGAAAAGGAAATCATATGGGAAAGTTGCTCAAGTAAAACCAGGGCCTTTAAATCCAAGTAACACAGCGGTCAGAACATTTTTATTTCGTTACAGTAGTCGACAACATTCACCTCTGTACACCTTCCTCTCCAGCCAATGGAAACAGTTTTGGGATCTAAATATGTGTGTGTGTGTGTGTGTGTGTGTCACATTTACTGTACCAAATTGGGCAACACTACGACCGTTTTTGAGGGGAGGATTGTTCTTAAAAGCTTCAGTTTTGACCCGAATGCGAAATAAACTGCATGTTTAGTAAGTTTATCGCCCAAAATAACTTTCTATGACAAAACTGCATGTTTAGTAAGTTTATCGCCCAAAATAACTTTCTATGACAAAATTCAGTTGGAGGATGACGTACGTACGTCCGACACATTTGTCCGCTTCAGCGCTCCTTGTAATGTTTTAGTAGTTTTTGTACTGACACAATCTCATACAAAGTGTTAAAAAAAACAATAATTGTAAAATAATTCACTAAACCTCACAACAACCTTTAACCTCTGACTATATTCTGAGCCATTTAGGGCACTAATATTTCTGGCTGAAGCAAGCCAAAGGGAAGTGTTCTAATTAGTGTTTTTCTGCAGTAATTTGGAGAATTAACCATGATCACAGTATTGATTTTAACGACAGTCAAGCAATTTGTGTCATTCATTTAGCCCAAAAAAAAAAAAGGTAAACAAAGCCCGACTGCTGCCTCTGAGAGCTCCCACATCACTGTGATTGGTTGACTCCGCCTGTCACTCACCCGAGGCAGTGTTTGAGCAGACACGGCTAAATAAATGGCGAAACGGCGAACGACGGCATCACCCAAACAGCCGATCGTCACAGGGAGGAAATGCTTCAAACTCATTTAAACAGACGAGCTCAATGCCGGGCCAGTGTTGATTCAAATCAGTTCCAATTTTAGTGCCAATAAAATCGAATGCTTTGCTGCGCCCGAGTCTTGGTCACAGACAGACTTCATCTACTCTACACTAAAGCACTGGGCGTGACTATTATAATTATTCTAATGTAAACGTAAGATTCATACAAAGTAAAATGAGTTCCAGTTGTTGCATATCAAACCTCTTTTATACAAGAGTTAAAGCTTCCTAAAGCGTTCAAGAAGTTAAAGTCTCTACATTGCATAATAATCATAACACGAAAAAAAAAAAAGGTTTAAGCCGAATGGCTCCCACATCACTGTGATTGTTGACTCCGCCTTTACCCAGAATGAGCAGAACACGGCTAAATTAAATGGCGAAAACGAACGACGGCATCACCCAAACAGCCGATCGTCACAGGGAGGAAAGCTTCAAATTTTGAGCTCAATGCCGGGGGCCAGTGTTGATTCAAATATTTTCCAATTTTAGTGTCCAATAAAATGAAGTGCTTTGCTGGCCCGAGTATGTGGTCACAGAAGACTTATCTACTCTAATAAAGCACTGGCGGACTATTATAATTATTTAATGTAAAGTAAGATTCATACAAAGTAAAATGAGTTCCAGTTGTTGCATATCAAACCTCTTTTATACAAGAGTTTAAAGCTTCCTAAAGCGTTCAAGAAGTTAAAGTCTCTACATTGCATAATAATCATAACACGGGTTAAAAATGCTTTAATTTAGAACATTTAGTTTTGATCTGTAGTTTTGACTAGTTAAGTAAAATGGATTAAAAAGGCATATTATTATTTATGTGTTTTGTAATCAAAGTTTTGTTTCCTTCTGATACTAATTTATAATACTATACTAAAAATGGTATCAAACTAGTCATTTATAAAAACTGAAACAAATAAAGAATTCCCATGAAAAGGAGAATTGAACCTTTTAAAATGCTAATAATTTTCAAAAGTAATAATTTGAAAATGAAATTTTTTTTTTTTTTTTTTTTAAATGACAAATCAAGATGTTTCCACTTCCATCCGAACGTCTTTTTCAGTCCGATCGAAATGTTTTGAGCAGCAAGAATTGATAAAAGGCCTTTTCCATCAGATTGAAAATAACTGGCAACTGCGAAAAAGGTAATCACCAAAAAAAAAAAAATGGATGAAACAAAGAACAAAATTTAAAAAACAACAACTTTTACAATAAATAAACTTGATAATGAAGCAAACATATTGAACGAAATGCCAGATGTTGTTCTAACTACTTTGTTTTGTTTCTTTGCTCTCTGTGTCTTGTTCTTTTTTCAAATTATTTATATTTCTTGTTTTATAAAAAGGAAAAAAACAACACTTTCAGGTGGAAGTGGATACGTCTTGATTTTTAAAAACAGTGTCCAGATGATTACCTTTGAAAGCTTTTCAACCTTTTAAGATGGTCGTGAGCTAGAACTGATTAAAAAAAACACAGAAATATAAAAAAAAAAAATTGTTTATGTTGACAATTACACCGTGTCGTATTTTAAAAGAAGTGTTTTTTATTATAATTGTCCTTTGTATCAATTTTGTACTGTGACCACAAACAGATCATTTAGAAAAAATATTGAAACAAGTCGTAAATACCTTAAAACTATTCCAAAAACCTAGAATGAATAAATAAACTAGTCAAAAATGCTCAAAACGAGACCAATCCTCTAAATTCAAGTCATTTTAGCGCATGTAGATAGAGTTTCTGCAGTGTGAACCCCAAAAGTCCCTGGTTGTGGTCTGCAGCTCCAAACATCAGTCTAAAGGTTGTGGGTCTGCTATGGGCATGGTGTGCAGGACCTCGTCCAGCAGCTGCAGCGCTCGGTGGAGGTGAATCTCGATCCAACACGGCGTCTCCTTGATGCTCTGGCGAGGATAGTCCGGGCCCCAGCCTTTCACGAAACTCATCCTGAGAATACAGAGTCTGCGCAGGTCGTCCACGCCGATCCCGGCCGCCGCGGACAGGCCTGGAACAAACACGTTTGTCGTTCAGAAAGAACGGAGTCAGAACATACAGAAACCTTGAAATTAGACACGAAACTTTCTGGGATGGAGTCCAAAGTGACGTGGACTATGATGTGATTTCAAACGACACATTAGGGTTAGCGACTGATCAAATGATAACAACTCTGCTCCATGTCACCCAAAGTAATATGGGCCCCTGCTTAGAAAAGAGGGCTGCAAAAGTATTAATTATTGTGCCAATATTGCAATATCACAACAGACTAGGACAGATGGAGGACCTTGGTGTTACTGTGATATATTTTTATATTAAGGCTTTTCTTTATCAAGTCTTTATTTAGTCTTGGTTTGTCTTTGTTAAGTTTTTATTTTGACACAGTTTGACTAATAAATCAAGTTTTTTTTAAGTTTTAATATAACTCAAACTATTGCACAAAATATATCACATTATCAATATTACAGTAATTACCAGCCATATCGCAAAAACCTCCATTATCATTCAGCTCTAAGGGAAAACAATAACTCCCCAAATCCTACTTTCTGTGACGCGAGGCCTATTCTTTTTAACTACAATTCGGACATTTACATTGAGCATTTAAAGGGAACAGACTTTTCTCCAGGGAAATTCAGAGGTTTGTAGTTGTAGAAGTCATTTAGTCACTGACAATGTACCATGGTCTCACTTTCTGAATAATGAACATTGCTGATGACAAAAATGTGTGCGAGTGGTCGTACTTATGGCTGGAGCGATCCCGCCCACAGACCCAGGGCCCGGGATGTTTCCGGCCACAGCGGCGGCCTGAGCTGCTGCGGCCGCCTGAGCTGTGGCCGCCTGCTGCTGCATCTGCCTGTGGCACTGACGCAGGTCAAACACCTGCCGAAGGAATCAAGTGGTCAGCAATAGGTTTCAGAAAGGTTTTAGACTATGTAATATTTATGTACTTGTCGTTAGAAAAAATATTAAAATCAAATCATGACGAAGTATTTCAAACTGAACCAGAATTAGCCGAAAGGAAAGAGACTAGATTCGAGATCCCAATCAATAGTATTTAAATGCATTTCTTTTCCATCACAAGTCTCAAACCAGACTAGAGCACAGGAAGAGCTGCTAATTGGATAAATGAACAACAATAAACAAACTCCAACCAAGTCAATATAAATACCATTGTTTAAACAAGCAATGTTCAACTAAATTAGCCGAATTAGCATTAACATTTTGCAAACTAAAGCCTGAAGCTGAACTGTAGCATTGCAGGTTATTTACCACACCAAACATTCCTCTGAATGTGCACAAGTCAAAAGTAGGTATCTGAACTTTACTTCAGTCCATACCGTTTACTTTGATCTCTCGACCTTTGAGAGCAGGAATCTGTACTTTCTACTGCACTACAGCTTAAAGTATTCATTCTTACAGTTTGCGACATATTGGATTGGCTGAGAGGCTTATTTTTAAAGACATCCTGCCTGAAGGTTTTGAGTTCAAACCCCGGCTTTGAGCAAACAAAAATATGTAAATAAAAGGATCAGGAAAACTAAAAAATGGCAGCATTTTGGAAATCAGAAGCAACCGACTCATGGTGCATGGTTCTCAACATCTGTGTGAAATACTTTTTGTGTGATACTTTACAGACACGGGGCGACAAGTTCTTCTTCCACTACCCTTTCATTGACAGTCACATTTGAACCACTCGTGATTAACCTAATGTTTACAGGCCTGTATCCTCGCCTGACCTTGATGTAGGCGCTGGGGTAGATCTTGTGCACGGCGTCTCCTGGAGCCCGCCCGGCCTCTCGGTCCAGGTAATAACTCTGGACAAACACGGCGTGATCACTGAGGCAGCGCACCCACACGTCGCCCTCGCCCTTACACTCCAGCTGCACGCCTTTACCGATGTGGAGCCTGACGACAGAGGAAAGTGTAGATTTATAGGTCAAGTCATTGCAATCGAGCAGAGAGTGTTTGGGATGAGCTGGAGAAGGCTTTTTGTGCAAGTGGCACTGTTTTTCAGGAGAGTTAGAAGCCTAGGAGGCTCTTCTTGATGGTAGAGGAAACCGAGACAAGCTGTGGGAGATGGGGATGTCACGATATCAGATTTGAGTATTACGATTATTGTGGAGAGAAAAAAAAAAACATCATGATTTAACGATTATTTGCAATTATTGAGACCGAACAAAAAGTTAAATCTTTCATCTTTTCATTTTCTTTCATTCCCGTGGTCTGACACATTACTGTTCCTCAAGTTTGTACCTGGCTTTATAGCAAAATGTACTTTCTGAAAAGACAAAATAAAGTTAAATTTGAGAAAAACAGCCAGATAAAATAAAGTTCTTTACATTTAGGTCTATTTTTTGGTGTGTCTATTCAACAAAAAATATTTAAATTTGCTACTAAAATTGTGACGATTATTATATTTTGGTCCTCACGGTTATATTGTGACCTGAATAATCACGATTATCGATTAACCTAATAATCGTGGGATCCCCGGTTGGAGAACATGCAAACTCCACACCAACAGACCTGCTGGAACAGGTAAGTAGGGCTGTGTGCGACTAAAGACACTTTTGGTCCGACAACCGTTTTCCTTGATCCAGTAACTTTACTCAAACATTTCCTCACGTACCTTGCCCTCTCTATGGCCTCAGTGCGGTGAACATTACTGAGTTGGCCCAGGCAGAACCGGTCTCCGCCTGAAGGGTCCACGTATCCATCCACAGTCACGATATGACACGAGGACGGCACTTTGAACGTCTCGCCGACCTGCACGTCCATCTCGAAGTACGCGATGGAGCACCAGTAGTCAGGGGCTGAAGACGAGGGCAGAAGATGACACGTCAGAGTTCAGCTGAATCGGCTTATACGTGGGAAATGAACGTGCCGTTACCTGGATGGTTGGAGATGGGAGGCTGGAAGGCGAGCTCATTATGTACTGGCCCTAGGAAATTAATTTAGGGATGAGACCATTAGTAAATTTGCCATAGAAAGCACAATCTTTATTGTTTTATTTTTAAATCATCATTTCTCGAGGCTGTGGGGGCAAGGATACATATTTTATCCTGGGGGGTACACCAGAAAAAGTTTGAGAAGCCCTACCTCAAGGAAAAGTGTTTTCCCGACACACTTTGATAATAAAGTCATTACTCGATAGGCTTTCTTTAGTCGACTACAGCTCTACTTACAATATTTTCCCACAAACAATATGAACCCCGCAGTAGAAGTCACTTACAGTAGTGTCCTGGAACAGGCACTGGAGGGTGGTGCTGCAGATGTCCGTTCGAATGGTGTGGGATGTTGGGAGGGAAGCTGGGGTTACGAGGCCACGGGGAACCAGCACCTGAAGGGAAAACTATTATTTCAAACATTTTATGACATAGAAAGACTTTAGGCCTTTAGTCATTTAGTTGATTCAGCGTTTGATGGTGTCAAATTAGTCGACTAATAAGAATTTGTGACAGTATTGTGAGCTGTTATATTGTTTTTATTTGCAAATACCTAGTTTATGAGTACCTTTCTGTGTGAGTGTTTATTTTTGCATGACATCCTGCAAGCTTTTAGTCTTGTGAGTGAAGTTTGGGTCAGATATTTGGTCTGATTAACATAATCTGTGACTGTAATTTTATTGACAACAGGTTTACATTTTGTTTTGTGGTTCTCCGGCAGAATAACCTCTTCACGTTGTGCTGCCAGACAATACAACTAAAACCCAATTTGTCTACACTATGATCTTTATACTACATCTATGCACTTCGGAAACACAACCATGTTTTTGATGCGGAAACAACATTATAAAAAGGACAAAAGAACAAGAACACATTTGCATATGAAAAGGACTTTCAATGTACGATGAGAATACGTTTGTTACCTCCAGAAGCAGAGGGGATGGCAGGGAAAGCAGGAGCAGCCCCAGACGTAGACGCCTCAGAGGGAGGGAGGAGGCCGGGGCTGGAGAAGGGCTCGGGTGGCGGCGCTCTGGAGGACGAGGGCGGGTGCTGGATGGTCTGCAGCCCGTGCCCCGTGTCGATGGACGGGTGACTCTGCGGCCCGTCGAAATCGTACTCGTCTTTTACGATGCGAGTGGAGCTGGGGCCGGAGCCAACGTTGTGTCCGATGGTCAGCGACGACAAGTCTGAGGTCCAGGAATAAAACAGAATGTGTGTTAGTGTGAGGGATGGGACAATAAACAACAGTGACGCTAATCGTGATAACTAAGGAAGATAATAAACGTTTGTGGTATATGTAATCATAATCGTCGACAAAGATAATCGCTGTTATACCACCAGATCGAGCAGAACAAAGCTGCTTATCGATATGTTCTCTTCTGTTGTCATCACTTGGGACAAAATATAAATCTATAAAAAGTTGTTTAAACTTGTTTATAGCACGTTATTATGTATATTTAAAATGAAAATGATTATGTGTACAACTCAAATGACACGGATAGTCACTTGAGCATATTTCCATAACATGTTTAAACGCTCAGAAATGTTGACCAAATTATTTTTAAGAGTCATCTTTATGACCTATAGGGGATTATATTGCATTAAGAAATGAGATTCCCCCAATAATAATCACCAGTCGTTTTCAAAATACAGTGCATCATGAGATCAGTTCCCAGCGCCAACTATTTACTGAATGTCTTTCCACATTCTTAATCTCATTGCCACTGTGCCACTAGCCTATGGACTAAAAGTACAGCTGTTTATTATCTTTAATATACATTTTTTGCAGTCCTGCCCACTTTTAGTGAGCAGCATCTCTAAAGAGAACAGAAGCTTTGTTTGATTTTTGCAAATTTAACTTCATAATAATACAAAGTAAGGACGTATTAAATATAAGTTAAATAATAATACACAGGGGTCTCGCTAAGAACATACATGGTGGGCCCGCCATCCCCAACATGATAAATCGAATGGCCCGCCATCCGATCTGACATGGGGGGAAAATAAACCATCCCTAAAACCCAAACTTCATACCATATTTTAGGTAGCGCCATCATTAAAATACTACTTCAAATAAACAAGTTTTAGTATTAAGCTTCAAAACGCTGTGTGTTTTATCACAATCAGACTCATATTCACGGAGAAATTAGTTTAATGTGGAAGTGAATGTAGACGCAGCAGAATACAAAGACACACGAGCGCTTCGATTACGGCAATTTGCCGCGTTTAAATGAAACTTTCTCGGCCAGACCTGACTCACGGGTCAAAAGACAACATGTGTATCACTACAGATACACAGAGCCAAGAGTTGTTATTTTGTCCGCTTTCTCAGCGAGTTTCAGAAGGAGCACATTGCGGCGAGAGCGAGCCGACAACACGTCTCAAGCCCCTCCTCCCAGTGTTACCATGGAGTTTGTCTTATTACAATAACTAATATTTTAGAGTTAAAAAGAGCTTCAAGTGAGGTGATTATAAACTCAACCTTCTAATATTTAGTCTTGTTATTATTTAATTTCAAAATAGTCATCTGTATGAATGGGTCCAGTAAAGTTAACAGATTTTCTCTTCAATGCTTTATATTGTACGTCTATACATAAAATATTATTAGGCACTATAAGTGTTAATAGTATGTTTAGGGTGTACCTTTGGAAATAATGATGGTACATTAAACCATTCTTGGAGGAAAATGCAACCCCATATGAAGCTTATTTACCATCTCTTTTAAAGAAAATAATCCCAAATTAGCCAAACGTATACAATTCCTTCATGCCCTTTACCTCATGGTTTAAATAAAACTTTTATATATTTTATGACATCACATGCAACTTTTGTCGAATTGTCAATTCACAACTGAAAACGCTCTAACAGAAGATCACACTCACCTATACCAGGAGACACCACCCTCTCGTAGTGGTACGGGTTCACACACACGTTGTCACACTTCAGGTCGAAGGCAAACTGACAGTATTTCACGTGCTTCAGCTCGTTCTTGTGCAGGTCCGGCCATCTCCACAGCCGCGCGTAGATCACATGAGGGAAGCCTTTGCGACCGGCCACCTGGAAAGAATTCACTCCATTAACCACAGGAATGGGTTGACCATAATGACAAAAATGAATCTCTCCAAGTTTGTTTATTTATTTATGTGGGTCCTTATGTTAAAAACACATTACAAAACACTGAAAAAACGTATTACAGAATAAAAATACTAAATTTAGAATACATAAAAGCTTAAAATACATGCTTATCAACTATCAGATAATATTTTGGCATGGACTGTAAATCACCAATAGTGCAAAAATGTTCCACACACTCACACAGCTGCCAAACCAACCTACACTAGCACACAGTCATACAAATAGGTTGGCTTGGTGAGAATCAGATTGCAAGATATTTTGTATCAAGTGAACTTTACCCTTGAAATAGGCTAACTACTGTAAGCCATTTTTGAACTAGTTTCTGCTCAAAATAGTGATTCACTATGAAACAGTGTGTGTGTTCTCACGACCACATGCACTTGAACGCACACAGGCCGGGTGAGCGAGCACTACCATCTGGGCAGCCCGACATCCACAGATGCCAGAGATCGGGCATTTTCAAGACGTCTGGCATTACCTGGAGCCTTCCGTCTAGAGTCCTCTGGATGGTGACACACTTGCTTGGATGGGCCCCGTTGGTGGTTATCGCCGTGATCAGTGAATCAAGCTCGTCCTTCTTCTCCTTCAGCTTCTTCACCAGGCTCTCGATGGCTCGTTTGGCAAAAGTCTCGCTCTCTCCTCCCTGTCTGTGGCACATCAGGCTGTGCACGATACTCAGACAGGCATCGTTACTCGTGGGAGTACTGGGGATGGACATCTTCTCTGATCGCTTCACCAAACAACAACAGGGTTTTTATTCAAGTGGAGAAATGTCCAAGATGTCACAGCCTTCCATGCTTAGGTGAAACACCTCTTTGAACGGTTTCCATAAACTGCAAAGAAAAAGGCAAGTGTTTTAAAGGAATCACAAATTATGCATTAACTACTAGAGTAAATGGGTAGTGTAGTTTTGCAAAAATATGTCAGCCTGCATAATTCAGAATGAACAAACAGAACATTGTATATGGACTATAGAGCACTGACAGGTCTCCTTCCTTCACATGTATCTGAGGGGCCAAACCTTTGCCAAACAAACACACCTGTGACTCTGCACATTTCACACGCTATGTGCAGCAAAAGGACCAGGCTGACAAATGTGAAAATGGACGTGTTGATGAAAACGTACAAAGTTTTGGGCCCTTGCTAGCTCCATGAGCTAAGAGCGGCGCCAGTCAGACTGGCTCTGTGTGCGTCAAGTGTCCACAGAGACGCAGGTCCAGCGCCCAGTGCTGTCAAAACAAAATATACTATCTTTTTAACAAATTTGTTCGACGAGGCCAAACTATTTAGCCAATATTTGACAATTAATTTAGTTAAATTGTAGAGACACAGGACATATAACACTCGTGGATTTACTAGAAAATCATGTATGCATTATTTATGTCTTGTCACGTTTTTATTTTGAAGAGTTAACCCGGAAAATAGTGATGAAAATGACTTGTAACTAGTTGTCAGTTTCCAAAACACCAGGCGAGCTAACGATGATTGTTGTCCATAGTAAACTCGACTTCATTCAGCTAATACATCCCCGCATGTCTCCGCACGAACTGTGGTAGTGACCCGAACACATCCGGCTGTGGCGCCGAGAGACGCACGACGGGCCGTGGTTTTGGAAATCATTTCATACAATTAACAGAGGCACGTTACCTGGTTAGAGCATGGGTTAGAGCTTGAGCTGTGCTGCGGTCTCACTTCTTCCAAGTTGTTACCGTGATGTCGCGACCATGGCTCGCGGAACGCCGCCGTAAACCCAAACACACAGGACCCGCTCCCTGAACTCCACGCGGGGTGATCAGATAGTACCGCCCCGTCCCGTGAAGAGAAGAGTTTGTGAGATCAGATCACACAAAGTCCTGAGCCCAGACCCACTCCACACTCCACACTCCACTCCCTTCAGCGGCAGCAGCACGATGCGCCTGCGTAAACAAGGCTGAGGAATGGCACTGTACGCACGATATTTGTAGTAAGACTTCTGAACACAGTGAGCGGATTTTTCAAAGATTTTTCCAGGTAAATAACAAAATATCAAAATCCACGACAAACAATGAAACTTCCATGTTGGTGCTAGTTACTCGAAAAGCAATATTATACAAAGCTTTTATGACCAGGCAAATGCATGGCTGTCTACTTAGGACTCAGTACGCCTTTGCGTCCAGCAGAGGGCAGTGGCTCCAAGTAAATCAATTGTTGTTGTCCATTGTTTTTGTCCACTGGTGCAGGATAAATACCCACGTTTTTCTTGTAGCCTCATTAAGAGCATGATTGAGAGCTGGTTTTAGTTTCTTCACACCCTGTATTGAGTGTTTTTGTTTACTTTTTCTGATCAGGTCCAGTGCTAGCGTGGTTAATGTTGCGCTAAGCTTTGCATATGTTTGTAATTTCAGGCACAAAGAAAGCAAAACGATGCATTACCTCCAACAGGTGGCTGGTATAGCGCCATCTAGTGGTTAATTGCCGAGAACACGCTACACAGTCAGTTCAGTTGACTGCCCCACATTAACTTCTAAATCGTATAAATATAATACCATTTTATATGATGTAAAATGCTGCTTTCGTGATTGTGAATGAGCCAACATTAACATTTTATATTTGTTGGATGTAAATATTTTATCTTTTTGTTGTGATAAATTTTTTTATTGTAGTTTTCATATTACAATCACAAGGATGAGAAGTACATTGCAGTACTTAATCATGGTAAAAAAAATATAATTCATTTTGTATACAGACATATGTACACACACATACAGTACACGAATACGCCTACACGCATATAAATGGATACATATTGATACATACAAGGCAAAGGCAAGGCAAGTTTATTTGTAGAGCACAATTCGTACACAAGGCAATTCAAAGTGCTTCACACAACAGGAAAAAATGCATTAAAATCACAAAGACATTTCTATTCATTCACTTAAACAATTTTGACACCGGCACAATGGGCTATTTGTTGTGCTGAATGTTTTACATGTTCAAATGTAATTGTGTCTAAATAGTACTTTTCAGAATTGTAAAGAATTTCTCTAAAGAAAGACCTTTTAATTTAAAGAAATTTAAAGGTGCCATTTTCAGGCTATCCGTCAAATAGTTCAAGACATAAAAGAGAAGAGTGCAAAGAAAAGCATTTCAGTCATATGCATAGCCAAACAAAACAGTTTTTAGTTTAGATTTGAACATTGCCAGAGTAGCGGCCTGTCTCACATCCTCAGGAAGACTGTTCCAGATTTAAGCTGCAATAAAACTGAACACGCAAGCCCACTCTCACATGTTTTAGTCCTGACTCTGGGCACCCAGCAGGATTTGCCGTCCTGAGTCTCAGAGTCCGACGATGGTTCATATGGCACTAACAGTCCGAGATGTACTTTGGTGCGCAATAGAAATAAGTTAATCACTTAATTTAAAGTTAGACATATCACTTGCTAATATGATTTGTTTTAACTCACCTTTGCCGGGCTATAGTCATCTTAAAAATCAAACCACACCCGGGCCTGTGTAAAAACAGCCTCCCTAGTGCTATTCTGGAGTAACATACAACAGATGGGGAAACAAATGCGAGTCAGACTGTACATTATGAGAATTTGAATTCATATTCCCTGTAAAAAGATAACGCCCAGTTCACTGAAACTAGTCTGAAACTTGCTGTACTAAATGTCAGATCCTTCATGTAACAATCATTCTTAAATTAATATAATTTAATTTCTTCTTATAATCTTGATTTTATGTTTTAACTGAACCATGGCTTGAACAAAAACACAGGAAATTTAGTTCTAATAGAGTCTGCTCCACACAACTTTATGTTTGAAGTCTGAAACACGAGAAACAAAAAGGGAGGAGGTCGTAGTGTGACTTTTAGTATGGATAGAAATAGTTACCCACCAGGTAATGTCTTTGGGGTGTTTTTTCAACATTTTCAGTATGTAGCCTTTAAAATTGAGGCTATAAACAGTCTCCATCCTTTCTCTTCATTGTTTTATACAAGCCTCTCAGCACTGCAAAGTTTGTATTGAGATTTTCACTGAGATGCTTTCAGTCAGTAATGCACAGACTTGATGGTTTAGGTATATAGATCAGGTGATTTCAATGTTTTCAATGTTGATAATCTGTGACGAAACGCTAAAGAGTTCATGATAGTCTTGAAGACTTAATCGGTCTTACATCAGGCGCGTAGTGGCCCCACCACAGCAGAGGCACACTCTAGATCCTTCTAATTAGCAAAAGGGTTAATATTTCAAACCGTCATGTGTGGTCGATGTTGCTCTGTCTGATATTATCTGTGATCTTCTTTGACCGTCTGTTTTCCAACCTACCAGTTGGTCCTGCAATTGTCCGGAGAAGACCCATAAATGACAGCAGGGAAAACTGTTTAGGAATGTAAACTTTGAAAATAGTCTAAGCTGTTCTAATGTAATGATTTGTTGAACTCTGTTACATCTAGTGTTTTGAATGTTCTCGACACCATTGCCCTATGAAAGGCTAAAATTCGTTAAAAATAAGCAGAAAGGACGCCAACTGGAGAAATGATGATTCGGTCAGGGCACAGAAAAGCGGATGCGTCGGGCCGAACGAAAATGGCGCAATTGTCAGAGCTCAGGTCAGAAAAGAATTTACAGAGAGAAGTTAGTCACATGTACAACTCAATTTTAATGTAGTAGGACGGATTCATTTTCTGAATAATTGGAAAGCGGAAGTGAGTAACAATCGCTCCTGTTTGCCACAGTAAACAGATTTAACAAACCTCCAGACCAGTGTTGAATCATTTCACATCCAAGTGTAATGAGTTTGCATTATTCTTTAATGACAAAGTCGGGGCATTAAAATGCTAGCAATTCTTACAACGCAAAAAATCACCTCAAACCACCTACACAAATTAAGAGCTGATCACTTTGCACCTGTAACTGACAACACTGTCCAGGAAGATCATTCACAGCACTGAGTTCATCTACATGCTGCCGTCGATTCGATGTTACCCACCAGATTTCTAAAGTCTGTGCTTGAACAGTTTGTTAGCTACCACTCACTTAAACTACTCGTTAACATGTCGCTTCACATCTGAACATTCCAATGTCTTTGAAAACTGTGCGGTCATAAAGCTCTCCTAAAGAAGAGGCATGTCTTGATGCGCGGATAGATAGTGAGTAATTACCGCCCATCTCTAATCTGCATTTTGGGGCAAAGTCCTTGAAAAGGTTGTTTACGCAACGCTCACTGATTTCCTCTTAATAAACAACTCATTTGAAATGTTTTCCAGTCAGTTTTAGGACCTCATTCACAGCACTGAGACTGGCTTGTTGTCAAGGTGAACAAATGACATCACCTGAACACTGACGCGGAGAAAGCCTCATCTTAATTCTGTTAGATCTGAGTGCTGCTTTGACACTGTCGATCATTGGACCCTCTTACAGAGTCTAGAGGGACTGGGTGGGCATCACTGGCACTGCTCGTAAACTGGTTAAAGTCCCTATCTGGAAGACAGGAAGTTCTTTGTCGGAAATTGGTAACTGTGTCTCAGACCAGATGCCCTGACCTGATGGGGTGCCCAAGGGTTCAAATCCTGGGACCCCCTTCTGTTCAACTCTACATGCGCTGCCGTTAGGTCAGCTTGATTACGCCTCGAGAATGTGTCCTATCACAATTAAGGCAGACGACACTCAGATCTGTATGTTTCAACTGACGGCAGGTGAATATGGACCAGTGGATTCACTCCTGTCACTGCATCCAACAGATCAGTGTGTGGATGCAAACAACTTTCTCCAGCTGAACTCAGACAAGACTGAAATCATCGTCTTTGGCCCACAGAAACAAAGAAAATTGTTAACTGTCACCCTCCAGAGTCCTCGCTCTAAAAACGTACTACCAACTCAGTTAGAAATCTGGGGGTAATAATGGACTCAGATTTGAATTTTAACAGCCACGTCAAATCAAATAACATCAGCAGCTTTTACCATCTAAAAAACATTGCCAAAATCAAAAGCTATAGTGTCTAAACCAGACCTGGAGAGACTTATCATGCGTTTGTCTCTACGTAGATTAGACTACTGTAACGGCCTGCTCACTGGCCTCTCCAAACGAGCTGTAAAACAGCTGCAGTACAATCAGAACGCCGCTGCTCGGGTCCTGACTAGAACCAGGAAGTACGATCACATTAGTCCTGTGCTCAGGTCTCTGCAACTGGCTCCTCCTGTGGCTCAGAGAATAGACTTCAAGAGCAGCTCTGCTTGTATACAAGTTATCTCCATGGCCTAGCACCAAAGTACATCTCGGACCATGTTAGTGCCATATGAACCATCTCGGACTCTGAGGAATCTCAGGGACGCCTCCTGCTGGTGCCCAGAGTCAGGATAAACATGGGGAATGTGCGTTTCAGTTTTAATGCAGCTAAAATCTGGAACAGTCTTCCGGAGGATGTTGAGACAGGCCCGCTACTCTGGCAATGTTTCAAATCTAAACTAAAAACTGTTTTTGTTTGGCTGTGCATATGACTGAAATGCTTTTCTTTGCACTCTTCTCTTTTATGTCTTGAACTAAGATTGTGATTTCTGCCATGTTCTTGTGTGATTTTAATGCATTTTTTTCCTGTTGTGTGAAGCACTTTGAATTGCCTTTGTCCGTAGAATTGTGCTCTACAAATAAACTTGCCTTGCCTTGCCTTGCCTTGCTTGCTATCTAATGTAAGCCTTAGTCGATGTGCATGCTAAGCAAGAATGTTTTTAATGAAGGGGACAATGTTTGAATGTTGTTAAAAGCAATCTGTGTAAATTTAAGTTAAAGTAAAGACATATATTGCCTAATTTCTCGGACGAGTTTATGGATGGTAGTTTAAAAAAAAGAACTCAAACCAAAAGTTGTCGCATCTTTCATGTTTTACTTCCTCCTGATACAGACAGACTGCGGCTGCACGTGGCCCGGGGCCCGAGTTTGGACGGTTTAAGAGCCTCACACATCACAGGAGAAGAGCCTCTATTAAATGTGAAATCTTTCCACTCCAGAGAGACGAGGAAACCATCTCCCCCGCGGAAGAGAGCGCAGAGGGGAAGGAAGACCACGGGCGGGTGGATGGATGTCGGGTGATGAGTGTGGAAAGGCCTGGAGATGAAGTCAGGAGAGACAAGAGCGGGGGGGAAGGGGGGAAGAGGGGAAGGGGAGTAAAAAAGAGGGGGAGAGGGGGACAGACAGGGAGAGAGAGGGGGAGCGTAGAGGGGAGGAGGGAGAAAATAGGGGGAAGACAGGAGACAGAGAGCGAAGTGGAAGTGGAGAGAAGAGAGAGAAAGAGGGGAGGAGGGAGAGAGAAGACGGCGAACAGGATGAGAGAGAAGAGGGAGACGAGATGAGAGGAGGGGGAGAGAGGGGAAAGCAGGGAGAGCGAAGGATGAAGAGCATAAGAGAAGAAGAAGTGGGAAGGCAGGAGAGAAACTGGGAAAGAGAGACAGAAAAGGGAAGGCGCGAGAGAAGAGGGACAAATACAGGGGAGAGAGAAAAGACGGAGGTGTTTGGGAGGGGAGAAAGAGACAGAGGGAAGAAAAGAGAGGAGGGGGAGAAGAGAAACAAGGAGTGAGAGAGTAAAGGAGGAGGGAAAGGGAGAGAGGGGGAAGAAAAGAGAGGAGGGGAGAGAAGAAAAAACGGAGCGAGAGAGTAAAAGGAGGGGGAAAGCGGAGAGGAGGGGAGGAGAGCTGTCCGTTTGAAGACAAATCATCCACAAACACATGTAAACAGCCATGCCCAGGGCGAGAGAGAGCCGCGAGAGAGGCCTCTGGGGGGGAGAGGAGAGGAGGTGGGAGAGAGAGAGAGGGAGGGGGGGAGGGGGAGGGGGGAGTGGGCAGATGGAGGAAATGTTTGGATACAAGTGACAACCATCCATGAGACAGGAGGCAGGTCATACCCTCACTGCAGCTCCTGTCTCCTGATAAACAGCCCCTTTTTAAAGCGTCCGTCCCGTCCGCAGAGAGGCACAGTGCAGCCCCCCCGTCCAAATCGGGTCGGCGCTTATGAAATCCCACAGACCGCAGTTATTTGGATTATGAAACGTCCTCTTGAAAGAACAAAATATCTTGTTGTTGTTTTTTTAGAGAAAAATCGTGTTTGATGATTATTTTTGTAGTCTAGATTTAGTCAATAATTAGTCTAGTTTTAATTGACAAAAATGATATGTTAATGTAGTCGACTAAATTTGTTTCTATAATAGCTTTAGTCAACCAGAAAAGATATATTTTATTTCAGCATCGCTTCCAGGTTCACGTACAGATGTGTTTTTTGGACTTTGACTTTGTTTTTGCTCTGGGAATGAAAAGTGAACCTTGGATCTAGTCTCCACTTGTCCCTTTTATTCATTTATTTGTTATCATTGTGACAAAACTATTAGTACTTTAATTGACCAAAATATCTACTTTTAGTCATAGTTTTAGTAGACAAAAATGCATGTCATTTTAGTCATGGGTCAAGATTACTTTTACATGTGACAATATATTTAAGTGGAGGAAATTCACACTTGTAGTCAGACCTCTGCCAACATGTTCAGCCGTTCATATTTCCGTCTTATCTCAAATATCAACGCTCCTGGTGTGGTTTAAAATGCGCACGAAACATATCTATCAAATCTAATCATAGTTGCAATACGTGAAAAATTCCCCCATTTCAGGAATAGTAACAAATATGATTGTTAAAGTGGAGCTGATAAATCTGATAATAATCGATACTACGTCATTGTTATTTGGATAATCAATAACAGTTCTTGTTCAGGTCACAACGTAATCGTCCAAACTAAGAAAAAAAAAAAAGAGCCTAATTTCCTAGTGTGATGTCATCAATTACAAACAGGAAGTGACATTCTAAAAGAAAAAAAAAGAGCTATTCTGAGATAATTTTTTTTATAATTTTAGCAACATTTTAAATATATAAAATGTAACTGCATTTTGGTTCAGTGAGTCATTCAACCTGTCAGAGGCACTTTCAGACCACATTTTAAACTTGTTAAGCCCCTGGAACACTCCTCCAACGCTCCGCTCCGGAACCTTCTTAAAGTGCCCCGGCCCCCCAGGGACTCTTTTGGCCGGAACACCTAAGAGGCCGGACCACATTTATCAGTCAATTATCTCACACGCTTATATCATTTATCTTTTTCGTCACACGTAGCTTCTGCACAAAACATACATTTTCAATAAACATTTTAAAACTTTGCGGTTGTTCAATTGTGTCTGATGAAACAGAAAGCGCCCATGGGATTTGCGTCTTCAGTTTTTGCTCAATCGCAAACAAAAACATCTTTCAAAGTTCACAATCATTCAATTAAAGGGGTTTTGATTCCCCAAAACTGTCTTGGAAAATTTACATTCAGCGTTCAGGCGTGACGTGAGCGGGATCTCCTCTCCACAGATCTGACCCGTAAACTTGGCTGGATCACGTTGTCCGCTTGTCGGAATGGGGAAAGACACATTTAATGCCATAGTGTGGAGCATTCTAGGCAAAGTAAAAACAGAGACAAGCAAGTGGTAAAACATTTAAATAAGTAAATTAAAATGAAATAAATAAAATAAAATAAAATAAAATAAAATAAAATAAAATAAAATAAAATAAATAAAATAAATAAAATAAATAAAATAAATAAAATAAATAAAATAAATAAAATAAATAAAATGTATTAAATAAATAAAATAAATAAATATTTGCTGATGTCCATCCATCCATCCATCTTCTTCCGCTTTATCCGCGGCCGGGTCGCGGGGGCAGCAGTCTAAGCAGGGACTCCCAGACTTCCTTATCCCCAGACACTTCCTCCAACTCCTCCGGGGGGATCCCGAGGCCGTTCCCAGGCCAGCCGAGAGACATAGTCCCTCCAGCGTGTCCTGGGTCTTCCCCGGGGCCTCCTCCCGGTGGGACATGCCCGAAACACCTCCCTAGGGAGGCGTCCAGGAGGCATCCGGAACAGATGCCCGAGCCACCTCAGCTGGCTCCTCTCAACGTGGAGGAGCAGCGGCTCTACTCCGAGCTCCTCCCGCCGTGACTGAGCTCCTCACCCTATCTCTAAGGAGCGCCCAGCCACCTGCGGAGGAGAACTCATTTCGACCGCTTGTATCCGATCTTGTCCTTTCGGTCACTACCCAAAGCTCATGACCATAGGTGAGGGTAGGAACGTAGATTGACCGTAAATCGAGAGCTTTGTCTTTCGGCTCAGCTCCTTCTTTACCACAACGGTCCGATGCAGCGACCGCATCACTGCAGACGCTGCACTGATCTGCCTCAATCTCACGCTCCATCCTTCCCTCACTCGTGAACAAGACCCCGAGATACTTAAACTCCTCCACTTGGGCAAGGACTCCCACCCACCCGGAAGAGGGCAAGCCACCTTTTTCCGGTCGAGAACCATGGCCTCAGATTTGGAGGTGCTGATTCTCATCCCAGCTGCTTCACACTCGGCTGCAAACCGTCCCAGTGCATGTTGCAGGTCCAGGTTTGATGGAGCCATCAGGACAACATCATCTGCAAAAACAGCAGAGATGAGATCCTGTGTTCTCCAAACCAGACCCCCTCCGACCCCTGACTTGCACCTAGAAATTCTGTCTATAAAAACAAGGAATTAGAAACCGGTTGACAAAGGGCAGCCCTGCGGAGTCCAAACACGCACTGGGAACAGGTCTGACTTACTGCCGGGCAATGCGAACACAGCTCCTGCCCCGTCATACAGGGACCGGACAGCCCTGAGCAAAGGGCCCCGGACCCCGTACTCCCGCAGCACCCCCCAAAGGGCACCCCGTGGGACACAGTCGAAAGCCTTCTCCAGATCCACAAAGCACATGTGGACTGGTTGGGCAAACTCCCATGAACCCTCGAGCACCCTATGGAGAGTATAGAGCTGGTCCAGTGTTCCACGACCAGGACGGAAAACCACTCTGCTCCTCCTGAATCCGAGGTTCGACTACCGGTCGAATTTCTCCTCTCCAGTACCCTGGAATAGACCTTACCAGGGAGGCTGAGGAGTGTGATCCCTCTATAGTTGGAGCACACCCTCCGGTCCCCCTTCTTTGAACAGAGGGACCACCACCCCGGTCTGCCAGTCCAGAGGAGCACCGACCCGACCGCCACGCGATGTTGCAGAGGCGTGTTCAACCAAGACAGTCCTGTAACATTCAGAGACTTTAGGTACTCGCGGGCGTATCTCATCCACCCCCGGAGCTCTGCCACCGAGGAGTTTGCCAACAACCTCAGTGACTTCGGCTTGGGTGATGAATGGAGTCAGCCTCCGAGTCCTCAGTCTCTACTTCCTCTTCGGAAGACATGACAGTGGGATTTAGGAGGTCCTCAAAGTACTCCTCTTCCACCGCCCGACGGACATCCCCAGTCGAGGTTAGCAGGTCCCCACCCGCACCGTAAACGGTGTTTCCACACTGCTTCCCCCTCCTGAGGCGCCGGACGGTTTGCCAGAATTTCTTTGGGCCCGACCAGTAGTCCTCCTCCATGGCCTCCCCGAACTCCTCCCAGACCCGGGTTTTTGCCTCTGCGACAGCACGAGCTGCGGCACGCCTGGCCCGCCGATACCCGTCAACGGCCTCAGGAGTCCCACAAGCCAAAGAGGCCTGATAGGCCTCCTTCTTCCGCCTGACTGCATCCCTTACTTCCGGTGTCCACCACCGGGTTGGGGGTTGCCGCCGCGACAGGCACCTGAGACCTTGCGACCACAGCTCCGAGCAGCCGCCATTGACAATGGAGGTCGAGAACATGGTCCACTCGGACTCAATGTCCTCAGCCTCCCCCGGGATTTGGGAGAAGCTCTCCCGGAGGTGTGAATTTGAAGACACTGCTGACAGCGGCTCCGCAAGACGTTCCCAACAGACCCTCACTATACGCTTGGCCTGCCAAGTCTGTCCGGCTTCCTCCGCCGCCAGCGGATCCAACTCACCACCAGGTGGTGGTCGGTTGACAGCTCCGCCCCTCTCTTCACCCGAGTGTCCAAGACACGCGGCCGGAGGTCAGATGACACGACAACAAAGTCGATCATTGACCTCCGGCCTAGGTGTCCTGGTGCCACGTGCACTGGTGGACACCCTTGTGCTTGAACATGGTGTTCGTTATGGACAGTCCGTGACTAGCACAGAAGTCCAATAACTGAACACCGCTCGGGTTCAGAATAGGGTAGGGGGGTTCCAAAATCAGGGGCGTGTGCGTCAAACTTCCAACAGTCGGGACAGGGTTGGGGTTCACCCCTCCCAGTGTCAGCGTGCCCATCCCAGTAGAACAACGGAGTCCCTGGTCGGTGCACTGTCCCAGTACCCCTCCAGGGACTCCAAGAAGTCCGGGTACTCTGCACCGTTGTTCGGCCCGTAGGCCAACACCACAGTAAGAGACCTGTCCCCAACCCGAAGGCGCGGACCCTCTGTTCACTGGGGTAACTCCAACACATGGCGGCTGAGCTGTGGGGCAATAAGCAAGCCCACGCCAGCCCGCCGCCTCTCCCCGCAGGCAACACCAGAGAAGTGGAGCGTCCAGCCCCTCTCGAGAGGATGGGTTCCAGTGCCCAAACTGTGCGTGGAGGTGAGGCCGACTATATCTAGTCGGAACCCGTTCAAGCTCCCGCACAAGCTCAGGCTCTTTCCCCCCCACGCGAGGTGACGTTCCATGTCCCAGAGTTAGTCTCTGTGTTCGGGGATCCGGTCGTCGAGGCCCTGCCTTCGACTGCCGCCCAGATCCCTCTGCACCAGCCCCTTACGGATCCTCCTGCAGGTGGTGGGTCCACGGGAAGATCTTCTCTCCCCCTCCTTCCTCCCTCTTCTCTCTCTTGTCTTCATCTTCTCTCTCCCTCCGTTCTCCCCTCTTCTCTCTCTTGTCTTCATCTTCTTCTCTCCTCCTTCCTCCCCTCTTCTCTCTCTTGTCTTCATCTTCTCTCTCCCTCCTTCCTCTCCTCTTCTCTCGTTTACCATACAGTAAACAAGGGGCAAAATCCAACAAAATGTCACAATAGTTATGATTCGACAAATAATAATACCTGGTAACACCTTTTTATTTTGTTAAATGATAGTTTAAACTGTCAGAACAATTTAGCTATTTTTAATGAAATGTCGCTTTTTGATTACTCAGATTTAGTTTAAAGATCATTGCTCTTTTTTACTGCATTTTGAAGTAATTATATAACTATATCTATCTATCTATCACTTAACACAGCTTGCTTCTGGGCCTTCATTGATGCCTTTTATTGAGTTATTTTGAAGAGAAAGGGACGAAGATGCATTGATATAGTTCAGAAAATTCAACAGACGCATTCTTAGAACACCAGAAATGTATGAATCCAGCAAATATCAACTGTTTAGATCTCAGATTTCACGTTTTCTCAATAAAAATGTAGAATTATTTTATTATCACGTAGCCAAAAAGGTGGTAGAATTGACAGTTTGACTTTGACTGTTGTAATGCAGGTGTGTTGACCTGGTTTATAACATGTCTGAAATGACATGAAACAAAAACTGTACAACTGTTTTCTCTCTCAGTATGAAAAACAAAAGTGATTTTTTCTTGCCGCAATTATTCAACCCAAAAAAACGTCATCGTCGTCAAATTATTCCTACGTTTCAAATCCTTTCAAACTGACAAGTTTGTGAAGCCAGTGCCGTCACAACTGATGATACGGTTCAACATTTGTGGATCGTAAGTTTGGTCATTCCATGCAAAAGCGTAATACTGGCTCTGCTCGCTGTTCAATTATCACATTACCAAATTTTTTATATTGTGAACACACCTATTATTTGTTTCTTTAAGATTCGCTTGCCGTCAGAGTGAATCAAGACGTAAAACAAACCAGACACGCGCAAAGACACAACAACACCACTCCGAGCAACAAGAAGGATAAACAATCAAGAATAAATTCATTGATACAAATTGAACTCAAAATATGATTGAGCTGCTCTAATGCTTTTATCCTTCTCAGTCGGCTGCTGTCTCTGGTTTCTGTGGCCGTTCGTTTCTATCTGTCCGTCATGTCTCCGTTCTCCGCCTCTCACTGCAAAAAAAAAGAAAAAAAGAAAAAAGGTGGATAAAATGGTTAAAAATGTAATTTGCCTGTTTTTTTATTTATAATTTTTTTTTTTTTTTTATTTGGTAGATTTTAGGAAAATTTCAGTGCACTTTTTCCTATAAGTAAATTGCACTTAATAAGTCATAAAATATGACTTCAGGATAGAGTTGGGCGAAGGAAATTCTCAACCTGCAGCTCCAGTCTAAGAGCGCAGATATTTCATCCTACTCTGGGCGGCGGGAGTAAACTAAAATAAATGATTCCAAAACCACATGTTTTACTGAAATTAGAGTTTGAAACCGTTGGATCTTGTGACTAACTGTGCGGCCCATACTGCTTGACGGACAGAACATGTAGCTTAAAAACTGGAGGGAAAAAAATTATAAAATGAAAATACAGAAATAAGTTGTAATCCAAATGTAAAAAAAATACAACTAAATTAAATGTTGAGTACAAATAAATGTATCATGTTATATTTTTGTTATCTCCATTAAAAAAAAGAAAAGCCTAGTAATTTATGCATTAATCGAAATCAATAATTTACATTCAATAATTAGCGAGATTGCATATTATTATAGTTAAAGTCAGTAAAAAGTCATATAATCATATAAAAATCGACTTATAGTAAAAATATTGAAGTGCCTGTTTAAAAATGTACTTTCTGGATAAAAAAAATAAATAAAAAATAGTAATAATAATTACTTTCAGACTACAAAAGTAAAAGTGTATCACGCTGATTTTTGCTAACTACTTAATTGAATTGTTTCGATTTTTTACTCTCTAAATCTTCAATAAAGTTCTTTTTACTTTAAAGTCCGAAAATGTAGTGTAGTAGAAAGTACATATACATGCTCTTGAATATAGTGAAGTAAAAGTGAAAAGTATCCACTGTAAGTAAAGTTAAACATTTTACTTACATTTACTTTTGTACTTTATTACTTTCCACCACTATCAATAACATATAATACAATATTTAATAGGTTACTTCATGCATTAGTTAAAGGTCAATCATTAAATCTTTGAGTGCAGTAATAATCAATCTAGAAATGCCATTTTAACCACGTTTGTGTGTTTTTTGTGTTTCCTAACTTATTAATGAAATAAATCGGAACGCGTTAAAGCTCCCCAAATCAATATTCTGCATTGAAGTCATCCATGTTTTGCCGCGCTCTCTTGGCCGATCCCCGCAGTGTTGTGCTAACAGGATCATTAGTCCTGCTTGACGCGTTTGACAGCTTTAATCCTTCTAAATGGCGACCACATGCCTCCTCTCAGACGCCCGGGGCTAGACTCACACTCCGCTCTCCTCCTGCTCCAAAACGCACAAAACACAGCAATAACACACTGTCACAAATACAATTCAGCGTCCGGTTCAATCCAAGCAGAAGGCAGGAGAGAAAACATGAAATATGACTAACTCTGATGACCCGGAGGCTGTTTGAGTGCATTTATTTTGGGTTTAGAGATTGCAGAAAAAGTGCCAGTTCTTAAGAAAGAGAAAATATCAGCCGGTCCCTTTCTCCAAAACCTACGATTCAAGTTAGAAATCTGGGGGTAATAATAGACTCTTGAACTTTAACGGCCACGTCAAATCAATCAGCTTTATAACCATTTAAAAAACATTGCCAAAACCAGACTTATGCATGTATTTGCCTCTCCAAACTGACGGTACAAAAGTAAAATGACTGTACTTAAGTAAAATGGAACAGTATGTAAGATTATGATTTCAAATTTCATGAACTTCTGTGTCCACATAGTTTATGTTGTAATCGGTATTTTGTGAAGCTCACACGGGTCTCTCATTTTGTTGCCAGGTTTTAGGGTAACAAACCTGGTTCAAACCTAAGCTCAGTCCTGAACCAGTGCCAGTGCAGCCTGTGAATCCCTTGTGTCTCTCGTGATTGTTCCTTTTTTAAATCGGTGGAAGCGCAGGCGACACACCAGGCCCGAGTAGTTCGAGTTTAGCTGCGCCTCGTCTGGATGATCGACGCGGAGAGTTGAAGGGTCAGTGAGAGCGCAGGAAAAAAAGTAGGGTTAAACAGGAAACTCAAACGTTGAGCGACACCGATCGGATCTGCACAGGTCTTTGTCATCCCGAACGCGCCCAGAGTATCTTTAGGTCATTTTGACACTGGATACTTTTTACTGCACTTCATTTGAGAACAGGAATCCATACTTTCGACTGCGTTACATTTTTTGAACTGGAGTGAAAAGTCGAAGCAGTTTTGATATGGTTTGAGGGGTTATTTGCAACAATGTTCACTGTGACGTTCTACCTTAAAGTTTTGAGTTCAAGGCCCAGCTTCGAGCAAACATAAAATAATAGATAGTAGAAAAAATAAGTTGTTGGATAAAATTGTCTTTATCAAAACCACCACATTGAACACTTGAACTGTTCTGAAAATCTGTGTGAAATACTAAAATCGATTTTATATTACTTATACTTTTACTTTACTAACATCCAGAACGCTGCTGCTCGGGTCCTGACTAGAACCAGGAAGTGCGATCACATCAGCCCCGTGCTCAGGTCTCTGCGCCGGCTTCAGCCTCAGAGTCAGCAGCTCTGATTGGTGTTGAGTAACAGTACCGCAAACCTTGCAGTGCGGATGAGTGTGGAGCATGGTAATTACCTTATAAGGACATCTGTTTCCGTGCAGAAGAATCACAGGAAGTGGTGTGATTGAATGTTACTGAGAAATGAAATGAAACAGCTGACCTATACGTTTATTTAAAGACAGGCCTATGGCAATGTCCAAATCCAGGCCCAAACTCATAACCTGTGCGTACGACTGAAAACATTTGATATGCACTCCACTTTTCAGCTATTGAAATTTGTCTATAATCTGACGATAAAATATGATCTATCCTAGTTTGCCTGCAGATTATAAAACCTCTTCGACCAATGTAAGTGTGTCTTCTTCATTTGAATACACCTTGTTTTGCTGATTATCAAATTCGGTGTAATTTCAAATGAGTTTTGTGACATTCGGCTGAAGAAAATCAAGTCGCTATGTTCTGTGCAACTTTTGTGTTAGTTGAAGTTAACGTTGAAGACAATTTCCGACTCACGCAGTATTAGATATAACAAAATATTGACGGTAGCTTTAAAAAGATGCTAGATGCATTTTTTGGACACACAAATTTAACCTACAATAACTAGACTATGTTATATAATTAATAGATGAATTAAGATGAATGATTTTAAAGTTTCATTTTCTTGATTATTTAGCTTCGTCGTGCTTTGTGAATAAGATTATAAATAGTCAAGTCATATTTTTACTTTAATTTAAGCAGAAAGAAAAACACAAAGTAAACAAGGCTACTCTAGTGCTTCTTTAGGCCCAGATCTACTAGTTTTCAGCTCTGGATCTGCGCTGTCGGCACGGGGCCCCGGAGTGGAAAGGACAGTTTTGTATTCGATGGTAAAACAGCAATGGAGCTCCACAGGGCCGTACAGCGAGCAGGGGCCACTAGAGGACGTGGTTCCCAGCCACCAGAGATTTCAGGGGGCCCCTTTAGCTTTGTCTGATCAGAAGGTCAAGTCATCAAAATAATAATTTATGCAAATTAAGCAGTAAAAATCCCAAATAAATGATTGCAAAACGGTTATGGGGAAAAAAACACCACAATTCCTATTTCTTTGTCTGAAATAAATGGTTGTTACTAATCATTTTTATCATTTGATGTATTTGTGGGGGCTGAAGTTTTAGACAGTGGGGCTTCTGATGGTTTGATCAGACGCAGTCACGGCAGGGATCCGTTGTACCAGATACAAACTGAAAATGGATTCACAGATTTACACTACATTTGAAGGCCTACATTTGAAAACATTTGTAAGAACATGTCTTCTCTCAGCAGCTGTGTTGTTGTGAGTCCAAGTTATGGCCACTGCTGCGTCCGGTAAGGTCAACAATATAAAACATATGTTTTACATCTTTTCCATTTTCATTCATGTTAATATTTGTTTGTTCATTAAAAGATGATGGAAGACACAGTCCAGATTGGGCGCGTCCTGACTGTAAGTCACATGCATCACATGCAAATGCTTCTCATCTTCAAACACATTGATATGTAACACACTAACAGTCCTACAGTTGCCTACAGTCCTACCACTATTGCGCACTAGTTTATTTTCAGATGTTATTTATGTGACTCTTCACCATGAGTGAAAATGCCCTCTCTGGTGATTATAAGGGAACTTTATGGTTCTCTAACAAATGTGTCTTTATGTATTTTACTCATCTTTCCATGGCACTGACAATTGAACACCATTACAAAATGGCAGGATCAATATTTAGAAGGGCTGTGCAATTAATGAATGAATTAAAGCGAATTAATCAGATTTGATTTGAAATGAAGATGAGGTGATTTTTAATGGTCAAGGATCATCTTGGGTCTTTTTGCTGATGGAGGTGGTTATGAGCAGAGTTCAGACTTTGGAGGAATACATTTGACTATTTTTTGTGTTAAATGGCACTGAAAGGTCTGTATTGTTTATGTTCCAAAAAGTAATGTTTAGTTAGCATTTTTTTTGTAAAACAAAAGAAAGTTGAATGGAAGATTAACAATCTGGGGATTAGGGATGGTTTTGACACAGCCTTTTTGTGTATCTACAAAAATAACTTTTTTTTCCCCAGTTTCTGTACAAAAGGTGATTCTTTTGGGAAACAGCTGGAGGCAGAGGAGCTCAGTGGGGAACCTCATTTTGGGAAAGACTGTGTTTGATACAGAGACAGAACCTCAGCAGTTCCAAATATGTACAGAAGATCTACATAATACGCACATCGCAGTGATCAACTCTCCGGACCTGCTCCAGCCCGACCTCGCTGCAAACAGACTCACAGAGTTGGTCACAGAGACAGTGGCTGCCTCCGCCCCTGGTCCTCATGTGTTCCTGCCGGTTCTACAGCCTGAAGACTTCACCGAACCACAGAAAAGCAGACTGCAGTCAGTCCTGGAGATGTTCAGTGAGCAGGCCTTCCGTCATGCACTGCTGCTGATATCCACACCTCGAGCGGGGACCACAGGGTGTATGCAAAAGAAACAGCCACAATTACAAGACATGATTCAATTCTGCCAATATAGATATATTTGTTGCTTCGACCTGGATAAGGAAGAGTTGATGACACGTCTGGGACAACTGATGAAAGAAAACAATGAAGAACATGTAGTTTTGAAATATGGCAATATTTCAAAACTACATGTTTTGAAATATAGCCATATTTCAAAACATGGCTATATGTTTTGAAATATAGCCATGTTACCGGTGTTGGTAAGTGACTTTTAAAAGTCACTTACCAACACCGTGGTAAGTGACTTTTAAAATCACCTTTTGATTTTAGCATCAATGCCAGTATAATTTACAAGGAAAATGAAAATTGGTAATGAATCATTGTTTTCATTATGATTGAATATTATAATACAGATTATATGTTTATAATAAGGTTCAGTTGACTTTATTAGGAATCAATTGTATGATATTTATAATAATATTAGAAATAAATTTAAATGGTATACTTTTTTTGTTTTGATTCACAAGACAAATTACAATTAAATGATTTGGTCAGTAGGTTAGTCCAAGTTTTTTAAACCAGGTAAACTGGGGTAGTGATAGACGGGGGGTTGTTTGTGACAAAAAGGGCACACTGGGCCCAGCAGAAAAACACAGAATGAAGAAAAACTAAAAAAAGATAACCACCACCACCAGGGGTCACCGGTGCACCCAACGTGGCACCTCAGCTCCTGAAACAAAATAAGGTTTTGTAGATCTAACCACAATAACAGCATTAACAGTTATATTTTTAACAAATACATTAATAATAATAATTCAAGAACATTATATTCCCCTTGTTATGTTCTTTAAACAGACCATGGTATGTTGTCCAAGCAGTCATATCCAACAGCCTTGAACAAGACTAAGTGCGAGAGGAAAGACAGAAGGCATGCTAGTAGCTAATCTCCACACTGGATATAAATTGTGAAGTCATAGTGATGTTTCAGCCTGGAGGATTACCCCTGCTGCCTCACCCGCGTTACCTTCACCCTGCTCTGCTCTGATAGGCCGAGCTGAGCCTACTTGTTTTAAACCCAGCCCTTTACCTCTCCATTCAGGTGTTCCGCTCACGCAGCCCTCCTCCACTCCAGCACCAGCTTTGTCACTTAGCACCATATTTAGTCTAATCTTCTTTCAGGTTTTCAGTTTCTAGGCTCCGGGGGAAGATCCCCATCATATCCTGCTCTGCACCTTCTGTATTGCTCATCATTCCCTGCCGAGGTCTAAGCGCCAAACCTAATATATGTAACCATTCCATTTGCTATCTTCCAATACATATTGCCTTAATTTAAGTCTCTCCAGGATTAAATGCATTTGTCATTATACCTGCAAGTTGTAGGACGAAAAGATGTGGTCAGATTGATGGTTAGTCCTGAGCTGGTGTGACTCTATGCATGTATTCGGAGGTTGGGGGACGGGGGCGTTAAAATTACTATAGTATAAAATAAAAATAAAAATAAAAATAGGCATTGCTATGTACACAAGTTTACACTTAAGTTTAAAGTTGTAGTGCAGAAAGTGACAGTGCAGTGAGTGATGAATAGTTGCAGTTAAAGTGACAGGTGTTTAGAAGTGTTCATGAGTCTAATGGCCGAGGGAAAGAAACTCTTCTTGTGGCGGAAGGTTCTGGTCCGGATGGACCGTAGCCTCCTGCCTGAGGGGAGTGGTTCAAATAGTCCATGTCCAGGGTGAGAAGGGTCAGCTGTGATCCGACCTGCTCGTCCCAGAGCCCTGGAGACGACGTACAGGTCCTGCAGAGATGGAATCTGCAGCCGATCACCTTCTCCCAGAACGCACAATGCGCTGTAGTCTCTGTTTGTCCCTGGCTGTGGCTCCAGCAGAGGGCGCTGTAGTTCTCTGTTTGTCCCTGACTGTGGCTCCAGCGTACCACACGGTGATGGAGGAGGTGAGGATGGACTCAATGATGGCCGTGTAAAACTGCACCATCATCTGCACTGGCAGCATGGCTTTCCTCAGCTGCCGCAGGAAGTACATCTCTCTGGGCCTTCTTGATGAAGGAGCTGATGGTGGGCTCCCACTTGAGGTCCTGGATGATGGTGGTGCCAGGAAGCGGAAGGAGTCCACGGTGGTGATGGGGGAGTCTGTCATGACGAGGGGGGCTGGGGGGCTGTGACTTTCCTGAAGTCCACGATCATCTCCACTGTCTTCTGGGCGTTGAACTCCAGATTGTTACCGCTGCACCAGGACACCAGCCGATCCACCTCCCTCCTGTAGACAGACTCATCCCCGTCCGAGATGAGCCCGATGAGGGTGGTGTCGTCCGCAAACTTGATCAGTTTTACGGCGTCGTGGCTGGAGGTGCAGCAGTTTGTGTACAGGGAGAAGAGCAGAGGAGAAAGTACACAGCCCTGTGGGGCTCCTGTGCTGATAGTCTGAGTGTCTGAGACATTCTTCCCCAGCCGCACGCACTGCCTCCGATCCGTCAGGATCCACCTGCAGGTGGAGTCAGGCACGTTGAGCTGGGAGAGCTTGTCCTCGAGCAGAGCAGGGAGGATGGTGTTGAAAGCAGAACCTTCCAGCTGAGAGGCGCCCACCACTCAGTCACTGTGCCAAGTTTTGCCCGTAGGAGCTTCTGATGGTTCTCATATAGACCCTTCCAGGAGTGAGGCAGCCTGGTACATGTGTAATCATTCTATCCCATTCATTTGAAAGCATTTGGGCAGCAAATAAAACACTTTAAATATTACGATATATGTAGACAGCGCAGACACATGGTTGCTGATTACATTCATTACATTTGGAAATTAATAATAACTATTAATAAATCTAACTTCAACCTTCATTTTCGAAAGTTGACTCATTACTATGTGTGGTGCTTGGTGAAACAAAAACTATAAAATCATATCCATCTGATTTTGTTCATATTTGTGTATTTTTGTCCGCATGCAATTGTATTACATTATTTTTAGTTTATTCTATATAAATGTTTTTGTTATTTGGTTACCTAACTTTTTTCTCTTCTTTTTAGAAAACCCGCCACATGAACAAGGACAATGTAAGTTTAATGTAAAACTCAAGTACAATCATCCCAATCCCAACCCTTTTATAATTTTGTCACTTTTGCTATAGCACAATGTTTCAGAATTATATTGCTTGGAAAAAATGAAGACACAAAGCAAGCTTTGATTAACAAATTCACTGGAAACAAATCAAAAGGGCGTTTTAAAGAAGGCATCAAATCACAGAAGACCAAAAATAAAGTGGAAGAATTCAAAGGAAATTGGAGAGGGAACGAAATAAAAGACCTCAAATCTGTTCAGTCAGCCTGGGGCAGCTGTGAGAGAAGAGATGAAGAGATGTGTGTCCTTGTGTTCACCAGGACCAAATGTGCTGCTGCTGTTAGTGAAGCCTTCAGACTTCAATGAAGACAACATGAAAACACTGAGGTTCATCCTGAGTCTGTTAGGACCTGATGTTTTTAAACACTCAATGGTTGTCCTCGGAGACAAAAGGAGCAAAAAACACCTACAATGTGTTGATGACCTCATTTCAGATTGTGAGAATCGAAGCTATAGCATGGATAAAATAAACTGTGATGAGTTTATGGAGGAAATTGAGAATATACTTAAAAGAAATATAGGGTCCTATGTTAGTCTAAGTATAGACAACAAGTCAGACCAAAAACCAACAAGGCTGTCTCTGAACCTGGTTCTGTGTGGAAGTAGAGAAGCAGAGAAGACCTCAGCAGTGAAGTCCATTTTAGGGCGAGCAGAGCTCCCTGCAGCGAGCAGTCCAGGACACTGTGTTCACCATCAGGGAGAGGTGGGTGGGCACTGGGTGTCTCTGGTGGAGCTGCCCACTCTGTTTGGAAAACCTCTGCAGGCAGTGATGCAGCAGTGCCTCCACTGCATCTCCCTCTGTGCTCCTGAGGGCGTCCATGCCTTCATCCTGGTCCTGCCGCTGGGTTCTCTCTCCGACGAAGACAAGGCTGAGTTTAAGATCATCCAGGACACACTCAGCTCTCGAGTCCTTCTCTTTACAATGATTCTGGTCACTGTGGACTCAGACACCGCTGGTCCAGCTGACAGAGGAGACAGAGACCTCCAGGAGTTCTCTCAGAACTGTGGAGTAGGATATCTTGTGTTCAACACCAGGAACCAACAGCACGTCTCTGAGCTGTTGGAGTCTGTACAGAGACAAATGGCCAAGAATAAACCTCACAGCTTCACAACAGAAATGTTTTTGGAAGGACAAATGCAGAACTACATTGAACTTCACAAAGAACTTGAAAGCATTAAAACAGGACAGAGGATCACATGTAAGTACATAAGCATTTTCTCTGCTTTAACAAGCTTGAAAAAAAAATAAGATGATTGTTTTCTTAAAAAAAAAAAACTAAGATGTGTTCTTTTGACTGGACAGATACAGAATCTTGATTGATAACATTTGTACCTAAAATCATGTTGAATATTGAAATGCTTACACTGAAAGTAATTTGCTTCTATAATATATCTTGTATGTTTGCAGGTGAGGAAAAGCAGAGTAATGATTGTCTCCGGATTGTGTTGATTGGGAAAACCGGTAGTGGAAAGAATTCTTCAGGAAACACCATCCTGGGAAGAAAGGTGTATAACTCTGAATCAAGTCAAATATCAGTCACGAGAAGTTGTGAAAAAGCAAAGAGAAAGAGAAAGAGAGAAGGAGCAGAGAGATGCAGATGATAGAGAGAGGAAGGCCGAAGAAGAACAAAATCGCAGGGAATGGGAACAAAAACGTCGTGACTTGGAAGAAAAAATAAAGTCAGAAGAAGAGTCCAAAGAAACGATTGATCGAAAATTACAGGAAATGAGCAAACAAATGGAAAATGAAAAAAAGCACTGGGAAAATGAAAGAGCAATTTGGTGGGAAAAACGAAATAAAGAAGAGGAAAGGAGACGACAGGAAGAGGAACAAAAAATCCAAAAACTCCAAGACGAGTACAATGAACAACGAGAAAAAGATAGAGATAAAAGAGAAGAGGAAGATCGGATTAGGCAAGAGCAAGAGGAGAAAGAGAGACAGAAATTGGAGGAGAAACACCAAAAACAAGTTGAGGAATTACAGAAAACATTTGAGGAGGAAGCCCGGAAAAAAGCTGAAGAGTTCAATGACTTTAAAAACAAAAAAGAGGCAGAAAAAGAAACCTTATTAAATCAACATATAGTGGAAGTGGAAAGACATGTATGAAGATGAAAAAACTGACATGCGTAAGAACTTTGATTCAACCCTGAGTGAGCAAGAGATGTCCCTCAGAGAGGACATCACCAAATTACAGTGCGATCACGAACAAGAAATGGGAGACATTGTTGTATTACTTTTGACTCAAAAGAAAGCCAACAAGGAAAAGATACGCACGCTAAAGAAAAGTCACAGAAAACAATTAAAGAAATTGGAAGAAGACAATAAATCTAAATTCAAGATGAAAGAGAAGGATGAAATAACACAGTTAAAAAAGGAACAACAACTTGAAAGGGACAAATTGGCTCTTGAAATTAAAAAGAATGAAAAGCTGAAGGAGACGAGAGCCAAGATGCGCCTCCAACATGAAATGGATATTAATGAGTTAAAAAGGAAACTTTTAGAAGAACAAATGCAAGACTTAAAGACAGACACAACTAAACTAAAGAAAAAGCAAGAGGCGGAATTGGCTGAATATACACAAGAGCTTCTGGAGGACAATGAGAAAATGGAGAAAAAACTGATGGAAGATCTGAACACAAAACATGTGCAAGAAAAGGAAGAGCTAGAGAAGAGGGTTCAAGCCGAAAGTGGAGTTTGCAGAGAGGAGCTCGAAGAACTAAAACGAGAACTAGACAGAAAACATAAGAATAAAATAAAAGAGTTAAAAGAGAAACTTTTGATCCCGGAGGAAAAGTCATGTACAGTTGGATGACTTTATACAGATATTGTTTCAAGTTTGTAAGACGCTGGGTATCATTTTAAAGGCACATTATGTAACTTTTGCAGTGGTTACATAATGCCTCTGTAAAGGACACTTACTCAGAATTGTATTTTGATTTGATTGATCCATGTTTGAGTCATCTACCCCCTATCTCCACCTACTTTGTCCTTGTGCTGCATTCATGTAATCCTGTGGTGCCCGGGTTTCTGAGATCATGTGTTGGATATGTTGCCTTTATGTTCTTTTATGTGAGAAAATCGTCATTTTGATGTCATCAATAATACAACCCTTGAGTCTCCTCTCATGAGAGAATGGACTACAGCTAATCAGTGAGATTTGTTAACATTCTCAAAAGTTAGATGTTCGTTGTTAAGGAAAATATTATACCATTTTTACTTTGGCTATCTAATGTTACATCCTACTCAAACAATAGAATCAGGTCTTTCTGTCAAACGGAATGTAAACTATAACACAAAAAACACAAAAAATGTCTCCTGGAAATGTATTTAAAAATGATATTTTACTTGCCAGTGAATGTCCTGTGTATGGCCGAAAGTGTATTTTTCCAAAATGTTTTGTGACATAATGATCTTGTTTTCTGATCAATTTAGCCAAATCCCCATCCACTGCAGCCCTTTTTGGATTATAGACAGATTATACTTCTGTTTGTGATTTTATTCATGCCATTATAAGTTTTTTTTTTAAAGCTTTATTAGCTTAGAGTAAGCCAACAATTACGTGTTCTATTATAAACACTTTGAGATGATTGTAAATAATAAAAAAAAATGTTTTTATTGTTCTCATCCATGACAATTTTTTTCACATTTCACATGACGGCACAAACGAGAAAGATATAGTGAGATGAGTATAGATGTGTTCAGACTATCCAAACAACTCACAGATTTTTTTTTAAATATAAACTTGCATAAATTATCAAAATATCTGAAAGTAATATATATATGTATTAAAAGTCCTTTATTTAATAGAAGGACGCAAGGCAAGGCAAGTTTATTTGTAGAACACAATTCGTACACAAGGCAATTCAAAGTGCTTCACACAACAGGAAAAAAATTATTAAAATCACAAAGACATGACAGAAATCACAAAATCTTAATTTAAAAGTGCCATTTTCAGGCTATCCGTCAAATAGTTCAAGACATAAAAGAGAAGAGTGCAAAGAAAAGGGCTCGTCTTCAGTCATATCCAGCTCTCAACAAAATCACCGGTTTTTTCAGTTTTCAGACTCGTTGCACACATATGCCAGCCTACAGTTCCACGGCGCGCGCCGCCCCCCTGTCTCACAGTCCCTCAGCGACGACCTGCTTCAACAGCATTTTAGCTGCATAAAACTGAAACGCACATTCCCCTCCTCCTGACTCTGGCACCAGCGACAGGAGGGCCGTCGCTCCCTGAGGTCCTCAGAGTCCGAGATGGTTCATTATGGCACTAACTGTCCGAGATGTCTTTGGTGCTTGGCCATGAGAGCTTGTATACAAGCAGAGCTGCCTTTGAAGTCTATTCTCTGGCCACAGGGAGCCAGTGCAGAGACTGAGCACAGGACTAATGTTGATCGTACTTCCTGGTTCTAGTCAGGACCCGAGCAGCAGCGTTCTGGATGTACTGTGCAGCTGTTTTACAGCTTGTTTGGAGAGGCCAGTTGAGCAGGCCGTTACAGTAGTCTAATCTACTAGTAGACGAACGCATGGATAACGTTCTCCAGGTCTGGTTTAGACACTATACTTTTGATTTTGGCAATGTTTTTTAGATGGGTAAAAAGCTGCTGATGTGATTGATCTGACGTGGCCTGTTAAAATTCAAATCTGAGTCATTATTACCCCAGATTTCTAACTTGATGTGTAGGTTTTAGAGCGAGACTCTGGAGGTGACTGTTACACTTTCTCTTTGTTTCTGTGGGCCAAAGATGATGATTTCAGTCTTGTCTGAGTTACAGCTCGGAGACAAGTTGTTTTGCATCCACACACTGATCTGTTGGATGCAGTGACAGAGGGGAATCCACTGGTCCATATCTCACCTGCCGTCAGGTAAAACATGAGACTCTGAGTGTCGTCTGCATAATTGTGTGATAGGACACATTCTCGCTGCGTATCAACTGACCCTAAGGGCAGCATGTAGAGGTTGAATAGAAGGGGGTCCCAGGATTGACCCTTGGGGCACCCCACAGGTCAGGGGCATCGCTGTCTGAGACAGAGTTACTAATTTCGACAAAGAACTTCCTGTCTTCCAGATAGGACTTTAACCAGTTTAGGGCAGTGCCAGTGATGGCCCACCCAGTCCTCTAGTCTCTGTAAAAGTATCTCCATGATCGACAGTGTCAAAAGCAGCACTCAGATCTAACAGAATTTAGACTGAGGCTTTGCCCGCGTGCAGTGTTCAGGTGGATTGCATTTGTCACCTCGTCAAGAGCAGTCTCCAGTGCTGTGATGAGGTCTAAAACCTGACTCGGAAAACATTCAAATTTAGTTGTTTGTATGTTAAGAGGAAATTCAGTGAGCTGTTGGTAAACAACCTTTTCAAGACTTAGCAGATGGGTCTAGGATTAACTCCGAGTACTGCCGGCATCAAGACTGCACTTCTTTAGGAGAGGCTTTATGACGCGACAGTTTTCAAAGACATTGGGAATGTTCCAGATTGAAGCGACATGTTAACTATTTGAGTGTGGTGGCGAAAAACTTGTTCAGCACAGAGCTTTAGAAATCTGGTGGGTAACACACATCGAGCAGCATGTAGATGAACTCAGACTGGTGATGATCTCTTGGACAGTTTTGTGAGTTACAGGTGCAAAGTGAGTCAGCTCTAAGCTGTGTAGGTGGTTTGAGGGTTATTTTTTGCATTGTAGAATTTATGCATTTTTAATGCCGCTGAACTTTGTCATTAAAGAATAATGCAAACTCTTCTACACTTGGATGTGGAGATGGAGTTCTCAACTCGGCAGCTGAGCTGGAGGGTTTGTTAATCTGTTACTGTGGCAAAACAGGACACAGCTTCCAATTATTTCACGAAAAATATCGTCCCGCTAGGTTCTACACAAACAATGACGGTTGTACATGTTACAACTTCTCTCTGTACGAATCTCTTTCTGAAACCTGGAGCTTTGACTTGCGCCAATTTTCGTTCGGTTCCGGCGCCGCCACTCCCTTTTCTGTGCCCTGACCAAGAAGACCAAAATGGCGCCCAATTCAAGCCTATGGCGTGTGCTCATTGGCGCGCATGTCTCCAAACAAAAGTTCCCTACTTCCGCGTTACTTCCTGAATAGGGAGTCTCAAGTGCCTCCCCTTTATCGACGACATCGCCATGTCGCTTTGGCGTCGGGAACGAGCACGCGCGGACAGCAGAATGCGTGAAAGACTGTGGACAGTTTGCCGGACTTTTGGAGTCTGTCGTCTTTGAAATGGTCTGGTTACGAAACTGTATAATGATGAATTGTTGCGAATCTATCTATCACAATCATACACACGGTATCATGTTGTAAAGCGAAAATAATGGTTTTCTCTTGCAGAAACGCACCAGTGTCCGTGACACTCATTGCATGCCGTTCTATTGTTTTGTGAGCTAAACGCTAGCTTTTGTTAGCTTGTGTGAACTGTGCAATCGTTCATTTACACTTTCATATTGAATGATTGTGTAGAACGTGCGGAAATGACACATAAACACAATGTACGTGTCTCGTTTGTCTCGTCTTCTTCTGTTTGGTTTTCGTCGCACACGCGCTCTTCTGAGGCCTCTGTCACGAGGAGTGCGCTGTGCGCCGGCCAGCCCCGTCACATGTCCGCTACGTTGCCCGTTTGGCAAAATGTGATTTTTGAAGTTTTTAGAGAACGGCGCAAAAGAGTGACATTCCTTCTATTTTATTTTTAGACTAAAAAGAATTTTGCACTTTCGCGTAATTTTAACAGCCGGACTGTTTGAAATGGTTGGTGCCCGTGGAGCTGCGGAGCCCGCGGGGGGCCACTACTCAATTTGGATCGCGGACAGAGGGGCGGGCCTTATCCAGTTATTATAATGAGATCTTCCCAGGCACCGACTCAATATATTCTCCATGGCGCCTTTGCTACTCTTTTTTTAACCAATTTAGCCTTCATAGGGGCAATGGTGTCGTGAACATTCAAAACACTAAGTGTACAGAGTTCAAAATCAATCATTTACATTAAACATGAGACATTTTCAAAGTTCATATCATTTCCATAAACACGTTTTCCTTGTCTGCTGTTATGTGTCTCCTCCGGACAACTGCAGGACCCAGCCAGCTGGTTTGGGAAAAACAGACAGGTCAAAGAAGAAATGATCAGACAGGAGCAACATCGACCACATTGACGTTTGAAATTTCAACCCCTTTTGTAATTAGAAGATCTAGAGTGTGCCCTCTGCTCGTGGGTGGGGCCACTCACGCGTGCGAGTAAGACCGAAACAGTTTCAAGGACAGCATGAAGCTCTTCTAGCGGTTCTGTCACAGATATTATCAACATTGAACATTGAAACACCTGTTATGACCACACCATCCACAGCGTCTGTCATACGACTGAAAGCACTCATCAGTAAAATAATCAATAAACTTTGTGCAGTGCTGAGGAGGTTGTATAAAACAATAAAAGAATGGATGTGAGACTGTTTTAGCTCAATTTTAAAAGAAACATACTCAAATGTTGAAAACACCCAACAAGGACAACCGTGGGTAACTATCTTTAATCTCTAAAAAAAGCACACACACCTCCTCCCTTTTTGTTTTCTCGTGTTTCAGATTCAAACATAAGTTGTGGTGGAGCAGACTCTATTAGAACTAAATTTCCTGTGCGTGTTTGTCAAGCCATTTTCAGTTAAAAACATACATCAAGATTATAAGAAGAAATAAATTATTAATTAAGAATGATTTTGTACATAAGATCTGACATTTACAAGCAAGTTTCAGGATAAGTTTTCCAGTGTCGACTGGGCGTTTACTTTGTTCTCAGGGAATTACAATGACAACATTTTCTCAGATTGGCACGTGCCCGCTGACTCGCATTCTTGTTATACTTCCCATCTGTGTGATGTACTTCCCGCAGACAAAGCACTAGGGGAGGCTCGTTCCGTTTACACAGGGCCCGGGTTGGTTTGTCCGTTTCGTTACTCTATGACTAATAAGTCCCGGCATACGCCTGAGACCGCAGTGCATCCTAGCTCTGGGATCGACACCACGTGTAAGCGCGACGGTGGGATAGGTGGCGCGGGCGCTTTTGGTTGGCTGTAGCAGGCAGCCGGTGAGATGTTGATTCCAGGACAGTCGTCTGCCAAACCGCGGGATGCGAGGTTGTTAGGCCTGTGGATTTGTTGCTCTTTGCTGGTCAGGAGCAGTCAGCGGAAGCCTTCATCATCGTTGAATATCAGAACTCGCTATCATTCTATAGCCGGCTGAGTGTGATTCCATCTTATAATGCTGATTTGATCTCAGGATACTCAAGCACGGCTGGGAAGACCCTGTGTGTGACGGGTGGAGATGGAAAGGCCAGAGTCGAGGAATCTGTATGTGGGCAGTAAGATGTTGCAAGTGGGGAATCCAAGGCTGCCCTGAGGGCAGGGACGCGCGATGGCAGGGATCGACTTGCCGGGCCCAGCCACAGATCGCGCAAGGCCTTTGATGAAGACCGTGCAGGAAAGATTGAAAATGCTCCAGCGGCTGGCCGTTTGTGACAGTTGTTTTGGTGCTGCAGCAGGTACTCGAGTCTTCAGCTCGTGAGCACGTCGGTGACGAGTGATCGTGGAGCACGCTGGAGTTGCGACATTCTTTGCACTGACGTTGGCTCTTCTCCGAGGTAGGAGCCGGCTGCTAATAAAGCCTTTGCGTGCGACGCGCCTGCGTCTCTCTCCCGGCTGTGGTGCTGCTTGATCTTTTGAAACACGTTGCTCGGTCTCTGGCTGATGGGAACCCCAGCACGGAATCTTCTTCTCTCCGATTCCTCTCTTCTCTCAACTATCTGCTCAGACCCTAGCTCCAGGTCCAGCCTGTCCCAGGCCCAGTCCAATGCACTCAGAGCTGCTGGCGAGCAGGTTTTCTGTCAGCACCCTCACTCCACCTCTACAGAGGTGTGGGCCATTTCTCTTAAACAGGTCCTCTCGTTTCCAGAATAGATAGAAGTTCTCAATGTAGTGCAATTCTCTTGTTGCACACATCTTCCTGTCGATGTTTGGAAGAGGTCCACTTATGAATGTTTTTATTTCCATTTTATCAAGCACGTCGAATAACTCCAAGAAGTCTCTTTTCAAAACTTCAGTCTCTTTGCGTCGTGTGTTTGTAAGCTGTATTTTAGGTGGCGTTACATCATCTTTGTATCGCTTAGGCTTCGCATCAAATCCGTGCCAAGCTTGGCCTTTGGAAAGTTTTGGGAAGGACACAGAGTCAGTCCGGTTTAGGTTGAAAGTAGCTGTTTTTCTTGTAAAAAATGTGAACTTCTTACCACTGGATGACACTGGGATTGTATCGTGCAGTCCTTTTTCAGATTCCAAAGCAAATATCCGTGCTTGAAGCTCATGAATTTCTTGTTGAAATGTCCTACAGCGTTTACAGGAGTTTGTTTCTCTTCTCACGGACATGTTGCTGGTTCGTCAGATTTGTTGATTAAAACTCGAAAAATGCTCTTAAATTCCCTAGATGTCCCCTTTGTCCCTGTTGCAATTCAGTTTACCTTTAGAAATGTTTCTGTAGAACCCCTGGTGATTGGGTTAAGAAACTATCCATTCAAAAGGGCATCAACTTGGAGTCAATGTATAGCATGCTAAGTAACCCTGAAATTATAATAGTAATTTGTCTAAAAGTGAACTTGTGTTTCTTCTTGCCCATGTGGTCACATCACTCATTTAGAATATAGAATTTCAAAAACATAATTTTGTGGAATTTTTGGGACAGTTAAAACATAAGAATACTGAAGGACCTTGCCACTTTCAATGATTGGAAGAGTTAATGCCATCAAATAAAAAGAGAGACATGCACATCCGTTGTGAAAAGGCAGGAACAAAGTACTTTTAACAATAACTGTCTGCTTTATAATTTGAAGTTAATGTAATTGGAAGGACAAAACATTAAATCATGCAAAAAAGTGTATAAAGCAAAATCATATCTGAAGGGGTGGTGCAAGAAACACAGATGTTGAAATATGTAATATTGTCAACATTAAGCTCTTGTCAATTGTAGACTTAATAAATTGCTTAATAAATTGCTTAAGTGCATGCGACTGGGAAAGAATGCTCTCAGAAATCAGCACAGGACTCCACAGGGCTGTATTCTTTCTCCTCTACTCTCCTTGTACAAACCACCTCCAGCCACGACTCCGTAAAACTGATTAAGTTTGCGGACGACACCACCCTGATCGGGCTCATCTCATCATCACCGTGTGGTACGCTGGAGCCACAGCCAGGGACAAACAGAGACTACAGCGCATTGTGCGTTCTGCTGAGAAGGTGATCGGCTGCAGACTTCCATCTCTGCAGGACCTGTACGTCTCCAGGGCTCTGGAACGAGCAGGTCGGATCACCGCTGACCCTTCTCACCCTGGACATGGTTATTTGAACCACTCCCCTCAGGCAGAAGGCTACGGACCATCCGGACCAGAACCTCCGCCACAAGAATAGTTTTTTTCCTCTGCCGTTGGATCATGAACACTTCTTAAACACCTGCCACTTTAACTGCAATATTCAACACTCACTGCACTGTCACTTTCTGCACTACAACTGTAAATGCTGTGTAATAGTAATGCCTATTTTATTTTAATTTTATACTATTGTAATTTAAATTGTTTCTTAATGCATGCCCTTTTTTGATTGAATAGTATGTTATTATTGCTCAGTGTTTTATGTTGCACCTTAAGGCCGAGACAAGTTCCTATGTTTGTGAAGTTTGTTCATTGACAATGGCAATAAACCTTTTCTGATTCTGATTCTGATTCTGGTTCTGATGGGGATGAGGCTTTCTACAGGAGGGACCGGCTGGTGTCCTGGTGCAGTGGTAACAACCTGGAGTTCAACGCCCAGAAGACAGTGGAGATGATCGTGGACTTGAGGTGAGTCACAGCCCCCCAGCCTCTCCTCACCCTAACAGACTCCCCCATCACCACCGTGGACTTCTCCCGCTTCCTCAGTACCACCATCATCATAAACTTAACTGTAAACTTGTATACATAGCAATGCCTATTATTATTTTCATTTTATACTATTGTAATTTTAAATTGTTTCTTAATGCATACCCTTTAGTTTGACTGAATATATGTTGTTTTATTATTGCTCAGTGTTTTATGTTGCACCTTCATGCTGAGACAAGTTCCTATGTCTGTGAAGTTTGTTCATTGACAATGGCAATAAACCCCTTTCTGATTCTGATTTCTGATTCTGATTCTGATCCAGGCTAAAGTGGGAGCCCACCATCAGTTCCATCATCATGAAGGCCAGGAAGTTGCGTTATAAATGTCACCAATATTGTGAAACTGGGCAAAACTAGGCAATATTTTTCATGAAATCTTTAATATAATTATGCAGGCGCTTGCACGGTCTGATCTCATAAGCTCTGTGAAGCTGAGCCCATCGGGGCCGGGTAGTCCTTGGATGGGAGACTGCGGGGATGCCTGATGCCACAGTGGGGCACTAGAGGAAACTGCAGGTGTGTTCTCAGGCAGGAATTAATAATGCAATGTAAAGCACTATGGGTTTTGTGAAAGGCCCTATATAAATACAATGAGTAATTATTTAAATTAATGTTCATCACAAATTTGTGTTGTCAAACCCGTTATATACACTTTGATTTTAATTAAAGCGCATAAAAAATACTCAAGGTAATAGTCACTTGTTATATTTAAAATTCACTTTTAGTAGCATTTTCAGCCTCATTATACAAAACCACAATCTGCATATTGTGTATCTCGGAGCTCTGGCTCGTGAGAGCAGGCGATGCCGTGTCATTATTTGTGTTTGTGGGTTCAGACGGAAGCACAGACAGAGGTGACTGGAACTTTTTACCATGAGGGATCAAATGCATTTGTCTGTTTTTGAGAGACCTTACAGTGGGTTCAACAGCAGGAAATTGTCCATAATCAGTCACATCCCGTAGAAGATTACAAACAAATAAAGTGACGTTTGGAGGTTTTCACATGACAGTGACATCAGTGCTTCAGTCAGAATCTGATCTTCATTTTTTCCTGTTTATTCTTCTGTTCTGACTTTTCTTTGGAAGTGATGGCGCACAAATCTCTGTAGCATCCTGCTGGACCCTATAACTGGTATAATCACAGGCTCCTCCCAAAAATTACAGACTTTTGGTTTCTGAATATAGTGCGTAGAGCAGCAAAACATTTACTCAAGTAAGAGCAAAGTTTCGTCAAAAGAATATTAAGAGAGGTACAAAGTGGGGAAACTATTACTCAAGAACTGCTGGCAGAACGTATTTGTAATCTGAAATATTATGAGGAAAAAACATAAAATAATGCTCAAAATCAGGGGTTTTCAAAGGATAGACACAAAAATGTAAAAGAAAAAATCATATTCGAAGGAGCGGTGCAAGAAACTAATTCAATATTGTCAACATAAAGATTTTGTCACTTGCAGACACACAATACAATGGTGACACTCAGTTAATAAATGCATTTTTAGATTAATTGCTGCATTTGGAAGACAAAGTACAATCAAGTTTAAAATTACTTTAAATTTTTGACATTTTCTCTTTCATTTTTGCACCTTTGACACATTAGTTTGCCTTTTTTTTAACCGAATTTTCCATCTGCAAAGGTGTGAACAAGCAGAAAGAAATCAGATTACTCACATCAGATGTAACAGTTTACATCCCAGTTCAATAATCTGATAACTCAAGAAATCAGATAATGATCAGATGTTTGGTGTATTGCCACTTTCAAATATAGTACTGTTTCAAGACATGTTTTGACACATTTCTGTATATTATGGATTGACATAATATCGTCTGACTATCGTAATCGGGACACTCCAAAAAAATATTAAGATCTTTATTTTTGTCAATGTTGACCACCCCTATACTGCAGCCTTTGTCTCTCCTTCTAAGTTTATTTTCCTTTGGACAATTATTACCCATTTACTAAGAATAGAAAAAGGTCAACCCCACATCAACTGACACTCATCAAGCCGCTCAACCCAAAAACATACACAAACAAGACCCACAGCCGGGCCTGTTAAATGCGAAACAGGTGTCGGAGCAACCGTGGGCGTCTGCTGACTTCCTGGTTGTGGGTGGGCCCTCTCTGTAGGCTACTGATGGGGGTCACTGTAGGAAAAATGTCCCCTGTAGCCACAACCACAGTCGCCACATAATCCAGCGCGCCACTTTTACCACAACACACTGCCCCACGGCCGGCTGTGTACACACATCTTTGCAAACAGCGGGTTATTGCATGCTCGCAGTTATTGAAGTTTTTATGGTGAAACATGAGGACTGGGTCTAATTGGGAGCATATGCACGGCACTGTTTGATCTGCCCAGGCTGTCGAGGAGCGCGGCAACGGAGTGTGTGGTCACGGCTTCACTTTACACATGTGTAAACTTAGTGGTTAAATGCGCACACAACACAGACAAGGAAGAGGAGGGTATAATTTAAGCCAGCAATCGTTTTAAACACAAACTGAATGTGTGGAGTTAAACTACATAAATATTCTAATGTCATAGCAAAAGAGATTTTATGCTAAATGAACCTTTGAGAGTTTATAATTGTTTTCCGTTCTTATTTATACACTTGAAGTTGTATTTAGAGTGATTCATGCATGTTTGACTAATGTTTAGTCTTCTGCATTCAAGACACTATTGCTTTGAATATCTCTGTTTTCACCGACCCCCCAGACAAGCCCACTGCTCGGGACTTACTTGAAGCTCCAATTATTTTTCTTCAATCTGTGATACAGATACAATTCAGCAGCGTCCTATAGCCATTTAACAAAAATGGAAAGAAAAAGAAAAAAGCTAATCTCTATTGTGATGCAGAGGACTTGTTTTGTTTATTCAGTTGTTTTGGATCAATATTGCCATTTAAAATGTCCAATACTGATCCACGGGTTGTCAAAACGATCTAAAATCAGATACAACCTCGATACCGAAACCACAGTAAATACTCATTTAAGCAAGTAAAAAACATTAAAAAAAAAAAAAAACCTTTTCCTGAACAGTTTTAAAATGACTTTGAGCTTTATCAGATCTAAGAACACATATCTTTAGCATTGAAAATGACATTCAATTGTCTAAAAATGATCATATTTGTATTGAAATTGAGTATCAATCCTATTCCTTAGTTCTGAGATCGACCTTTCAATAAACTTGTTTGTCTTGCATTTATTCAATTACAGGTGTTTTTATTGCCTCGGGCCTAAACCCGAACTCAAGACTAGACCTAGACTAGACCAGGATTAAACCAGTAGTAGAACGGGACCAAACCAAGTCTACTTCAACAAGAAAAAAAACGGGGCACAAACCAAGGCCAAAGCAGGTGAACTTGAAGTGCATATGACATGTTTTTTTCCCCCCATTATTACTTCAATTGATGGGATAGTGCCTTTGTTTGATTCGTATTTCAAGAAAGTGCCCATTCAAAGGAAAGAAATAAATACATTAAAACAAACACCACACAATTATTTAATTACATATACATAAATAAATATACATAATTTTTATTTAAAAAAAAAAAAATTCTTACAACATTCCAGGCAAAGCAGTACAATATCCATGGAGACCACTAGAAAAGTCACATAGCGCACCGTTAATCCACACAGTTAATATGAAAAACATGACTTTACAAATGCAATTGCTTTCTTATGATGGTGCTCACTTTATTTTTATTCCAACATTTTAACCTGTTACTAGATAAAAATGGGACATGTAAGAAGACAATACAGCTGCAAAAATATCACAACAATATTATCTCTTTTTAAGCTCTGCGTGAACTCTTTGTGTGCAGCATTAGCTTCAATCCATCAGGAGAGGGCGCTGCAGTAAATATAGTAGTCAATATAGTCAAACAGGGCTGTAGTGGATGTTTAGTGGATATGCATTTTGTTCTTAAGTGCTATCTTTTGCACCTTTAATTGCCACAGATTTGAAGTACTTTTTTTTTTTCTTTAAACACCAATTAATTAGTCAGAGGACTCTTCTGAATAGACCTGTGTTCTTGTCATCAGCATTGATGAAGTGCTCAAAGTGTTGTGACAATATGCTACTACAAAGCTGTTACAAAGACCAGCCTTCTACCATCTGTCAGGAAAGTTTCTGTCTTTAGAGTTTAGTGTTTTAGTCGTCATTGTTGTTAAGTTCTGCTTTAACTTCAGGGACTACAGCCTTGCTCTTGCTTTATGTGGTTGTGGATCATACTTTGCAAAACTGAAGATAAAATGGTTAAAATGGCTTGAATTCAGAATAATCATTTTGTTTTGTCCAGAATTCCCTACAACTAGATCAGAATTTAATCAAGACTATCAGGACCAAACCAGGACCACATATAAGGAAGAAACTGGGCTCACGAATGCATCCATAAGACAGGGTTTCTTTTTCCCCCCAAACTAATACTCCATTTGGTGTGATATTACATTTGTTACATATGAATTATAGCTTTGAGTTTTGTATTGTCTAAAATGGTAAAAAAAGAACAGAATGTGGCTCTAGAGATAAAAAAAAAAGGAATCGGTCTGTCTGTGTTGCCAATGAACAACATTTAATCAAAAATGAGGAAAATTTAGCAAGGAACACAATTTTCTGACAGTTTAAACATATTTTTTGACCAAATAAAGGTGTTGTCATAAGTTTATCTGGCAAAAAATAACTATTGCGTGAATTAGACATGCTTTGGCCTGTGTTTACAGTATGGTTGCTAGGGCAAAGCTGCGTTCATGTGATCCTCTGGGGTTCGTTCACTGAGTCCAACCAACAGTAGGACCCCTAAATGCAGTGACGTTTATTCAAAGAGTTCAAATGATTAAAATTGATTAAATTCACAATTGACAATTCCGCAGCAGTATTTGACCCCAGTTCCAGAATTGTTTTTCCGACTTGAGTGTTCATTTACATTTTTCAACTCAACTTCCCGTGGACCACATGAAACACAGCATATGATCAACCAGGAAGTCAATGATAAACGGGGAAAACTATGGGGGAAACTATGCCATTTTCTTTCTGCAAATGTAGTGTAGTGTAATTTAAATGCAGTCTATATGTCATGTGCACAGATTTAAACTATAACAAGATTAAAGTCACTTTACATGATGGATAAACAGTGTAAATGTTGATGTCCCACGGCCCATTGCAAAGCAGTGGAGCGCCCGCAGCCTTTTTAAGTGCTCCATCTATCAGGACTGTGGTTTGGAACTATAGCTCCTCACAAAACAGCAAGCTTTTTTCTCTGTCAAAGCAACACAGCAGCATGGAGCTCAACAGTCCGGAAGTCAATTTCCCATTCATTTTCCCCACAGACTTTCCAAAATAAATATGGAAATAAATATGAAAAGTTTGAAAACGTGCTCGTGGCTAATCAGCTATGTGGTAACTAATGACCATAAGACACACTGTAAGAAAAAAATGCGTTTATATAGCTTACAGTGGACGAACGAACTGCTTCTTGCCGTATGAATGTGTACAGCATCTTACCATTAGATTTTGTATTTTAAGCACCCGCTACTGTTGGATTTTCAATTTACGGATTCATCTGCTCTTGCTGAAAGCCGCTGGGAAAAGGCGCAACGTCGTGACAAATATCTGAAACCGATTGGTCGAAGCGTCACAACTACGACGTCAAGAACTGGTGTTGATTCCAGCTCAGAGAAAAGCACAGACATCATTCCCGCGCCGCAAATGTACAAAAGCTCCTCTCTGCGCATTTTGACAGTCCGGAATTCTTCCAAAATAGACCAAAGTGCGTCTGTTGTCGTCGCCGTGTTTGCTTCGGTCCGTTTGGGGCGCTTCACCAGTTTGTGAACTCGCAAATTTCACGACAATTCACCTGGCGTCTGACAGTTCATCTGGGTTAGTACGTTTGAGAATGGCAAGAGAAAAACTATACAGACGCAGGAAGAACATGCATACTCTACAGAGACGAAGAATCGAAACCTGGGGTAGATAGTACAGCTTCTCAGCCACCTGTGCCATTTGAGTATGTCCTAAGCACACACTCTTGTCATTGTAACGGTTAAAAAGTTATTAGCAGGCTGTCACGCACCCCTCCGTCTGCTAGGACCCTCCAGTCTGCCTTTCATTACAACACAAACTCCCCGAGGAGCATTCACACAGACCGGTCCACTTAATACGTCAGTGCTGTTAGCTGCGGTTCTAGTCTAGAGCCACTTTATGCTTTGTTCTCAACTCCCAGAATCCTCTTTTAACGACTGCGAGCCCACACAACACAGTCACTCACCACAGCTACTGCAGAAGACATATTCAGGCTACATGTCAGCGCACAACCACCAACTTCTAACAATGTGGCACAAGCAGTTCGCCGCAAGCGCCACTTCCTCCAGCAGTTAATACAAACCAGTCCGCGAGTAATAAGACGCAATTTCAGCGAATACAGCTGTTGAAGCCATTTATTTTGACTAAAAAAGTATGCCATAAAAAGTTGTTTGATATTGTATATTCTATCAGACAACAAAGAGTATCCCAACTTTTTAGAGCCTAGGTAGCGCTGCGCAATATATAGCAATCCGATCAAAACCCTTGAGTTGACGCTATTATCAAATTGCAAAGGCAGCAATCATTTAGATAATAAAACATCCCCTTTGCAGTGAACAAAATACAGTGTTAGAATAATCTAAAGTTCCCGCGGTTTGGATGAAACCGCCACAAACATGTTCTGAAACTCATAGGACTCTTGTATTAGTTTACTCGCTTCTTCTTTCAACTGTTAATGCTCCTGGAGTTGTTAAAAATGTGCACCCGGGAACAGCAAACTACTTTTAAAACAAATTACGCTAATCTGGTCTTCCCCTACCCTGGCGGTGTTTGCGAATCTAAGATCAAGAAGGTTTTGTTTAGCTATGCCTGTGAAGGGTGTTGTTCCATGATCAAACGTATCGCTCAATCAGAAGTGACTGAAAAGTACTCAGAGAAGGACAATTTGGTCAAAAAGTTATTCAAGTGAAAGTAAGTAGTGTGAAATCTCTTGCCCAAAGACACAAGGACATTCTCCATCCTCCTAAATGTGTTGTCAATGTGTTCCTGCTGTCTTGGCGTCAGACTGCTCTTCCACAGCTGCAGTTTGCCTCCAGCTCTGATCAGATCCCCGTTTCCCGGGTTTCTCTACCAATAAGAGCACGTGACCAAGTAGATAAGAACCGTGAAGTCATCAGTAAATGTTCAGTAACACATCGTACACTGAGCGCCTCTGTTTTCAACTCCTCAGCATGCATAATAACTGTAGCTGTTCGAAATGGACTTACTGCTGGCGCAAGTCCTTAGAATCGATTTTGCTTATCAATAAGTTTGCGATAATGTTCGAGAATTTCATAATTTCCGATTGTGTGTATATATATATATATCTATTGGAGATTTGCTGTTTTTAAATTAAATATCTGAACGCATGATACAAACATTTTGAACAGTATTCTTTGTTACGGACCACACACCACCTTTTGTATATCAACTGACAACTATCGGTTTTACGCCATCTATGGATTTATTGGATCCAGTTGCTGATCTAAACTCCAAACAAAGTCAATTATTCATGTAGAAAATTCTCAAATATCAGAACAGTCCTCATTTTTACTGTCCGCTGTGGTTCTGACATTTATACAACAAGTACAGCTGCATTTTAAAACAAAAGATTTTGGCTTTAATTGCTGCAGCAGCTTTCGCATGAAAAGCAAATCAATGATTAGAACGTGATTCGCACAAAATGGCCTGAAAAGTGTCTGAAACCCTCCGTGTGTGTGGTATTAGTGCTGCAATTAACATTCTGCCTGGAAAAAAAATTCTTTGGGGTTGAATGAAGGCACCACTTTCCGAAGCTGTAATGAAAAGATCATTTCACTTCTGTTTATTTATACTGACAGAGAAGACAGTGAACTTTGTGCCCGTTTTGTTTCATGTGTATAGACCCAGTAATTACAGAGATGTGAACCATAAACCAGGTTAAACAAATCTGCACTCTGACAGATAAACAAAACGTTACCAAAGAATTCTGACCTGTCTCCAGCTAAATATTAAACTATTCATGGTTTTCAGCATCACGGTTATATATGAAACATTTTGAGGACCTTTTCCCCATTCTACATATATAATTTTGTTTTAAATCGCTATGTCAACAGGCTTCATTTCTCATAATTCTGAAACGGATAGATTTTCAAGAATGTTATGTTGTCACGTGAATGAAAGAACTGCAATTCGCTCCACAATCATACCCGATTTAAATCAATTTTCCAGCTTCTGTGGAACTAAAAAGTATAATAATCAGTTCTGAAAAGCCGGTAGCACTGAGATAACATTGAAAGCAAGTGCATGGAAACTCTGGTAGTCAGTACAGAACAAATTGCTAATGTTAGCTTGTCCTACACCAAGAATAAGTGACCACAGGCTCTTTTTGTGCTGTTTTCCCTGTAGTTGCATTTAAAGCTTTGCAGTTTGAATGAGATTAATAACATTAATTACATATTTTTTAAAAAAGTAATAAAGAAAATCCCTCTTGTCCCAGAACAGATATATTTAGAAGCATCTATTTGAGTGAGTGTGCTGTTTTCATGCTAGTTGTTGTTAGCTTAGCTTTCGTGACGGCAAACCTCACTTTGGCCTCTTACAGCTGTGAAAAGCGCTTATAAACGCAACGTGGTGAATAATTAGGACACTCAGAATGCATTAGGTAAGTGTAAATTCGGACCACCGCAAAGAGTTTACAATGAACTGTTTTGTTTGTGAAATGTTCTGTTTTCCACATTTTGAAGCACCTTGAACTGCTATCTGCAAAAGAAAGATTAATCTTACAGCAAAGGCAGATGTATAAATGCACTTGGATGAATAAGATTGATTGCCCATGAATAAATAAACGCGCACCATGGTCCATTTACCGCAACTACAAACCTGTATGACCCACGTCTGTCTGTTTGCTCAAACCCTGTCCACACAATAGACCGTTGAAAGTGTAAGTGCTTCCTCTCTTGGCTCAGTCCTTCGCAGAACACACAGAAACGCAGAGCAAACACTGTTAACCTCACCTGTTTGAACAACTCTCTACACCTGCCATGTTCACAGTGTCAGAATATGTTGAAAATTGACAATTCGGTAACGTCCTGCTGCTTATTAGAGGGGTACAGTGTGGCATTAAATGTACTTATCTCCATGGAGACAAGCAGGTGACGCAAGCAGGCCAAGTCTTAGTTCCGGTGTGTAGAGATAGCAGCTTATAGTAAGAAGGCATATTTTTCTAGTTTGAGCTATAAAAACACATGTGCAAAGAGATACGTTTAAAACAAGAGAGATACGTTTAAAACCATACGGTACATTCTAGACAAAGTAATAGTACCTCCATGGGCACGAGCAGGTCACAGAAAAGTACTACATTGCTAAGTTAACAGCGCCGTCTGACTTCCCCAGTGCAGTATCCCAGGTCCGTGAAAGCTGATATGCCCCCTCGTCTCTGTTTACTGAATGGAGGCTAAATTTAGTATTTAGTATCTTAATCCATTGGTTTGTCCACTGTTTGTGAAATTTCAAAGCCTATGGTGAACAAATCTTGAACCGTAGCATTAACTGCCAGAGACAGGCTCCACAAACCTACCAATTTCATCTTACGCCTTAAAATTTGAAGGGACAACAATCACATCTATTGGGTTGAATAATGGCACCAAGTTTTGTAGCTATTGTGAAAACAAAATCTATTTTTGTTTGTTTATGCCGACAGAGGAGACTTTACACCATCAGTTTTTGTTTTATGTAACAATATCTAGTAATTACAGACACGTTGACCAAAAAACAAGTCGAAACATCTATATTTTCGACATTTCTACCACAGAATTCTCAACTGCCCTCCACCTCAACCTTAAACTATGGGCAGTTTATCATATTATAGGGTCACGTGAAGCCAGCACAGGAAATCTCATTGTAGACGGCATTTATTGAAACACATTAAGGGCAGAATAGGGTGAGGTCATGTTTAGTCGTAACTGTATATCCTGGCAAGAGCAGCGGGCAAAGCTAGCTCTTGCTTCTGACCTCCAATGACCCTGGCTAACTGTTTTACAACCTCGCAGATCAATGTTAAGTCTATTAGCGTGGCTTAGCATTAGCGGTGTAATGGCGAGCCCCGTCTCTGCAGGGATCCCAGGTGTAAATACAGACAAGCGCTAATGCTACTATTGGCAAGAGTTCACCTCCTGGAGCCATTACGAAACCAGGATGTACAGCTTTAATGACTTCAGCGCTCAGTGGCCAATCAGGGAGGTCCTTTGAGTTCATGTGATCAGGCAGGCTATGTAAGAGAGAGGAGTGTGTAGGTCAAAGGTGACACAACAAGGTAAGCAGGTGAGAATATCCACAATAGTGGATGTCATTAGGTACATTTTAGTGACTGAGAAAAGCAGGCCCGGGTCTAGACCAGACTGACTGAGGGTGCGTCTGAGTTTCAAAGGGGTGCCAAGTTGATACTTTTCCATTAAGTGTCATTATCTAACAAACACGAACACATGAGGGTGCAAACACTTTTAAATGAGGTTGCAATGCACCCTTTTTCACCCCTAGACTGGTGAAAAGATACATTAGGATGTTATGATTGTTATTAAGCAGCTCCATTTTCAATTTCATTTAAATTTATTTTTCAAACAATAAAATATTAAATGAATCAGACCTGACGATAAACAAGATGTTCCTGTTACATTTAGTAGTTCAATCAATCAGTTCAAGAATCATACCTCGAGCAGATGTACAATTGTACAACTTTCAAAGTGCATGTGCCACAGCGCCACAACAAAGACACTCTGCTAATGTGGAAAAGCGTTTCATCATCTTTAAAGAGGCACTATGTTTTTCTAGTGTTGGGTCCTCCACCAGCTTGTCTCCATGGAGATGTTATTGCATTGCCTGGGATGTACCTCAGAAGGGTATTGAACACATCCATCTCCATGGAGACAAGCAGGTAACCAGGCCAATATTTCTTTTTAGCAATAAAACGTAATTGACTAAACGCAAGATAGATTTTAGGGCCTCAACGGGATGTCTCAGATAAAGCAATAAAATATCCATGAGACAAGCAGGTGGTGGACACTCCACCCGAGAGGTTACAGAGGGCCTCTTTAAAGCTGATTAAACATTTTGTGCATTAGCAGCGTGTCTTTCTTGAGCGCTGTGACACATGCACAGGATACAGACTCGGCTCTGCAGCTCTGTGGTCTGCAGTGGAAACCCACTGGCCACAGCAGTTATAACTGACAGCACATTTGTGTGACTGTGAACCACAGTCTCGGCTGACTTTAGCACATAAACATCCTCAGATCTGCAGCTCAGACAAGAAGAACCTCACTGTGCACTGCAAAAACAGGAGGGTCACGTGAAAATGGGCTCTGATACATCATAAGCAGTGTATGTGACAGGATATGAAATTTGAGAGAGGCCGATAAAAATATTTACAAAAAAGGAAATGGAAAACGAATTACAGTAATCCAATCGTTCACATTCAGTTAAAGGTGCACTTTTCTGTAACATTTGATGGGGGCTCGCCACTTGCTTGTCTTCATGGAGTTATTTTATTTCTTTGCGTGACATCTTCCACATTATGTATTTGGGTCTCAAAACTCCTGCCATGGACACAATAAACGGATACCTTTGGAATGTACTTTTGGCGGCAGGAAAATGGATGACACAAAGTTCACCAACGATCAAGGACTGGACTGACATCGGGACAGACATCAGGCAAAAGGAAACACTGACATTCAGACTTAATTTGGAAATTGGCAAATCTGACGGACTCTGGACTATATGGGACTTCTTTTTGAATGTGTTTAAAGTGCTGTGATTTGTCTTTTTTCTGTTGATATTTTGATGTCTATTTGTGTTCTTGTTTTGTTTTTCACTCTCTGGTCGTGTTGTGTTCTATTATGTTCTGTGTTTATTCTTTAAAAAATATATAATATACACAGCCCAAATGTGTGTGACAACCTCTCAAGCAATTTATGATCATTAATCCTGAAGATTAATAAACTGCTACCTAAATTTAGATCAGTGTTTCTCAACCAGGGGTACCCGAGCACGTGGCTATGTGCATTTGGTATGGTTTCAAATGAATGTAAAAGAGACATTTGGATCGACAGGTTTGATAATGGTCAAGTTACATGAGCCGGTCACTGTGTCCCCTGTGCACTAACCCTGATTTGATCTGCTTAATTGATAAGTAATTAATTGGTAATCCTTAATATTGGACAAGAGGTGCATTTGTACGGCTGCAAAAAGAAGACAAACTCTGCTCTGATATCCTAGTGGCAATATGTTCCTTTTATGATCAACAAATATCAAATTAACTTTTATTTGTTCACAGTAACATATCATATAAATAACTACAGCACATCGTTATCTTTTTCTAATCATTATCAGTAACCATAATTAGGCTTAAACCCAAGCATAGCAATAGAAATGTGGACTCTAAAGTTAACTATATCAACAATTGTAATCTGTAACATGGCAGATGAAGGTAACTTTGAAATGAGGTATATTGACAATAAACCTGCATGTCCCTACAAAGCTCCCAAGTCATCGGTCATAAGTTTAAGTGAAGTCATGAGTCTCAAGTCCAGGACTTGTACTTGAGTTCGGCACGTCAGAGTTGATCATTGCTCCCTGCTGCTGTGTGGACATTTCTATCTTCACGTGTGTGTGCTGTGGAGCGAGATGTGCTTTAATTATGATTGAGTGTCTCAGTGTCGAAGCCCGTCTTTTGAATCAGCCCAGGAGCAGCTGGAGGAGACACACGGACCACGTTTAAGCCACTTACTGGATTCACACTTCATTTGGATTTAACGCAACTGCCCTCCCACATAAACATTCATAAGATTTGGATATGATGGAACATAAAGACCTCCAAGTTATACATTATACATTAGCTCTAGTAGTATATCAAACTAAAAAGGGCACAATGTAACTTTTTTCAGGTCAGATCTGTGGAAAGGCACAGTAAGGCCGCAGTAAGAATGCATGTTTCAAGTTTGCTTTCTTCTCAACATTCTAGGCAAAGCAATCACAGCCCAATGGAGACAAACGTGGGCGGATCTCCCACCAGAAAAGTCAGTGCACCTTTAAAGAAAGAAACTCAACTTCAAGTGTGTTTTTGGTGAGGGAACACCAACGAGAACATCTGTTAGCTCCATGTTACTAATAGTCGCACAAATGCATCCTATACAGACCAACATGCTTCATTCCCCACTGTTGACAGAAGAGGGCGACAGATATCTAATCCATGCTTTTATCAGTTGGCCCCAAGGGATTTCCATACATGTAAACTATTTAAAAAAAAAAGAGAAGCTTGATTCACTTTCACTGCATTTCCTTTTTTAACATTTTGTCTATGGGTTGTGCTGTTGATGCCTCTTGGCCAGGACTCCGTAGAAAAGGAGATCTCCGAATCCCAATGGGACTTTCCTGTTGAATAAAATGAAAATGAATGCATTTGTTTGCTTGTTCATTCATGCACTCCAGGCGTACACTCCTTTAACTCAGACTCAAACATGTATTCCTATCATTCCATTTCCCTTCCGCACAGGCTGTCTTTTGAATCCACACCACATGCAAACCCGGGCCACGCAAACACACTCACCCAGCGCTACAGTCTATTTGCATTTGTATGTGTACACAGATCATTGTCATCCAAACTGTTTGCAAATGATTTAAGCTGCTTCTAACGTCGAAAGTCTTAGCGCTGGCGGTTTCACAAGTACTCACGCCTTCCTTACACAGATGACATGCAGAAATGTAAACGCACTATATTTGCATTCCCAGGACCATAACAAGGCCGCGATTATGTGCAGTGGTGGTGGGTATTTCCCTCTGTTTGCATGGCTGTTAAAAAAACTGGGTGTTGGTGTATCGAGGAGACATCTTTGTTCCTATTTTTACACAAAGGCTCTGAATGAACAAGCTACAGCGCACACATGAGGAAGGACACCTGACATATAATGTAACCACTCACTAACAAAAAAAGCAAAGTCAATGGAGAGAGCAGAGGGACATACTTGAATGAGCACAGTCATAACAAACAGAAGTGTTTGTCAAAACATAAAGCACCTGACTTTTTGTCAAATTGTAATCAGCAGTGGTGAAAAAGTTGTTGAGCAAAGATTAGAAAACATAGACATCACATTACCCAGTATGAAGTAAATATGTTTGACTCAGAATGGGATTTTACTAAGAATTGTCACCTTGATTTATCAGGTTAAAAGCCTCTCATCACGTTTTGTGTGAAAGGGCCTGTACTCTATTTTTTGCATGTAATAAATCTAGTTTTGCCCCAGATGTACTGTAAAAGCATCTATTTTGGGTGAAAATGACACCACAGCACTTTCTCTACATATAAAGTGTTTTATTCTCCGCAGAGCAGGAAGTGCACCATTAGCGTGCTAATGTTTGTTAGCGCCACTGTGATGACAAAACTCGCTCTGGCCTCAGAGAATAAAATTATTAGAATGCTGGGAATGCATTAGGTAAATGATGAGACACGTGGTGTGCTGCCAACACTTTGAAATAAACAAGTTTGTCGTTAGAATAATTTTCAACACTTGGCCTGGTTTTAGGTATAGGATCTGGCAACTCAAGCCCATTCTGATAAGATATTTATGAACTGAATTGTTATAGAAGAAGAAAATAAATTGAACAACGGTCCTGTATACCATTGGTTGAACCTGAGGATCAGAACTGTGAGATATAGATTGTACCTTTGTTTTGGTATCTTACGTTTCATTAATTCATTCATTTTCACCGCTTGTTCCCGTTAGGGATCGCGGGGGACTGGAGCCTATCCCAGTGACTTTGGGCTTTAGGCTGGACACACCCTGGACAGGGGCCAGCTCGTCGCAGGGTTATTGACGTGGTCATACCAGGGTTAATGGTATGTTTTTGATGAGGGAACAATGTTATAATATGTTAAAATCTCAAAAATGTCTATTTCACACAATAGGCAATACAAGGCAAGGCAAATTTATTTATAAAGCACAATCCATGCACAAGCAACTCAAAGTGCTTCACAAAAGACAAATATACAATATATATATATATATATTTATATTTATATTTATATATATTTATATATATTTATATATATATAGTATCAGTTCATCATACAAGACAATAAAAGATAAAAAAGATAATACAATCAATAACCTAGTAGTAGTAGTGAATTTAACCATTTATCATTTCAAATAAATGCTGAGGTGAACAGTAATGTTTTTTTTAATGTTTTTAAATAGTCCTTTATCTTAATTAACGGCATATTTCTATTCCCCTGCTGTTCTGGAACTTTGCATTGTAACTACTACAACTTGTGGTCAGGATCACGAAGGTCAGTGGTTATTTTTATGGTTTTTATGGTGGCTGGGATTGGATAAAGGTTGAAAACCACTGCTACTTTTGAGTTGTGGATGCTTATATGTACACATCACAACAATGGGCCCTATACTCTCGTCTCTACTTCTTAAAATTCAGCTGCTGCTGCCGTAGAGAGTGAACTTGTTCTTTCATCCCATACTCCACATAAAAGACATGCTGCTGTTCTGGCTCTCTTTGCACTTTCTGTTTTATCCTTGGTAAAGAGTGGAGCTAAAGTGCCAGAGAGCGCTTCAAAAAGAATGGACTGATCAAACGCACTCATCACGGCTACAAAGAACATGTCTGCTGCACACTAATGCTACATGAAATCCTCAATCTCTTCGTAATATCACAGGAGAAGTCACCAGAGGACAATTTAGAACAAAAGAATGAGATTACATTTGGTACACGTTTTCAGAAAGGTAAAAGAACAGTAGTAATTGACAGTGAACCCCAGTATCAGCCTATTTGGTGTTAGGCTGTTTGTTTTAAAGATTCATTCGTCAAAATAAAGATGTTTTCCAATATTTTTATTGATCAAAGTATACATATTGTATGGTTTGATCAAGCTTTGGCTCTTGTTTACAGTATGGTTGCTTCTGTAGGTAACAGTTATGGCCTCTTGACCTCTTCACATCTGCTGCCCATTGTTTAAATAGGGAAAAGTACGGAAGATTTAGAGTAAAATCTTAAATAGAATCATGTTGAGCATAAAGCAGGACAAAAGGAAAACAGAGCCAAGAGGGAATGGGGTTTCTATCCCTCATGTGAAAAACTACAAAGGATTTTTAGACTGCATGACATTCATTACTTTGTACTTTAAACCGTGCAACAGATGCCCATACAAAAACAGATGTAGTTTATTTAATCCATCCATTACAGTGAAGAAGGCTGTAATGAGACATAACCACTACTGCACAAAAAGACAGACATTAACACAGAAGGCACTCGAGTTCTGGATTACAATCGGTCGTCCACTGTCGCCTTAAAGGGCTTGTACCAGATTTTCTTTATTGTTGTAAATTAATTATTTTTGCCCCGGGACAGAAATACTGTAAAATCATCTATTTGGCTGAAAATTCCAACATGCGTTCTCTGCATCTGAGAGTGTTTTATTCTCCATGAAGCAGGAAGTACTGGGACAGCAAAGCGCCTTTAAACTCATTGCGTTGAATATTTAGACCTCTGGGAATGCACTAGATAACGTGTGGACTATTGCAATGAGTTATTAATTAAATGAACTTGGGTTTTTCCCATTTTGAAACAGTAAAAATTAGGTACAGCGCCTTTAAAACCACAAACTACTCGTTTGAAGACAGTGAGGTGGTGATTTTAAGCAGGGAGAAGAGATGGTTTGAAAGAGATGTGAAGAAGGAATTTTTTGTGAAAAAGAAAATCCCTCTTTGAACAGAAATGGTAGTTTAAGTTATCATTTTTACAGCGGTGTCCTTGTACCTTGCTCAAGTGAGGAAAAACAAGCCAATCAAATGCTAATCAGGTGCTTAACAGTGGCCAGGGAGTTTCAGATTACAATAGGTCTGCAAAGGCCCAAAACAGATCCTTAGATTGAAAATTACTTTTTGATGGTCAAAAGTTCCTCAGATTGAAAATTACTTTTGGATAGTTGAACTGTCTTCATTTTTAAAACATTATCCATAGTACCTTTAAACCTTTTCTCCTGGAAATGTGTGCTAACACCGACTTTAAGTACAAATAACACAGTAATGGTCTGTTCTGAAGGATCATCTTCAAAAGTGGCTGGAGATCTAAGTAACCCACATGGAGAGCAGCATCTGGATGTGAGCGCAGACTTTGATTCCCCTGTTTGACCTGACGCTCTCTCTCCCCTCATTCCCCCCTTCCTCCTCCACGTGTGTTTACGTTTATAGTTTATATGTGTTTGCAAGTTTTTTACGAGCAGGCCTTAGCTTCACACTGCGCCACTTCCACCTCGTCTGGGCGTGCTCCATCAACACACGTGTTTTCCACTGGGCTCTTTCCTTCCCTTCTCTCTTCCCTCTGTCCCACTCTCTTTTTTTCTATCTCTTCCTCTCCCTCCTCTCTCTCTCTCTCTCTCTCTCTCTCTCTGTTCCTTTGGTGTGTTTTAACAGCCGGCTGAAGCTCTGATGTGTTTACATGATCGGCTGCCTGTTGAGCGGCCGTTTAATGCTCGCTCATAAATTACACAAGAAGTCGACAAACTCCCCACCAGCCCATTCTGCGGTTTAAAGCACATGCCAAAAATCTGCGCTCCAGTGAACATCTCAGTAAGTGGATTTTGTTTGGAGCACTGGTCCTTACCAGAGGTGGGGCGAAAAGACAAAATATAAGACAACTGTTATTTTGAATTCAACATATTTTACTCAGTAAATTAAAATTGAGCAATTCAAGGTGGAATATTCTACAATTATTTCTTCTCCAACTGTGAAACTACACTGCCTGACCCAAAAAAAAAAGTCACCACTTGGATTCAACTCAGCAAATACAGCAGGTCCTCTCCTCCGACTGGATAACTGCTGCATGGGTGATGATCTTTCAGCTGCAACACGGTATTTAAACCCAACAGATGCAGTCAGAGTTTTCTGAAACAACCATGTGGAAAGACAAATCCCGTGGTCATGGAAAAGCTGTCACTCTGTTTGAGAAGGGTCAAATCATTGGCATCGAGCAGAGAAAACATCTAAGGAGAAGCAGAAACTAATCTACAACAGATCTGAACCCAGACCACCTGGTGCCTCTACTAATATTAGGAGTGGCCTAAAGAAGACCAACTCGAAGCACATTGGCAGAGTTGGGAAGTGCATGTATCAAAATACATATTCATAATACTCCTTTTGAGTAACTGTATATGTACAGTTACTATACAGTTACTCAAAATATTTGGTGGTATTTAGTTGCAGAAAAAGATTCAGTTGTAGTCATCTGGACTCTGTTTTAGAAAAAACTATACTTTTCGACTCTCTTCCAAGAGTCATTCTCAATCAGTGAAACAAGTCCAGATGACTACAACTGAATCTTTTTCTACAATGGAACACTCCTGGACCAATGAGGGATTACACCGACTTGGTGGTATTTACTTTCCTTAGATCAAAGAAATACATTGTAATATTTGATAACACAATTTAGGCTTCAAACTGCACAGCACCAGAAAGAAAAATAGATAATATTGTTTTTCCCTTTTGTAATCAGTGATAAATAAATGCAGAACAAACGGTGTAACAGATAAGGACGTTTTTAATCCTCTGCCACATTTTTACACATAATGTAATGCGACTCAATGTGAAAGTATTCAGAGAACAGGAGTACACTTGTTACACTTGAGGTGGGTGGATCAGTATTCTAACCACTGAGCAACTGTCAGTATTCTGATTGGACCTGTACTGTAACTTGCGAGGGTCCGCCATATTCTCGTATCCATAGAGATTTTTGCTTTGCAAATAGGCAAACATGTTAATTATAACATAAAACACCATTCAGAGTTTCCCTACTTCCAAGTACAAATAACTATCATAGTAATACACAGTATTCTGACACTGTGCTTTTCCAGACACTCAAAGCCGCAAGACAATGTTGGTGCATCACTCCCAAACTCAGTGGTGGTAAGCTTTTTCTAACCACAGCCAGTCCACGCCCAACATTCACAAGTATTCAAGGTGAGTGAAGTATCTTGCCCAAGGACACAACAACAGTATGCCCTGGGCGGAGTCGGGATTGAACCTTCAACCCTTTGGATTTTGCAGGCAAACACTCCACTGAGTAAGCTAGTCAAGCTACTCCTAAAGGTGTCTTCACAAACCCATCCAAAGTAACTGAGTCAACGTAAAGCCTCTTGCGTTTAACATATCCACCATGTCTAACTGATTACAGCCTCATAACATGATTCCAATGAAAAGCACATTCCTTTCTGAGTGAAAGAAGATCTAATCTGGATGTCCCGCTGGAACACATCAATGCTGTCATTTAACGCTGTAGAATTTAATTTTCTGTGATCGTTATCAATGGTCAAGCTTAAAAATGCATATCACATCATAATTGTACAGACATACTTAAGATGACCTATATACGGCAGAAGATCCTTCAGAGGAAATACTTTAAGGAAATGGCCCTTTTTGTAGAAAAGTATGAACAAACAAAAACAGAGAAGCATAGTGAGGTGTTGACTCAGCTTGACTCAGTACAAGTCCGTTTAGTCACAGAAATCTACTTCTCTCGTCAATCTGGAGCTTTGTATATTCTGTAAAAGGCTCTGTCTTTCTTCTGCCACAACTGCAGGAGATCTAGAGTATAAGCATTTCATTTGTTTGTTTGTTTGTTTGTTTGTTTGTTCATTATTATTTCGAATATGCATGAACAGGGGTATCAAGTCAAAACCAATGAAGACAATAACACTCTGATTCAGGTGGTCTTTTCCTTAGACATGCAGCAATTAAAGAAAACCAAAAACAGTAAGGGGATATTATTTATTCTACTAGACAAGATAACAAATTACTAGCCACCTTTGATCATGAGCTGCAGTTACATGTTGGAATCAGATCTCTGTGGATAATGTGCAGACTTCTGTGGGGGCTGTGGACAGATAGAAATGAGACATATCAGTAGAAATTGGGTTTAAATGGAACATGTCTGAGAGTTGGATGGTCAAATCTAACAATGCTATTTAACGAGGTGAACATTTTATTATCTGACGGAAAGAGAAGTGCAGCCAAGACAATAAAACGGAATAGATGGCTGGGTGCGCTCGCTGAATCATGAACTCTCATCGGAGTATAAGAGAGAGTCAAGAGGACCAGAGTATATGAATAGATAAATTGCATGGAATAATAAAATATGCTATATTCATTCCACCATATAATTTTAGTGGCATAATGAAAAGAATAGATTGAATGAGAGAGGAAGAGTCCAGCAGTGTTCCTCTGGCTCTGCACATACTGATATTTCATTTGGCACATTCATTTTAAAGCTGAACAGCACACTCTTTAAAACACAATGATCATAATTTAAATAGTAGAAGCCTATGTAGGGATTTCCTCAATATTTAATAAGCAGGAAAATTCTGTATAAAAATCTGATTGTGGTTGTCATTATTGTCACCGTTCATGATTTCAAATAAGAATTCATTCCACACAGCCCATTTGAAAAGACAGAGGTTGATTGACTGCAATTTGATAATTGCAACAATTCAAACTGTAATTTTGTGTCTGGGATATTGTACAGCCGTACTCTGTGTCCTCGATTTGTATCAAATATTTATTGTACGTTTTGTAAAATTGTACTTGTGGAATGTCATATTCATCCATCCATCTTCTTCCACTTATTCAGCAGTCTAAGCAGAGACTCCCAGACTTCCCTCACCCCAGACACTTCCTCCAATTCCCCCGTGGGGATCCCGAGGCGTTCCCAGGCCAGCTGAGAGACATAGTCCCTCCAGCGTGTCCTGGGTCTTCCCCGGGGCCTCCTCCCGGTGGGACATGTCCGGACCACAACCCCAGGGATGCCTCCGGAACAGATGCCCGAGCCGCCTCAGCTGGCTCTACTCCGAGCTCCTCCGTGTGCCTGAGCTCCTCACCCTATCTCTAAGAGAGCGCCCAGCCACCCTGCGGAGGAAACTCATTTCGACCGCTTGTAGCTGCGATCTTGTCCTTTCCGTCATCACCCAAAGCTCATGACCAAAGGTGAGAGTAGGAATGTAGACATATCCATATTAACAACAAGTTTGCAAACAAGTTATTGATTTTGTATTTTGGTTCTCAAACCAATAATCTAATCAGAGAGCAGAATGAGCGCCTCACAGATCTGAACAAACCAGTTTGCAATAAAGAAAATTATTGTCAGTGAACAACTGTGGTCGAGTGGTTAAGTCCCAGCACAGGCTCCGAGCGCAGTGTCGTGAGTTCGAATCCTGACTCCGACGATTTACTGCATGTCTTTCCCATTTCATCCTGTCCTCTCCTGTCAAATAAAGCATATAGGCAACAAAATCTTTAAAAAATATATATACTATGATGAAATACGGTGCTGACTAAATAAAAATAAATATATACACAGAATGTACAGAAAAAGGGCTTTCTATTTGATATATTCTCGATATATGACTTTTTAACCACAGAAATACAATGCTGTGTAGTTTGCATATTTCTCCCCATGTCTGTGTGGGTTTCCTGGGGGCTCAGTTTCACCCCATCAACCAAACCATGCACAATAACTCAAATTCTCCATAAGGCTATCCTGACCACGTATAGACCAAGATCTGGAGATGGATCCCCGGGTCGGCCACTGCTTCTGTCAGGTTGCCCCAGTGGCATGGTAGGACGGGTCTAATGCAGAAGACAAATTTCAAAAGTGTACTTAAACCTTACAAAAAGCTATAATCAGAAGCATAAGAACCATCGCATACAATATCTTTACTTTGTATTTTGGTCTTTCTCTGTTTCATGATGCAATAGTCTGTTTCATGATGCAATGGGCCATTTGCATATGCTAATCCAAATCAATGACAAAGTGTATTTACTCCAAGACACAACCTTTATTTTGGTGCGCCTAAGCTCCCGGGAATGTCTCCTGTTAGCACTGCTGGTTTGCTCAGCACAAACAGCTTAATCCCATTCGCTAATACTGAGCCCCAGAGGTCTGTGAACGGAAAGGTAAACATGATTTTGGTTATGATAATTGCATTTCAAGTGTTTTCCCTATATGTAGGCTATTCCCTTTCAACCTACTTTCTCCGTAATCTTATAAAACAAATTTAGATATATATGTATTACAAATGGAAAATTTAAGAACTTCATTGACATCAGTTAAGACGAAATATATGTAAGAATATTACTGTCAATATGTTTAGAACTGCATTAAAGAATACAATAGCAAACAATTATACGTTGAATTAGAATTTAATCGTGAAAGTTGCAATTATTATGGTACTATTATTCATCCAGACGTGGTCTAATCAAAAGTTTCAAAGGTAGTGAATGTTTTTAAACTTAAGACTTAGGGCCCAGTGAGCAGGCGTGCAGCCGCGTTTTGAACTGTAGTCTGCAAACTGAGAACTGGTCTAGGCCAAAGTACAGTGAATTACAATAGTCCAATACGAGACGTTATCAATGCTTGAACTACTTTTTCCATTTGGTTCGGGTGCAAGTACTTTGGACTTTTGCCTATAAGTCTAAATTGGAAAAAGCTAGTTATCTGTTTGTCAAGTTTAAAAGGATTATTAAGAAAGACATTATCTGGAACAATATAATAAAAAAAATATTTAAATCATTTTTTAAATTATGGCAATCACCAAACATTTCAGTCTTTTTGTCAAATTGTATTTTGGCAATTACAAAACAGTTGAACGACATGTTTTTCTTAAGAAAATATCCCAGAGGAAACAAATATTATGAAAACAAAACTGGTCCAAGAATTGATCCTTGGGGCACTCCACTGGAAAGGATCACTACAAACATGTTCTGAAGTGCATGGGATACTTGTACTAGCAAATCTGATTTCAGTCTTCTCTCAAATGTGGATGCTCCTGGACATGTTTAAAATGTGCTCCATCTCTGAAATCATGAATGTAATCGCAATTCCATTACAGGTCCGAAAAGTCCAAAACCACATCTTCACATTGCCATTTTGTCCTCTGACATAAATACTTGGTTGGATTCAAATTCCTCACATTGCAAGCGCCTCCACCTGATTGCAGAGGAAATGCAGACAAGGGGGGCAAATGTAATTCAAATGAACTTGGTTTCTAATTTTTTTTTTAAACTCAGGAGACCAATGCAAACAAAGGCGCCTGAGCCTAATCCCTCATGTAAATTACCCACTGTTGACACACTGTAACTCCTGACTCTCAAGGCACTCTTTGACTCTCTCACGGACTTGCTAAATACACTTGTTCATACTGTAAGTGCTTAATGTTAGTAAACAATCAACCGCTCTGCAAGTTTACTACATTAGTTAAAGTCTCATCTGTTTGGACAGTACGTTTTGACTAGTCTTGAAGGAAGAGGTCCTTGCACTTAAAGGGGACATATTATGCAAAATCAACTTTAATGAGATTTAGATCTTTTTAGTGCAGTGTTTCCTCAACATGGTATTTTTATTGCGTCATGCATGTTTGAGTAATCCTGTATCGTCCTGCCACTGAGGCTCGAGTACCTACCCCCTATCCCCGCCCACATCCCTGTTCTTATGTGTGATTATTTGAAAAATTAAGACACAGAGTGATACATGTGGAGTTCATGAATGTTGCTTTAAAAAAAAAAAAAAAAAGAAAAAAAAAAAAAGATGTAAATGTCAACCTGCTGCTTGTTATGTCAAGGTAAACAGGCGGGGCTCATCAGTTCTGCAGTTTGGAACAGGAAGTCAATAGACATGTTTCTATTACTAAACCGTATTAGCTCCATATTACAGTTTAAAATATGTAAAATGATAATCTACATACCGGTATGTTATAATTCAATGCCAAGTAGTTGAGAAAAGTATTATGTGTGTCCTTTAAAACTAAATAATAGGTATTTTTCCACTTGAAATGATAGAAAAAGTATGACTGCACTTCACATCAGAGAATAGATCAGATCTGTGGAGATGAGAAAGCATGATTTTCAAAGTTAGTTGTTTAGCAATAAATACATGTGTGGACTAATATGTTCAAGCAAAACAATAAAATCTCCATGGAGACAAGTTGGCGGAGGTCCCTTTACTGGTTAACATTAATTGTGCTTTTAAACTATTAATATTTCAATTGTACACGGTGGATAAGGCGTAATGAAGTCAAAAAATTTTTTATTTGGTCTTATTTTACTTTAGATACTTTTATTTCCTCTAGCAGAGCAGGGTTTCAACTGCCTGAGTCACGTGACGTAGGTGTGATGTTCTTGCCAGATTACACAGATTTCCAGGGTCTTTTTTTGGGGAAAGTAAGGACGACTTCTTTAGAGCAGTATCCCAAGTATGAGAAAGCATGAACGCCCCCCTCGTCTCAGTTTAGTGTACAATGTGCATGTTTCTGGATTTCTATGGTTTTGTCTTCGTCCCAATCCATAAGGTGGTTTTCCCCTTTTGCAGTGGTCTGAGATTGCAGACTTCAGTTGTTATTCTTGTTCTGCTTTTCGTTTTTAATGTGGTTCTTGTCCCAGAAGGAAGACCTGTATATGTATTTATTTATATATATTGTGACCTAAGAATGGACAATTATCAAGTAACCAAAAAATCTTGCCATCTCTTGGAAATATTTCCCTTTTTCAACATTGACAACGGTTTAGAAACTATAGTTTTAGCGTTAATAGTATCTGGGTATTGGCTTTTTTGACAGATACACACACTCTCTTTCCCTATAGACACGCAACTCTCCTCTCACACTCTGCTCCTATGAGTGGGATCACTCCATTTGTCATCCTTCACAAAGCCGCTTGTTCAGTCATTATCTGAGAGCCTCTTCCCCATGCACACTCCAGCCCAGATGACCCGGTGCACCTAAAATAGACACTTCACACCATCCCACCCCTTCCTCCCCTCCCTCCTTTTCTAAACAAAACACCGGCCCATTTGTTTTAAGCCACTAAAATCAGAAAGAAATGGGCCTATTTGCAAACCAAATGAAGCTTTATGTGGCAGGTTTCTGGTGCCCTCATCCAAAGCAAGGGCTAATTGTGTGCTTTTCCACGCTAAACAAATGAGCGGGTGAGAGAGGGAGGAAAGAGGGGGAGGAGGAGGTGGATTTGTTAAGGAAATCAGGCGGCCACTGAGCTCATGTGCGATTGTGGATTTGCCTGGTGAGTGTCTACATTTGGTTATCAAAGCAGCAGTGGGAAACTAGGTGGAGAAGTTCACCCACTAGTCAAAAGGTTGGAGGTTTTTGATACACGCCGCTAAAACCATTGCAAACTGTTGTTGTGCCCATCGGTATTTGGGCGAGACACTTCAACCACTTTCCTTTGACTATCAAGTATACCGTCAATAATAAGTAACTTTTTGAAGAAAATGTATTCAGAGAAGTTTTCTGACTCCAAACCTTTACTCATTTTTCAATATTTTTTTAAGTAACAGGACTCTTACAATTATTTATTTGTGTGTCTATTCTTTGGAAATACTATAATCCATGCCATTTTTGCTTGTCCAATTACATGAACTCAAATAATATTTTAAATGCATTTTACGTCCAAACTGTTACCCTTATAAAGTATTAGTTTCTCTTGAGCAATTATTTTGGTCATTACTTTTTACTTCTTCCCGAGTAATATTATTTTAAAGTAACATTACACTCTTAATAGATTTTGGCTACTCTACCCACCTCTGGTAATAAAACTTTCAAAAGGCGGGAAAAAAAGTTAATCAAAATAAAAACATGAGAACCTTGCAGCATAATCTTCCAAAAATAAAAAATATTTCTGCAAATTTGAGATTGATTTGACTTTCCTTTCACTTTATATAAGACACATTAACCAGGCACTTTTTGACACATCGATGACACATTGACACGTGATCGATTACTGCAAATATCATCTGGGTCTCCAAAAATGTATCATAAAACGTGATGTATTTGGTTGGAATAAAAAGTCAATCTAAACTACAGTCGTCTCAGTAGGTTTGTTCATTTAAAACTTAAAACTTGCTGAGTACAACCTTCATGCATGCATTATTCATTTTGTTTTTTTTTCTTCCAAACTGCAAATTATAAAGACATTTCCTCACATACTTTTTTACTCTTATTAGTAATTATTCGTACCACTACTGTACTTCTGCGTGAGTGATATTATTTTGAAATAACGGTACTCTTGCTTGAGTACAATTTTTGGCAACTCTCACCTGTTACCCAGATAAAGTCTCCAGTTCTCCTTAAAGCGCTCTGAATCAGATGGCCTTTGTTCCTTAATGGTTATACTGTGAAGCCCTGACTAACCCTATAAACTTAATCGTATTGCTCTGACTAAGGCTGCCTGAGTTAACAAAATGTCCAGCCAACTTGGCATTAGGAGCGGCTTTCACTGGGAACTTCAGGCCATTCAATCAGGAATTAATCTGTTGATGAAATGGTCGATCATTTTATTTCTGTTTGAATAGCTTAAGTATAACTGGAAAGAGAACTAATACAAACATTACAGAAGCTTTGGCGAGGGTCAGACTGTTCCTTCCTACAGACAACAACTGGATTAGGGAACACAATGTGGGGAACAAGATATAGCAGTTATTGCTTATTTCCACAGGAAGTCAAAACAAGCAAATTATTCTTCTTGTTTTATTGTTTTGTGTATTGTTTTCACCAAATAAACTTGGCCGGTCGAGTGCATTTATGAAGCAATTTAAGTGATTTCTTTGCTGATCTATAAACGTCCACGCAGGGCTTCAATGTTAATTACATAATAGATGAATGGAAGCAATCAGTAAATCTCAAAGACAGCGCTGCATGGGCTCTGTTATTGTTTTGTTATTAGACTACTCCATTGAAATGCTTGTGATAGTTAGTAGTTTGTGCAGTTTGCTCCATAAATGTTAATGCTCCTCGACGTGTGTAAAAATGTGCACCGTGAACAGCAATGCGTGACAAAAAATGCATTTGATAAGTACATAATTACAATATTTTAACACAATAGGTTCAATTCAATTCAAATTAAAATAAGGCTCAATTAGGTCCTAATAATGGAAAATCATGACTAAAATCTGATTGCAGTCCTATATGCAAAATCACACAACCAGAAACAAATGAAAAAATGAATGGTGGCACCCGTGGTAACGGATGTGCAGGTATAAAAAAGTCAAAATAATTAGAATCAGAAAAAAGTTTATTGCCATTGCCAACGAACAAAATTAAAACTCATCACTGTCTGAGATGAGCCTGATGTGAGTGCCGTGCACAAACTTGAACAGTTTTACAAAGTCCTGGCTGGAGGTACAGCAGTTGGTGTACAGGGAGAAGAGTAGAGGGGAAAGTACACAGCCCTGTGGAACACTTATGCGGATCGTTCAGGAGTCCGAGCGACTCTTCTGATCAACATAGGAACTCCACTGGACTGTGTACCTTCTCCTCTGCTAAATCAAATAATTAAATGCAAAAGGTGACATAATAAAGAAAAAATTAAGGCACTGTACCTGATTTGTCTTACAGATATGAAAAATAGAAATAGTTTGCAGAGATACAAAGTAATTCCTCACTTTCTTAAGCATTTTAAGCCTCCTGATTATTCACCCCAATGAATTTGGAAGTACTTTTCACTGACATTCCGAGGCCAAAGTTAAGTTTTGCATTTACTTTCAAGCAAACAACAACTAGCATGCTAACAGCTCACTTCCTGTTTTTTGGACTATTAAACACTAGCTCACATTGGTCTAAGAGCAGCATGAAAAACACCAAATATTTTAACAAAGTTAACTAAGTCTGATGAGATGAGATTACATTCATAAACTATCCATCACTGCGTGTGTACTTTGAAGTGTTGCTAACAGTCCATCATGCACCATGGGCCAAACACCTGTGTATGTTTAGCCTATGTGTGCCCATGGGAAAGGGTCAGGTCTGTTCACAGTCAGGAGTCTCTCATAAGGACTGGATCAACCCCCACGACGGTCAAAGGGCATAGGGTCAGGGGTTGAGCCCTCTAAACCAATCACAGGTCAGCGTGGGGCGGAGGGGCTTTCCATGTGAAGTGAATGGTGCTTAGACAGGATAAGAGGGGCACACCCTAAGCCTGGTTTATGACCCACTTTGAAAAAAACAGCTACTCATTCAACCCCCACTAATCATGATACAGGCCTTTTCACACGCTGACTTGCACTGGAAGGTGGATCTGTCAAATTTACAATCAATACATTCATTTTTGAGTATCTACAAAACTCTATTTGCACTGATAGTTTTGCACTGTTGTTCTGTCCATTTTGTATTTAAGTCAGTTTCTCATAACACCCTATATCATAAATGCCTTTTTTAGCATAGTTCATAATATTAGTCAGTGCTTTATGTTGCACCATATTGCCAAAGTAAATCGGGTGCACTGTGGCAGAGCAGTTAGAGCTCATGCCTCTCAAGAAGGAAATCATGCGTTCGATTCCTGGGCGAACATAACATCTCTCTGGGTGGAGTCTGCATGTCCTCCCTGTGCACTGGGACAGGCTCCAGTCACCTGTGACCCCCCTACAAGCAGTAGAAAATGAATGAATGAAATTGTTTGTTCACAGATAATGGCAATACAATTCCTACTCACTGTACTAAAATTACAAACTTGCTTTTGATAAGGAAAAGGCCCAATTTTGATACCACAATGATAAAAGCAAATAGTATCTGGGTTTAGATACTTGACAATTGTAAAATGTTACGGTTTTATAAAGTGGGCTTTGCTAGCATTGTTTCACCATGCATACAATTGAATATGGTAATCCAAAATCACTATAGAGCCTTAGGGTCGAATTTACATATTACAAAGAGAACAAAGAAATGTAAATATGCTACGACAAGCCTGCATAATATGTCCTTGACCTCTTCATTTGACATAATGCTAAAACACCACTTGCTTACACTGGCAATGGGCCTGTATTTTGATTTCCTATTCAGACTTTAAGTGGTTGTGGGTATTGAAAAAAACAAAACAAGAGATTGTATTACAGCCACAATGTGAAAATATTAGTCAGTGGTGGAACGAGAAGCCAACTTAAAATTTGTCATTATTTTAGATCAGTATTTTAGTCAAAAAACCTAATTAATTAGGCTTAACAGCTGATTTAAGTTGTTTTAAACTGCAATTTAGGACATCTGGGAGTTGAACTGAAGAAATAATTTAAAATGTAACACTAATGAGGCTGAATTATAATCTACAAATTCAGGTTTAAAAATCTATACAAGTTAAAAAAGAAAAAAATCCACTCAATTACTGTAGGCTATTTGTAATTATTTTCCACGTGTGATTTTACATTAAGTGGTCCTATTCTTAAACCCATGTGCAAAGTGTGGGGCTATATAACATTGCATGAAGACAGGCAGGAGGGAAGAAAAGACATTTGAGTTGATTTGCCCTGACACTTGTTAGGAAGCTTCACAGCAGCTACCACGAAAGCCATGTATTTGTACTCTTGTCTGCAGCAGCGTGCGTGTTTGTGTGTACGTGCGAGAAAGCCGGTGATTCATCCGGGCGTGCGCGCTCCTGTCTGTCCGTGCACGCGCCTCCTCCTCCTCCTCCTCCTCCTCCTCCTCCTTCTCTTTCCTGTTGAGCCCCACGTTACTTTGATTGACAGCTGAGACTTGCCTTTCACCCACCGCAGAGCCCGCCCTACGCGCCTCCGGAGTGGCAGCTACTGTGGACGGGACTCCCAGGCATTTCGCTCCGGGGGCGGGTCTTTAAGGTACTACTACACCAGTGTTTTGTTGACCGGTTGAAGAAGAAGAAGAAGAAGAAGAAGAAGAAGAAGAAGGAGGAGAAGGAGAAGAAAAAGAAATTAGAGTTAGTTTATTATATATATATATATATATATTAAATATATATATATATATATATATATATATATATATATATATATTCATTATAGGCCTGTGGATGATCAGTGTAGGTATGTGATCCAAAACTTTGTAAATTCATTTCTGAAGCACCTTGAGGACTCACAAAAGTGAAATGATAAATATTTGAACACCTTCGAACTCTGGAGGTGCTGCAGGAAGTGGAATAGCCTGTAGAATATGAATAGCCTATTGTTTGATGTTTGTTTTCTGTCTGCTTTTAAATATGCTATCGTGTATTCAGCTTATTCCAGAAGTTGGCCTTCCCCATAACCCTTTTTATGGTTGTATTAGTTAACACAGGGCTGCCGACTGCCTGAGACAATAAGTTCAACACAGTCTAAAAAGCCGCTTTCGGGCCGGCCAGGGAATCGATGCAGTGTTGACTTGTTGTCACATGAACATTGGACATTGTACACAAATCAATCTGCTTTATAGCATATTTTAGGTGCAAGATTTTCCCCTCATTCTCCACTTAAATGAACGGAGTGCGGTTCACGATGGAAGTGCCGATTCGTGGCAAAAAGAGGCAAAAGTGGGCGGGGCAGAATAAGGTGAGACCCCCTTGAGTCTGAAATGAGGATTGATTGTAGGCTATTGACAATAATCATTATTATATGCTATATTGTGAGAGAATAATGTGTCTCTTATCTTAACTGCATTATCATCACAGTATCAGAATGGAAATCATAATAACTCATATCCAATGTAACCATATGTTACAATAATTAATATAGCCTTGTATGTATCTATTGCGAAAATCTGCAGAAAATTTGTACATGTACACAACCAAAAACACTAATCTGTAGGTTTCCAACCATAACCAAAGTCTACTTCTAAAACCTTAAGTCAATGTCGATTTATAACCCAGTTTAAGAATTAAAGTGTATCATTGCTGTGACATGTCTTGCCAACTATTATGTTTTGAAATAAAATAGCCTCTTTTAACCCAGATGACCTCACAACACCAACTACTATAGCCTTCATCTGAAAGCATTATAACATTAGGTGACTTTGCAAGCCAGATAATTAAAGACAGCGTATTTATTTTGTTGCCTTAAAAAAAAAAACAAAAAAAAACTATAATTGTAATGATTTATACCCAAACCCAAACTAATTCGATGTGTCACCAGTTTTGACAGTCGATATATATTCCATATATCGTATCCATTGTTGAAATAAGTACAAAACTATAGTTACTAATTGCAATAACATAAAACTGCCTGACCCAAATGACTGTTCCTTAACCCAACCTTAACCACTGCCATTTACTGAAATTTAACCACAACTCCAAGTCAATTTGTAACCGAGTTTCACAAATTAAACTCATAATTATTATCAAAATAAGCAGGAAACTTAAACGAATCAGATGCCTTCCCCCTTTAACAAGCCCACTGGAGCGAAATGCCGAGGATTTAGTGAAGCTCCGTTCGCATTGGCCGGTTTCCGCGTAGCTCAACGAGGTCAACCGGCTCTGGGCACTTTCCGCGCGCTGATTGGCCAAACAGTAATGGACCCACGTGGAACCCAAATTCCCATTGGTCCGGAGCAATTTAGGGGGCCGGTCCAGTGTGTCGGTTAGCCCGAGAGCGTGAAACCGCGTGAGAAAGTTGCCATTGAGGTAAAGCGAAGCTACAGGGAGCAACGTAGCCGCCGAGAGAGGTAGTTGTTTCAAGCAAGTTTCTCGATAAAATTTGCTTGAAGAAGAGATTAAAACTCACTGGGAACTAAAACACGTTCGCTTTTTAATGGTTGGACGCCTCGACAATTGCAGTATCCAGTCAAGTGGGGACTCTTCAACGCAATTAACTTGTGTGGATTTCCGTTGGCCGTTGAAGAGCACTTGTTGGCCGTTTGTCGGATGTTCATCGGGCTTGAATTTCCACTCGTTTGTTCGTACATCTTCTTGAGGAATATATCGGATTGTACGCAAGAAAAAAAAAAATAACAGCCTTTTCACTCCTCACCTGGCTCGCCGTATTTATCCTTCTCCTCCTCTCGCCTCGAGCTAATGAGCCGTTTCCCGTGTTTTTCCGGTTGATTTACGGCTACCGCCACTACCGCTGGAGCGAAGGGGACGCAAGAGTGGAGCGGAGGGGGTTCACAATTCACGTTAATCGCTCGTTAAACTCGGAACGGAGCATCGGGGCGGTCAGTTTGGCTTGAAATTAACGAGGGATATTGCGGAGCGGCGGATGGATACTTCTCGGTGGTGGTCCTCCTCTTCTTGAGCGTCCCATATTCCCCTTTGTACACTGTTTTTTTTTTCTTTCCACCGTAAAGGAAACCGACTCATCCTTTGCTGATAATAACCATGTTCCCCCAGGGGCGCCACCCGGTAAGACTCTTCACCCCCCCCAAAAACGACCCCACGTGTCCAATGCAAGGCTCGCGGGCCGGAATTAGGCCACCGTGCACATTTTTGCGGACCAATTTTGGCACTATGTTATCAGAATGTTCAAAATTCCGTAATGGAGGAACTGGATGCTAAACGAAGTACAACACATTTTCAGTGATGAACTGCCATCATATCTAAATGCAAATTGTTTGTAACAAAAAAATAAGCTACTATTTTGAATTTCTATGGCAGAAATTTCAACAAGTTTCCAGTCTCCATTGTATAAGAGCTTCACAAAAAGTGTGATTTGTGTTAAAGTAGTCTAAACCTAGTCTCTAATGACCATACAATACAAATGCAAATATTTTGAAACCATACTCTGGTATCACTCATGTATCTGAGTGGATTTCATTTACCAAAAACACCTTGGTTTTTCATGATTAATATGATCCGGATTCTAGTTAAATTGTCACATTATCTTCCACTTCACTTTTGCTTATATTCCAGAGTTTAGAATGTATTTGTTTACAATAATATGTCCAGTAGTAAGCAACAGCCAGTCAACACAGGCAAATAAGATGCTAGAGACAAGTATTTCTGTAATAAGTAGTTTCGTGTTCGTGTTGCCTTAAAAGCTGTAATGTAATGACTGTGTTGTGCCATGTTCCATGTCTAAATGCAGAACCAGTTGTGTTCCATTTGTTTCTATGTAAAGGTGACCTATAGGCAGCATGTTATGTGAAACGGCTTTATAGCAAAGGATGAAACCATTGCCCAAGATTGGAATTCTTAAAACACTATTTTCTTAAAGCGTATATGGAAAAAGGTCCTGCTATTAAGGATTTTGACTTCGACCGTCGTCTTATTATTAAACCCACAGTGAAAATGACCACTTCCGACTGAAAAGCTTCACTTGAGACCTGTTATTTCCTTTAAATATCAGTACTACATGTTTACATCCTGGTTTTACACTTGATTATTAGCCTAGTCTTTCCGGCCCTGCTATCTGAGCTTCATAAAATGTTAAAGTCTGTAATAATTAGAGGTTGTTGACATGGCATGGTGTTGAGCCTAAGGCTGGAGGCACCAGATGCACGTAGAGTGACTCATAACACGGAACTATCATTTTTATAACAGTGTTTGTGTGTCTGTGTGCTAGACGCCCCACCAGGCCCCGGGGCAGCCCTTCAAGTTCACCATTCCCGAATCACTGGACCGCATCAAGGAGGAGTTCCAGTTTCTACAGGCTCAGTACCACAGGTGGGCAATGAGGCCGATATTTTGTTTGTGTAACACTCGATCTGACAAGGGGGCCTTCTGGCAGATATTGTGATTAGACTTGTATTTTCTGTTTCGTTTACTATTCAAGGTTCAGTTCACAGTGCACAATTAAACAGCCCAAGAGCTGAAATGTATACGAGACTCGCGTGCATTACAGATCATATTTGTCCAAACTACAGAGGAGGCACGTTTTACACACAACAAGACCACAAACAATGGCAAAATATGGTTCATTTGTCAGCGATTTAATCTTTCCGCCCTTTTACTCTATTGTTGTACATCCATTTTAGACATGGTTCATACAGAGTGTTTTGTGCGTTTATTCCGTGCGTCGTTGTTGTTTACTGGTCCGCTACTAGTTCATTCAAATATTTAGTCTTGACTTGAAAATATGAACATCGCTCACGAAGGTCTTGGGCTTTTTTCCATTTGTTTTCTCACACTCACAAATGCACTGGAGACAAGGTGTGTCTTGCAGAAAGATACAACGGCAGTATGCAATTGTTTCACTGTACAACCAACAACACCACTATGTTTGCTGTGTAATACTCAGCACTTCATTTTATGTTGAATCGATCCTGATTTAGGCTTTTTTGGGGGGTCAGATCCAATTTTAGGCCTACAATAGGCCTGATTTAGTCCAGTTTTATTGACTTTGTCCTGGTTATAAAATGAGATAAGACCTTCATTTGTCCCACAATGGGGAAATTCCAGTGTTGCAATGCAGATTAGGGACAGAAACCTACAGTAGGAACAGAAGTGGAAGGGCTTTCTTGTCATTCTCATATCCAGTTTGAGTCCTTGTTTAGAAAGGCTGAAATGATTAATCAGAATAACCTTGACTCTTAGACTACTAACATAATCGTTGTCTATTTTATAATCGTTTGTTATGTGGTGTATAAACAGACTATAAAACAAACCATTAAAATCCAAGTTTTATCATTAAAGATGGCGATATTTTTCAATCAAAATGATACAAGAAGAAAATATAGTTTTATGATTTTCAATGAGAACTATTTAATTTGTAGATATTCTCTTTCAATACGCCTCCATTTGGCATGATTTAGCTTTATATTTAAAAATAATCTTCAAGTCCTATTGCTGACTAGTTGACTACTTAAATAATAGTGCAGCCCTATTGTTTAGTTCCAGTTTAGACCTGGTTTAGGCTCTTCCTGAAACCATCCTGGTCGCTTGTTCACGTCCTGGTTCAGTCCTAGTTTAGACTCTGATCATAGCCAGTTTTAAACCTTCCATGTGGTCTGTACCTGCCCGGTGAATACAGCTATGCAACCCAAACACACATGCTCACCCTCATCTTTACGGGCCGCTACAACTTTCTCATTGTCGTCTCTCATTTAACATTAAAACCTCACCCTAACCACAGCCGTTCCCTTACCATAATGAACACAACCCAAGCCTCAGCCTCTGGTCTAACCCCGACACACATGCACTCAATCCTGGAGCGGACCCATGCGGTGGTCGGACTCTGCGGTAGGTCGGTCTGGATGGATGGATGAGAAGAGGGAGAAAGAGAAGGAAGGAGGGAGGGTGGCGTGTGGGCCCAGTCTTTCATAAATCACTCTTATTTTCCCCTGTGTCTGTGGACAAAGCTCGCAGCAGTGTATACAGTAAAGGTCCTGTGTGTGTGTGTGCGTGCGTGCGTGTGGACTTAACAGTTTTACGGACTGGAGCAGCAACAGGTGAAATTTCCCAAATGTTTACAATGGGGGATTAGATGGGTTAGAACAACTGCCGGATACACACTTTTGTGAAGTTAAGGAGACTTTACTTCGGCTGACCTCTGTTGAACTTGACATTATTGCTGCAAGATTAATGACAGTGGAATCGCAATTTGAGCGATTGCATTTAGTAAAACGCAATCGTTGAAAATATTTGGGTAATTCAATACCCAATCCAGACAACAAAATATCCCGTCTCCATGCAGCCTTATAAAACCTGCTTCTCCTGTAGTTTAGACTGAACGGGTATAATGTGCACTGTGAACTAAGGTTCTCAAAAGTATCCAATATCAAATACTAATCAATACTCAAACTGGTATCGAAGCTAGATACTCATTTGAAGTATCAGGAGAAAATGAATACATCACAGTATGGGCAAAATTTGACCTTTTTCTAAATTGTTTTAGAATTTTTTTTCAGAACTAGTTTAGGATCACATGGTAACATAAAGGAAGTTATTTTGTGTTGAATATCAGTCTCTTTAGCCTTTTAAAATGATTATTGCTAAATCGGTATTGAGTATCAAACTATTCCTTATCAAAAATTGAGGTTGAAATTTTAAATAGTATTGTGACAACTCTGTGAACTGAATCATGGATTTAAAACGTGTCTACCAAATCTAACTTGTGTTAATGTAATATCAGTGACTATTTTTGCAACACTTTCTTTGTATTTATAAAAAATATGGCTCATTGTCTTCTGTATTTTTTGACGCCCTTTTACGGGAAGTCCAGCTGTTCAATTTCAGCTCTGACCCTTCTATACTGTTGTTTTTGTCCTTGGGCAAGACACCTGACTCACTTCGTCCGTGTACAAATGTGGAATGAAAAACAAATGCGTTCTAAAGTGCCTTTGATTGGCCAATAAACCTCTCTATAATCGTAATTAGATGCATTATTTAGAGTTAACGTGAAATATCCCCTACATACTTTTCACAACAAGTGGTTACCAATGTAGTTGTGATTCAAAAGAATATTCTGAATATTAAAATTCAAATGTTCTTGTTGGCTTTTTGCAGTTTGAAGCTGGAATGTGAGAAACTAGCCAGCGAGAAGACCGAGATGCAGCGACACTATGTGATGGTAAGTACCACCTTTTTAACGAACTGCGTTGGGAAGAATATTTGAAAATGTAACACGCTCTGTTACACAGTCCGATCAGAATACTGCATCCAATTACACTATTATGCAACTCGCTGTGAAAGTATTCTATTATAGTATTTGTGTGTAAAAAATGTGTCTCGGATTAAGACCGTTTTATGTTTGTTTTCCCATCTGTTTTTTTTTATTTCGAAAAATTGCATTGCAAAATTGTTTTAATTATAGACAATACACTCTATTCTAATTTTGTATATCTCCAAAACAGTTGCTGTATTTTCTTTTTTCGATATATCTCCCACCTCTACACGGAATACTGTTACTCAAAATGGATGCTCTGAATACACATTTTGGGCACATGTGCTTCGTTACTCCTTTTCGTTACACTTGCATGCATACAGTACACGTCTCGACCACAACCTGTCACTCTCTGTCGACCTTGAACAAACAGGCCATAGATTTCCTCCCAAAAAGCCTTTTTTTTTCCTGAACGACCCCCCCACGCGCTGCAGAGGAACACCTGCTTTTTGTTCACAGGTGTGGCGCTGACTATCACACATGCTAATGGGGATGATTAGAGTGTCACATTTGACTTTATAATCACTTTGTAATTTTTTGAATAGGCTCATTTTTGTCTGCGAGCTCAGTCAGGAAGCCAAAGTGTTGTCAATGTAGGGCAAAGGTACTTGAGAACACTCAGTCGCAATGACACTAATGTAAAATAATGTAAGCCTGATGTGGCATTTAGGTGAACTGACGGTCTATTTCGAGCAGGTAAATGCAGGGGAAGCGCGTTTTAAGGGCTTGAAACGGATCAATAAGAACAGGTGTGGTGGTGTTTTGAAATGTTCTTTGCCAAATTCCTAACCATTCAACATTCGTTTGTGTCTGCAGTACTACGAGATGTCCTACGGCCTCAACATCGAGATGCACAAACAGGTACGGATGCCCCACCTCCCCCTGCCGTAAGGCTGATTTACCGGGTGTGATCGTGTGACGTTTATGTGTATGTAAAAGAGGGAAGGAAGGAAGGAAGGAAGGAGAGAAGGAGAGACTGTGGAGGGACGAGAGTTAAAGAAGGATTAAGAGAGACAGAGGAGGGAGTTAACAGATGAAAAGAAGGAAACAAGGAGCGGAAGAAGATATGGGAGAGGGTTAAAAAAAAAAAATGGAAGAAAGAAGCGAGATAGACTGAGGAGGAGTAAAGGTTTAAAAGAGGAAGCAAAGCGGGTGACAAGAATGGAGAAAGCAAAAAGAGGGAAGAAATGGAGGAAGGAGACAGAGAAGGAGAAAGTTAATGAGGGAAGGAGAATCAGAGAGTGAGGGGAAGAGGCAAGGGGAAGAGGCAAAAAAAAAAAAGGAAGGGGCCAGAGAGAGAAATGGATAGAGTGCGGGAGCTATTTAAAACAGGAGGAGGAGAGAGTGTAAAAAGTGGAAAGGAAGAAAAGAGGAGGCGGAGAGTGTTAAGAGAGAAGAGGAGGGGGAAGAGAGGTACTGGGAAAGAGGAGAGAGTGAGTGTGTGTGTGTGTTTATCCGTGATCGATGGCGCTCTGTCTCGGTTGCAGCAGTTAGGGCCGGCCGGCTGAGCCCAGAGGCAGGATGAATGGCTCAGTAGATTGATTGGTGCTGTCTGGGGGAGCGGCCGCTTTATTACATTAGAGGGGCAGGGCCGGGGAGGGCGCTCCAATCGATCACAATGAAGCCCGGCTAAAAGGAACAGATAGGAAAAGGCTCGACGAGGAGCAGCAAAGGCACCGGCGCACCGTCACAGCGCAAACCCATAACCAAATACACAGCGCGATAACCAGGGCCGTTTTTTAATTTTCTTGGTTTCTCAACAAGGGCGGCGACCAAATCTCTACGCGATTCGTCTGACAAGTTTTGCGATAGATTTGCAATTCGTTTTCCAAGTCAGGGTTCGGGTCTCGCATTTTAAACATGTTCCGAAGGATTAGCGTCTGAGAAAGGGCTGGAATTTGAACTGCTTAAATGACCCGCATGCATTTCAGAACATGTTTGCCATAAAAGGGGAAAGGATATTCTGTAGAGCGGCGGCGATTAATAATTAATCATGACTAGTGGACTATAAAAATAAATCGCAGTCGTAGTTTGATAATCGTAATTGTTATATTGACTAAACAGACTCTAAAACACATACAAAAGGAATATTTTATTACACAGACAGTGGTGTGCCAAGTCAAAATGAGAAAAAGAATAAGGAGCATTCGCATATATTCTCTTCATAGAAGCCTTCAGTCACCATAATTCAACCTTCATTTGATTCATAAAATATTTAAACGTTTCAATGTACGCTAGAAATAACAATCTGTCAAATTGGGAAAAAAAGAATCACTGACTTGTCATCTACTAAGATAATTTTTATTTGGACCCCCAATATTTTAGTTTATTTAAGTACATTAGATAACCATAATGACCGCCTTTTGCGATTTGATAATTGTGACCATTCAAATAGCGGTTTTGATTCAGTTCCAAAGAGAAAGCTTTAAATCCACCTTCAAGCTTTCAAGATCAGCCGTGACCCAAACAAATATGGTAATTTAAGTTGAATTGGTAATAAAAAAAATAGAGAAAATGCACTTTGACCTCGTTATAGTACATTTATAATGTTATATCCAAGCACAGTATTTCCTCTGAGTTCCTTTGATATAGACATTGACCATAAGGCTGACGGGGAAAAAATTAAAAAGGAAAACCATTCATCATTTTAGATAAAGGCCCACGCTCCACTTAAATACATCTTTAGTTAGGTGTGAGCTTTTGAATCGAGAGCCTCCGCACAGATCACACAAACTATCACAAAAACCTTGCGTCGCTTAAGCCGATTGGGAACGCTAATTAATCTCCCCGCACTTCTGGCCCCGCTCGCGGTCCGACCCGTAATCACCGAGGCAGACCTTGCGGCTCTCGTGTCCTGTTTGTAATTGACATGATGTAACCTGCGCCTGCTCCGTGCCGAGTGCGCTGTGTAATGCACCGCTTCAAGGACAAGTCAGCGATACGGGCCGAAAGATAAGGTTAAATGACTTCATATTCAAACGTAACGGCCGTCATTTTATGGAGTGTTTATTGGCTGGCCCAATCTCGAAGCGTCGCAACAAACGGAGCGACACTTTGTAAGGCAGCTCATGATTATTTCAGGAGTTAGCGGGGCTGCTCAATATTGGAGAAGATTGCAGATTTTTAGTATCAATACCTCATTAAATTTGTGTCCATTTTTCATTATTGGTTTACTATCGCTTTATCTGATTTATTGACTACTACTTACTGACTGTCCAGGATTTGTGACGTGTAAACAAAATGAATGCTGAGGAAAAATGTATAAAATGCAAATGTCAGCCCCGTCCTGGATCTACTAATCAGTTTGTCATGGTTAAAGTTGTTGCCGCCCCACCACACACCAGTGCTCCAGCAACAGTCCTGGTCAAAAGTACTGGAGTTTTATCAGTTATCAGTTAAGGTGTTGTAAAGTTTTCCAGTTACGATGCAGTAAAAGTGATTTGATACAATACGTTTTCGGGGAAGTATTTAGATTTAATTTTAGATTTAGAAATGAAAAAGGCTCAAAGGAATTTAGACAATGGACAAAGCAAAAGATTCAAGATTAATCCAGCCCCCCCAAAAAATAATTTGGAGACTGTGGTTCTGAACAACGTTTGACTTTAAGTTTTGTTTTGTCCACATCTTCACTGGCTGAATAGCAAACGCTTGTACGCTTGCAGGTAATTAAACCCATGAGTACAGTGACATTTGAACACAGACATCACATGGCAAACATGTTCACGCATGAGCACATACGAGAGAGTAAACAAAGGTGGTTAAGGAAACATACACAGGCGACAGAGGGGACCGTTTTTCTTACTAGGGATGCAAGAATAATTGGCAGTCCTATTGAAATGTGAATGTTTGAAAATCGCAAAGGTTGAAGTTATTTACATCTCCTCTGCAAACTAAAACTATGAATCCATAAGGCTGGAATTGGCGTGAAACAAATCCATCCAGTTCTTTTAGTTCAGCAGTTCAGATTTCACTCTTCTCTCAAAAGGTCATTAGATGTTGGCCTCATCTTGTAGTCTTATCTCAATAGTTGTTTTGAAGCTGTGCGTATAGAATAGTGAAAATATTACTTTTAATAAGAGAACTTTAAAAAGCTTCAATGATGGCTAAAACAAACATCCAAATAAAAGTATCTTGTATAGCAGGGCTATTCCACTTCATTTTCCTGAGGGCCAGTATTTTCGGCGTACCAAAGCCTCTGGGCCGGAGGTGCACAACACGCCACTGTAACTACTGTAATTTGGATCGCACAAAATATCCCCAATACTGTTTCAATAAATGGAGTTAATACAATAAAATAATGACTGATAGATTTGATTTATGTGAGAAATAACAACAATGCTTTGCAAAATTGCCCCGAGCAAGAATTAAACTAGAACTAGACTAGTACCAACCAGGTCTGAAGCGGTGTTAAACGGGGACTAAACAAAGACTAAACTAGTGCTTAACCAGAATTAAACCAGTAAACAATATTTTTTGTTTTGTCTTTCATATTTGGAAGCTGGGTCGTGGGCCGGATTAAATCACTTGGAGGGCCTGTTTTGGCCCCCGGGCCTGATGTTGAATAGCCCTGTTGTATAGACTGAAAACTCAAGAGTTTCGCAGTCGATATCATGATTAATCTGCATTTAATTTAACACAATAATTGAACAATTAACTAAGATTTGATTTCTCAGAATAATTGTCAGAAAAATCCCAATTAGTTCTACTCCCATCGTTCAGGCCTGTCTGTGTCTCTCTCACACTGTTCCTCTGCACAGAGCAGCCAGGCTCAGGGCATTTACCAGTAATTACTGCAGCTATCGACCGCTGAGAACAGAGGAAATTGGAGGTGGATTGGCTTGGCTCCTTCACTGGGGGCGAGGGATAGTTCTCTCTCTACATTCCTCTCATTATCACTGTCTAACTTCGGCAGGGCTCCTCTGAGTCACTGAACTGCAACAAAAGGTTGCGTTCATGTGAAATCTGATTTTTACCATACACTATTACCTCTTTAACTGTCAAAATGTTTTATGTCTGGTTTTCTGATTGGTTATTTATTTCAAAAACATGAATTCCCCATGGAGTTAATATAGACCCCTGGCCTCTATCTACATTTATACAGCCTATATTCCTTCCACGTGATTTCATATCATTCCTTTGGGGGTGATAATAACTGGAAGCACTGCTCTGTCTGATACTCATTCATCTGAGCTTTGTTTTAATACTACCTGATAGTGTTGTCTAGATACTAACATTTCAAACTCTATTTAGATACTAGGGATTATACTCGATTCGCTACTACAATCATCATTTAAAAAGATATTTTTGTCAAAATATTAGACTGTGAACTGACATTTTCAACACAAAATTAAAGTATCTTCTTAAACATCTTATACTAAAGCTCAAGATCATTCTAAAACTGTCCACAAAAGGCCAGAATTTTGTCTCATTAAATGTTTCTTTTAGCACCGATACCTGTTCAAATGAGTATCTAGTTTCAATACTAGTTTTAGTATCGATTAGTATCTGATTTTTGATACCTACAATCTAGTCATAAACAACTGTTAGTTTGATTTGTGCTGTTATACAAGTGCTTTTGTTTCAAATAACATTAGTCATAGACTGTATATGTAAGTGGACATAGCTAGCCTGCTAGCCGCCGTGTTCCAAATACAAAGTCAGCCTGGGAGGAAATAGGTTCTCATTCAGTTTGTGCTGAAACATTGGTGTCCATTTTTTGTAACTGTTGCTGTCAGGCTCAACATTTTTGACTTAAATGTTTCATATTCATATCTTCTTTTGTGAGGTTGACTGCCAGCAAGGCTCATTGCAAAGCATCCACCTCAGGAACCCAGCGGTACCTTCTACAACCTCACTCCCGATTGGCTCTATGGTTGTCATGAAATGCGCACTCTGATTCTCCGGCTCTGCATTAGCGCTATAACTGCTGGCCGCGATTGAACAGTATGGGGCCCTACGTCCACTTCCACTTCTATATATAATTCTATGATTACATTCACAAGCTAGGACTAGCATTAGCATTAGATAGATGGATAGCTTTATTTCTGACTTGTGGTCTATTAGGGTTAGCGTCATTAGGCACAGTCAGACTTCCACAGGACCATGACTGCTCATATTGATCCTTGGCTGCTGAAACTGTGTCGTTCTGAATTCATTTAGGTTTTTTTTGTGTTTGTTGATTTTTCAGACCATATAAATCCTACTGTGTTTGCGAATATGTGCGTTGTGTCACCATGGTAACTGTGGAGATGTCCTCCATAGACATACATTTTTTTGTCCCAAAGTGTCGATTATTTCTTCTGTTCTGGCATTTCTCCTTCCCTTTCATTTAATCTGAAGCTACTGTTCTCCCACCGAGGACATGCACCTTTGAGTGGTCCACACAAACACACAGTAAAGCGCAGGGGGAGGTCATTAGCTTGGGGCTGCAGTTGTCAGAGCAACAAGCTTGTGTAGGCGGGGGGTCTGGGGGAGGCAGACTAACAACCGGCCCCCCGCTGGGTACTTTCACTTGCGTGTGTGTGTACGCGCTCTGCCAATAATTCTCCAATTATATGTGTAATGAGAAGTCTGTTCTCTGAGCGCGCTCTCGGGAACTTAAGTTTCAGCTTCAAATTGGAACCAAATAAGACAAATTGTGCATGCTTAGATTCTAAAATGTGGTTATTTTCAAGCCAACTTTACAAGGCAGTTATAGTAATGACACAGTATTGTAAAGGAAAGGCAGCAGGGGCTCCGTGGAACAGTGTTTGACCACCTAACTGGAGGTGGTTTGATCCCAGCTCAAAACAGACCACGGCCATTGGGCAAGACTCTTCATCTTACTCGTGCTCGTGTAGATTCTAGAGATATAACAATATGGTCTTTATTTCTGATGAATTCTTGGATCTTTTCCGAGTGTCATTTTGTCAAGCGAGTCCTCATGGCGCTTGTATTTCCCGAGGAGTACCACGCCGTACTTCGATAGAGATACTCTATTATCCTTCTCTCCTCTAGCACCTGTTGTCTTGGCAAAACCAAACTGCATCTCTGCTTAATTTTCCGATCTGATCCCTCTTTGCAAATGCCGCCATTATTAGTCCCAAGTTACCCAAATGTTGTGTCCCCGTCCTTGTCTAGTTAGTTTAGGCTAACTCACATTTTCAAATGAATAAGTTCATTTGTGGGTTCAGTCAAGCAAGGAACTGTTTTTGTGAACAGTTTTTTGGTTTTATTCATTTTCCATGGCGTGTATTAGAAGTGTATTGTAGTTAAGACTCTGTTGCAGAGCCCTGAGTTGCTCTGCAGTCACGTCGCCCGTTGGCATTCTTCTTGGTTTGGTCGCCAGCTCAGGTGAATTAGCTCAAGTTTGGCTGGTTTTCTCGGGTGTGCTCTCTCGTGAGGACTTATGACTAACCCCTTTTAAAGACACCCAGCTTTACTGCCCTTAAGCTTCAGTACTTGCTTCACATCTTAACACATCATGCTTCCTAGAATGGTGTCGCATAAATGGACTTAAGATTTATAGGTTGAGATCATTTGATGTAGCAACATTCTAAATTGCCTAAATATCAAGGCTCTAAATAGCTGTTTTTTTAATCGTACTAGGCCTGCTCAGTATGATTTCTTACATTAGTGGCATTATTAAGACACACTGGCACATTTGTTGGCAGCTTTGTAAGTGTAACTTCAGCTTCAATCCATTTTGTTAAATGGATAAAATGACACCGCTTGCTTTATTGACCTAACTGTTCATTTTCACGTCCTTTGATGCAGTGTGTTTTTGAGGGCTTTCGAGAGGGGCTCAAAGGCCACACTGTCAGTCCAGGTTCTGGGAATTGTTGTACAGGTTAAGCTGTTTCAAATGGCTCTTTATTTAGAGCCGCCCGGCAATTGGATAATTTGGATATAACAAGATTGACTGATTTGACTTGTGCGTGTTTGTGCAGACCTATGCTAATGTGTGCTATAAATACTGTACTTTTTATATCTTCAGAAGACCATGTTTGAAAATAGGTCAGCAGTTGTCAAGTGAGTTAAGCATTCGACTCAGAACCAGAGGGAAGCCAGTTCGCAAAAGTCTCAATATCGCAATACTGGCTAACGCAATAATCAAGATTGCAATAACACTAAGCTCCTACATCTGACAGAAATGAACTCTTTTTCAAAGAGGGATTTTATTCATGATTTCTTTATTCAGTCTAAATTTGCCTTGATTTGGTCTGTTTTGTTTATTAAGTTTTTACTTTGACAATGTTTGACTGACACATTAAGGCATGAACATATTTATTTGAACTTGACTGAAGTGTCAAAAACAAATAACACATTAATACTGATGGCAGCGCTTTATGCAGAGATGCCGTTTGCCATCGTGAATGAGGGAAGTGGCAGCAGTAATAACAATCCATTATACGTGATACTCATTGGCTTGAGAATGATAGCATTAGCATAGACCTCTTATAGCTCTGGCAGTGGGCCAACTGTTATTCAGGGTAAAGCTGTTTGTTCGGTCCTGGCCGTGTTTAGTCTCAGCGCTGCTTTAATTGGCGCTGTTAAACTACATGATTGGATGAACTGTGGCATTGTCTGAGGTCTAAAGACGGCATCGGGTGTCCTTACAGTGAGATATAACCTGCAAGGACCCATAAAGAGTCTGCTAAGGGCTCCGTTTATAGCCCGCAGACGAGCTGCGTGTCACGTCCTTCTAAATGGATTAATGCGGTTTAAAGTCACGCGTTCAAAGGTTCTCTAAAGGAAAAGGGAGCATATAAGGTGGCACACCAGGTGAGCATGTGCAATATTCAATTTGTGTTCCATTTTAAAAAATATTTAAAATTCCATTTTAAAAATATATATATAATTAACAATTTATGTTCCATGATTAGTTCCTGACGGCCTCAATTGGGCCAAGTTAAATGAGCTCAACAGACAAAAACCAGGAATTCAGACCGAAATTGTCAAGTTTACCTGGACGACACAGATTACGCAGACGAATGAGCAAAAAGAGATGCTAGACAATGGATCCCAAAGAAAATTCAAGAATTATAAATATGTATATAGTTAAGTAATTGTTCAATTTACCATATATTTAACACTGGGGTAGCTCGGGGTTTGTATTATGTCATAAATTGAGTTGATGCAATTATCAAATCACAAATGCAATTTTGATAGATTGTGCTCTACAAAAAACCAAATATTTAGTCTTTTTTCATAGAAAAATCCAACTTTTTAATAAATCATATTGCATATTCCATATTTATTTCGAAAATCATGCCGTCGTTGTGTTTGCTGATGGTAAAATTGTCAAAATAGACTAGACTAAAATCCTCTCTAATAATATAATGTCTAATGGCCCAATCCTATGTTTCATGGCTGCTCCAGTTGCCTCCTCGCTGTGGCGGTCTGCGTATCCATTTTAATTGCGTGATATGTAATGTGAGTGGCCTTATCTGATTTGGTGCCACTGTGGGGGTATCGGGTTTCAGCCACTCGTACCCACCTCCGGGAGCTGGGGGGCCTGCGGATGTGTTGCCATGGATACGCGGATGGGGGTGAAGTTAGCAGTGATGAGATTACACCGAACTGCTGATGGGAAAAGGAACAAGAATAAAGTGTGAGAAAGCAGGAAACCCGACAACGGGCAGGGCCGAAGTCGGAGCGACATGCTCTCAGTTAAAGACGCTATACCTGATCTTTTTCACGGTTCGCATCGGTCCAAAGTTATTCCTCACTTTCCTAACGCATTCCCAGCATCCTGATTATTCACCACGATTAGGTCATGAGCGCTTTTCACAACTTTCAGAGGCCAGAGCCGAGATTCGCCATCATCACGCCACAGCCAACAACTAGCATGCTAATGAATTGTGGATGTAAATACTTTTTAAAAAAAAATAAAAATTTTAACTACTACCTTCAATGCTACTGGGGCGACCTGACCATTATTCCATTCTTCTTTTAACTCTAAATACCTTTGATTCTGTGGTAACACTTCGTAATATCTACGCTTTTAACAGCCTTAATAAAGCTTGAGGAATGAGCTGATGCACTTTTTGTTTGTTATAAATTAAACCAGTGATGTTGGTGTAGTTTTAGTCAGGAGTACCTAGCTGGAGGATTAGTCATGTTTTAAGTTGATGGGGGAAACCAGCAGGTGCTATTATCTGTGAATATTATTTTGAAAAGTAAGTCGTGGCCAGAACAAATCCTGCATTTAGCTGAATCCACTTGGAACTCACAAGCAGAATTATTAGGCGTTTAACTGTATATTACCAGCTTTAACACTGTTGCCAATTTTGAATCCTGATGTAGACTTGGTTATGTCTTGTTCATGGTTTAGTCCTGGTCCTTTCAAAAAGCAAAACATTCTATTCAGTATTTTACTATACAAGTCAACTGAAACTTCTATCAAATCGAATGCATACGGACAAGAAATATACACCATCAAAATTGGCTGATTGTGATTAAACCCTGGACTAAAACCGGACTAGAACAGAAACCAAGTCAGGACCAAACTACAGGCTCAAAACTAGGATTGCGCACTTAAAAAAAAAAAAAAAAGACTAAAAAAAAAAAAAAAAAAAAAAAAAAAAAAAAAAAAAAAAAAACAGAAAACAACGTAATTCTCTTAACAAATGGGATTTCAACCAAAGCAAAAATGCACTTGATGTTCAGGAACAGCTGCCTTTTCATAATGAATGTAATTATGTGATTAACCACTAATTCTCCACTCTCTCTCGCTGTCTCTGTTATTTTCTCCATCAGACCGAAATCGCCAAGAGACTCAACACCATCTGCGCACAAGTCATTCCCTTCTTATCACAGGAGGTAAGTGCCACTCATTTAGTGTTAGTTTTGTCGACTATTACACTTCACCACAGTTTTTGTAATCTTTTGGTCATCAAAAAGCGGAGACTAAACACAAGCTCCCAGTGTAACAGTATGATTTGAATGTCTTCCTTTTCAATCGCATTCAAACAACTGAAACGAAACTAAGAACAACGTCTGACCCTTTACGCGCTTCTGTGTCCCGTCCCAGCACCAGCAGCAGGTGGTACAGGCCGTGGAGCGAGCCAAACAGGTGACCATGGCCGAGCTCAACGCGGTCATCGGGGTACGCGGACTGCCAGGCCTCCCTCCAACAGTGTGTATTCCTCCATTCACTTCACATGAACAGTCACACGCCGAACATTCGCCGTGTGGGCCACTTGGGTATTGCCAAGTGGCCCACAATACGATGTGATTCCGTCCGCCAGGATGTATTGCAGTATGAATATTTTTGGAGTGCAGCCCTAGTTTAAATAACTAGCTAGTGACTAATTATATTAATGAAACGGAAATGAATCACAACGCAGGTCCAGAGGGCAGGTAAGAAAGGCTTAGGTGGATGTCTTATTTTTAGGTTTGTAACTCATTTAGTGTGGGAGGATTTTATTGCAAAGTTTAGCTCCTTTTGATTATGGAGCTAACATGACATGACTGTAAATTAATTATTTGATTAAATTTTGGTTGAAGCACTTTTATACAACGCCCCTCTCGTTATTGGTTAGAAAACATGGTTAAACGCCTTAGTCAGTTTTGCATAATATAGTCTTATAAATGGTAAAGAACATGTGTCAGTGAATATGTAAGGAGTATTTTTCCCACAGCTAATTTAGGTGTTTTTCACTCTTTATTTAGACCTAACCACAACATTAATAAAGCCTCATCAAACAGGAATGAAGACAGACTAGTCTAGGTAATGGGTGACGCCTCGATGACGAAGACGGTGCTCTTCTTTCAGGCCATTTCGGTAGATCCTTTTCCAAGAATAGTCTTAAAACAAATAGCAATGATAATTAAATGAGCAATCTGAGTACATAATAAATCAAGATTGTGCAATGATTGTGAAAGAAGAATCCGTAATGTGACCTGTCAGCCTGATGTTGAGGGAAAAAATACAATCTGAATTTGGATAGTATGGTTATTTTATTTTGTATTAAGAGTTGGTGGAACTTAGTAACATTAGACATTTACCATTTGGTCAAATAAAATGCGACATACAATGACCCATACACCTATATTTGAGAACCCTTTTTGTTTTGCGCGTTTTATTTAAGATGGCCGACAAGTGGCGATTTTATCTTGAGCTCTTGTGACGTTTTCTTTCCACGTGTTTCCATTTAGCTTGGACAAAAAGGTAATTCTCGAGCGTTACGTTCCAGCAACTTTACCGTAGCCGCGTCATGCTTTGCCAACCCTGACCTTTCTTCTAATTTGGAGACTGCTCAATCAGTTTAATTTTCTTTGATGAAGCCTTGTTTTTGGGTGGTGATTAAAAGTGGGTGTGTGGGTGGAGGCTTTTGACTATTTGCCAGTAAGTTTGATGGAACTCGGGGGAGAGAAAAGCTGTCGAAGTCTTTTTTTTTTTTACCGCGAGTTTGCGAGGAGTGTAGTCCGGTGGCTCGTTAGTTGCGGGACAGAGGAGGTCTAGGTTGGGGGCAGCGTTTCTTTGGCAGTTGTGTGCGAGTTTTAATTGCAGGATTCCAGTGTTTGTAAAAGAGAGCAGGGGGTCAAAGCGTTGCCCCCCCTCCTCCCATCTCCCACGCCAGCCTGTCATTCACCCCGTTTGTGAGTTAAATGAGTGTAATGAAGCGTGGCGGCCCTACCTCGGCGCACACATCACCAGCTCACACTAACCTCCCATGACAAACCGGGCTCTCTCCCCCCCGCATCAATCCTTCCCCTCCATTTACGCCCGGCAGGAGTCCGGGGCCGCATTTTGCATCTGCTGTGCGTGTCCGTTGTGTGTGTGCGTCTGTGTGGAGCCAGGCGTCGCTGATTCGCGCTAAACAACAGCAGCAGTGCGACGCTGGAGTCGGCCTGCCCGCCCGCGCCCTGGTTCATGCGACGCGCTCGGCCTGTGAGCATGTCGGAGTGATCGAGTGTGACGTGTGGGTGTGTTTGTCTTTGATTGCTTGGCAAACCAGCCGCTGTGTGTGTGTGTGTGTGTGTTTGTTGAGTTTGCGTGTGTGCGAGCACGAGGGGGCCCCCGGGTTAAAAGACTATTTAGTTGTTTTGCTTTCATTCATAGGGGCAGGACGCAGAGAATGAGGGATGGTTGAGAGGAGCGGAGAGCGGGATGGGGCGCGGGTGAGGGGGGGGTGAGTTAGTCAATTAGGTGAGATAAAAGTGGGTTTGACCTTCAGCACTCCTCCCACCCCCTCCCTCTAATCACCCCCTCTCACGCCCCTCCTGGCAAGCGAATCACCGCAGCTTCCATCCCGCGTGCTACTGTCGAGCAGGCATAATGATGTTGGAACACAAAGGACTTATTCACGCACCGACGAGCGAGCCTCGGATTTGGTGTGAAATGACGTAGACATAGGGCCTGCCAGCCAAAGCCCCCTCTGCCTCTCTCCTCGACCTCTCCTCCTTTTCTGCCTCTCTCTCTACTGATGTCGAGTGGCATCCCCGTGAGCGTAGTGCCGGCTCCATCCTTCTCACCCCAAATCTTATCACTAGCACCCATCCTGTGGGCTCTGTTATCTCAGCTGTACAGATATGATGTCTCAGAGTCTTGACCTCAGGGATCCGAGAGGGTGAGTGGAATGCACAATGATGTGTTCACTGAATTGCGGTAAAGTTATGATGCTCAGAAAGCGAACCCATCTGTTGACGACTTGACACAGGCTTCACTGTCTTACTGAAATTACAGACTGTAGATTTGTATTTACCCATTCAGAAGACGGGAGCACTTCTTCTATCACTCCAGCACTCACTGTGACACCGTCAATTGTATATGCAGACGGTTTTAATTCCCATTACACGTTCACATTTTAGATGGAGACTAGGGCCTGTGTAACTGTGATGTCAGTTGTGCCATGTTGAAATATTGGTGCAGGAATTTCTTGAATTTTATGGCTGGACATCTTTTAACTGAAAACCATTGCAACTTTGGATCATATTACTTCGTCCGCCGACATATTTGAAACTGTTCATGTTGAAAAATATAGCCATAATTAGGAAAAAATTGTGTATTTTATTTTTTTTTCAAATCTGCTGGTGTTTGTTACTTTCACACAGGTCGGATTTTGAAGAAATTCTTCTCTATTTTTCCCAACATAAACGTTGTAACTAAAATTTAGCCTAGCCTCTCCAGGCCAGTGCTAGCTGGGCTTTAGCCGCCATCGCTCTGATTAGTTCAGTACTGACTGTGGTGCTCGTTTCTGTTACCACACGTATTGAGGAAGTAAGAACTTTTTTTTTTTTTTGCATCATGCGACACTAAGAACAGACCGTTGCCATGAAACACCAGTTTAGTAATTCTCCAGATGATCTTATGCGTCCAATATATCTAATTGCATTTTTTTCTGATGAGCATTTGAATGGCTTGTTAATAGTTATAATAGTTGTAGAATTCTGATCAAAGTTCCCATAGAAAGATATCTTGGAGTCTTCACATTTGCGAGACCAAAATATGAAGCACTAAACCAGCACAAGCAAGTTTTTGACTTGCCTCTGATCCTCCTCGTTCTGTCCCTCTTGTGTTTCACCAAACAGCAGCACCTCTCCCATAACCACGGCGGCGCCCCAGTCCCGCTGACGCCGCACCCCGCAGGGCTCCATCCCTCTCAGCTCAGCGGCTCCGCGGGGCTCCTGGCTCTCTCCGGGGCCCTCGGAGCGATGCCCCCTCACCTGGTAGGCAAAGACGGGGGAGATAAGAAACCTCCTCACCTGGGCGGGCCCGACTCACATCCTGGAGGACCGGAGCACTTAAGAGGTACAAACTGTGCCCAGTAAAGGAATATTAAACGGTCTAAAGTGTTTTATCATGCATTCAAGATTTTTGACCCACTTTATGCACTTTAAACTTGGTATTTCATGTTTATATTGGGCTGGACGATATTACTGCGACTGGAATTGTTCTTTTTTGACAACTTCAGTTTTATTCAAACAAAAATCTACATGCTTTAGTCAAACTTATAAAACTGAGCCTAAATTAAGGCTAATTTCCACTGAATGAGGAAAAGCATGAATAAAATCCGGATGTTTCAAGGTTTTCATTTTTTAGCGATATATTGTGCTGCTCTACATTTATACTGTAGAGATGTGTGTGTATGTGTGTATGTGTGTGTTGACTTAAAAAACAATGCTAAGTAAACATCTTCATAACAAAACTCTTTTCTTTCTTTTCCCCCTCGCCTCTTCAATGCCTCCCCAAACCTGCTTTCCTCGTGGCTTCAGACCGAGAGCCTGGCACAGTAAGTATTGTCCTTTTCAGTGATGCTTTGTTATGTAAATGTGTGTCAATCAACCCCTATTATCACCAAAAAAAAAAAAAGAAAAGAGTTGTGCTAGACTGGCCCAAAGATTTCCAATAGCAAGGGTTTATAACGAAGAGAGAATTCAACTATTCAAATGTTTTACCCAATCGTCCCCTTGGCTAAGACACGTCCCCCACTTTGCCTTTGTATGAACGTTGTGCGAAAGTCATTGGTGGTAGTTGCTGAAGGCGTTGGCACAGATGAGCAGCCACTTCTCATGTCGGTCAGCTTCAGGGCAGCTGTGGTTTATACTGGTTAGAAAAGTATTCTCGTTATATATTTTGCACTATCCCGATAACAATATTCAGTCTATATTCCAACAATACATCAGGAGTGTGCTAAAAGGTGCCTGTAAATGTTCTGAATGGACCATACAAATGTACAACCTGTGCCCTCGTTTGGAAGGTTACACATTTGAATCATCTTTTTGCTGTCATTGTTAATCGTTTTATTATAGACACTATATACAACCTGATATTCTAATTTAGCTTCTCTCCAGAATCACACTTTCTTGATGTATCTCCCGCCTCCAGCACTATGTAAATCAAAAGTATTATTTCTTTTCCATCCCTGCCACATTGAGAGCTCTGTTTTTGACTGGAGTGTGCTCCTAAACAGCTGCCTGTATTTTGACTTGTCAGTGTTTTCATGCGGGTTTGGGGAAGTCCGTGGGGACAGCTTATGCCCGTCCCTCCTTTAACTCTGCCCCCCCCCTTCTCTCGTCTCCTCTGAGCTGTTCGCTTGGCTCCCTCCTCCAATCGGGGCTTTTTAGCACGGTCACACTTCCACACAGGCTCTGTCTCGGCCCCGGCTCGCATTGTTGTGCCTATTTAACACCTCAGTGAGCAGATTACCCCCTCTTTCTCGCTCGCTCTCTCTCTCCCCCCTACTTCTGATCCCGCGCTTAAAGACTCATTGTGCTTAATATCACCAGTGCACAGAGGGAGGGGGGGGGGCTTGGGAAATGGCAGGGGAGGAGGGCAGTCATATGACACCAGGCTTGTACATGAGTCGGAAAACAAGGAAAAGAGAGAGAAAGAAAAGAAAGATGGGACTAGTAAAGTCTGGAGGAGGGGGGGATCATTCATGTATGCCATTTGAATTAAAGGGGCTGTACTTTTCATGACATAAAGTCAAAGTCAGCTCTCTGGGTGAAAATGAGATGGCAGTGAGCTGTTTGCATTCTCTTCTAACCTGGAAGTGCGCTGTTTACTATATTTACTGTGACATTAAAACTCTGCACTGGCCTCTGAAAGTTGTGAAAAGCGCTTATAAACTCATCGAGGGGAATAATTAGGAAAGTGTTAGGGACGTGAGCGATACAGGTGGACCACTGCAAAGAGTTTAAAAGGAACTTGTTCCGTTTTTAAGACGGAAGAATCAAGTACAGCACCATTTAAAGACCTGGTTTTGGTACTGCAGCTTTACCATTTTAAGAACCATTTTTGTTTTATTAGGATCTAGGCCAGTGGGTCTAAAAAGTTTCACACCAAGGACCACCTAAGTAAATATTTGGGCTTCTGACTACCTCCAGATCTGAACCAGGCCAATAAAAAGTCTAGAACAGGACTAAATAAAGTATGAGTAGTTTTGTACAAGGAATCAGAATCAGAAAACAAACTCGCTTTGGCAGTAAGGTGCATACAACAACGAATAATAATAGTAGCAAAATATATTTTTTTAAAAAGGGCATGCATAAAATGTACAAATAACCCAAATAAAATGTAGTATTCACCAAAAAATAACCAGGAGGAGCTGCTCAAAAAAATTAAAAGTTGATGTATTTTGATTTACTTTTTCTTTGTGTCATACATTTAGTAAAAAAAAAACATTAAAAAGTAGAATATTAATAGCTATAAACTATGATAATCTAACTACAGTGGAATTATAAACTGCCAAAACATGATGCTAGTCAGGTGCCTTTTCCCTCCTGTAAGCAAAGGGTTAATCCTTTAGCCTTAAATCCAGCATTAGCAGCGGCCCAGCACTTTGATTCCCTCCTCAGACTGAGAGAAATACAGTTTGAAGGGCTTAATCTACCTATGAGCTTAGTCTGGTTAAGCCCCACATGTAGCTAAAGACAAGAGCGAGGGAGGTGAAGAGAGGGATGGGGGGGGAGGGATGGGGGGAGGGATGGGGGGGGATGGGGGGGGAGGGATGGGGGGAGGGATGGGGGGAGGGAGGGGAGTTGGAGGAGAGAAATTGCTTATGTTTTGCGGGTCAGTGCTCCAGTGCTCCGCTCACTAAAGGCTTTTGAATGCTGGGGGGAGTGAAGGAGGGGGACCGGAGTAGAAGACGGATTTACACCCCTCCCTCGGGTGTCCTCCCCCTTTCTTTCTTTCTTTCTTTCTTTCTCTCTCTTTACCTCTCCCTCCCTCCCTCCTCTCTTGTTATCCCGTCAACACTCGTGCACCATCGCTCCCTCTCTTTGCTCTCTCTGTTCTCTCCATTTTTCCCTCTCTTATCGTTATGCCCCCTCTTTCCTTCTCCCCTCCTCCCTTTGCTTTCTTCTACTCCACACTCTTGCACCACCCCCTCCTCTTTCTCTCTCTCTCCCTCCTTTGCCTGTTTCTCCCGTTCCTTCTCCTCTCCTGCTATCCTTTCTTCTCTTCTTCACACTTAACCCATCCCTCTCACACCCCTATTTTGTTTTTCCCCTCTCTATCTCTCCCTCTTTTTCCCTGTCTCACGCCCTTGTCTCCCTCCCCCCTCTCCTCTCTCTCCTCACTTGTTTTCTCTTGCACCTTCTCTCGATTTCCTTCTTGTTATCCTTTCTTCTCCTCTACACCACCCCTCTTCCTTTTTTCCTCTCTCTTACTCTTTGACTTTTTTCCCTTCTCTCTCCCTCTTTCCTTCCTTCTCTCTTTTGTTTTCTGCTCTTCTCCTACACACTCACACAATCTCTCTCTCTCTCTCTCTCTCTCTCCCTTCCGCTTCCTTTACTTTTCTCTCTTCTCTTCATCCTCTTGTCATTCTTTCCTCTCCTCTGCTCTCACACCACTCTTGTCTCTTCCTTTCCTCCTTCATTTACCCTTTACCCTCCCTCTCTCCCGCCATCCCTCCCCCCTCTCCCTCTCTCCCACTGTGCTTTGTGCTCAAATGTGTTTGTGTTTGTTGGATGCACATTTCATTGACAGTCTGTGGCTATAATGGACTCGACATGAAGCTGTAATCCATTAACAATAGGATGCGTTGGTCAGGAGGCCAAAGGGGGGAGGAGTGAGGGGGGGAGGGGCCGGGGCGTTTGTGGTCTGGGTATTTATTACACTGGCAGACTGCTTTTAGACACTTGTGGGCCACTTGCGGCGGCTAGTGAACAATATTTCTGAGGTCAGGCTTCAATTGCGGTTATTTGTAAATTAAAAAGGTGGTAAAGGTGTTCCAAAGTATGTATTAGGCAGTAAAGATGCACTATGTAACTTTTCTGGGGTCTTATTTATAAAGCGTTCATACATTTAACAAAATAAAGGAGTTCTCAGGTATTATAATTGTCAAGTCATAACTGTTGTGTAAGGATTTTAGCCTTTGTTTACTATATGGTTGCTAGGTAACCGTTGTGGTATTACACACAAAATGTCTCATCTGCTGCTCATGTCCAACCAGGAAGTAACAAATGTCACCAAAATTGTCAAGTTCAGTTTGATAACTAGTCTTAGTCGACTAATTATTTTATCAGGATTATGAGGATTTAACTGGACCACAGCAGAGAAAAGGCATAGAGTGAATTATCTGGAAATTTAGGGGTGAATGTTTAGTTTCTTCTGCCTTTTTACATACAAATACGAGGTTTACTTGTACTTTTCTGAGTACGACTCCTGAGCTCTTGGTTTTGTGAATGGAGCCACGGTCAGATCATAGAGAAACGATCACAGCGAGGCGCACGGGGTCAGGGCGACGGGAGGAAGCACAGATAGTTGAAGAGCCACTTAACATAATCATCAACTCCAGCTACGTGGGCTTTAACTGGCTTTGGTCAAGTGAGGACGCGGCCGGATCAAGTGGAGGCGAAGATGAATTCATGTTTGTGTGAATGAATAACCTCTCGGCTCAGGAGGCCGTGAAATAACAGTAATAAGAGCTTGGTTGATTGAATGTTTTCTTAACCTTCTTTCGGGGTAATGAGCTTTCTTTGTGTACACATAACATTAAGGATGCACAATATATTGCAAAAGTATTGATAGTGCAATATTGGCAGACACAGCAATAAAAGAAATGAAAAAGTTTCATCTTAATGTAAAAAGGGCAGTTTGACTCGTTAAATATAACTGAGTCAAATTAAAACGGCACAATAATGTCGTCTCTAAATTCAGTTGTTGAATTATTGTTTTTGGATAAATACTTTGATTGCAATAAAAATAAATACAATTTCAATTTAATTAGCAAACATCAAAGGATATTTTATTGCCAAAATAATTGGGCACAAATAATAAAACAACCAGCCTCCATGTGGTCTGAAAAAACCTGCTAACCCTGGACATCTACATGTCATTCTTGTATTATAGTTTAGTTTTCTATTAAATGTTAATGCTACATATGTGCCAGTCATTAGATAAAACGTGTGTGTTCGTCCTGCGTGTGCTGTGTGACTGTATCCTGCAGTCCAAATGCATGTCAGGTAGCATTTTTAACTGGAATACAATTTCCCCCCCTCTTTTTATAGAGCAACTCGATGCTTCCTGAAAGTCTGCGAAACTCGGACAAGCGACGAAACGGACCAGACTTCCCCAACGACACAAAGAAACGAAAGGTGGAGGACAAAGACTCCAGTCATTACGTACGTTTGAATATTGTGTCATTTCGGTTAAATCACAAACCGTTTAACATATACGTAAAGTAATGTTTGACTCTCCTTTCTTGCAGGACAGTGATGGGGAGAAAAGTGACGATAACTTGGTGGTAGATGTTTCAAATGAGGTTTGTTACGAGTGATTCAATCAGACTTTGTAACATTTCTGACAGGCATAAGTTTAACCGGCCCGTTTGTTTGTCCAGGACCCCGCCTCTCCCCGTGGTACGCCCCTCCCGTCTCCACGAGAGAATGGTTTGGATAAAGCCCGTTTGCTGAAGAAGGATCCATGCAGTCCTGCCTCCACGGCATCGTCGGCGAGCTCCTCCTCCCTCAAGTCCAAAGAGATGGCCATGGTACGACTGCAATGACACAGAATGATTGTTAGATTTGATTAATTTATTTGTATGTGAAACGGGCTCAAATGTAATTTTGTTTTTAAAATCTCAAACGCGTGCCCTTAGCGAGAGAAGGCGGGGACACCGGGGCTGAAGTCAAGCACACCCACTCCCAGAGGCGACTCCACCCCAGGACCAAGCTCCACTCCTGGAATCAGGCCCAGCCTGGCCAAACCGCCCTCCATGGAGCTCCCACATCCTCCTGGTAAGAACACCATCTCCACACTGAAGGCCTAGTTTTGTCTCATATGCCACTGTACACAAGTGAATGTCTTCATAGTTTTGGTGATTATCCTGATAACGATACTCCAATATTTATTTTTCAATCCATAAGAAATGTTAAAAAATGTGTCTGTAAAGTAAAAAAATGCAGAAATATTGCTTCATACACTTGGAAAATGACCATTACTTTTTGTATTACATACGCTTTCAACTAGAATTAACATTCTAATTTGCATCTAAAGATGTTTTATTGTTTAATTTAATCCACTGACCAGAGATTATATGGGACATTGGAACTTCTCCAATTGCACCATACCAAACTTTACAATCTTGTATTCACAAGACATATCCAATTTTTAGCCTGATTTTTAACTCCAAACAATCAGGGGTAATTAGAATTTCTAGGCTAATTTCCAGTCAGATCTAGTTCATGCAAATACATAATTAATTTTTTTTTAATGTAATAAGTCAACAAAATGAAGCAAGAAATTTACACCTAGATCTTTTTTAGACTTAAATGTACCAAATTTGTGTAATTATTTTAAAAACTATATGGAAACATTGCATCATTATAAAAACACAAGATGGTATGTACAATTAGAATATCTGTTTGAATATTGTCTTTTATCTGATACCTCTCTCATCGTCTTGAATCCCTGTGTTTTGTCCAGGTGCAGGTTTGAGGACTCCTCTGGCTGTACCCGGCCCGTACCCGGGTGCGTTTGGGATGTTGCCCCATGCGGCCGGGATGAATGGAGAGCTGGCCGGAGCAGCTGGAGCTGCAGCGTACGCGGCCGGACTCCACAACATGTCACCGCAGATGAGCGCCGCTGCTGCTGCGGCCGCTGTGGCTGCGTACGGACGCTCGCCCATGGTCAGCGCCACACTCTGACACGTGCACCCCAGCTTCCTCTTAGACGCCGCCTTTTAGGTCTTGTCTAACTTGATTGTGATACTACGGAATAGACTCGATGCTGGCTAGTTCAAAACAAACAAAAACACAAAATAATGATACAATGAATGATGCACTTTTTATGTTTATACTTTTTAAATTGTACAGAACTACATGATGAAGCATTGCTAAAACATTTCACTGGCTCATAATATTATAGTATAGTACACATAAAGCACATAGGCTACAATTGTTCGGATTTTAGGTCGAGGCTAGTTTAGGGCTTTTGCTTTGTTGTGAGCTGGTATTTTCCCCAGTTTTATTGTACATTGTGTTTCGTTTAGCAGGTGGTGTTATAACAGCAGCACAATTTTACACAGAATATAAATATTGACCCCCAAAATATATTGTTCCAGTAAGTCGGTACAGTCCTGGTGCCAGACCTTTTACGTCATGTGTATCATGAGTTTACATTTGTTGTTTATACAAGTTGTCAAACCATTGAAACAGTTGTAAACATCACAGGTGTGTATCTCAGCCTGTCTGTGTCTGAGCAGTAGTTTTACGCTCCTCTTCATCACCTCATCACTCCTCCGTGTTTGCACAGCGTTCATTAAAGTGTTTAAAAGGCTTCAGAGCGGCGCAGCTGTTTACAGAGTGGGCCCTGCGTGTTTGCCCACTCTGCTCTCTCACACTCGCCTCTTCTGTTTGTCCTCTGAGTCAGGAACCCTGTTGACTTGTGCCTCAGCTCAGAGGCTGCCTGCAAAATGCTGCAGCGCCCCTACACCTTTTTGTCATCATGATCTACTTGGATAAACCTTATAAAAAAAAAATCTACCCCACCACCTTCCATTGAATGTAGAAGTGGGAGGTATATTGATTTAAAAAATGTGAATATTGCAAATGTTGTTTTTGAAAATGTGCTAAATTTGAATATCAGAATAACAGAAACATCTAGTGTGATCTCCCAAACAAGGCAGTGATGGTGCATGCTCACGTTATGTGCCATACTTGAAAGTACTTGAACCGCAACAAAGACATTTACAGACACATTCCTGATGCAAAATATTGTTATCACGATAATGCAAAAAAAAAAAAGCCACCACATGCTTTTACCAACAGCGGCAGTAAAACTCAGGATTAAAAAGCCCCACGCTGATCATTGTTGATTAGAAACGATTTGATTCAAATGTGATCAATCTCAGCCCTAAATACACTGTACAGTCGGCAACAGTCAGTCAGTGTTTCGGAGGATGCTGTCGACGGGTCAGTCTTGTATCTGTTAGCCTGTTAGCCTGTTAGCCTAACAGGCTGTTAGCTGTGTGCTCAAAAACCTGTGTTTTGACTTTTCAGGTTGGCTTTGATCCACATCCACACATGAGGGTTCCAGGGATGCCCCCCAGTCTGACAGGGATCCCCGGAGGAAAGCCGTGAGTACATCAGTGTTTCCCCAAGGACTGCATGTTTTTCATTTTGTTTTTACATCGGGATGCAATTTATTTGTTTATTTGCATTCGATTTTTAGGCCAACTCAATATCATTTAACTGTTTATAACATTAAACTTAAAAAAAGTTGTGCTTGAAGTTGGGGCATTAGCTTTCTCTGCTAACAACGCAAACAGAGCTTCTCAAACTTTTTCTGGCGCGCCCCCTTTAGGAGATAAATGTATGAAGCTCTATCTATAGTATCAGAGCTGAGAAATACAGGTGTACATACACAATACAAGTTTTTCTGTAGGTCTAATAATGTCATTCTGATCCTTCACCGTGCAGCGCGTACTCGTTCCATGTGGCGGCTGATGGGCAGATGCAGCCAGTGCCTTTTCCTCCGGACGCTTTGGTCGGCCCCGGCATCCCTCGGCACGCTCGGCAGATCAACACTCTGAACCACGGAGAGGTGGTGTGCGCCGTCACCATCAGCAACCCCACAAGACACGTTTACACCGGCGGAAAGGGCTGCGTCAAAGTGTGGGACATCAGCCACCCGGGCAACAAGAGCCCCGTGTCCCAGCTCGACTGCCTGGTGAGGCGCCTCCACAAGCACGTAGCGGCTTTACATTAGGACCAGGAAATATTATCACTGAAGTCATGTATCGGATCGTCACGATATCAGCCTATGTCACACTGCAGGAGAGTCACTGCTTTTGAAAAGAATATCTACAATACGATTTATGGCAACTAAATCTTTAGTTGCCATAAAGACATTTATTAATTTTAGCTATGATAATGACCAGACGTGTTCCATTGACTTTGAGTTGGATCTGCTTTGGGCCTACAGTTGTGGTTTTCACCATCCTGCTGCAAATGCATAGATTTTTCTCCCTGGAGTTTATCAATATATTTTAAGTCCACAATGATCAAAACTGGCAAGAGTGATGCTCATTTTGATCATCGAGTATGTCTTTGTTTCCGCAGAACCGGGACAACTACATCCGCTCGTGTCGCCTGCTCCCCGACGGCCGCACGCTGATCGTCGGAGGCGAGGCCAGTACGTTGTCCATATGGGATCTGGCCACACCCACTCCTCGCATAAAGGCGGAGCTCACCTCATCGGCGCCGGCATGCTACGCATTGGCGATCAGCCCAGACTCCAAAGTGTGCTTCTCCTGCTGCAGCGACGGGAACATCGCTGTGTGGGACCTGCACAACCAGACGCTGGTTAGGTACGGACGCACTGGACTTTGTATCATTCTTTCTTTTGTAAATACAGAAGGACATGTAGGTGTCAACAGTGGCTCCGGTGGTAGAGAACATTAAGGCTGATGGTTCAACCCCAGCTATTTGTTGTGTTGTGTTGTGTTGAGTTGTGGGGCAAGCACATATTCTGCAGTGTTTGTTTTGTTATTGTTACTTTAGCATCTCATGTTTTAGAACTTTAAATAATCTACTGAAACTAAACAGGGCTTTCTATGAACCATGATTTATCTACTGGCAAAGAGAATAGCCATAGGGAATAAACAAAAGCTAGCTAGCACCAACATGCTATTGTAAGCACGCAGTTGTAATGAATGCGATTTGACGGCTTGCAGTGCTCAGAACGCGGTAATGCTTTATGGACTTAAAACGGCACTAAAGATCTCCAGATCTCGGCCTTTGACTTCACGAATCTGTGTGAAATTTGAAACTAAGTGTTTTTGAGACTCAGAGGGAGAAGACGTCATAAATAGGATTCATGAAACCATCATGAATGAAGCTAAATACAACTGTTTATGATGAGGTACTTACAATGTTCAAACATGATAAAAAGCAAAATTAGAATATAGAGTATATTGATTTAAAATGACCTCAAAGGGACAAAAATATGGGTATGAAGTGATATTTGTACACTTTTCTTTTTCATTATACGGCGCATATGGACACATTTTAGCACCTTATCACCTAATATGGTTATCAAGATAGTAAAAATATATTTATATTGAGAATTTAGTCATACTCAGCCGGCCCAGCGAACGAGTGTTGTTGTGAAATGCGTATTGTCTGACGGTCTTGCGGCTCCTGTAGGCAATTCCAGGGCCACACAGACGGAGCCAGCTGCATCGACATCTCCAACGACGGGACCAAGCTGTGGACCGGAGGTTTGGACAACACGGTGCGCTCCTGGGACCTGAGGGAGGGCCGGCAGCTTCAGCAGCATGACTTCACTTCACAGGTGCGTTCACTCAATGCCCTGTGTTATGTCGAGTTAACCAGAGCCTTAACCAGAGCCTTAACCAGAGCCTTAACCAGAGCCTTAACCAGAGCCTTAACCAGAGCCTTAACCAGAGCCTTAACCAGAGCCTTAACCAGAGCCTTAACCAGAGCCTTGACTATTCAGTTATATTTTCAAATAGCCATGTTTTTGAAGATGTTTTATTGCCAACAAGTGGGCAAGAATTAAGTCAAAAAGCTTTATTTGTTTGTAAATTAGGTCTGAAAACTTGTGTGCATGAGGTATTTGTAAGATAACTCACTGTTGTGCGTAAAGTAAAGTAAGGTAAACTTTACTGTCACCGAGAGGAAATTTGTCTTGGGCTACAAGTACCACTTGGCATGACATAAACTCAGACACGATACAGTCACTCAGGACATTACATACAATCATAATTCAATATACCAGCATATACAATATCACCTTCCAAAAAGATAAAAAATACTGCACACATCTATGGTTCATGAGCCTGTCACCACCTAAATGCAGTCTAGCACACGGGTATGTATAATAAACAGACTGCGATAATATCAGTAAGTTACAATTTTGCCCATCCACGATCAGTTGAATTTTATTATGAGTCCCCATCATCATTACAACAGCAGTAAAGTATTTACTTAAAAGAGCATTTATGCATTCACACCCATACAATCATTTAATAACTTAAATGACAATCACAAATGTTAGTTTACTCAAACAAGGATGAACTATTCTTGTTTAAAAGTGTTACTGCAGTAGGGACAAAGGAGAACCTGTAGCGGTTTGTTTTATATTCAATAGTTCTAAAACGTCTCCCGAAGGCAGGAGTTCACACTCAGTGATTTGGGGCACCAGAGGTTTTCCTTGCGAGCCTGAGCGTTGTTTCCTCAAAAATTGCCTTCAAAGATGGGCGGTCCTAATCTTCATGGCTAAACTGAGGAGCTCAAGAAGTTTTGTTTTGTCCCTCACGGTTACCGCACCAAACCAGGCAGCCATGCCACACCTCACTATGCCCTCCAACACGGCATTGTAGAAGGTGATCAGCATTTTAGACCTGACACCAAACAACCTCAGCCTCCTCAAAAAGTAAAGTCTTTGGGCCAATCTGCCACAAAGATGCTCGACATGATCACTCCATTTGAACAGGTTGTCTGTGAATACCTAAATACTTAATGGAATTCACAACTTCAATCTGCCTGCTGCCAGTAACCAGAGGCTCATGTACAGTTACCTTCCTAGGATCAAAAATGATCTCTTGTGTCTTTAAAGTGTTTAGGACCAGATGACGGTCAAGCAGCTACGGCAGTCAAGTATTTTATGCGAGAAAGTACACAAGATTTGATAAGAATCCTCTCTGTGGGTTTCAGCTGTTTGAGGACTGTCCACCATAATTGTAAAATCGTAACATTTTGGTGATAAAATAGTCAGGACTAGTTTTTGACACCAAATTTAATGACACCTTGTCCAGATCATAAGTTTGTTTTTTTTATGAAGATTTTCTCAAGCAACATTTGGTAACAAAACAAAGTAATCTGTAATCATTTTATTTGAAAAAAGAAAAATATGACAAACCATTGCCAGAAAAAGTACTGTAAATATTCTCTATCGAGTTCTCAGTCAGTCGAGTTTTACCTTCTCTTTGTCAAAAATCTCACATGCTGCAGCTTTTGTCATTGATTAATTGAGTTGTCGTAAAAACAGTGAGCGCAAGACCTAGAAAAGCTGGCCCGTGCACTTATTTCAAGCAGGCCGGACCATTTTCACCGTTTGTTCTCATGAAGTCCTCCAGCAGACAGCTACAACTGATACAAAATACGCTCAAACAAAAAGGCTTACTCATTGCCTGGTTACGCATGAATTCCTACTTTCATCGACTTGAAAGGGTTTGAACCGAGTTGTCTGCGTGCGTGAAAGGTGCGCTCCAAAGGAACGCGAGCGAGTGTAACCAAGGCTTCTCTTAACCCCGTCTTTGGTTGCAGATCTTCTCTCTGGGCTACTGTCCCACAGGGGAGTGGCTCGCCGTGGGCATGGAGAGCAGCAACGTGGAGGTTCTTCACGTCACCAAGCCAGACAAATACCAGCTCCACCTCCACGAGAGCTGCGTCCTCTCCCTGCAGTTCGCCTATTGTGGTGCGTGTTCCACTGCATTTCACTGTGTGTCGCTGCATTGTTATCGTGCAATGTCCGGCAATTGTTTTGTTTTCAAATGGAGCAGCAGTGAATCCGAATAATGGTTGAACATTAAACATCTGGACTACACTCGAACGCATGACAAAAACGTTTCAAAACAAAGCATTATTTAATCTAAATGTTTAGAAAGAATAAAACATTTTTGATTCATGTAAAAAAAACAAGTACAATTTATTCATATTTGGTTAAAAATGTATACAAAAACTAAATGTAAATCATCGTTTGAAAATAGGACTGGGACTTGCTGTTTTCGTAGTGGACTTGTCGACTCGTAAACAGTAGCTGTCTTTGGTGAACATTGAGGGCAATTTTGTTCTTTTGCAGGGAAATGGTTTGTGAGCACAGGAAAAGACAACCTGCTAAACGCGTGGAGAACACCCTACGGCGCCAGCATATTCCAGGTAAGACCACCTACATAGATGATGTATACGAGGATCACGAATGAACGTATGGTCCTGGTTTAGTACATTTTATCTTTATTTACTTCAGAGTTTGTCAAAAATAGTACTTAAAGAGATTAAATTGGAAAAATGATCAAATCATAACTTTGACAAAAATAAGCTGATGAGTCCAGTGTTTCCACTGCGTTGTGTGCGGCGGCCCACCACCCCTGAATCCTGACCGCCACACTGCCCCAAAATGCCCCCTTTAAAATAACCTGACCCTGCCTTTGCACACACTGTACACGTGTCATTCACTATCAACACCGCCAAGCCTCTGAGCCCACAGGAAACACTGGAATCTGTAATCAGAAGAAGTAGTTGTTGTATGTGCCCTCCTCTTGTGTACTTGAAGTACTTTGCAGCAGAGTGACATCTTTATCCCACTGGTGCATGTTCTATTCTGTTGCACAGCTCCAGATTAACCTCCTCCACTTACAAACTGACCTTTACGTCCTCTTTCTTTCAGTCTAAGGAGTCGTCGTCCGTGCTGAGCTGCGACATCTCCGTGGACGACAAGTACATCGTCACCGGCTCAGGAGACAAAAAGGCCACGGTCTACGAGGTCATTTACTAAACTCACTCCTGCCACTTTTACGAAAACCACGGACCCAGAGCCCGCCGTCGTCCTCGCGAGGCCGACTGCTGCTTAAGCCACTCTAAAGACGGGACCATTGGACCAAAAACCGGCACGAATCTAGTGTCGGAGAGCGGGAACCGCAAACTAGAGACGCTTCAGTTCCTTTTGAGAGTAATACGGACAATGATGGACAAGGTTCTACTCTCAAGTTTGTACAGAATAAGAGCGAACAGACATGCAGATTATTCGTCGGGATGGACAATTTGGAGAGACTGTTTTGTGGACAGCCTTTCTTTTGACCCTAGAACCTCAGCTTGTAAAACATGTCGCGTTTATGTCGTCTGTCCTATTGAACTGCGTCGTCGTTGGAATGTGCTAAAGCGTGGTAAGAAGACCGTAGCTTTTGAAACCAAGTCAAAAGCTATGAGCGTCGAACACGCGCTGATCAGGTATACATCGTCTTAAAGTCCTGCTTATAGAAATGACGCAAAGATATAGACACAATTTATGATTGCTGAGAAACTTTTAACAGGAATAAATATGTCATGATATTAAATAACAAATACACAGATGATTTTAGGTTTATTTAAATGGTACCAAGCCTTGCCTACGTCTCCCACGCGATGTCTTACTAAATTGGGACCAACTATAAACCCTTTCAAATGTTTGTCATCAGAATCAACCATCATTCAGAAATGGAGACTCGAGTCAAGTCCACTTTAATAAATGTGCAATGATGAACTGCCGTCAAAGCTAAACGCTAATGATTCATTTCAGTTATGTTGACAAAAAAAATAAAGCGCATTTGAATTTTACAGTGCAGAAATGTTAGGTTTTTTTTTTTTTAAATGATGAGAGATTTAATATTTCTAGCATCTGAATAATTGGAAAGAAAAGTAGGATTTTTTGTGATAAATCAGTGAATACGTACGATAATATTTTAATATCTGGACTATACAGGCTCAAAAACATGTACAAAAATACCTTTTTATAACAAAGACTGTGGCATTAATTAATCAAAATGTCGAAAAACAATAAACAATATCTGATTTTACTCAATAATACACTTTATTCGTAAATATTCTCTATCTAGAAGCCTTCAGTCACCATATTTCAACCTGTATTTGGATAAAATGTGTTTAAAAGTCTCAATGCACAATAGACGAGTCGACTACTAAAATGATCGTTAATTAAACACCAGTCTGTATTTTTCTTAGTACTTGGCCTTTAAAACCTAAACAAGATTTTGCCTGTAGTTAAAAAATCAAATACTGTAAAAATGTGTTAACCAAGCTCTGAATTTAAAATTAAGGCTGTGCAATTAATTACAATTATTGCTACAATGAAATACAAAATGTGGCTTTTAAAAATGATTACAAATTATAACTAATATTGTTTATGGCCCAAATAATGGTGTTATTTTGAATGTATTCTGTAACAAACATTCAAAGGGTTTATACTTCTGTTAAAAAAAAAACAAAGAAAAAAAAACAAAAAAACTTAAGAGACAAAACTGGCTCAATAAGAATCTGTTTCTGGTGTCATGTCCCCAGAAGGTTGATAAAGTCTCTACATTGTGCTATTGTTTTGTGTTGCCTGTTGGATGTTTGTAAAAATGTACATATGTTGTTTTTTTTTCTTACAGGAATTGCTTTAGAAATCCAGCTTTTGTACGTCTTTTACATGAACAAATCAGGAGAACTACTAAATGGTCTTAATGCTAGCTAATCAAACGGTTGAAATGTCTAGACAATAAATGTGTTTTTGTAAATCCTGCGGTTTGCGTTCAGTTTGTCGACTAGGAACTCTGTATTTTGTCTGCTAAAGAAGACATCGATTATAGCTATAGCAGACGAAAGCATATTCTATAACAGTAATTGCGTCATTATTTCATATTTTGGACATTTGGCGGACCATGCTGACGGCCTCAGAAGAAAGACTACTGTAAATGAGAAGAAAACAATTACACAATGACATTCTAATTCTTAAAAAGTCCTTTTTTATGCATTATTCGGGTTGTTGGAGATGCTTTTGGGCGTGGCCTGCAGCGCCGCCTAATGACATGATTGTGTTGCATTAAAGCCTGATCTTCACACCACAAAACCAGATGTAGGTATTTAAATCTAACCTCGCAAACCCTTTGGAACATCGTTAATATCCACATGTATTCATTCTAAGCACGGGCATAGCTTTAGAAGAGCTGTTTTCATTCAGACAGTGAAGTGAAACGGGTGGCCCACCCAAGTACAGCCAATCAGAGCGCTGCTTTCGGCGCTCACTTCCGGATTGATGAGAAATAAAATGCCTTATTAGATGCAGACGGCGAAAATCGGCCTCACAAAGTCCTGCTTTTACAATATGCAAAATACAAATGTTCAAGTCGGGTCCACCAGCTTTAATGAAACGCAACACAACTCTAGATTTGTGTTTTTGGAAGAACAAAACAGGAAACAGGAAGAACAAACTGCATTTGACCCAGGTTGGGGCATTTTATCATATTGATCACGATTTAAAAGTTGCCAAGCACTCCGCTACGTGCAAGTAACATTAGAGAATAGTGAGACACATGATTTTCATTTATGTACGACAATAATGCTTCAAATTGGATCATTTTATATTTCATTTAATGTAGGCGACTCATTAAGACTTCACTTTACTTCTAGTCTCCTCCATTACAGACGTTTGCATATTCATCAGATTTGGTCTTCACTTTGAATGATTTAACCTTGAAAAAAAATATATTTTTTTCTTGCTGAATTTTGTAATAAAGGTTTTTAATGCTTTTTGTTTTGTTTTTCAGTTTAACATTTCAAAGCATTCATTTTCAAGCAATCAGTCGAGTGTAAAATTCACGGTGAAAAAGCGTACCACGGCAGTAGTACTCCTGAGAGAGTGAATTCAACTTAGTAACAAGGAAATGGAATTATGTAGGGAACCAATGTAACCTGGGTGACGCGGTGGCGCAGCGGTTAGCGTTCTCATTTCCTCCGGGTTTGATTTACCACTAAAACATGTACAATAGGCTCCTCCCCCCCCTGGGACTGCCCTGAATGTCAGTGGGACTTCTCTGGTTAAATAAAGGTCAATAATAAATTGTCCAAATGAGCCTAACTGAACCTTTAAACCTTAACTGTAAACCCCGCCCACAGAAGAGAAAGGCCAATCGGAAACACTTCTTTTTTACCCGCCTGAAAATATGTTGAGTATTTAAAAAGTGAATTATTCCTTTATGAATTTTTAAACTTAATTTTTACTGCAAAATTCGGTAACTAAAACGCAAAATAAAAACAACTCAACGTCGTATGTGGGTGCAAAACATTTACTAACATTTAAAATTCAAAATCTGATTAAACAAATTATCTTCCTTATATGTATGTTGCTTTCACAGTCAAATGAGCTCTAACGTGTGAGCAGCTTCATAAAATCTTCTGTTTCAAAACTGGGACCGCCCATCACTTGACCCCATAGACTTGACTATTCTCACAGGTTTGAAAGCTAGCTGAAGGGAAAAAAAGTTGTGTGGAAACTAAACACCACAAGATCTATCATTTTATTTCAAAATGCTGGAAGTGGCTATATATTATGATCTGAGGCTGGACTACTAACCAAAGACAAAGACCAACACCTGAAGATTTCCAAATTTGCCTTGATTTGCATTTTGCTGGTTTGCATCTCATGATACTAGAAAAGAGAAATGCAAATGGCCCACCCGAGTAAAGCTTGATGACGAGGAAGTGTTTTTTGAGGTCACCCGAGAGAAAGAATAAGGAAACAAACATCTTGTAACTTGTTTAGGAACATGTGAAACTTAGTGTGTTAGATTCCTGTTCAGGTTTTAGATGACATGACATTGAAGAGGCAGTGTCAAAACCACCCCGTTCTGAATCTCCCAGATTTGTGATGTCATAGGCAGGGCTTAGTGATCATCTGGGCTGTTTTAAAGTCCACAACTGCGTGGCTGCATTAGCGTGTCAGAGGGAAGCTAGCATTTGTTTATGTAATTCCCTCTGCAGCCAGTAGATGGAGCCCAATGTCAATACCTTGAGTGGCAAACGCCACTAGTAAAGGCACTCATCTTAAAGCATGTTTAAAGGCCAATAACATTACAAATAATTTATATATTTTTATTTTATTTAAAGTACACTATGCAAATATTTTAGAGTTCACTGCTTTTCTTCATGGAGATGTAATGCCGTACACATGTGCACACCACGGTAGCAAGGCATCGAGTTTATATCCATAGTCTTCTGTAGACACGGGTCCAGGGCGTCCGAGCGGCGCGAATCCTGCGTTTTGAGGCTTTGACACGGCGCATTTTGGGCGTTTAAGCGCAGAAGTTGACCAAAGTACCGGAAGTATCTGGTGGACCCAGACAAGCCGCTGAGCCGATCGCCTCAGTTTTTGGATTCTGTAAAGCAAATACACCAAAGCCACTCTCTCAATCTGATCTGCCATCGGCCCAAGAGAACTGCCACACCGGGAAACACAACTCCTCCTCCGCGCATGTGCGCTGGACGCCTCGGACGCGCGTCTGCTGGTGAGTTTATTTTTAGGACGCGCGTCCAAAGCGTCTGCCTTCAAATGCACAGGCGTCCAACTCGGGCGTCCCATGCGATTAGTATGGCATTGAAATAATTTATGAATGTATTTATTCATTTAATGAAATATTTATTCATCATTTATTTAATTTGAGGTGTTTATATTGCTGGAAAAATATCTTGTCTCCATCGAGATGAGAGCTGAGAGTCAAAAGTATAAAAATCCCACAGCCCACAAACTGATATGAAAGTATCAAAGCTAGTATCATTTAAAGTATTTATAAATAAAAATCATATTGACAGGCCAAAATATGACCTTTCTTGAACAGTTTTTTTATTTGAATTTAATCATGACTACAGGTTTGATTATTTATTGACCTTTATCTAACCAGGAAACCCACTGCATCTCTTTTTCAGGGAGTCCTGGCTTTTGGTTTTTGTGGTAGGGGTAACCGAAGCACCCGGAGGAAACCTGCACAGACACGGGGAGAACATGCAAACTCCACACAGAAAGGCCCCGCACCACATGGGAATCGATCCCACGACCTTCTTGCTGTGAAGCGAGAGTGCTAACCTTTAGCTGAATCTGGTAAAGATAAGATCATCTTTTCTCTTGGAGATGAATGTTATCTGTGCACTGTCTTTGTCTGAAATAAATGATTAAATGAATGAATGAATGAATTCAGTAAACCGCTGTGCTACTGTGCCGCCCAAGGTTGATGTACACAAAATATCTACAGGACAAAACAACAGTAACAGTCACACAAAGGCAACGGGATTACACATCATCATTCACTAAACACACAAATAAAAAAACAAAAACAGTACAGTATATGTATACTCAAGAATAAGGATAAGACCACATGGTAACATAAAGACAGTACGTTTTTTGTGTTCGAAATTACTAGAAATAAATAAGGATTTTCGTCATCATTTCTTTGTATCGAAAGTTGGAAACGTTAGTATTGTGACTGTAGCCGCCATACACACCCCCTACCACTATGTGGCATTGTATTTCAGTGTGGATGGAACACTCCCACTATTTAAGAGCTAATTGGAAGCACTTGGGGTCACGGTGTGTTAATGGGTTGATGGCAAACAAAGGACATTGTCAGTCATATTACTGGAGTGTTTTGGACTTCTTTGAGCCATGGATCTATTCTAGACACACTTTGTGGCGCTACAGTGGCTCAGGTTCTGGACCTTGGGCCACAACAGTGACGACACTAGTGGAGAGAAGTTTAAAGGATTATTTATGCTTCTCAGTCAGATCAACGCTGACCTCGCGGACGCACGCGGGAGCCAACCAGGAAGCTTGTGGCACGTATACGGCAAAAGACAGAGCAATAAAGCATTAATAAAGCACAAATCACTCTTAATAACTGTTGAAGCTTGCAGTCAAAGCAATAACAAGCCTCGTCCACCAGCAACTTTGCTTTTTATGGATCGAGTTCAGCCTTAAACACAGTTCAAAGTCACCTGAAGATCGCCAAACTACAGCGGCTCACTAAACCTCCTCCCATACTGTCAACTCAACAACAACACAACACAACACAACTGGTAGAGAAATATACATAGTAATACAATAACAATACCCTCACCATTAACACGCTCAACAAAGATTTGACTCGGTGCCCTCCACGTCGCCCCCCCAACGCTGCTGCTGTGTACAAGCGGGGCTCTTCCTAAAGGATGGAATACAAATAAGAATGATTCAGTTTCATAACGACGCGATTTGACCTCTGCAGGGAATGATGAGCGATGCAGGAGGTGCAGAGCGGGATATGGTGGGACGCTGTTGGTGGCGAAAAATAAAAAGCTGAAAGAAAACGAGACCGTAAATGTGGCGCTGAGGTGGAGGAGGTCTGAGCGGCGACGGGCTCAGCTCGGCCTATCAGAGCAGAGCAGAGTGAAAATCCTCCAGGCTGAAACATCACTGTGGCTTCTCTGTCCATTTTAAAAACACATGGGAATCAAAAATGTATAAACGGAATAAGAAAAGCATCTTCCAGGGCAGTTCTTCTCTACTTTTCCTCTTGTCAGTCTCCAACGGAAACAATCTCGCCAAAACCACACACAAAGCATCTGCTAATCCTCTCCCCAGCACCGAACGCTTCCAAACTCAACGACCCAATCGGCCAATGCAACTGTCCCGCATAAAAGAATAAAAGAAAGAACGACCCTAAAGTTGCGTCCACTGGGCTCTGAGGCCTTTTTGTCCACATGAACTCAGAGTGATGCTTCCTCTGATTCCTGATGCGACACTGATACGACAGAACACGCGGTCCCAGCTGTGCAAACCCACACTGTTTAAACCGTCCAAATCCGACGGCTAACTCCGCTAAGCGCTAACGCCACAACAAACAGCCTCTCCTCCCTCGCTCTCCCAATCCTATTAATTAGCCCGGACGTATCACTGCGCGCGCTGCACTCTGCAAAAAGAGGAATCAGGAGCGTTAAAGTGGCTTGAAGTCCGAACGCAAATGTTTTTTTGGGTTTTTTTTACGTTGCATTCGTATTCTTAGATAGATTTGAAGGCATTTCGGTCTGAGGAAAGCATCCGTCGGCGGAAGCTTATTAAAGGAGACACGTTATGCTTTTTTCAGGGACTTAGTGTTGAACTCAAGTAGATCTTCATAGTACATGTTGTTCATTGCAAACCTCAATATTGATCTAAAAGGTAAGACAAACAGGTCCATTGACTTCCTGTTCAGAACGACAGAACTTAAAAGCCACGCCTCTTCCTGGTGACGTTTCGCTGTAACAAGCGGCAGAGTTTATGTTTTCATTTATGTGTTTTTATGTCTGACAAATTGATTCATGACAGTTTAGAAACCATACGTGTCACTCGGAGTTTTATTTTTTTCCCCAAATAATAATATATGCACAAATAATAACTCAAACGTGCAGCGATCGAAACACAACTGAAGCTGTCCTTTGAGCCTTTTGCAGCACAAACACATGTCCGGGCTCTTTGTGAAGCAGAGACGCTGCAGTTTTGGTCTGATTCACTCCGATTATTGGTGAGAACAAGCTCTGCACCGCCTGGGTTTGTTTTGGTAAATATAACGAGGAGTAAAGCTGCTTTTGGGAGATATTGATGCTTTTGTTGGTTCCCATTTCAAAGCTGGAGCCAATACATGAAATGAAGCTTGTTATGAAGTTAAAATGTCCAGGTGGAATGCAAATAAAAGGCCAGGCTTATTTGTTTCATGTGTGTGTTTGGAGCACAAACTGATTCTTCCCAGAATGGTTAATTTGACTAAAAGAGAATGACAACAAATAAAGTTTCCTTGAATCAGATGGTTGACAAAATGAAATAAATTGAGACGTTTGAATGTTAAAAATCTTCTTTGATGGACAGATTATTTTGATCACCAGAAAAATGGTAATAGTCGTAATAATAATAAATAAAAGAGAAGAAAAATACATTGATAGGAGTCAGAAGTAGCTGGGGAAAAAAAGTCTTGGCTGAATATAAAATACAAATCTAACAATTAGTTCAATCAAGATTCTGAATTCCTTTGAGTCATTTGAAGTTCACGTGAGAAGATAAGCTGCTAATTACAGCTCTCGCCGTGAACGATCCATGGAGAGCCGACTGGAAAAAATGTCTTTGGAATCATGACTTTATTTTGCATTATATTTTTGGTGCAGATTACCGGGCGTTTCTCTTTTGATGGTGCTGCCGCTGCCTCTCTGCGATACACACACGGATTATTGAGCCTAAATCACTCAAATCCTTAATCCTATTTATCTCGACGCCACACAAAAAGATGCGCTCGTCCCGCCGCTCTCGCGTACACGAGACACAGTTTACACTTAAGCTACACAAGGATTTAGGCTGAACTCTTTTTTAAGTACACGCAAATGGACTTGAAATGTAAGTGTAAGTGGATTTATAAAGGTAAAGTTACACAGCTAATGGCTACTCTTTGTGGGATGGAGCACCATATTTCCATTCGGAAATCACTTTACATTTCACCTTCGTGCTCATTGTGATGAATGTGATCAATATTGTGAAATCAAATAATCATGCTCATTTCGTGAAACAGCCTACAGTGTACGGAGTATGTGTGTTTGGGTAAACGCAGAAGATGCTCTGTCATTTTCACTTGGACTCTCTGTATTTGTGAGTTTGTGACTGGGCCTGAACCGCCAGTGGTGGGACTGGACCAATCATAGCTGCCAAGGGTTAGTTTGGGCGGAGCCATAGAACAAACAGGGGAGTGCAGACTGCGTACTTCGGGTTATTTTAGCAGACAATTTGGTTGTGCTTTGGACTGGATTAAACAGTTCAAACTTTGATTTCTGGAATTGTCCCACTGTTGTGACACTTCGACCAATCAGCTTCCTGATCACTTTCAGCCAGAGCCTTTCCAGATGGATAAATGTGAAGAACTCACGTCAGAGTGCTGCACTTATCAGTCTGGCATGGGCCAAGTACTTTACGCAGATCTGTTTATAAAGGCTCAGCGCTTATGCTAACCTAAATATACTGACACAGGGAATGACATTCCTGATCAAAAACACATATGACACACATCATTAAGGACAAGTTCTTTGTTTTTGTACAGATTATTTGAACTTGAATGAGGTTATCCTCGGGACACAAATACACCTTTACAAACACAGAAGTGTCCTCAGGTGTTACATTGTGCAGACATTTTGAACATGTGATAATCCCTCTGACCCGCGGACCCCTGCGTCAGCTTTAAATACAGATCTGAGTGAGACTCAGAACTCCACAGAGATAGAATTAAGGCGGAAGGAGATTTCGGACATTTGTTTCGACCAAAACGACATGTTTATTTAATGCCATACAGTGGAACATTCCAGGCAACGCAATCACAGCTCCATGAAGACAAGAAGGAAGTCATGCACAGAACCAATTCAAATCTCAACAACTGCAGCCAAAATTCTCAATATTTTTATCTAAAATAAAATCAAACTGATAATATGTAAAAACAACAACATCTAGATAAATATATTAACAGTTTCCAGGAAAAGCGCCAACCCATGTTGCTACTTTAGCATTATTAATCTTTTATTTGTGTTTGGACTTGTCTGTCCTGTACTCAAACACTCTTCATATTTACATCCATATGTTTTCACACTGCTGCAGCGAGACGATAACACAACTCCCACTAACCCACAAATCAGCTGCTGCAGGGGATTGTGGGTAATAATCCTTCACATGGGATATGGCAGAATTACTCAATAGGACGTAGAGATAAATAAAAGGCGTGTGTGTTTAGGATTCAGCTTGAAAAACATTCTAACTCTAACTAAAAGCTATCGTACATCACAGAGGCTATTTCACACATTTCACTCTTATAAACACTGAAAAATAACTGACTGAACTTTAGCTTGGGATTTTATTCAACAGTATATGCAAACAGTGGTTTTGAAAAGCATTGTCATTTTTTTCTCTTCAAACTCACTCACTTAATTAATAGATTCATGATTATAGAATCCAGTAGCGTGCGGTGACTTTTATGGGTGGGCAGCAGGCTTGGGGTGTCCATCAATATTCAGTGGATAATGTTAGTGCAAAGCCAAATGCTCAACTGCAAAGAACAATAAAGGTGGCTGAATGGACTTACTTATCTCACTTCACCGATCAATTCATTACACAAACTATTGCTTCATATTATTAAAATACTGCCTGTATTTCTAACTAACGTCTAATCATTGGGAACATGAACAGAGCCTGAGCTACAAACACAGACTTGTCTCTAAAAGATAGTTTTTAAGTCAGTTTGTTGGATCTTGGCGCTGCTGTTGCTTCGCTTCTCCTCTGCACATGCTCAGTTAGGCACAACATCCTTGATCCCCACACAGGTTTATTCAGCGTGGTCTGAGCACAGATCCATGGGTTTGAGGCTGTGTGGTCCTCAGAGCGCATGTGCAGACCTCTAAAAGAAGCTGCTCCCCGCTCTGGTTCTAAAAGCTCGTGTTGGAGAGCGGAGCATGAACGGGCCCCTGAACACGGGCCACAGACTGAGCCGCTGCGGGAGAAGAACCAAGCTTCCCGCAGTACTGCCCAGCGGCCTGTAGAGGCCATTTAAAGACTTCAGCCGAGCTTCAGTGGCAGAAGTGAGGGGAAAACAGTTTTATTCAATATTTTTCGAAACTATTTAAATATAGTTGTAGTGGTCAATCCCTGCTTGCCTTGATTGCCCTGACCGCACACCACTGGTAGAATCGCCAATACACTTAATACAATTTTGTGAGACGATTACTAAGCCGTTCAGATCAGTATTGTAGTTTACAATGAACAAAATGTAAAAGGAAGATTCTTATGTTATAGTTTAATACTAAATACCTCAAACAATCTGAAGTATTTAGAGTGACTTCTGACGTCAATCTGGAGCGTCGTGACGTCACCCACTGAGCATGGGTGGGATGCTCTGGATCAGCGTAAACGACAGCGTGGCGGCCATTTGATTGGTCACACCAGATACTGACAGGTTTTCTGACCCCAGACCCTCCCAATAAAGCAAACCTGAACCTCTCAGAATGTCCATTTAGTGTGGCCAGCCTAAGGCACACCTGTGCAGTATTCATGCTGTCTCAGCTTCTCGATATGCCACATCTGTGAGGTGGGATGGGTTAGTCATACTCATATTAATTGCTCAGTAACAGATTTGGACACATTTGTGAACCATATATGAGAGATCTTTTGTGTTTATAGAAAAAGTTTCACATCTTTATGTTTAGTTCATATAAAATAGAAGCTTGTGTTCCGTGCACATCCCGTGCACAAAAAGAATCCACAGTCTCTGAAACGCTGATAAAGTTTGTTCATTGCAGCCGACGTAAGCTCTGTAGAGGAGGGGAGTTCAGAGCGTGTTTACCTGTGAGAGAAGAAGAGGAGGGAGGAAGGGTGAGGGGGGGGGACGTCTTCATTATCGGCTGTCAGACTCACACTTCAGTGCACACAGAATGAAGCAACAGGCGAGAGCATCTGAAGACAAGAACAATATAATACAGTCTTGTGTAGTTATCGGTCCATACGTTCTAAATGAGGCCGTTAGTGATTAGTGATGAGGGTGTTTAAAGTACTAACACTGCAGGGTCTAATGGTATATTTTATCATCATGCTGAAAAGGAGCGCGTTGCACCGAGATTATGTCGCAGGTCCGAGGTTGGATTTCTGAACAGGACGGGGCCTTTCTGTGCTCTCTCTGACTTGGGTAAAAGTGTTGGTTCCTTTTCATGTGGACAGTGTGAAATGACTTGAACATTCGCGTTTCCTGCACTGCTCTTTCAGGTATGAATTAGTTTGCCTCATTTTTGTGTCCATCATTTGAAAATACGAGATGCTGTGATTCATTTCATCTTTTGTCTTTCTAATCACATTCACCTCAAATTGTAAATCAGATGTCCCGCCCCGACAGCAGTGGCTTCTCCAAATATGCTGCCTGTATCTAATAATAAAGTATTTTCTGTCTCGTTAACTGAGAAATAAGAACTGAAAGCAGCGCTCTGATGGGCTGTGCTCGGGTGGGCTGTGCTCGGGTGGTCCATCCCCAGCTTCACTTCGTCATCTGAAAAAAGCAGTTTTAAAGAACAAGCCCCAAAATGAATGCATGTGAATATTATGTGTTTGTGAGAGTAAGGAACGAGTTACACAGATTTCAAAACCTACTTCCGCTTTGGCCGTGTGAAAATCAGGCACTCTCGCTTTAAGTCCACTTTTTGGTTACTCTTCTTTGCTTTGTCATGATGAGCACTTCTAAACCAACGTAACCGCCTCTATGTAAACCAGAATAAGTAAGAATTGTATTCAAAGCTTTAAACCTCGGCCCTAACCCTGCGTTTCACTAATCCTATTATAGTCCTCAGACAGGGCAATGAGGGTCTCTCCTACCTCCGGACCAGGCCCCTGAACGCCCTCAGAGAGAGTCCGCAGTGGGACCTTTAATCAGTTAAATATGTGCACGGATATGTGGCTAATCTGCCGGCTAATCTGCCTAACTGTGTTTTATGGGATTGCAGGCTGTAGTAGGATTAGTACCCGACAGATCCAAGTCTGATTTTCATAAGCCTGCTCCTGTGATTGCACTTGGGTTTGTCCGTAAATCTCGTCCCTTTGCCATGAGACAAAACGCTTTGAGAGAGAAGATTGGATTCATGGGAAATGAGTGTTTGTAGCTTTAATCTGGTGCAAGCATCTTTGCCCTTTGGCATCGTGTGTCTGTAAACTGTCCGCTTAAAGAAAGTACAGAGCTGAAGATGATGCACAAATCATACTAGAAAACAAGTGTAGTATTTTAGAGGCCGTCTTCACGATTGTTCTCATCCCCGCAGAGATGAGCTTGACTTTAATGGTGGCCTTGACATGTAGATGTGTTGACCTGGTTTACGGTTCATGTCTCTGCAATCACTGGGCCTAGCATGAAACAAAAACTGTCATGATGTCAAAGTTCTTCTCTCAAGAACGTGGTTATTCAACCCCACAGACATAGTGGTCAGTTGAAAGGACCTTAAACCATAAGATTAATATGACAATAATGGTTTGTGGATCATAATAATACATTTGATTATTTCTTTCAGTTATATTTTGAGGCCCCTATATATAGTTTTAAAATCAGTTATTTAGGCATAATAATGAACAACGCAGATGGTGGATTCGAGGGTTTTTCCACAGGTAAATCTGATCATCACACATTTACACAGCAAACATCAAAACATTCTTTATTAGAAATTAAAAAATCTTTTATTAGACAATAATAACTTTGTGTTGGGGCAGGCCCGCCTTGAGGCCCCCTGCTGGTGAGGCCCCAGGCAGCAGCCCCTGTAAACTACCGGTCCTCCTTTAATTCATCTAAAACTATGACATCATCAAATGGATCATTGCAATATTGACTGTCAATTTAAAACAACATATTTTATGTTTTCAATTATGAGCAGAATGTTTTATGCATATTCTTTATGTGCAAGATGTATGCACGTTTTACAGCTTTCAGACTTAAAATGTTATATATATATAAATATTTTTTTTACAATGTTCCCTTTGGAGCAATAAAGGGTTGGGGCTTTTGATTTGTGTGCGTATGTATGTGTGTGCATGTGCATGTGTGTGTACATGCGTGTGTGTGAATTTGTGAGTGTGACTTTTATCTGTGCTGTAAGCTCCACTAGGCTCCATTTTCTGCTCCGAGGGTCTGCTGAAAGTACTCAAGTGGAGAAAAAGCACGATAAAGACTAGGGCAGGGGGCGAGGGGGAGGGGAAGACAAAAAGGAGAAGAGAGGGAGGAGGAGGAGCGCTGAAGAAGGAGAGGGGACAGACGAGGAGGGGACATTGGAAGAAATGAGCAGGAGAGAGAGAATGCTAGAGGACATTTGAGGGATCATGTGTCTCTGTATTTTGGTGAGGTCGCAGCCATAAAACACAATATAACAGGAATCTGAAACTCATGAATGTGTCACCTGTCACAGAGACCTTTGGGAAGCGTGTCAACAAATACAATCTTAATTCCAGAATGGAGGCAAAAGTGGAAATGAGTTTTGTCCAAATGAAAAGCACCCAGACACATGTACATACAGTGAGGAAAATAAGTATTTGAACATCCTGCGACTTTTGCAAGTTCTCCCACTTACAAATTATGGAGGGGTCTCACATTTTCATCGTAGGTTGTGAGAGACGGATATCTACACAAAAATAATAACGCATTTGTATGTAACAGTTTTCAGAATTTGCGTGAAATACTTTGAGTTTTTACTATTAAAGTAAATTAAAATTAAAGTAAATGTTTTATGTGATTCTTATTTTTTTAGTGATTCTTATGTTCCTAAATGTTTACTTAAGTAACAAAATTATTAGTATTATGAGTAGTCGTTTTTCCCCACCTGATCTTTGTCATAAATGGTCTTTTCGCTTGTGTTTTAGATTTTGTATTGTCCAGCAACAATTATGATGATCAAAATACGAATATTTTTTTTTTTTTTTTTATATTTTTTTTTTTTTTTTGTCGACACGTCACAATTAGTTGCTTAATTGTTGCAGAGCTTTTCAACCATTTTTTTTTCGCGAGACAAAAGCATATTAAAGTGATGGAGACCAATAAGGCGTGGAAACGAGGCTTTAACCGCATTACACTTTGGCCATGCCCATCACTAACCTGTCCATCTTCATGTGCGTGTGCGTGCTGTGTGTTTGTGCGTGTGTGTGTGTGTGTATGTGAGTGGGCGAGGTGGGCGTGTAAGTAATGCTGTAGTAATGCTCGTCTCACCCATGGGACCTCTCCTCTGTCAGAGCTCGGCCATAATCAGTCTCTATCTCTCTCCTCCATCACCCAGAACCTACTTAACCCGCCCCCCCACCCTACTTCATCGACCCCGCCCTCCTCCTCCCCCTCCCCCTTCAGAGATAGTGTAGATTAATGCCCAGGTGTTTAATCAATCCGCGCCCTTTCCGAGTCGTACAAGCTCCATTGCCCCCATCACTTGCACTGACCGTCAGATTTAAAGTTCCCGTGACAGGTTCTCATGTTTTTCTAATTACGACTTAGTTTGGCGGGATGAAGCCTGCGGTCAATATTTATCATAGTTTCACGTCAGTCGAGCGGCAGTTTACAGTGAAGTTCATTTTGATGACATACATTTATGTCTAAAGAGTTGACCTCACAATGTTTAGTTGGTTGAGATATACAGATATTTCTGGCAAAATTGAAAAATAAATCAACTCAGAGCATGCTCACATTTGGTCTGGTCACGTGACACAGCGCAGTCGCTCCCCCCAGAGCGGAATGCGGGATATGGTGACACAAATCGAATCTTGATCTCATTCTCGTGACAATATGCTTTTTTTGGTCAAAGTTTCTCTTGAATGTCGCTCTATGCTCAAACGAAGACACGCTTTCCCACCCACACCAGCGTCAGGTCCATCTGACCAGTTTCAATGAAGACGCAGGTTACTTCCGTCACCCCCTTCAAGGCACTCCTGAAGATACTGAGTTTACTTCATGATATAGATTTTTGGCACATGATCCACCACTTTTAACACGTCATAACTATTGTGCCACTTCTATGGATTTTGGCCCCTGTTTATAGTATGGTTGCTAGGTAACAGTTACAGCAGATGTGACCTCTACCTATGTCACTTCTGCTGTTCACAACCGTCAAAGAAATTAGAACACTGCCCCCCCATGGTGATGTAGAAAAGTGCCGAAAAATGTCCTGTGGCGTTCAAGAGTAGAATTCCTTTAGAGTTACATGCTCCTTTAAACCATGAGATTAACACTTTGTTTTGGCTCAGTTCAAAATGAATCATAGCTTTTGAAAAATCCCAAATCGACTAAATCAAATTAACACTTAGAATTGAGAGTTTGGACTGGCAGCATGATTATGTCTGATCAACATTAATTTCACATTTATTTTAACAATGAGTTTAAAAAGTTTACTTAGACCAATTTCCTATACTATATATACTTCTCTACATTTAAGTCTACCTTCAAAAATGCAAATGGAAGCACTTAATGATAACTACACCTTAATAAAGCATGAACAAAGACTTAAATAAGAGTGAATAAATAAGAAGTTAGGGAATTAAATATGTAGTTACTAAGCTTGTGTTTGTTCATGCTTTATTAAGGACATATAAGGTAGTTATTATACTGTCTTACCATCAATTAATTAAATGTTTGTCAGCCTTTCCCAAGAAATTATCGAATGTTATTTCAAAGCATGTTTTATGTGATTCTACTTCAAATATACACTTTCAATTGACATACAACATCCGGATGGGAAAACGTGATACTGAGCGTTTATTTAAAGTGAAGTGAAGTACATGTTTGTGCCTTCTCTGCCTCCTCCGGCCCCTGCAGACCGCATTGATCGCTGGTGGACTGGCCTCAGTGAAAAGCAGCCGTTTACAGTGTATTGATTGTAAAGAGCCTATAATTGTGGCTGTGGCAGATACCTGGATTCAAGGACCCTAATTGTCCAGTGTTTGGGACTAATCCAGTCTGTTTAGCAGATGGAGTAGATCAATAGTCATCTGAGTCACTTTCTCTGCGGGCGAGGCCAAGCAGGACCGCCCACGCATCGTAATCGCCAATCAAATGTGTTCAAGTCGCGTCACTGTAAACATGAAGCGAGTCAATGGTGTTTTCTGTGGGAAATGAAATATTTAGTGACCCAGATACATGTTATTTAATATTCAGTCCAATTTTATTATAACTTCAGCCTTCAAAATATTTCCCCCAGCCTATTAAACGTGTTTTGTGTCCATGTTTTTCTTTCTTTTTTCCTTTCCTTTTTTGTGAATTATTCTGAAAAAGTGTGAAAAGTGCACCTTGCATAATGGAGGTCAGGGTTTTACCTGCTCATCCCTGACTGAGGTGTGTGAGAGTGAAAAGGCCCCCTCGTCCCGGTTTGCACTGCCGTTTTGCAAATAAAAACCCCCCTGGATGAATGAAATGCCAGATACATCAGTTTAATAATGCCGAACTGTGGAACATTCTGGGCCGTGCAATAGCAACCCCCGGCCTAGAAGTTACATCTTTAAAGGCGCATTACGTCGCTTTCCCCCCGCTTTCTTGTCTCCTTACAGATGTTATTGCTTTATATTGTCATTCCAATAGTTTTCCACAGTGCAGCATTAAACGGATCTCTTTAGCATTTATTCAGTTGCATGTGTTTATGTTGCACCGTTATAGTTGCAAGATTGTACAGCCACTTAGCCCTTCTTCTCTCTCACAAAGCTCTGATAATGACCCCCCCCCCCTCTCTATCTTCTCTTTCCCTTTTTCTCTCTCTCTCTCGCACCTCTCCAGCTGAGTAATTACCCCTCATTAAAAATCAGGATAAAACATTGTTAGCACTGATCGTTAGGACGCTCTCTCTCTCCTTCTCCACCTCTCTCTGCCCGTCTCTCCTCCCTATCTCAGCTGGCCTCCCTCCCTCCCCCTCTCCCTCTCCCTCTTCCTCTCCCTCTCCCTCTCTCTCGTCTCACTTCCCTCTTCTCTGTCGTTAGCACTCAGCGATGGCGCTAAACGAGCGGCCTTTGAGGAATGTTATTCTAATTCCAATTAGCTCTTCAGGCTTGGAGAGGCGCCAAGTCCTGCAGAAAACACCGGCTGAGCGAGCAGGCAGAGGCAGAGGGAGCGCAGAAGACAAAAAGAAATATCTGTCTGTATATGTGTCAAATGTCCTGAATTCTGAATATTAATATTGTTGAGGGCTACAACAATTAACCAGAATAATCGGGACTATTACATTTTATATACCAAAATAAAAGTTGACTATTTTAATAACTCTGCTGGACATTCACAAAAAGGAACATCCAAATTTATGATCCACAAACATTGAATCTTATTATTATTTATTTTGGATTGGCGCCTCAAAAACAAACAAAAAAACAGAAAAAAAAGTCCTATTGAAGCACTTTCTGAAACTACTGTAAAATTACAATTTCATTTTTGTTTATTTCTCCAACAGATTAGATGTTGAACTTTGCTGCAGTTTTTGTTTCATGTGAATGGGCCCAGTAATCACAGAGATATGAATCATGAACCAAATCGGTATAACAATTAAACAGGCATTTCCACCGCAGAATCCAGACCTGTTTCCAGCTCAATTTTGAGTGCAATCTATCAAGTAATCATCCGAAAATATCGAACTAAACAAATATAATTAAAACTACTCCAAACAAGATAAATATTTCAAGCCATTTTGTGCCTCTATAGAGCGCAGACACAAGAACACGAGCTCACTCTGAATGAGCCCAACACTGAGGACTAATGACTTTGGCAGCACTCTCCCTGGGACCTGAAGAGTTTAGACCCGGGCGGCAGAGTAAATCCCCTCTCATTAGCGCCGTGTGTAGCCGTGTGTGCGTAAAGCACTGTTTATCAGCCCGTAATTACCTCGCGTTGCCACCAGAGATGCTGCGATAAAACCATCTCAAACACAAACACAAGAGGTGAGGACTTCATTCACTCCCCAAAAACACAGACACGAGCGGATCTGTTTTTAAGGAATCATGTCATGCACTGTTTTTATTGTTATTGACCTTTAAATATGTTGTTGAGTGCATGTTTTAGAGCATAAATCAATGCCAGAGGACAGAAAATAGACGTAACGTAACATGAGTTTGCGCTCCCTCATCTTGATTTGGTGTTAGCGCGTCATCTACTGGCAGCAGAGGGAACAGAAACGCTCAGTCTGATGATTATTTATGGACAACACAATTCAGCCTGATATGTGTCCTTAAAAGATGCCTATTTAAAGGAGACATTGTGCTTTTTTTCCCCAAGTACTTAGAATTATACTATAACATAAGGAGAACATCCCTTTACATTTTGTTCAGTGGAAACTGATAAGCGTCTTCAAAGTGACGTTTCACCTTTAATCTGCCTTGGAAAGTCCAGACTGCATTGCATTGCATTCTTGTCACTTTTTTCATCTCCCCGGGTTCAGGTGGGCGTGATTGACAGATACACCTGTGGCATGCGGGCCGGGTAATCAAGGAAAGCAGTGAGTGACCGATACAATCCAACGTTTCCGTGTGTCACTACTACGTTTGAGTTGTTCCAAAATATAATACAAATAAGCCCGTTTTCCCCTCACTTCTGCGGCTGAAGCTTGGCTGAAGTCACGGCGTCTTTGAGCAGCACTGAGGGAAGCTTGGTCCTCCTCCTGGAGCTGCTGCTCAGTCTCTGACCGTGTTCAGAGGCCCGCTCATGTCCACCAACCAGAGCGGACAGCAGCTTGTTTTAGAGGTCTGCGCGTGAAGAACAACACAGCTTTTCGAGACAGGTCCTTGTTTGTAGCCAAGGCTCTGGTCACGTTTCCTAATGATTAGACGTTTGTAAGTTCTACAGGCATTTAATATCGTAGAGCTGGATTGTAGAATGAATTAAGCAGCAAAGTAAGTCCATTCAGCACTTCATTTATGTCTGCTGCTCATACATAAAAGTCACTGCACGCTACTGATGTACACACATGGCCCGTCTGTATCAAAACAAACCGTTTAAGGCTGCTTACGAGAAAGAAACACGGGAAATATCTTACAAGGATGGATTCTGCAGAATGAAGCACAAAACTGTTAATCTGGGGTTAGACGGACTTTGATTCTAAACGATAGATAACCAATGAGCTCATTCGTTTCACACGTATCATGTTAAACAAATCTGATTGCACGTTTCCGTTCGAGTTTGGCTCAAGGCGTGACAGAGGGAGTGGGGACCAGACTCACTCTTCATAAAGTATTTGGAGGAGTGCGTATTCTGGATCTCAGGCAACTTTCCATTCTACACCACTTCTTGTTTAGCTTGGTGCTGGATTCAGAGTTAGCCATTTAACAAAACAGAATAACCTCTGCATAGTGTTTTCCTTTAAAACATTTATGTCTAAAGAGCCGAAAAGCTGACAAACACGTTTGCTACTGGCAGAGTGACATGAATTATACATGTAGGATCTTCAGTTGGGACCTCCAAACACAGGCACACATTTGTTTACATGTGTCGCGTGCCACAGTCAGAACTGCAGCAAGATTGAAATCAGAATGGATTTGCAAATTAGAAAATCGCAAATGTGGGTCATGAAATGTTTTCTCCAAAGACAAAAAAAAAATGACCATGTCTGTCTAAAAGTTGTAGTTAGTAGTAGTACAAACACAATCTGAAATGCTTGTTTTGCCCATGTAGCTGAGAACATTCCGTTTTGCCCCATGACAGATATATTACAGATATATTGCTAAAGCAGCTCTTAGGGATCAAAATGAGACCACAGTGTGCTGCCTGCGTATAATTATAGAGTATCTTATTGTTGAAGAACCCGGAAGTGCACTTTTAGCATGCTAGTGTTTGCTAGCTTCACAGTGACGGTAAAACTCGCTCTGGTTTCTGCGAGTTGTGCGACACGCTTACACACCTCGGAGTGCATAGCTCCTGAAGTTAGTCCTCCATTTATTTACTTATTTATTGAAATGATTATCTGATTGTCCGTTTGCTTTGAGCCTTTTGTAGATGTAGAGGGAAGATATGCAGAATGAGGAGAACATGCAAACTCCACGGAGACATTTCTGCAGAATCTCTGAAATCTGAGGTCATTTAAGCTATGTACTGCATGTCATGAGGATATGTGAGACGCACGTGCAACGAATTAGCGGCTGCGGTTGGACCGTCCCAAGTTAAGAGTTATTTGACGAACCCCTCATAATGGTTCTATTTTTGCCAAGTGAAGGATTAAACCAGAGCAGTTCCCTAACAAAAGCAAACATCAGCTTCATGCGCGTGCGTCTGACAGAAAGTCCATTACCTCTCCCACCTCCAGATAAAACTGGAGCATAAACCAGGACTTAAAAGAGGATCTCGTGAACAGGAAGCGGCAGCAGCAGACACAGACTCCCTCGGACTGGAGCTGTCTTATCAGTTTAGGCCGGTTGTGACTGCGGGATTTAGTCACATGACCCGCAAGACAGGAGCAGCCAGGCGCCAAAACCCATTTCTACCTTCAAAGACCGTCTTATCTCCCCTCGCTCCCCCCACTCTCCCCTCACCCTCCCCACCCTCTCGCCGTGTGTGTGTATGGGTGCTGCTGGGCGCATACGTGTGAGAAGATGATCTGATGTTCTCTGACAGAAAAAGTCGCAGCGAATCATGTATCACTGTCTCATCTGCATCGGCACACACTGTAAAAACTGAAACTATCCCCTTAAAATGAGTGTATGGAGTAGTTTAGAAAATGTGACACTACTTTACTGAATGGACCTCATTTATTTTACGGTCCGTTAAATGTTTGTGCAATACTTGAAGACATTTTACAGGCACGTTTTGGCACATTGCTGATGCATTAAAAAAAAAAAAAAAAAAAAATATTGTGATGCATTAAAAAAAAAAAAAAAAAAAAATATTATTATCGTTATTGGGATAATCAATTCATTTATAATAATAACTTTGATGTATTCATTTTCTTCAGTTTCTCCTACACACGCTTTCAAGTCAAATCTAAAAAGAAAATCTTCCACAAATGTCTTTTTTAAATAGCAAAAACAAAAACAAAAAGACAGAGTAAACACAAGTAACATTTTAAAAGATGGTATGAGTCATTTGGACAATTTTCTCTTCGTCCCACTGATATCTCCATTCTCTTTTTGGCACGTAGGCGTCATTAGCATCAGAAAAGCTTTATTGCCATTGTCATTGAACACAGTTCGTAAACATAGGAACTTGTTTTGGCGTTAAGGTGCAACATAAAACAATGAATAATAAACTAATAATAATAGCAACGTATACAGACTCAAATATGGCATGCATACGTTAAGGTTTTACTCATAAAATAAGGTGAAAAATAAACTTGGTCTCAGTATGTACACATGAGAGGATAGCATAGCATAAGTGTGGATGAGACCTGGGAAGGACAGGACTAGTTTGAGCCGGATTCAAGCTCACGACACTGCGGTCTGCACATGGAGCGCACAAGTGCTATCCACTCAGCCACCGAGCGGCACAAATATATACATTTTCAAATGAAGTAAACTTGTAATTTCAGCCCAGTTCTTGATTTTTTGTTTCATTCTGTGTCATCAGTTTCTTTGTGACAGCTTTTTTCCGTGCTGCCTGAAGTATACGTTCCATAGCTATCCATCTATTGCCTCCATTGCAGGAGTTTTATGTTTTATGTTTAAAATCAAGCAGAATGTTAGAACTGAATAAAATTTGCAGTGGACTTTTGATGCAGATTTATCAATCTCAGTCCAATATTTCTGAACAGTCGGACAATCCCAAAACACATCTGACAGACATTTCAGTTCTCTAAATCAGTATTTGACCTTTGAAGGGCCTGCACCTGATTTCAAACCATGAGACAAGAATGTAGGGCCTTCCTGTCACTCTGATATTGCTCCATGCCACCGGAATAGCTGAATGGGATAATCTCCTGCTGTTGTTTCCACATAGTTCTTCTAACTCTAACTATTTTGAGAAAAAAGAGAGGATAGTATCGGGCAGTTATTTCCCCTTTTAAAGTGAACAACGCACCTGATTGGATAAACGGAGTGACCCTGTCAGTAGCTTCGGGATTAGTTATTTCCTAACAAAATGCATACGTTACATATTACAGACCCAATTATTTTTTTATGTCTCCGCTTTTACCATACCAATGCATGACGTAAAGAGGTACAGACCCTTGAAACAGGCTCAATAATCTTAGTTCAGTAAGAAATTCAAATATATACGCAAAACTACCCGAATCAAGAAGCTGAAATCAAGTCCTTTCACCTTGTGCGAGCATGAATATTTTACAGTGTGGGGAGAGGAAGACAGATAGATGGTCAAATCAAGAGGAAGGACATGGGCGGGCGAGCGAGCGAGGCATGCAGCTTAGGGGGGGGGGAGAGAGATAGGCTAAGTGAGGGATGTGAAGCATAAAAGAGGAGATGAGGCTGAGACGGACGCACACACCCAGTCGAGCAGCATCTGATTCAATGTCATATTTCTTCCGAGGCGGCGGGATAAAAAGCCCCGGCGCGCCCCCCGACAGACGAGAGTTCAGGAGATGGCGCAGGTTCGAGACAGCGAGCTGCAGTCAGACGGGGCTTTATCGTGGAAATATCGCCGTGAGAACACAGTCGTGAACGAGATAGCAGCAGCAGCAGCAGAAGAAGAATGTCCGTTTAAAAAAAAAAAAAAAGTTTATTTATGGGGGACGAATGATAAGTGTGAAAGCCTCCAAAATAGAACGTGTTTTTACATAGAAACCGGTCGTCACCGTTGGGGGTCACACATTCACACTGCCCGTTTAGAGTCATCTGCTGTAATATGAGGACATTTTTTTAAAAAGGGGAGGGAATAAATGTACTCAAAACTGTGAAATAGCTGCAGTTCTGATGAATATGATAATAAAAATAAAGTAAAGTGACTCATGTAATAGTTTACTTTAGTCTTTATTGACAAAACAGAGCGGTTCAGCCCCAGATTCGCTCACGTAAAGGGGTGGTTCCCATCCGTCGACCCTGGTTTCCAACCGAGTCAACAATGAGTCCACAGTCTGACCCACACGCACCCGCGCAACAGCACACGCGAACAGTACAACCACACAGCTCACACCGCGCTCTTACCAAATATACAGTGGTGGTAGAAGTACTCCATTTCGTTCAATAATATTCACGTTAAAGTGTGAGTAGCACGTTCAAAAATCAGTTTCATTCAGACTTCATTTGCGAACGGGAAAATCTGACCGACTTTGGACCAAACCGGACTCTTATTTTAATTGAAATATGCCGTGATTTTGCCTGTACTTAAGTTCAGTTGAGGTCTGCTTGTGTTTTTCTTTTGATTCGTACTCTCTGGTCGTTTTGTTGTGTATTTGTGTTCTGTATTATCTACTTATATAAAAAAAATTAAAAATAAAATAAAATCTCTTTAGTGAAGTATTGATGCACCTGTTTAGAGTCAATGCTGTGATTTGGATGAAGAAGTGAGCTGCGGTTTGGTCCACAAAGGTCGATTCAAATCTATTTTTAAATTTGTTTCTAGTGAAGTTTACGTGCATACTTTTGTTTGCTGCTTGTCATAATGAACATGCTAAAAATAACAACAAAGCATCAAGATAGTTTCACTCCTTTATTGCAATAAAAACCGTTACATTTATAGTTTATAGTAACCGTTTGGACCGTTACATTTATAGTATTAAATATATTGCTGTCATTTCATAGCAGTTTCAAATAAAAGGCGAGGTTTGTATTATCCGTACTATGAATTATGATTGAACATGCTTGTTTAGATTCGTCTTTAAATGTTTACCGCAGTGAAAAGCAGCAAAAATGGAATTAAACGAGCTGTGAATTGTGTCCGCTATTTTGCTATTTTGACTTGAGTAACTGTATTCGAAAACGCAGAGTTCAGTTGAAGCACCAATCTGTATTCGACTGTCTTTCATCGAGGACGCGCCGTGGAAAAACAGAATGCGAGCGTGTTTGATTCCTCCTGATGGCGACAGCAGCGAGGCGCGCGTGTGTCCGTGCGTGTGCGTGTGTGTGTGTGGGTATGTGTGTTGTATTTTTCATGGAGCTCTTTTGAAGTTGTTCCTACATTTTTTCCACCAGCGCTTCAAAAGGTCAGAGCGTTTCATCTTTCACCTTCTACCGCCTCATTCCTATCTTCTACCTCTCCACCCCCGCCTTCTCCTCTCGTCCTCTCGTCCTCCTCCTCCTCCTCTCTCCTTCCTCCTCTCCAGGTAGATTACTGTACCTTGCTGGTATCTGTCTTAAGGAAAGCAACCGATGACTTTACATGAATCGCTTGACATTAAAGGAGACGTAATATGCAAACGTTTAAGAGCTTTTAACCATTTTATAAAAGCTTTCCTTCTCATCAACCCTTTCAAAGTTGTATGTGGAGTGATTCATGCATGTTTGAGTCATCTTCATCCTCCTGTGGACATGACGGTTGTCCCCCCCCCCGACACACCCACTTTGACATTCTTTTTGTTTCTCCGTGACACACTTATGATTCAGGAGTGTCTCGAAGTCAGTTGGAAAAAAAAACAAAAAAAAACAAAACAGTAATAATATGAATGAGAAGGTAGAGATCAACGCAATCAGCTCCGAAATATGTTACATTGTACGAACTATTTCTCCAGAATAAAACATCAAAAATGTTCAGTTCCTCCGCAGTTTGCACACGCTACACATTCCAATTTCAGTAAATCATTCTATGGTGCTGAAAAATCTTGATTTTCCCAGCTCTGTGAGGCACATTGAAAACATACATACATACATACATACCCATATACTGCGTGTGAACATATATATGAATTAATAATAAAGGAAGGAAAGTGTATGCTTCTTTATATTAGTGACTACGCCCTTGAATCTGCTCTACAAACATGAATCTACACATTGATAGTAATTATACCTACCCTCGTCCAATTTAAATCTTATATCGATGTAATGATGTCATCTGAAACCCGTCTAAAGCACAGGAAATGGCACATGTGGGCAAACTGTACAAGATAAGCCGGCGCATTACATCCACGGCATGTTCCTTCTGCACATACATACCCTGAATACACTACACTGATGTAACGCGGCGCCTTGAAGCTTACGTGGCTCTTTATTTGCATACTCTGCTGCTTCCTGAAAAGTGCGGCGTCGGTTCAAACAGCAGAAAATGAGCTAATTATATGTCAGGTGAGAGCCTCCACTTCATTAGCGCTAATTGGCCGCAGTACCAGAAGTGGATGGCTGTGTGCGTTTCCATGTTCAGCCAGTACACAGTCTAAAAAGCGCATTGTATATTATCATTTGGCTATTGTAATTGGTATAGAGTGCCAAGATTATTCCTTAGTATCGTAATTTGACATGTTAGTATCATAACACTAGTTAAAACAAACATGGCGGCTTACAAGTACAAAAAAGGAAAAATTATAACACAGATGCAGATTTCGGCCGAATCAACAAGGAAAGCGCTAATTTATAAATCTGCGGTTAAAAAAAAAAAAGTTACAAGGATATTTGAGAGCTGTATTTCACATTTTAGAGACATAAACTGTAGTACAACAGCACAAAACCAATCAAATCATATCTGAATCGCTTTATTTATCTGCAAGAAACAAAACTGCAGCCTGAGAGCCAGCGCAAACATAGACCTAGTGTAAGACTGGACCTGCTGAGCACAAAGGACCAGCGCTGTAAAACATGGGAAACGAGAGAAGATGTGCAAACCCTTATAATAATAATAATAATAATAATAATAATAATAATAATAATAATAGTCTTACAAGGGCAACCAAAAATGCATCCTCTCATTGAAACAGCTTAGTAAAAATAAGTTAATTTGACAAGATATTGTACATAACTTGTGCGTGCTAATCAAATACAGTAATCTAGTTAATTCAAGTTCAGATTATGTTTTACAGTGAATTTAAATAAATATAAACAAGTCAAGACAACTCAAAACAATGAAACATTCTCAATCCAATGTCAGATTTTTCGTTTTTGCAAAACAACATTATCCTGATCTGACCTATTTGCAGCTTTAGGGGGCGTGATTTGTTGTCCACATCGGAACCATCAGCTTCGCTCTGAACCTGCGGCGCTCCCAGCCAATCGGAGCGCTGGGAGCTGTCGGCGGGCCAATCGGAGCGCTCGGAGCTGTCGGCAGGTGTCATGAGCCTGAGGTGAGATTCATCGCGGTGACAAAGACCACGACAGAAACATTTATCTCCCTCGGCCTCAGCTCCATCTGCTCTGGGGCTAAACACACGGCGTTAGCAGGAGATCAGGCCGTTCGCTGGTCAATAAACGACTTAAGACAAAACCACATATGCAACGATACTTTAGCACAAAAGTGTGAATAGCAAAACAAGCGAGAAATTATAAATATAACGATAATATTGTCATTTCAAATCAAAGTAATTTACCGTAAATCTTACCACATTGTAGGGGCTAAAATCGCTATGCAAACTGCCTTTAGGGGACCTCTTTCTGCAGGTTAGGGCACTGGCAACTAGGCTTGATTGTGATTGGAATATTGGAATAGGGCTGGGCAATTATGGCCAAAAATTTAAATCTATCTGCGTAAACTTTTTTCACATTGTCGATTATTATAAACTTGCCCCGCCCCGGAGTGTAGTTCCTTTTTAAAACCACCAATTGGGCGTGCAGGCTACACATCCTACTTTTACGTGTTCTTAATTCTGATAAATAGTGTGTTTGATTATTTTGTATCACATTACACATGATATAAGCTCGTTGAGACATCATCTGGATAATCTCTCTTGTCCCGGCGCCTCCCATTCTCCTCTAAAACCAAATTATACAGAACCCAGCAAGCCACTCCCGACCTTCGACCTTTCACTGTGGCTTGACCCCCGTCATCGTCCTGGCGAACTGTCGGCATGGAAACGCAGAGGCAGCGCTTTGTGGGGAGGCGAGGGGGGGTGGGTGCGGGTGTGTATGTGCGGGAGGGGCTGTTTGTGTCTAATGGGCCTCTCCATCTGCCCATGTAAATCAATGGTGACCTGCGCTGACCCCCGGGCTGCGCAGTTTGACACTTAATCACTCGATAAGTGTGCGAGGAGCTATCTGTTTGGTTTGTGTGTGCGAGAAGGAAAGAGAAGAGAAGAGAAGAGGGAGGAAGAGCGAGAGACAGGGAGACACTGTTTATAAAAGCATTTTAATGTTAAATGTTCAAACAGAGGTGAGCAGAGAGAGAGAGAGAGACAGAAGGAGAGGTAGAGAGAGACAGACAGAGGGAGGGGGAGGGGGAGAGAGACGGGAAGGGAGAGAGAGAGACACAGAGAGACAGACAGGAGGAGAGAGAGAGAGAGAGAGAGAGGGAGACACACAGAGAGAGAGACAGAAGGAGAGGGAGAGAGAGGAAGGGAGGGAGGGGGAGAGAGAGAGGGCGGGAGAGAGAGAGAGAGAGACACACACACAGAGAGAGACAGAAGGAGAGAAAGAGAGGGAGAGGGAGGGGGAGAGAGAGGGAGGGGAAGAGAGAGGGAGGGAGGGAGAGACATAGAGAGAGACAGAAGGAGAGGGAGAGAGGAAAGAGGGGGAGAGAGAGAGAGAGGGAGGGAGGAGAGAGAGAGAGAGAGACAGACAGAGAGAGACACTGTTTTTTTAAAGCATTTTAATGTTAAAACAGAGGTGAGACAGAGAGACAGAGAGAACAGGAAGAGAGACAGAGAGAGAGAAGAGGGAGAGACCGAGAGAGATGAGGGAGAGAGTGTGTGTGAGTGTGTGAGTGTGAGAGAGGGAAGAGAGAGCGGAAGAGAGAGTGGCTGAAAGAGGGAGACAGAGGGAGAGAGCGAGACAGAGATACAGCGAAGAGGGAGACAGAGGAGAAGAGAGACAAAGAGAGAGAGAGAGAGAGAGAGACAGAGAGAGAGAGACAGAGAGAGGGAGAGAGAGAAAGAGAGACCTGAGAGTGAGGGGGAGAGAGAGAGCGGGATAGATAGAGAGAGAGAGAGAGAGCGAGAGCCCAAACAAAGTGACCGTCCAAGAACACGTGTTCATGTGTCGACAAGCTCAATGAAACAATGACCTTTCGTCAGAGTTTTTCCTGGTGGATTGTGTCGACTAAATTAGCATTTCATTTTACTAACGAGACTAAAACGAGACTAAAACGAGACTAAAACGAGACTAAAACGAGACTAAAACGAGACTAAAACGAGACTAAAACGAGACTAAAACGAGACTAAAACGAGACTAAAACGAAAGAGAATGATGAGACTAAATCGTGACTACAAGTAACACAAGACAAACGGAACTCTCGGGTCAAAGTAAGGCCAGCAGCAGCCTGTTGTCAGTGTCATAAATGGCACTGACCTAGATGATGTGAAACGTGTCGATCTGAGCGCTCCAATACGTCGATACTCTTATACAATCTGCCCCGTGCCAGTGTCGACGTGTGTGGGACAGGCCAAGTCGCATTATACAGGCCATTTTGCATATGTAGATCGTATTATTATTCATAAATGTTTCCGACGCACTGCCTCGCTACGGTGGCCTAAGCGCAGAACGAATGTGCGTCAAAGCATTTCAGCAAAAAAAAGTCTGAACCAAATGGTCAAAACATGTACGAAACGCGGTTGTTTTTAGAAAATGTTTCAGAAAAAAACAAGGAGCATCATGTGATTTTTCTGGTGGGGGTCTGCAGCCTGTTTTTTTGTCATATTTTCCTTTCCTGGGCGCCGCCATGTGCTGCACTTGAAACATCATATAAAACTATACATTTATAATGACACTTTTTCTCCGGTCGTTACTTTAAAGGGGACATATTCTGTCAAATCAACTTTAAGGAGCGTTTGACCTTGTTTCCTTGTCATTAGTTGGCTCAAAGTTGTATTTTGACTGATTCATGCATGTTTGAGAGGCGCCAGTGCTTGGAAAAGTCCCGTTTTCACCTGCCCCCTACCCCCGCCCACACTTCCCCCCCCCGGTACTTAGTTGCGCTTGTTTGAAAAATGAAGACTACGAGTGACACGCGTAGGTTCTAAACTGCTTCCCGAGAATGACACGGCGTGCGTGACGATCTGCCGCTCGTCACGGTGACACGTCGCCACAGACAAAAGGCGGGGCTTATCAGTTCTGCATTTTGAACAGGAAGTCAACGGAGCTGTTTCTATTATCAAGCCTTTTAAGATCAATATTGTTACAGTTTACAATGATCAGAATGTAAAACGATGATCTCCTTATGTTACAGTTCAATAACCTGAAAACAAGCACAAGATGTCTTTTTTTAAAAAGTTAAATACGACAGGAAATACCAAGGCAAAGGTGTCCAAAATGTGTTCATAAAGCGTTTTTTTCTGACTTCTGATTCTTTAACACAAAAAATCCGTGCACAGCGTATAAAGGCCTCCACGCAGAAAACCGTTTTATTTATACCAACAGAGCCGTTCAAAATCGCACATAATCTGAATACTCCAGTTTTATATACGGCATTACAGCGGAGCCAAGCCAGACGATAAAGCACAAACGCTCTGAGATGGAACCAATCAGGCTAATCTGGCAGATTAAGGCACATTATAAAATAGGCACTAATCCTCGCTATCCTTCATGCAGATAACAACACAGTCTCCTCTTTCAATACTCAGCTATTTTTAGCCTTTTGCCGACGTCTATTATTGTCTGTAGCAGTTTTTCTTTTTTTTTTTTTTTCATTAATACAGCGGCCTTTTTGGAGTATAAATTTGAAGTTTTTAATCTGCCTTCAAAGGTAATGGTGTAGCGTGCGTTTTGCTGGTGTAAAAAGACAAAGCACACCTGACTCTGGGATGCCATTTGCAATAATAGAGGTTGTACCTATGACATCACAACATTCCGCGTTTTACCGTAAGTGGCAGAAATGCATGGGAGTCGTGAATGTTGTCATATAAAACACAGGTAAAACGTGAAAGAGCTCGAATAATAAAATGAATGTCTCCAGAATGCTGCTAAATATGTCGTTCGTATGTGACATCTAAAAGAAGAAAATCATCAAAAAAGTTGTAGAAAACCAGATAAACAATAGGAATACCGCACTGACATAGACCTTGGGATCACGCACAGTTTATGCTTAGTACCTTTTTATTTTATTTATGTTTCTCAGTCAAAGTGATGAGGAAAATAACAGTTGTGAAGTGAGTTGAAGTGTCATTTATCTCCCCCGTTTCCCCCCCATTGCACTGTATAAAGTGAATTTGAGCAAAAAAAGGTAAGAAACACATTGTATCTGTCGTGCTCAACCTTTTGTCAAATAAAAATGATGTTTGTGCGTACTGTACAACCTGCAGAGAACAAACAGCGTTATTTTGATTGCTGCATCTAGTTTTAATGGTTGGATCTGGCAACCCACAGTGAGGAGCTCATTTCACTGTCTGATTGGATAATTGCTTTTGAGAACCTAAACACTTACAAGTGTTATCATTACGATCATCAGTTGGATATGTTTGCTTCACGTCTGATGGCATGTAGGTAAGGCTTAGGACGCATTTATGGAAACTTCGATGCGCTATTTCAATAACTTTAACTGAAGACGTGGCAGCTGAGAACAGTAATCGTTGTGTCTCGAGTGGAACTCTAGAACGCACTGACCATGGACAGCTCTTTCCCACTGAACCTAAACATGGCCCAACTGTAGGAGAAGGCTGCCCTCTGTCGGGAATAGATGGTATAGCAGAAACAAGTAAATGCCAAACAACATATAAATGTTTACACACGGGATAGATGCACTGCTAAGTCGTTGAAATATACGTATTTAGCGTTTAAACTGCTTGAAAAATGTGCTCCTTGTCTGTAACTTTCACCTGATTTCTATGGATAAATCTATGTTTTAGAAATTGATGCTACTTCCAGTATTTTTTTTTACTTTTATAAACCTTTCTCCAGAAACTACCACTTGATTGGTGTACAAATAGTATATAAGTACTTTTTTAAAATCTCTTTTTTTTTAATTTTTTTTTTGCCACAGACATATCCTACCAAACTAAGCGATTTAGAAACCCGTCTTTAAAGGTGCAATATGCTAAAGTAGCTAAATACATGCACTGAAAATATCATCATTTTGAGTAACTGTATTCTGGTGCAGTTACTCTTTCATTTGGTGGTATTCAGAATACAGTTGCTCTTCTAAAATCAAAGGAATACTTGGTGGTATTCTATCATACATTGACTTCAAACTGCAAAGTATTTGTATATATGCTGTTTTTTTTCTTCTTCCCAATACTAGCAGTATGTAACTTTTCTGATAATGTGCTTGTTTTATTCTTTATGACTTTGGTATTTGCTTTGTCTGGAATGTTCCACAGTATGGCATTAAACGTATCTGGCATTGATTTTTTTTTTTTATTACAGTTGTTTTAACTCAAAAAATACCTTGGAAAAACATGCATTCTTACTGTGCGCAAGGCCGCCTTTTCGCGGATCTGGCGTGTAGCCTGGAGGCGTCACTCCAGCCACGTTTCGACCGGTTCGCTTCAGGCGCTAGAGAAGTTAAATAAATACAAAAAAGATGACAATAAAGCAGAAGTTGTGTCTTCTTTACTCTAGCTTCAGCCACGTCTCACAACGCCCAGACTGGCCTCATGAAGCCGAAGTAGAATTCCGGTGTGACTTTTATGTCTTCAGAAAACATTAATTATGTTTGGGTGACGTCAGATGTTAGTGGACCCTCGTGAGCCGGGTCCTTGCCAAGGAGACGCAGTCCTCCATAAACAGAAGTGCCCAAGATGCTCCGAAGTGACCAGTCTGGGGGACCGGGGCAGACATGATAATAACATGTTAATATGAGCAGACAATAAGACAGGGGTCCGGCGCAGCAGACTGTGCAGTGGGAGGGGCTTGCGCGGCCTTTTGTCCCAAATGAAATCAGACTGACCACCGGTCCAGTAATTTGACCTCTGACCTCTCCAGATGGTGACCCCTCCTCCTTCCAAAAGTCCGCTGTGTGTGTGTGTGTGTGTGTGTGTGTGTGTGTATGTGTGTGTGTGTGTTCTTCCAAAGTGTAGCCGTACAAGACGAACAAAAGCCTTCGTCAATCACTGTCATGGAAACTCAACCCTCATTACAGTTTTAAGAGTGAAATCAGTTTAAAACACATACACAGGTTAGAGTCTACGTTTCACCCACATGTAATGAGCAAGAATATACTTAAGATTTTACTTACTTTCTTTCTTTTCCCCCCCAGTTTGACCATTTGCGTGATAATTGGTGGCTATAATTGTACTTCCTGGTTGGACGTGAGCAGCACACGTGACATACAAAGAGCGAATCCCACAAGGTAAAACAAGAGTGACATTCCGTATGAATTGTACGGTCGGTTCGTGCCGGACACGTGACCTGAACGCGCTGTACGCCCCCCGAAGCCTTCGCGTCCGAATGTAAACGAACGCAAACTCCAAAGCCCTAATCTTTACTATCAGTGGCGCTGATATTCAACAATTACATCGAACAATAGCACAACCGCATTTTAAACGTCATTCTTTCAAAACGCCGTTCTTTTACTCCAACTTGAGAGAGACTGAGATATTGCTCAGAGTAAAGAGTAAAAGTTTGAGTAAAAGTTTTGGTTCCTCTTCCCACTGTGAGTACTGGTACATTTACAAGCGACGCAAGCTTTACGTTGACAATATTAAATGATTTGAATATTTGTGTTTCTTGCATCTCTCTCTTTTTCCGACATGATTTCGTTTTTGTGTCTCTCTTTTGAACACACAAGGCTTTGTACATTTATTGGGCGTATAAACCGCGCAAACGACAAAATGGGGTGACAAAAAACTGTTTTGTACACGCCCACCGTAGTATCATTTGTCTATAAAGTACACCGCTTTATAACACTGTGTCCTTATTAACTTATTATTGAATGGATTACATCATATAAATGTAAGCTTATTGGCCCCTCATTGTAGCATTATATAATTTATTAGTGAGAATCGCTCCATGGCAACGCTCGGGGGAGGGGCTTGAAACTTTGACAGAGTCCTTTTGGCAACAACAAACAGATTTCCCTCTTGAGTTTACGCGGGGCCGAACGAGGGGCCCCACCGCTGTCGTGGTCAGACCGAGCGCGGGGAGTATTATGGTGGTATTAAGTGCACTGAACAAACCCTCAAGAGACACCATGGAAACATGTTTAACAGGGATGAAAGGAAAGGAGAGAGACAAGCAAAAATCACACGCACAAAATGGTTCTTTGTTGTCAGTTGATCTATATATTTTTTTGTTTTTATAACTTATAACAATTTTATAGACAAATTATACTTTTTTTTTTCACCCCATTTTTGTCATGTGCGGGGTGTATACGCCCACCGTATTTATAGTCGCGGCGGAGAGTAGGAAGCACTGCCCCATGCTAAGAACGTGAAAGAAGGTTGTTGGAATTCTTTGCAAATGTATTAAAAATAAAAATGAAAAAGCACTTACCAGATCAGGTCTTCCAAAGCCTGTTGCAATTTTTCAATTTTCTTAAATCTTGTTCCCTGGTTTAGTCCTGGTTTAGACCTGGTTTGGTAAAGCCTATAGTATTTTATTTTCCACAAAAATCTAATGTTGTTGTTATAGGATCATTATTGTGAGACCCCAAACTGTGTCAAAAGTGGTGGTGCATTGTGCACCTCGGGCCCAGAGGCCACGGCCCTTAGGAACCTCTGACCCTCAGGAAATGTTTGTGTGATGGCTGAATTTAATGTAATTTAATGTAAGATAAGCGCGTATTCAGAGATGTATTTATTGAATTAAGGGTATTTTAGAAATGGAATAAGCATGCAGTGGTTTAATGTTTTTAAAATGTCTTTTTTTCCCTTTGAAACAGTATAAATGTCAGAATGTGCAATATATGGAGTTTCACATGTATCACCACGTCATATTATAGTATCGAATGGTGATGGGTCCTGTTATTCCCAGCCCTAGTTTGTATCCCACAGGAGGACAGCCTTGATAAACGACATGTTCATAATCCTACACATGCTTTATTCCACAAGACGCATTACAGTAATTAGTTTTGCTGGTAATCTGTGCATGCAAATCAGAACGCCGCTCTTTAGTCCTAATATATTCATTACTGCCATTAACCTCTCTGCTGCACAGACCTCTTCTTATCTAATTATCCCCCGTTACATTTGCACCCCTCCCTTGCCTCCCTGTTCCCCCACATGTTGTTTGACAAATGAGTGGTCTCGCCTCATCAAGCCCCTGACATTGTAAACAGATGGGGAGGGAGCTCGTGCCAGGGCCCGGCAGACTGCAGCAGACACTTGTGCAGGCCTGCTGCTGAACATATGCTGCGTTTATTCAGAGCACCCAAGGTCCCGGGACACGTGCGCACACTGGAGGAGGGTGCTGCATGGGGACGCAGGGGGAGGGCGATGCATGGGGACGCAGGGGGAGGAGGAGGGGCGCTGCATGGGGACGCAGAAGGAGGAAGATGGGCGCTGCTTGGGGACGCAGGAGGAGGAGGAGGGCGCTGCATGGGGACGCAGGAGGAGGGCGCTGCTTGGGGACGCAGGAGGAGGAGGAGGGCGCTGCATGGGGACGCAGGAGGAGGCGCTGCATGGGGACGAGGAGGAGGAGGGCGCTGCATGGGGACGCAGGAGGAGGAGGGCGCTGCATGGGGACGCAGGAGGAGGAGGGCGCTGCATGGGGACGCAGGGGAGGAGGAGGCGCTGCATGGAGACGCGGAAGGAGGAGGGCGCTGCATGGAGACGCAGGGGAGGAGGGCGCTGCATGGAGACGCAGGAGGAGGGCGCGTGCATGGGGACGCAGGAGGAGGGCGCTGCATGGGGACGCAGGAGGAGGCGCAGGAGGAGGGCGCTGCATGGGACGCAGGAGGAGGGCGCTGCATGGGGACGCAGGAGGAGGGCGCTTCATGGGGACGCAGGAGGAGGGGCGCTGCATGGGGACGCAGGAGGAGGAGGGCGCTGCATGGGGACGCAGGAGGAGGAGGGCGCTGCATGGGCGCAGCAGGAGGAGGGCGCTGCGAAGGGGACGCAGGAGGAGGAGGGAGGGCGCGGCAATGGGGACGCAGGAGGGAGGGCGCTGCATGGGACGTAGGAGGATGAGGAGGGCGCTGCATGGGGACGCAGGAGGAGGGCGGATGCAGGGGACGCAGGAGGAGGAGGAGGGCGCTGCATGGGGACGCAGGAGGAGGGCGATGCTTGGGGACGCAGGAGGAGGGCGATGCATGGGGACGCAGGAGGAGGGGCGCTGCATGGGGACGCAGGAGGAGGGCGCTGCATGGGGACGCCAGGAGGAGGAGGAGGGCGCTGCATGGGGACGCAGGAGGAGGGCGCTGCAAGGGGACGCAGGAGGAGGCGAGATGCATGGGGACGCAGGAGGAGAGGAGGAAGGCGCTGCATGGGGACGCAGGAGGAGGGCGATGCATGGGGACGCAGGAGGAGGGAGGAGGGCGCTGCATGGGGACGCAGAAGGAGGCGGCTGCATGGGGACGCAGGGGGAGGAGGGGCGCTGCATGGGGACGCAGGGGGAGGAGGGGGCGCTGCATGGGGACGCAGGAGGAGGAGGGGTGCTGCATGGGGACGCAGGGGGAGGAGGGGGCGCTGCATGGGGACGCAGGGGGAGGCCTTTAGCCGACTAAATACATTCTTGGTTGACTAAACTGTAAGTGGCGTGAAACTGGCAAAAGCTCTAAACTTTATCCAACCAAAACTGCACAAAAAACGACAACAGCTCAGAAAAGTACTCAGAAATAATTAGGTAAAAAGGTTGCGTAAACTCATTATTCAGTCCCAAATTTTCAGATAAACCACTCTTTTCGCCTGTTGTCCCATATAAATCCTTATCATCTAACTGAAATAATAAATCTACTAAATTCAAATGTTGTGCCTTCGACAGATCGACTAAATGAAGAAAAAACTCAACCTTTAACACAATGTCTATGGCCAAAGTGGGAAGTAGGACGTAAAGTCGCTTCCAATTAAAACATGCATATATGTTTCATATTTATCTGTATTTGAGTAAACTCAGGAAAGTAAATACAAATACTCCCCTATATTGTAGTATGTAGATATTTTGAGTAATTGTGTTTTTTTTTTTTAGATTTTTAAACATACTTACTTAAATTATTTTTTGTGTAATTAATTAATTATGTAATTGTAATTAGAAACTTTTAAAATCCTTTTAGTTATCGTCAGTGGCTGATAAAGTACTGCATATTTGTACTAAAAAAAGGACATATATTATGTAAAATTTAATGAGTGTCCAAGCGCCAAGAGCGCTATATATGATGCATTATTATTATTATTCCTGGAGTGGGTAATGCCAGTGTGAAGTCATTTAGATTTTTTGGAATCATCTGCACACTGTGTTTGACTCTCATCCAAGAGTAATTCTCTAATCTGTGGATCTAGTCTGAGAACTCAGAAATGTATCCCACTCTTAGTGGGCCCTGCCCACTGGGCAAAACCTCCTGATAATAGCCTATCCTGGTTCTGTTTTTGTTTACAATGAGTTTCACCTGAAACCAATCTTCTTTGTTCCCCTAACAGTCCTGTAATGGGCCATTGAAATCCTATAGTTTGCTGGCTGCAACTCCCTCATCACTGAGTACCTGATTAGCATCAGAATGGCCAGGGCTTCTCCTGTCCCATGGCTCCAAATGCAGCTGTACACTGCTGCTAAGTTGAACCTTAAACCTCCATTTCTGTCCCTCTTTTGCAGGGTCAAAAAAAAGAACCCGCGGATCACTACTATGGACTATTCTTTTTAAAAACTGTGCACATAATGGCTCTCCATACATTTGTGAGATATGACTGCTTTTCTAACCACTGGATTTAATAAAATGTCTTCTGTTGTGACGCTTCGACCAATCAGCCAGACCTTCCAGACTGATTCTTGTGAAGAACTCAAGTCAGAGTGAGACACAAACCAGTCTGACATGAGCCAGTTTAACGTTCCTACCCTCACCTATGGTCATGAGCTTTAAATAATGACCGACAAGATCGAGCACACAAGCGGTGGAAATGAGTTTCCTCCGCAGCGTGGCTGGAGCTCCTTTAGAGACGGGGTGAGGAGGTGAGCTGGAGGTGGTGCGTTTGGAAAGGGACGTCTGGGAGCGTGTGACCCGGCCCTGGGTCAAGGAGAAAATGGCTGGGTCTGTCACCTGCTCGTCTCCATGAAGAGGTTATTGCTTTGCACTGTATGGAATTACAGATGGTCTCAAAAAACATGCATTCAGTCTGAGGATAGCCTATCCACAGATCTGACCGGTAACTTGGCCTAGTGTACTCCCCTTCTTGGAGGTTAAGGTTTAATGCCATACTATGAAATATTACATGCAAAGCAATAACATTTCCATGGAGACAACACAGTGCACCTTTTAGGAATCATTCCAACAGTGAAATCATAGATTGAATACATTCAAAATATTGCATAGACAAATGTTTCACATAAAAATTTCTTATTGGGAACCACTGAAACAATAACATTTTGTATATTTACTTTTATTTTATATATTTATAATCATTTCATCAAATCAAGCCAAAATAATGAACACACTGGACGTTAAAATATCTTCAGAAAAATAACACTGTAAGGTAGAACTGAAAAAGTGGCGACATGTGCAAAACTTCACTTCCCATAATTCTGTGCTCTCAGGCCAAAGGTCATCATCATTACTTCTAAAACTAATCTAATCTGTACAAACTCCTACTTCCAAATAAACCCTCAATGTGGAATTAAATATTGTAATTTTACCATTTTCATGTATTTGACATCACAAAAAGGAAAATGCAGCTCATTCTTTGAACTATTTATAAAAGTTAAAACCGATAAAAATGGCTTAAAAGAATTACAAATTAAAAGTTCACCCTCAACTGCATCCTTACATTGCCATTTTAATCTTGCATTTGTTTCAATGATAAACTAGAATCATGCCTAAAATTACTTTAAAAATTGTCAGAACTTTCTCATTGTGAGGGTAAAACTAAAACGAAAGCATCTTGCCATTCCTAAGCGGACAAATTCACTTTCAATTTCTGTTCTCTGTTCATTCACTCACTAGTAATACACATCTAAATGAAGCCACAAACACAGAATGTAAATGGTAACCTTAAAACTGTAAAAAACTTAACTCAAATCTCAAACATGATCGAATTGTCTCAGTAGTGCAAAAAAAGGAAGTGTCTAAAACAAGGCTTGGAATGACTTCAATTCAAAATATTCATCTTAATCAATCTTAATCTTAGGTTCATCAACTAAAACTACTGAAATAAAGATTAAAATCCTGAGTCCAAGCCATTTGTATTAATCTGGACATTCCTGTTTTGCAGTAAGCTGTGGGTAAAAAAAAAGAACAAAAAGAGTCTGTGTCTTTGGTGCGCTGGTGTTCAGGTGCAGCAGGAGAACTGAGGCTTCTTCCTCGGAGCGTCCAGACTGGGCAGAGACTGGCACCGAGTGGTCGCAACATTCGTGTGGTACTTTCTGACCTGCCTGTGGGGGACAAACGAGAAAAGCATGAGACAACGTGAACGCGTCTGACGTTTAAATAAAATGTACTGCAATTGTTGAGCCGCTATATAAAAAAAACAACTGTACGAAAGCTTTAGAATTGAACATTTCATAAACATTACATATCTTTGTCTCCAGATACGACCCGAACATGTTTTAAATGAAGTTTGTCAGTTTGTCCTCAGAGCATCGCAGTTGTCTTTTTGCTCAGACGAATGAGTAAAAATAGAACTAGAAAAACAACTAGGCTAAAATATGCCAGCATGTTCACACAATCATACAACTCATCATTTCATATCCAAGATAAATACATTTTATTATTACTTTTAGAGAGTGAACATTTGTGAACTAAAAGAAAATCCATATCAAACCATTCCTAAAAAAAATAGTAACAATTAACATTAACTTAACATTTTTTAAAACATATTTTGACTTCTATTTGCGATAATAAAAGTACTTATGACTTCGTTTGGTGGGATAGAACCTGTGTTAAATATTTATCATAGTTTTACTTCCCTTAAAGTAGCAGTTTGTGAAGCCATTTTGAAAAAGAAAAGTTTAAAATGACAAGAAGTAGAGCCGGGTACTAAAACACAATCCCTCTGATGTCATCAATATGCGACATGCCATTGAAAAGTAAATTTACGCTTAACTGACACACTTTTCTGACAGTTTAAATGATCTTTCAACAAAATAAAAAGTTGTATGATCGTGTAATTTTGGCTCTTGTTGCTAGGTAACAGTAGAATTAATTCCTTACCTATGTCATATTTGCTGCCCGTGTCCAACCAGGGTAGTACAATTATAAACTTAATATTTGCCTCCTGTTTGACTTTTTGTAATCTAATTGTGTTCACAACATTTGAGTGAAATGTGTAGTCTAACCCGTCATATAGACTTGAGGCGTAAATGTGAGAATCTTTCAGCCAATAAGTGAGACAATCTTACCATTTAGTCGCATGACACATTTTGTAGTCTCTCAAAGGGTCAGAATGTGTGCATTTAATGTTTTTTTTTGGTCAGATTACAAATCTATTTTAGGTCTCGTTTCCCACAGTATTATACAGTTTTTCCAGTAGAGGGCAGCAAACTTCAATCTAAAATGCAGCCGTTTCTTACCAGTTCAAACAAAAGCTCTGTGATCATTTTGGAGTTTTACCTGGCCAGATGTAGAACTGCCTCCAGGACGTTGGAACCCTCTTTAGCGCTGGTCTCACAGAACAGAGTGTTGTACGTCTGAAAACACAGCAGAGTGTGACGCACACTATGAGCATTGGAGCGAGAGGCAGGTTGTTTCTCACCATAGAAAGCTTCTCTCCGTAGCTGCTGGACACACACTTGAGGCCTTCCTGTCTCAGATCACATTTGTTTCCTACGAGCATTATGGGGATGTCCTCTGGAGACACGTCCTGCCACAGACAAGGAAGCTCTACATTAGTGTCATTATGTATGCGTCATAGATCATCAAGTGCACTGCATGTTAATGGACAGACATGATACAACATACACATGTATACACAGACAGACACGCACACACAAAAATACATTATATACACACACACAGATATATATGCACATACATATATACACACACAGATATATATGCACATACATATATACACACATACACAAAAAAAAGATGTATATAACATACATTAAAAGGTGTGCGCACACACACACACACACACAAAAGATGTATATAATATACATTAAAGGTGTGTATACACACATACATATATACACCCACACACGTATACACACTTATATATACACACACACACACACATAATATACACACACAAAAAAATATGTATAACATACATTAAAGATGTATTTACACACATACTAATGAGGTTCCAAACTCACGTCACGAACACACCAACATAAGCACAGAAAAACATGCAATATTATTTAAAAACAAACTCACTGAGGTGCTGCATGTAAAAGAAATGTTATTAGGAGAGGTTAGGATCAGCTTGTAAAACATTTTAGCGGACATATTATGCATTCTTAGCCCTTAGCAACATGAATAATATGCTAATCAAGTCTGGTAAACGGTCGCATTTATAGAGCGCTTTTCTCCCGTCAAGGCACTCAAAGTGCTTTACATCAAGGAACCCGTCACCCACTCACACAGACGTACGCATTAGTCTGTGTAAAATTGAAACGGAGAGATTAGCGAGGCTCAGAGAAGACGACCTCATAAATAGCATTATTGAAACGAGCACGAACGAGGCAAAATACAACTCCAGGTATATTTTTGGATGGTGACATGAACTGAACATGGTTAAAAGCTTTGAAAAGAAGTTTTAGCGCGAGTCCGTTGATGCCGTGTCATGACATAATCGTGACGACGTTACCTCGATCACGTCAACCCACTCGCGCACGTTGAGGAAGCTCTGCTCACAGCTCACGTCGTACAACAGCAGGACGCCATCCGCCCGACGGAAATACGATTTGGCAATGCTCCGAAACCTGGGGACAAACGCGCAACGCTCAAAACATTCTGTCCAAGATTAGCCATTTTAAAAAAAACAAAAAAACGTACCTCTCTTGGCCCGCTGTGTCCCAAATCTGAAGTAATGTGGGCTCGCCGTCCACAACTAAAGTTTTCATTTGAAAGTCCACACCTGGAAAAATAATAATTCACACTAATTCAACACTTTACAATAAAAACGAAATAGTGTTAGAGCTATATGGAAAAAGCCTTCTCCAGATAAGTGATAACATGTTTTGGAAAATGGTCTCAACGCATTGCATAGGTATGAATTCCATAATATGACAAATCTATAAATATCTAAAAAACTTGATTTGTTTCATTTTAGTGAGAACTAGAGTCGTTCTTAAAAAGGGCTTGGCCTTTTTTCATTCACTGGGTACATTTACATGGCCAGGAAAAAAAAAAAGAAGCTAAATAGAATAATCAAAACAACTCTTAACATTTTAGTTTTTTCATTTTTGAGCTTTTTTCTATATTTTTCCCCGTCAAACCTGCTCCGGTGTGGACCAGCAGAAAGAAACCACTTTAACTGTGTCAGTTCAATCATCTGGTGCACATACAACATCTGACCATTATCCGATTTCTGGGGTTGTATTATTCAAATGTCATTTAAACTAATGTGTTAGAAAACAAAGAACAAACGTAAAAAAACCCAAATTCCAGTTGTAGACGCTCTTTTTAGAGCGTCTACAACAGTTTACATAATAGGACAATCAGACAAGAAATATGTTTAAGCCACTTTGAAAATATAAAAAAAACAATCCCTGAAGAGTCCACCTTTGCAGCACAACACACAATGTGGCGGGCTATAACCTAATTCGCTTTAGTTCTCAGTAGTTTCCCAGCGGCGGCACATGCGCTAACGTTAGCAGGAGCCGCAGCCTCGTCCATTCACAGCGTTCAGTGTCAATAGATTATTCCTAGTCCAATTAGCACAAAGATCCCTCGAGTCTGTCAACGTTCGAACTTCCTCCGATTCATCCATGAAATGTGTGTGTTTTTGATGATCAGATTTCTCCTGTGTTGTAAACGTGCAGTAAAAAGCAGGTCTCATAATTGGGTAATTTGATTGATTGATCATTTCTCTGGCCATGTAAATATACCCCAAGTGCGTCACATGGTCATGAGCTGTGAAACACTGAACAGGCTTTGACTTGGACCACACACACGGCGCGCTCGTACCCAAGGTGGCGTTGGAGTGGACCTTGAACTCGTTCTTGCAGAGGCGGAGCAGAAAGCTGGACTTTCCCACAGCCGCGTCTCCGGCCAGCACGATCCTGAAGGCCTTTTCTGATGTCATGTAGCCCAGGTCTGCACTGTCCACGTCCTCCTTCTGGAAACGGTAACCAAGAGCAACAGCTTTTGAGGACTTTTTCACATTTGAACAATCTAATATTTACATTGAAATTGTTGATCGCGCTGCCTAATTGTTAACATTGAGCTGAAGGGCAGAATTCTATGGTTACATTTTCTTTTTAACTGTATACATTTAAATAAACTATTTTGTGTTGAAAATTACAGTCTAAAAACAAAACAAAATAAAAATCAAGTTTGAAATGTAAGTATCGTGAGATAATATTGTATGTCTGCAGAATAAAGGGGGACAAGGAGCGCTGCGGGGTACATGAGTATCGTTATGGTATGTATGCAGTAGTTTTACCTGTACTGTTAGTATGCAGTAGTTGTACCTGTACCGTTTCTGTACGTTTGCAGTAGTTGTACCTGTACCGTTTGCAGTAGTTGTACGTGTACTGTTTCTACGTTGCTAGTCGTGTCCTGCACGTTATGATAGTTGTACTGTACTGTTTCTGTACGTTTGCAGTAGTTGTACCTGCACCGTAGTCTGCATAGTGTACCTGTACTGTTTCTGTACGTTTGCAGTAGTTGTACTGCACGTTCTGTACGTTTCGTGTTACGATTTGCAGTAGTTGTACCTGCCTGTTTTCTGTACGTTTGCAGTAGTTGTACCTGCACCGTTTCTGTACGTTTGCAGTAGTTGTGTACGTTTGCAGTAGTTGTACTGCACCGTTTCTGACGTTTGCGTATTGTACGTTTGCAGTAGTTGTACCTGCACTGTTTCTGTGCGTTTGCAGTAGTTTACTGCACTGTTCTGTACGTTTGCATATGTTTACCTGCACTGTTCTGTACGTTTGCAGTAGTTGTACCTTACTGTTTCTGTACGTTGCAGTGTTGTACCTGCACTGTATTCTGTAGGTTTGCAGTAGTTGTACCTGAACATGGATGGCACTGAGCGTCCTCCTCACTTTAGGCTCTGGAGCGGTCACACTCGACATCTCTGAAGGTTCCACTCCAGGACTGAGCTGCTTGCGGAAGCCGGATGGCCGACTCTTCGTCTAAAGTCTCTGTCTGCTCACGCGCACACACGCCACACACACCGCGCACACACGCCACACACACACACACACACAGACACACACACACACACACACAGACACACCACGTAAGATTTTTATGTAGAATCGAGAACTTTATTCAGACAAATACTCCAGATGGAGGCAAGAGACAGTTTTATCTTTGGATCACATGGGTTTTCCATTCAATTTTGCTGAACCTGACAGTTTCTGTTCTGGCTCGGCGCTTATGTTCACCATTTAACAACAAATCATAGCAAAAACAATAGTAATTTAACATTCCACCAAGTGCATCTCCATGTGAACTATAGGCCTTTCAGAACAGTGTGAAACCCAGCCACTCGTAAATCTGGATGGATGATACGTTTACTTGGCTGCAGTGCACTGAATCAAGAAAGTATTGTTTATTTACAATATTTTTAAGCCGTGTCCAAATTTAGTCCAGTTTGGTCCTAGTTTTAGTCCTGATTTGCTTTGTCGGGAACGTGCCAGAGCAAACACATTACACGTGGACAGCCTACCTCTGACCCAAACTGCTCCTCCATGATGCTGTCCTCCGTCGTGTTTTCCCCTGCTCTTCTCCTCTCCTCCTCTTCCTCTTTCACTTCCTTCCTCCTCCAGACACTTGGAGCCCGTTGTCGTAGTCGCCCCGCCGTGAGAGCCTCGGAGCGTAGAGAGTCCGCTGTCGGTGTAGAGCTCGGGCAGGCTGTCCTCTTCGCACTCGCTGCTGTTCCTCCTCCTCCTCAGCCCCGCGGTCGCACAGAGCCAGGGCCAGGGAGTCGCAGCTGGGCCGCGCTGGTACAGCGGGTACTCGTCCATGCGCTGGCAGAACCTGGAGCGCACGAAGGTCACAAGGAACATAGTGTAAGACGGCGGAAAGATGAACACAATCATGTCAAAATGTAGTTTTCAAATTACAAATACTCAGTGGTGGAAGTACTTCATTTTTTTTACTGAGCATATTGTATACTCAAGTAAAAGCTAGGCATTACATATACAATCCTGATAAAAGTATTGTTCTGCTCCTTTTAGTCTCAATGTTTCTAGACTTTCTTTTTTTAGACCTCATCACAGCACTGAGACTGCTCTTGTCAAGGTGACAAATGACATCCACCTGAACACTGACGCGGGCAAAGCTCAGTTTTAATTCTGTTAGATCTGAGTGCTGCTTTTGACACTCTGTCAATCATGGGACCCTCTTACAGAGACTAGAGGATGGGTGGGCATCACTGGCACTGCCTAAACTGGTTAAAGTCCTATCTGAAGACAGGAAATTCTTTATCGAAATTGGTAACTGTGTCTCAGACCAGATGCCCCTGACCTGTGGGGTGCCCCAAGGGTCAATCCTGGGACCCCTTCTGTTCAACCTCTACATGCTGCCGTTAGGTCAGTTGATACGCAGCGAGAATGTGTTTCTATCACAATTACGCAGACGACACTCAGATCTATGTTTCACTGACGGCAGGTGAATATGGACCAGTGGATTCACTCTGTCACTGCATCCAACAGATCAGTGTGTGGATGCAAAACAACTTTCTCCAGCTGAACTCAGACAAGACTGAAATCATCGTCTTTGGCCCACAGAAACAAAAGAAATTGTTAACTGTCACCTCCAGAGTCTCACTCTAAAACCTACACAATCAAGTTAGAAAATCTGGGGGTAATAATGGACTCAGATTTGAATTTTAACAGCCACGTCAATCAATACATCAGCAGCTTTTTACCATCTAAAAAACATTGCCAAAATCAAAAGTATAGTGTCTAAACCAGACCTGGAGAGACTTATCCATGCGTTTGTCTCTAGTAGATTAGACTACTGTAACGGCCTGCTCACTGGCCTCTCCAAACGAGCTGTAAAACAGCTGCAGTACATCCAGAACGCCGCTGCTCGGGTCCTGACTAGAACCAGGAAGTACGATCACATTAGTCCTGTGCTCAGGTCTCTGCACTGGCTCCCTGTGGCTCAGAGAATAGACTTCAAAGCAGCTCTGCTTGTATACAAGTCTCTCCTATGGCCTAGCACCAAAGTACATCTCGGACATGTTAGTGCCATATGAACCATCTCGGACTCTGAGGACCATCAGGGACCGGCCTCCTGCTGGTGCCCAGAGTCAGGACTAAACATGGGGAATGTGCGTTTCAGTTTTATGCAGCTAAAATCTGGAACAGTCTTCCTGAGGATGTGAGACAGGCCGCTACTCTGGCAATGTTCAAATCTAAACTAAAAACTGTTTTGTTTGGCTGTGCATATGACTGAAATGCTTTCTTTGCACTCTTCTCTTTTATGTCTTGAACTAAGATTGTGATTTCTGCCATGTCTTTGTGATTTTAATGCATTTTTTCCTGTTGTGTGAAGCACTTTGAATTGCCTTGTGTACGAATTGTGCTCTACAAATAAACTTGCCTTGCCTTGCCTTTCTATGTTTATATTTTTGTTTGCTCAAAGCCAAGACCTTCAACCTTCAGGCAAAATGTCACCATAAACAATGCCAAAAATAAACCCTCAAACCACACGAAAGTACTTTTCACTTTGCAGTCTTTTTACCATGTAGTGGAGTAGAAAGTACAGACACCTGCGCTCCAAAGGCATCTTATTAGTGCTGCAATCATTACTTGGAATAATTTTGACATGTCGACCGTAAAAGAATTGTAATTGCATTTTTATAACAGTCAGTCTGGACTACAGACTCTAAAACTGATTTCACAAAGACCCTTTCTAACAGCGGCATTCTTAAATCTACATAATAATAAAAAATTAATAAATATTGTTTCAGAATTTTAAACACTATTTTGAAATATTCTCCAGCTAGAAGCCTTCTGTCACCATATTTCAACTTGTATTTACTTGTGAATGAATAAAATAAAATAAAAAAATAAATAAATAAATAAAATAAAAAAAATAAATAAATAAATAAATAAAATAAAATAAATAAAATAAATAAAATAAATAAAAAAATTAAAATAAACCTGAATAATAAGCTTGACAACTTTCAACTTCTCGAAAAAAAGAATCCCTGATTAGTAAAAAAATAAATAAAGTAACTGTTAGTTGCAGCCCTACTTCTGATGGGCAACATTCATGAACCATCTGCACGCATCAAAAAGTTCAATGACAGAATCCTTCCACTGAAAACACACGTGTGACTTCAGCAAAAAGTTGTTCAAATCTACTCAAGTTTACGTTGCAGCGAAATAAACACCGTCGGGCAGATAGTCCTCATTTCCACAGTCAAACCTGAAAAACGTGTCTCTTCTCTAAACACGCTGCATTACTGATGTGGAACTATACACACCACCGCTGTGCACATGTACGTGCACTATACGTGTGCAATCTGATGTGGCTTTGGCGTAGCGCGGCCCACTAAAGACATTCTTGGGTGACTAAAGACGATGCATTGATTAACTGACTAAAAAAGGTGGTTATTTCTGCATGTTTGACCTTTTATGACTCGACACTCATGCTGAAGAGCTGCCCGGCACGCTCGCTCTCCACTATGACTGTCGGTTGGCTCAGTTTTATTTTGAGTGATCAGCTATGATGTCATTACTGCGGCCCGAGTCGCTTCTCAAGTAAACGAGATGACTTATGGCATAGATGAACCGGCTGAGCCCTCAGTCTCTCCTCTCGACGCTCAAACGATGGAGCTTTTATGTTGAAAGCGAGACAGAAAATGTTCCTTCAGCTCCTCGGTTGTTTCTTAGGTCGCAACACAACAATACGAAAAGGGAGCAGACTCAGCGAAAGGCACAATGTTGCAATAGAACTGAGCTGGTCCGGCTCGCGTTCACAATGTACTTTCATCAATCGAACCAAATGTCCAGAAAGATGCCCCCCCCTCACCCTTCACCAGCAGAGGCGCTGTGTACAATATCAGCAAAAAGAATGACAAGAGACGCGAGAGGGATGCGCACAACCCGGCCCGGCCCCCGCGCGCGCATCACTCGGAATGTCCAGGGAAAAGAAAACGTGCTAAAATCTCAGTTGCGTTCTGAAAGGTTTGACCTCACATTTGCCTGCACAGCTCATTACTCACTGAATATAGGCCACTTTAAAGCCTTGTTTTTTTAAAAATGTTTGAGTCCATTTCGCTTTAAACCGTTGTTATTTTTGTACGTATGTTCACGGGAAACCACGATATAGTTGGTGATCTGCAGTAGTTCTACGTGAACCAGACTTTGACCTTCTCCCGTTACTTTCTCGTCTTTCTCTCAGTTGAGCGCTCACAATTACCCAAACGAACCGAACCAGCCACACAAAACGACTCCTGATGCCGCTCAAAAGTGTATTGTGAACGTACCCCAACTCTTCACTGATGAACTGTCCCTTGACTTTCCTCCAAGACTCACCTCTCGATGATGGTGTTGGGGGAAGAGTAGCAGATGCTTTGGCTTCTGTTCCTGCTCTTTTCAGGAGAGCCGCCGTTGGCCGACTGGAACAGACGGGAGCGAGCAGAGCGTTTCACATACTCGCATACAACAGCACACCGGTCTACCCTGGTCTACCCTGGTCTACCCTGGTCTTTACCTTGGTGACCCTCTCCAGAGCCGCTCTCAGCCCGTCGTTACTGTCATGCAGCTTCCTATTGGCCGTCCTGTAAGTCACACAAACACACACACATTAGGCCTGTCGCAATAACTCCTTTTGAGGCGTGATATAGCAAATAATAAGGATTCTGAAAATGCTATATTCATTTGAAATTATAAAAAAGGTTCTAGTTACAAAACGTGCCAAAAATGTATTACTTATTTTAATAACAAAACCAGTTTAGAGAAAATTCTGTACATTTAAAAGTCACAGTTGAAACATGGACAATATTTCACTTTTATAACGATTAAGCATTGCCTGTTCATGATAAAAATCTAGCAAATAAACTGATTTACCGGTAATAGCAATTGATGTTGGACTTTTATTACATATTATCAGAATCAGACATTTCTTGGACTTAAAATCGTCCTCCTTAGTTACGCCAACTGTGTTTTACTTGTGCAAAACACGAACAAAGACTTATAATCAATTAAGTCTGAAATGCCCTTTTTATACAAAGAACAAGGATGTAACAGACAGTCCAAAGCTGTTGAATGTGATTGGTCGCTTTAAATGTACTATATGTTCAGGCAGATGGAACCTTACCAATGAGTGAAGTTTAAACCATTTTTGCTCATAAAATCCTCAAAACTGCACTCAGATTTTTTTTTAACATCGTGTACAGAAGCGGCCCAGGAACAAGAACATAAGAAAGAGGCTATTACAAACTGTTACCTACCTAATTCTTTAAAACCCATTCCTACTGCATCTTACACTTGTATAAATGTACACATCAAGACATTAACTCGCTCGACACATAAGTGAGGAGTTTGTCATTTAGAAGCCTCCCGCTGTACAGGGTTTTAGTCATTCCAGTTTGAGACGCTCTAATGTCTGTCAGACTCATTCCAAACCTGTGGGCCTTTCCACGCCACACTAAAATCAATGCATGTTGCTCTATTCACAATTACCCAAAGTTGTTAATGTTGTCAATATGTAAAGTTTTAGTTAACAAGCCCAATTCCAATCAGAAAGTAGAACCAGCTGCTACTTTGGGTTGATGAATGATGAAGGATGTGTTCAAGCGTCTCAGGTTCTGTTGTAATTATAAGTTTTACTTTTATAGCGCTTTTCAAAACAGTCATAAAAACAGACCATTAAATTCATGCAAAATGATAAAAACAGTAAATCAATGGAGTAACGCGAGTGAAGTTAAGGATTCAAAGCCGTTCTGAACAGGTGGGTGTGGCGCCTTTGGGACCGCGTGGCCGTTTGAACGCAGCGTGGTCAGATCTTCTTCATACCGACTTGAAAACGCAGCGTGGTCACTTACTGCAGGATCTCGATCTGGCTCTCCAGAATGTCGCGCTCGTCTGCAAACTGCTTCATCAGCTCTTCGTCTCTACAACACATGTTCGCACAAAGTCACATGATCAGCACATCCTGGGTAATAAGAGTCATAAAGCGGGTCCGGGGACGCACCAGCTGGTCAGCTTCTCAGGGCACTGTACTCGACTCATATTACATGAAGTAACAGTACTTTGAAAAGGTTCCGTTCTTTACTCATAATGATCGATCACGTTTCAGCTCCCAATTCATTTTTTATATTTTTTTGTCTTCTCATGGCGAGACCTGATCTTGTAGACGCATTTCAACTTGTTTTAACGTTTCCAAGCTAATCATTAAGAAAAATGTATCCACTTTCAAAAGAGCATTTTCTCGTGAGGTTAGATCATTCATTGCATTATTCTTTTAATTGCATGTAGCGTTTGAGGATTTTTATCTTTGTTATATTTACACCTTTTGCCCATTTTCAGTTTTGACTTTTCTTATTAAAACAAAATCAAACTGCCTTTCAATATTCATTTCATGAGCATAAACAGCACAGACTTTTAATCATCCGTGACAACAAAGAACAACAATTGATTCCAACTGGGACTAAACCTAGAATTTGGACTGGACCAGGACTAAATCCGGACTAAACCAAGTCTATATCAGACTCACAAAACTTGATGCAATCTAGAGTGAATTCACCCCTTTGTGTTGGCTTTATTCAAAATGACTAACTTATTTTAGCAGTCGACTAGTCTGTGATTACTTTTCCAATTAGATTGCTTGGATTGTAAACTGCAAACTTTTAAAATAAATTAGCACACAAATAAATGGCTGATGGCTCGTAGAATAATTACAAATAAAGTGTATTATTGATGAAAATCAGAAATCATTTGTTTTTTGACATTTAAAATGTAATAATTTCACTGTCTTTTTAATAAGAAAAGTATTTTTAAATGAGTTTAGTTCAGATAACAATGATCAAAATGTGATTTAAAAAAAACAAAATAGTCCTGCCGGTACAATCAGTCAATGAACTCTTGGAGTACTAGAACATTTGTGTTTCTTGTACCACTCCTTCAAATTATATATATTTTTTCCTATTTGGTGGCCTATTCTGTGAATTATTTAATATTTTGTCATCATAAAATCAAATGTTGCTTCCCAACAGTTACTCAGTACTTCCAAAACTTTGATCCTCTTACTCGAGTCGTCATTTTATCCTGACTTTTTTTTCACATGAATAATGTCGTTTTGTAAGAGTCCTCCTTCTTGATTACACTTTTGGACTTCTCCACCCCTCTAAAAGCCCCTCTCAGGACAAAGTTTAGGTGGAAAACGGCAGTGAGAGTTGCTCCACCTCCAGCCTGTTGCTAAGAGACACTTCCAAAGAGCCGATTGTGTGGGACCAGGATATCCGGTTACTCATCTCGTTTCAGTGACGACAGCAGAGCACAGGACTCACAAAAGGCGCTGCAGAGAGTCTACAGCGATCCTCCTCAACAAAGTTACTTCAGTTACACAGGTGGGTAGAGTACTAGCTGATTTAAAGGACACAAAAAATAAATAAAATAAATAAATAAAATCATATCTGAAGGAGCGGTGCTTTGTTTTGTTGTTTTTTAGTATCGCATTTAAACGATTTAAACACATTTAAAGTCCTCCAATTGACAGAAATGTACTGGTTTTAAAATAAAAAAAATAATAATTCTAGTCTAATTTTCCTTATTCAGTCTAAATTAGTCTCGGTTTGGTCTGAAAAGTACAATTTCTTTATAAAGTTACTCAAGTAAACCTCTGACAACTAACCCAATTTAATAATTAAAAAAGGCATTCAAATGATGTGTCAATTTCAGACATCCAGGCAAGAGGTGGGCAATATATCGGAACGTAGAGAATATTGTGAATGCTGTTCTGAAGCAATGCAAATAGAGTATGTCATTTGTAGTAAAAAGGCTACAAAAAGGGCGGATTAAAAATGTTATGTGAACTTTTAAATGAGGGTATAAAAAGGTGATATTTCTTGTGATTCATTTTGCAGTCGTAATTAAACCTCAACTGAAACATTTTAAAGACATACGCCCCATTTGACGCCCCAAAACAACATATCTCAGAGGTGAAACTCCAACAACGAGAACGATAGATGGATACCTGTGGAATGTACTTTCGGCTGCGGCATGAAAAGAAGAAAATAAGGAGATGGATGACAGGGACGGAGCAGACAGTAAAAGGACTGGACTGAAATAACATCAGTTACAATTGGAAAGACAAACTTTTGAATTTGAAAATACAGAAATTGGGACAGACTGACTTTCTACAGACTCTCTTTTCGCGCTCATTTTGTCTCATTTTCTATTATTTAAATAGTTTAAACACATTTCTGTCGGATTGACAAAATATCATCTGAATATCGTGAGCGGGATAATCCCCAAAAATATTGAGATCCAGGAGCGTTATCCAGATTTGAAACGCATTCAACTGGATAAGTAACCCATAGGCTCCAGTCACCCGCGACCCCCAGCGGGAACAAGCGGTACAAAATGAATGAATGAATGAATAAACTGGACATGGTTTTAATTCAGGTCAAGGCGTTTCTACGACCATCCAGCAGCCGTTTAAATCTGAACAGTTTTCAATTCCGCGTTGAAAATGGCTTGGTAGCCAGAGCTCTGCAATCAAATCCAAATTTTATTGTCTTAAGTCTTTTTTTTCCCCCATTATTATTATTTTTTTTAAAGTAAAATCATGCGCTCTGGAGCAGAGGAACACATTTTTGTGTTAAATGGCAGTGATTTCCAGCGCGTATCGTTTATGCTCTTGAAATGGATTGAAAAAAAAATCAAAATAAATAATCAGAACTAGTGATCAATCAATATGATAATACCACTAATAATAATAATAATAATAATAATAATAATAATAATAAGGTGATGATCAGATTGCAAAGCCTTGATGGTAGCTGAGGTTACTAGAGACAACTCTCTTTTTCCGTCTCCAGTCAAAGTTCCTCCGCACTCTGCTGAACTCTCTCCAAACATCTACAATCCCTCACACATCACATCCATGGAGGCTTTAAAGCAGGGTGAGGTGTCTTGCACAGGGGCACAGTGACGGCGCACTGGCCCCGGCGCTGGAACTGAATGTGCCTCACCGCTCGTAGTTGATGCTCTGGTCGGTGAGCTCGTTCTTCAGGCAGTCCATCTCGCTCTGCAGACACGACACTTTGGTCTGGGAGCGGAGCAGGTCCTGTTTCAGACGCTGGTTCTCCTGCACCGACCACAGTGATGACAACAAACTCTTCATGGCGACAACATTCATTAGACAAAATCATAGCGAGATCAAATTGACCCAGAGTGGAAAATGGTCTTTGTTTTTACATTTGGTTTGGAAATAAAAAGGTTTAATGCTTCTGAGGAACATCTCTTTAGAAGCTGCAGTTCCAAAAAGCAGTGCTACAATTACAGTATTGAATCAAATAAAAGCGTAAATTGTGAAGTGAACTGCACAGTTTATGCACTACCAAATCTGTCAAAACATTATGTCTTTGTCCCTGACGTTCATAATACAATGTCACGCACCAGCATCAGCTCATTGATCTTCTTCTTGAGGGCAGGACTCTCATCTTTTACAACGATGTTCTTGTACTTTTCCTCGACCTGAAGGTCAGAGGTGACAGTTAGGAGTCAGGCTGCATCTCATGCACATTTATGTAGAACTACTACTTTGCCAATATGTTCTTGTGAGCACTAACCATCTGCATCTTCTGGATCTTACACTGCAGCTCACAGACTTCGCTCTCGTAGCTCGTCTTCATCTCGTTTAGAGAGGCCTCTGCGCGCTTCTTCTCCTGCAAGAAAACAGCACAGAGGTTTGAGATGAGTGTGATCAGCAAATTCAGTTTTTCCTGACACATGTCTGGACGCGACAAGAATACACATTTAGGAGCACTGTGGGTGTGACTTTAAACACAAAACCAAGCTAAATGGGTTCGTCCATGTGTGTCCTCCTGCCTGCTTGCCCCTCCCACCAGGAAATGAATCCTGCAACACCAGGTGGAGCTGATTGTTGGGACCTGGACTAACCTGAGTTATCTAAACTTGTTCTCTGGCTCTCACTCGGTGGAACTTCGAGACAGGACCAAACCATGCAAAAGGCACAGAAATGCAAATAGAGCAAATAGCCTAAAAGAGGTCCCTGATGGACACCTGCTACGGCCAAAAGTGCCAGTGTTTGGCTTATAAATCAGAACTTTCAAGGGGAATAATGTCTAAAAGATATACATGCATTAATTAATAATCTGGAAAAGATTTAACCAAAAATATTAAAAAATAAGTGGGGAAGAGAATTTTGTATTGACAGACAACGAATGGGAAAATATATGTACTGGTGCATCTCAATGGCTCATTATTCACAGGGAAATTATAACTGTTGGAGAAACTGTGGTTGCCAAGGAGGCAAACCATTACTATGTTTTTTGGGACAGGAAAGAAGGCGATTACAAAAAAAAATGATCACGGCCCCAACAATCAAGGACTGGACCCAAATTATGACTGACGTTTGAAAAATGGGAGAAATTAGATTCAGACTTAAACTAAAAAATAAATACAAAAGGAAATTGTGTTCAAAAGTCTGTAATTGTATAATAATGCAATGAAATTCTTCTACAATTAAGAATTGGACCTCATCATCATGGCTTCACCCCAGCTTGAACTGATGTAAAAAATATATATATGTATATATGTGTAGAACTAAAATATAATCAATACATTAAAAAAATTATTAATTCAAGATTAAAAACAGTCATATTTTGAGACATTTAAGTACTGATATTGCTGCATGAAAATCAATACAATAATGAGATTTTGACATCATGAATAAATGTTGATGCGCAGTTCACAGTCAGTTTTTATTTGTTATTTGAGCTCTAAAAGGAAGCATAAAGGCTCCTTCTCCGAACGCCTTCTTAACGCAGCCACGACTCGGCAGACTATTCGACCGGTCTTTATCGTGGCGGACGGTGAGGTCCGTTCGGTTTTGTCTTAAGGAGCTGTGAGATTCCTTGCCAATTAGAGGTATTCGGATCCAGCGTACGCTTGACCTTCAGAGTTTATGCTCAGTCAAGAGAGAAATCAGGCCAAGAGTCTGGCTGTTTTATGAAAGCGGCCCCTGTTGAAGATTGTACTGGAGGAGAAAGCACAGGTTCCTGCTCTCAAACGTAGCGAAGTAAAAGTAAATGTTACCTGTAATTATATTTAAAATCTGCTTCTGACACTTTGTAAACCGCTATTATTAAAACACTTTGAAGAAGTTAAAGTTTTGTATCATGGGTTTTTTTGGACCAAAAACAACTGTGTCATGAATTTGTTTTTTTAATTCTATTTTAATTTTTCTTTCATATATTTGCTTTATATTTATTTTACACAAACAAAAATCTCAAATAACAAATAAATAAAAGTGGCCAAAACTGTGAACTGAGCATCAACAGTTTTATTTTTTTATTTTCTTTAAACCCAGAGCTGAACTTGGGCTGAAGTTCCATCATTTCTTCCACAAACAACAACATCTATTTGCAATCACAATATTTGTCAAAAAATCTTGCAGCCTTAGACGAGACCTGTACCCAACCAGGACTGAAACAAGGACCAAACCAAATCCATATCCAGACTTGAACCGAGACCCAAACCAAGATAAGAGTGAACGCACTCTTCCTTTCCTAAATTCCAGGTAGTCCCGGAGCAGCAGTGAGAAACATGCAGCTGAGAGCCTTCCAAATGTGACCGCTATTATTAACTCAACAAACAAGAGTCAAGCAGGCACTCTTACATAACACACACACACACACACACACACACACACTCACAGACACACACTTTCATTCAATGCACACTTCAGATCCGATCCTGGCTGTATAATTGGCACTATTTTGCTGACTAACAAAGTGGAGCTAAATTGCAAACTAATCCAAATTTGAATGGTCGCAAGCAGCAATTATCTATGGAAGAAATCCTAGTCTCCATCGGGGTCTTATTGTGTATAAAACCCGCTGACCGTGTAGTTTCGACCTCTACAAACGTGTTCTGAAACACATGTGATTCTTGCATTCGTTTTGCTGTTCATATTTCAGTCTTTTCGCATCATTTTAGTCATTTTCATTTGAGTTTACTGAGAAAACGGGGGATTTTACGACACTGCAAGGTTTTGCTTGATCCTGGTCTGAACCTTTAGTCCAGATGTAGACTGTCCCGTTACAGTAGTCCTGGTTTTGATGAAACATTTCCGAAGCATCACAAATGTACAAGGTTATTTTACATGACGGTTTATACAAATACTGTATAAATGTATGTATGTATACTGTATGGTTATTCTTTTGTTAAATAATGTTACCTTTATTTGAACTACTTCTCAATATATTGGCTTACAATCAAATATAAGAAAAGTCAAGTGCAACAGGTTGATTGTGGTTGATGTTCTTCAGCAGCGTGCGAAGGAGGTGAAACAAAGAAACAAAGAAAGCCGTAGTGGGACAGTAAAGTTCAATCTGGTCAAGCTTTATGACTGTACGTATGAGCATTAGGACCAAACATGTCAGCGATATTAATTGCTAAGAAATAAGAAATATAGTTGGATGAGGTCCTGTGCCAAGAACAGGGGGCTCAGTGTAGAATAATGATGAAAATGACAAAAGCATCATCATTCATTGTAAAACTTAAGACAGGGGGGTCCAAACTTTTTTCACAGAGGGCCTCATTTTGAAACTTATACGGAGCGGAGGGCCACGGACAACCCGACAACGAAGTGAATCATTGGAAATGTTGCACACCTTTAATTAAGAACATTAATAATAGGTTGGTATGACATCAAAACGCTTGAATTTTTCAAATTTTACAGTAAGAAGTACTACTTTTTGCTGTTTGGACCAACTTAGCAGGAAGCTGGAGGGCCAACAAAAATTGACCTGAGGGCCGCATTTGGCCCCCAGGCCGTAGTTTGGGCATAAGAGTTAATGGTGAAAGTGCTATGATGTTTGCAAAAGGGAATTAACTAGGAAAAACCCAGAACAATAACTAGTTCTTAAGGAAGAATTTGCCCGTCACAAAACCTGCTGGATTGTTGCCGAGCGTTTGTTGCTTAGTAATGTGTCAATTTAAAGGAGTTGGAAGCTTATTTCAATAACAGTTGAACCATGCCTAAAGCGGCAAAACCTGCTGATTTTGATTTGCCCTAAACCTCTGGATCTTTGTGAAGTTAAAGCCAAACTGTGGCACTGAAGGTACTGGTCAAGGACGAATGTGTCTGTCGAAACCTGCTGATTTGAATGTCAGGTTAAAGCCTTAAAGCGTAAAGTGTTGATTTAAGGAGTTCTCTTTTCACATTTATAGGTCTGAAAGCTTATTTCAACATCAGTTGAACCATGCCTTGAACCATGTCTCTTCCTTCTATATTCCTGAAGGTACTTCTAAGCCAACACTAATCTTATATTGTCCCATGTGCACATTTTGACATTTTAAAAGTGGGAACTTTGCCTGGTTAGCTCAGTTGGTTAGAGCGTGGTGCTAATAACGCCAAGGTCGTGGGTTTGATCCCCATACTAGCCAGTTGATTGACAATTAAGCATGGCAGTTCAAAGGCACTGGTTAAACTAAGAAAACTGTAGGAGAAGAGTCCAGCTATGGGGGTAGAAGTCTTTGAATTGGGGTGCAACTGCTTTTGTAGTGGCTTTTATTTTTCCTTCTTCATGCAAGAATCTGTTTGGAGCCAGGATCTGGGCCACTGGTGGGCAGGGCTTTGGGAGTGGTCAATGAAAGACTCATTTTTACCACAGATTAAGTCTACATCTGGAATATAAAGTCATCTTCTTCATTGTGTTGAAAATGCCATCCAGAAAAAACAACAACAACAACAACAACAACAACAACAGTTTAGCTCAAAGTTTTTTCCTAGTTTCGTCTCCCAATTGTCTCTTTTTTTAAAAAAATAAATAAATGTTTCTACTTTAACACAGGGACCTACAGAACATAGAACACGACACAGAGAGAACCAAAGAGCCCAAAACAACACAAGACATCCAGAACAGTCGTGACACGCGAGTCCCATTTGGTCCAAAGGTTGTCAAATAAGTCTATTTTCAAATCAAGTCCAACGTTAATCTAATGTGTCAAAAATAAAAACGCTAAACACTGTTTTTTCTTCTTCAAAATACTTGGAGCCAGACCCAGGAAGTCAATAATAACGTGTATGATTACTGCATCTGTTACTGTCTGCTGAGGTGCGGTTGAAGCTATGATTCATGACTAGCTTTATTTGTTCTAAGGGACAAGCTAGAACAAACTCTCTTATCTCAAAGGTAGAACGAGTGGACTCTGAAGTATCGCTGAAACGAGTCATCGGATTTAACGCCACCGATAGGTAATTAGATCCTCCAATCATTGAATCATTGAATCATTGAATCATTATATACAATCTCCAAAACATGCTGAGAGAAGAAAAAAAACAGGAACATTTGGTGTTTTTGATGAAAAATAACTTCAGCATCGGTCAAACTTGCTGAAGGCAAACTCCACATTCTATTATTTTATTTATTTCATTTTTGAGCAAATGGCTAATCAATAAAACAATATAACCATATATTACAAAATAATGGTTATGAGGACTAATCCTGATTATACAGGTCACAATATAATCGTACAAAAAAACCCAAAAAACATAATAACCCTTTTAGAGGCAATAATCATAATAATAATAATTTCAGTTCAAACCGTGAATGCAAAAAAAACAAACAAAAAAAACATTTGTTACTGGCTGTTTATGTTAACTTACATAATTATTCATGTATTATTAACTTCAGATTAACTTATTCACTTTATCATTCATAAAGGTTGACTTCATAAAGCTGGTCACATCAGTAGAGGAAGGGGACAAAGTACGTCCCTGTTGTTTGGTGTCTATGACCATGAAGAACCGGTGCTTCTCACAGTAACAGTGACACCAAAAGTGTTGTCTGCACTGACCTGTTCTCTGGTCTTCCTCTCGGTGATGTGAATGCGGTGGTCCAGCTCCTCCTCCATCTCACTCAGCTGCATCGTGGCCTGGTCCTGCGCGCTACACACAACACACACACCCACTTTAATAGCACAAAGGGAACAACAACAACAACAACAATGTAATTACTCAAATGGTTTGTGTCCAGCTAAACTCAAGCTTTACAGTCGTGTTTCTCAAAGCCCTTATCAAGCCTCCAGCATGATAATTAAACTAGCCCAGTTCATTTTAAATAAAGTTAAAATCACATATGCAGAATTTCTTTGGGCCATTTTTTTCTTATTAATTCTACTCTGCCAGTTTAGAATTTTGTCAACCAAGCTATTTTAATTTGGCAATGATTTGAAAATATATTGGCAACACCAAACCAAATTGAATCTAATGTAATGCTAAATGCTGATAAAACTGTAAAGCAGGTGCTCCTAACAGGACAGTGTCTTGTCCTGCTCCTCTCTGCTCCTCTCTGCTCCTCTCTGCTCCTCTCTGCTCCTCTCTGCTCCTCTCTGCTCCTCTCTGCTCCTCTCTCCTCTTCTCTCCTCTTCTCTCCTCTTTCAGGACAATCACAGTTGTGGGGAGCATGTTATGTGCCTTTTTCTGTTCACATTCCACGTTTAAAAATATGATCGATCGCAGCTCTCAGATTAGGACTATAGCGAGTCGTATTTCTGTGGTTACTCGGTTGTTTTACAGGAAATAAAAAGTGTCAAAAATGTTTCCATCTCCTCTGATGTGAACTTTTGAAAACTATTTTCTGCGGCACCCCTGCACTCACGCTACCGCACTCATGCTACTTTTACCCATGTCTAACATGGTTCTCTCATCAAACACTTACCTGGACTTGCATTTAGCTTAATTTACGATAGTTTGATGAATCCTGGTGAGAAAATTCTCTCCCCTCCGAGCGTCATAATCACTCCGTTCTGATTCTCCTCGATAACTGACTTTTTCTCATTCTGTGATGATGCTTTGAGAATATTCTCATTGCCAGACTCGTTCTGTGAATTTCTCCTGTCTAATCTCAATCAGTACAACTGCATGCTGAGACCCGGAAGTGGTAGGCCAGCTTGAAATGCATTGAAATCCTGGATCTATGTTTGTCTTAAACTGTGTGTAACTCCCTCTGCAGCCAATCGATGGCACCAAAACACAGGCAGTCCCGTGGGAAACAGCAGAAATCCAAATGTAATTTTGTTTGTTATAAAGTATTTTTTTTGTTCTAAAACATGAGACACCAAATTAAATGTACCGAGTATATTTAAAGGCCGATGACAATACAAATATTACATCATATTTGTCGTTTGAAGTAATAATTTTCTAACTCCGATCCTGTGACGCAGAAAAATGAGTCTCATTAACCCTGTAGTGTTTTGTGTGGTCATGTCAGCACAGGTCATGGCCGCTTATTTAAAGAAACAGCTCAGATCCCATTGGTCACAGATGCTGCTTGTCTCCATGAATACAAACTGTGGAAGATTTATAGAAGTTCTTAAGACATGTTTTGCACAACACGATAAATTGTGCTTTTTGTTGAAATACAAAACATGTAATATGCGCTTGTTCACCTACTTTTTTAAGTATCACTTTTTTGATACTTAAAACTCAATATACTGTATATTTGAACAAGTGTGTTATTGTCAATAAGAACATAATAAACTACAGTCACAGACAGGGTTTTTCTACACTTCGTGGCCCTGTTTCCCAAAGAGGTCCAATAAATTCTGGGTTTAAGAGTTAAATGAACAGTTGATCTCACGTGAGACAAACATCTCAGTTTTCTCTCAGTTAAGCAGAAAAGAGAAAACCCACGGCTAACCATGGGGGGGGGGGTGTTATTTTAGAAGGACAGGAAGTCATGTGACCCCGGATCAAGCTTTGGATTCAGAATCAAATTAAACATATTGTTTAATACATTTATAGAATATCAGTTAGAAAAGAAAACACAAGTTGCACTTTACAATTACACATTTAAGATTTTAGTCAATTTGCAAATTCATATTTTGAACTATCAAGATGTTAAGGGTATAACTTATTTAGTTTCTTTTTAAGTGTACATTAATCAAATGTAATAACGTATGATCCATTCATTTAATGTTTGCAACACATTTCGTGCACGAGCGGTGGAAGGTCGTAGTTGTAAATACTGAACTCTTGTCAGTCCTTATTAAGTGCACCTGTGAATGAGGAAGTGAACTGTCCAATCAGAGCTCTCCCTCAGGAGCAGAGTCTGGTTGAGGCGCAGATGTGTATTTACCGTTTGATGGCCAGCGCCAGGTTCTCCATCTCATTGTTGACCTGTCGGATCTCTTTGGTGAAGTTTACGAGGACTTTCTCAAACTGTGGGAGGAGTCGAGGCTCCGTCAGGCTCAGGTTCTGGTAAAGCAGCGCCGCCTGGTTCATCCTGCGACAAACGCCAGCCATAAGGTTAGAGCGGTCAAAACACGGGTCGCCAACGTTCACAAAAACAGAACTGCCAAAACCAATCCTCTGCCAGTAACAATCCTTTTTTCAGTATCTATTGGAGCATTAATTATTTAGATTGACAAAGGAAAATGACAATGTTAATAAATCGAATTAATATTCTTTCCAGTTGTACCTTTTTAACCAGTAGCCAGCCATAAATGTGACATTAAATATAGTGAAGATGTTGGATTATTTGAGCTACTTTGAGCTGATTTGTCGAGCAAGCGCCCATTATCCAACACAAGTCTGTGAGACGCTGGATAATGTCATTAGGTTTGGTTGGGTTGCAGATGGCTTTCAAAGAACAGTGGGTCTAACAGTGGGGTCCATGCTCCTCTCAGCTGACTGCTCTGCCCTGGACGGCTGAAACGAGGAGCAGTGTTAAGGGCCGGAGCGCCGTGACAATCAATGATCCAGCAGCAGAGAGGCGCCACGCGGGGCCCATCTCATGAGAGGCCCTCAGAGCAAATGTGTTCCTGAAGATCTATCACACAAACAAGGGACACAAATAGAACTTCTGTAGATGCCTCTTTTAAAGCAGCACTGTGTACATTTTCTGGTGGCGGGCACACCACAGAGAGGGTGATACTTTGCCCTTAATTTCCCACAGTATGGTCTTGTATTTATACTGCTAAATGTACCTAATCTACTTTTTTATAATATTCAAAATTGAATTACTATTCTATACTTGTGAATTTTCATTGACAATGGCAATAAAAATATCCTGATTCCTGATACTTGCTCCTTGAGTGGGCAATTTTCAATTCAATTTGATTTGTTTTATGTTTCATAAGAATTAAAATAAATATATATATATATATATATATATATATATATATATTACACACACTGTATCTCCAGACCTTGCTTTAGCATTGGTCAAGTAGAGTTGCCTTGAAAGTCCAGAATGATATCTCTCAGTATTTCTACAGACCGGCCACCGCTTTCATCTCTGCGAATTTAGGTGGGCGTGATTGACAGGTGGATTACGAGAAGGAAGGGGGGGGGGGTAAATCCACAAGGTAAATCCAATGACAGGTGGATTACGAGAAGGAAGGGGGGGGGGGTAAATCCACAAGGTAAATCCAAAATCCACTGAAAAACATGGCGGAGTTCTGCGGAACCAATGAGCAAAGCACAAAACATCTGAGGTGAGAGAAGTTTGATCTGGTCATGTTAGGTGACCAATGAGCTGCTTTTTGTTTCGTTATATGCTTCACTGAAATGACCACATGTGATTGCACGGTTCTGTTTGAGTTTGGCTCGAGGGGTGACCAGACTCGCTCCGCAGGAAGAGAACCTCACTGGAGGAAATGGATACAGTTTGAGGGAGGAAACAGAAACAGTCGCGTGATCTCATTTTAAAGTATAATAACTCTTTATGCTCTCCATAACTGTGCAGTCTTTCACCTACATTCATCCGTGCACTCGACTGGATTGGATAAGCAAACAAACGAGTAGGTCATGCTCAAACCAAACCGAACCTGTGTAATCCAAATACATCCAGGTTACATCAGGGCGTTTACAGAGCCTGAAAACGGCAGACTTTAAAACATGTATCGTAATGAGAGCGCAACTGCGAACACGTCCAGATCACGATTTGAATTGGGGCATTTAACAAAACTGAATCATGGTTTGATTGCAGTAAGGAAATGCCCAATAGGATATCGGTCCAAAATCAGCTTTAATAAAGGCGTAGGTTCAATAGTGAGCTTCTTATTTACCAAAAGGGAGTCGTCCTGGTTTATGGAGACTGAAATTTTCCACAAATCTCGCGCCCAAATAGTGATAGTCATGATACTGAAATTACAAACTATTTCTGTACTGAGGCATAGGCTATAGTACTTCTTTTTAAAACGGTGTGATATGAGGAAAAAAGCGCAGTGTTTGATACCTATGTTTTTTTTTTTGTATTGCGATATTTGAATGTACTTTTTGACACTAAATTCAGATTAATTAAGTATTTAACCGTGTCAAAACCCAAAAACGTAACATTTGACGGAACCAAAATACCTGAATTATTTGATATTTCATGGTTTACTTTCCAAAAACCATACATTTCTGTTGGATGGAGAAGTTTCTGTTGCGATGTATTTATTTTCTTGCAATATCAATGATTGGATTAGTCAGTGGTGCAGTATTTTTATATGGTTCAGTATCGATCTTTGTTCAAATGAGTATTTACTTTCTCTACTAGTGTTTAGTATTACCGGTAATTAGTATCTGCTTTCCGATACCCCCCAAAACTCCAAATAAACAAACTTGTAAAACTGAAACAAGACAGACAGGAATAGAATTTACAGTTAGCCTTAAGTTAAACCAATTGAGATTTGAAGATGTTCAATACTATTCAAAAGTAAGCTGCGCAATCAATAACATTTTACATGCGATTGTCATTTCTAATGGCTAATGATCGGCTTGGGTCTTTCTTTATATGCAGAGGGCCACGGTCAGTAAAAAAACATACTGCATGTGGTTTGGAGTAGCGTTCGGACTTTGGGGGAAGACAGTTATATAGCAATGATAAGTCTTTATTGTTTATGTTCACAAAATTAATATTAAAAGCTATTTTTTTCATTTGTTTTATGAAGGGACAGAATACAGTGGAATAGAAAATTGTGATTAATCAATATGAGTGAAAATATATGATGATAATGATATATTACTATTTACCAGTAGTGGCCCATCAGGTAGTTTTCCGGGTGTTTAAAAAAACAAAATTAAACATTGTTTTAGTTAATGTATCTTTTTGTTTTCTGATGTTCAATCTGAGCTCTGATTATCAAAAAAATATATTTAAAAAAAAAAAAATTATAATGAGGTTAAGTGTATAATTTCTTACCAAATCATTAAATATCTGACTTTTTCAGAGCGGTTCCTGTTACTGCCCTCACTTGTCAATTACACACCAATATTTTCCCATCAAAACTCAGCGTTTCTATAGGAAAAATGGATGAGATCTGGTTTGGCGGTGAATTTGTTACATTGAGCCAAAAACTAACCTAAAAGACGTGTCTCGGGGACTAAATGCGGCCCTCGGAGTCATTTTATGTCTTTTCAGTTAAACTACAGGCCAAACTGTTTTTAGGGGGTCAGTTTGCTCTGTACTGTATATAACCTTTCATACAGAAACGATAGCAACAACAAAACGGCATCAATCTGCACCCAAAGATGTTCTATTACTCCATTTAAGGTGAATTCAAGTAAAGTGGGACTTCTTGTGTTTTGTTGTGTGTTTTCTATTTGTTTTAAGTCTTGCTGTCAATTTTAATAGCTGGTTTCAAACTGTCAGCTGTGACGTCCCAGAAACTCCTCGACCCAAGCATATGTACGCACACAACAAGGTAAAAATGCATACATGCTTAAACGTCCCACTTTAACGGAATTCAGCCTAATCAATTTCAGACTTTGAAACTTCAAACGCTTCAAAAGATTTAAAAAAAGAACACAATCTTAGATTTTTAAAGGTTAGATAAATAAATAAATACAACTTCTCCTGTAGTTTATTTTTCATCTAAGAAAATAGGCATTTTACATATAAAATGGCCAAAATGGCACATATTTGAAAAGATTATATTTGGACTAAGTTTGAAAAGGGACAAATTTGTTAGACTTTGGACCAAATGGTACTACATGTTTAGGACTACTTATATCATTCCTATGCTTTCTCTGTGTTCTTATTGTGCTGTTATGTAACTTTGTTAGAAGGAGAGAAAAAATAAAAAAATCTTGAAACAAAAAAATATCCCGAGGGGATTTTGGATCTCTCATTTAGTATTTGAATAAATTCGATATTATTGAATATTGGCATACATTTTTGTATTTCGAAATCTTTTATAAATGCAGGTTTAGAATTCGAAATCAATAAATCCTTCTGCACGATCTGTCAAACTTTAGTAACTACAGGATTGTAAAGTTTGGCGTGTGTAAGTGCTACTTTAAGGACTGCTCGTTGTGTCTCTGACAAAAATGCATTTGGAATTGAAGTTACATGTGAAATGATGATGGAAAACATAATAATGAAACGTCTTTAGATGCAGCTTGGACATTTTGTTTTGTTCCCATGTGAAAGGCCTAAACCCCCTATGTTGACAAAGCAAATTGGGGGGAGAAAAATGAAATGTCTCTATTTGTTTTGTTGTTGTTTTTGTTTTAAACTCGTTGCCTCTCACCTGGGGATGAACTTGGCCTGATCCCCGAGCCTCCTCTCGAACCCATCCCAGGCGGAGCACTCGTCCCCCTGCTCTGCGTCCTCCATGTCCCCCCAGTGGCGCTGCTGGAAGCCGCTCACAAACTCCTGCAGCGTCACGGAACCGTCGCTGTCCGCGTCCAGCTGCTCGAAGATCCGCCGCGCCTCCTCCGCGGACACCTGCAGCTCCGCGCAGATGGTCACGAACTCTCGCCTCTCGATCCGCCCAGACTTGTCCACGTCGTACGCGTCGAAGAGCGCGCGCAGCCGCTCCTCCGCGCTCATGCCCCTGGACGGACGGTCGGGGGGGGGGGAAACAAGACAGAAGAAGGCGTTTCCACAAAAGATTCACGCTTAAAACACAAATCCAGTTGGAAAACACGTCCCAAGTTGATCCTTTTTTAAAAACAAAAACAAAAAAAACCGTCAGTATCAGAAAAACAACTTTTGAGAGCAGCTGGAGAGTAGTAAGAAAGGATCCATGTGCACCTGTTAAGCCTCCGCGCTCCTGAATGAGACTTCTCTGAGGTCAAAGTAAATAGAAAGAAATCCTCCGGTGCGTAAACGCCTCACCTGTCTCTGAGTAAACGCTCCACTCCCATTTGTTCAACATCTGATGGCATATGGCGAGTATGAACATGGATTAAGCTGTAAAAACATCATCCAGCCCGGGAAAGTTTACAAGGGGGAAAAGGTTCGTGTTTTATTAAAAAAAAATATATATATATATATATCGGCAACTAAAACCCAAAACTCTGTAGATTTAACGTGCACGTGACAGGTTCTCCTGTTTTTCTTTATTATGACTTCATTTGGTGGGATAGTAAATATTATGGTAAATACTTAACATTTGCCTAACTATAACATGACTTAAGTAATACAATTATGAGTTGAAAATTATAAGAAGTTGCGCCTCGGCAACCCCTCAGTGATGTCATCCATAAGCGACGTTCCAGCAGAAATGGCGGGACAATGTGTTGACAATTTAAACAATCTTTAACAGAATAAAAGTGTTCTCAGGAATGTTTAAGTAAATCAAAATTGGTGCGTGATCGGTCTTTGTTTATGGTGTGGTTGCTAGGTAACAGCTGTGGAATTACCTCTACCTATGTCAGCTGCACATGTCCAAGCAGGAAGTAACAAACGTCACCAAAATTGTCAAATTGGGCGGGGGGCAAAACGTTTAGTCAATTTAGTCACGTTTTTTAATTTAAAGCACTGATTTTCATATTTAAAAAAATAAATAAAAATGTTTTGTCAGATGGAGAACCTTAGTCTTACTGCAATACAGTTTGTTGCGATAATTTGCCTCAGCCAAGATTGCGATAAATACTTTCTGTGATATATTGTTCGGCCCTTTTTCATGCTCGCATCCATTTTTGCTGTACATTCTTTGGAAAAATCAGAAAGTGTGCATTATTTAAAGTTTTGCCATCTAATTGTAATAACTCTTAAATCAGATCATACCTCAAAATACAAAGTTGCCTATGTATTTATTTAGATACACTTTACTTCTACTTGTTTAATGTTACTTTAAACAATCAAACAAACTTAATTGCAATTTTGTGATTTTAATTTTTTTTGTGTAAAACTCAAACGTCAACCAAGACTTTTACGTTTAAAAAAATTATCAAGATTTTTATTGGCCTATACGCCTTTTGTTACTCTGTCATCATCAGAGTTTATGCACCTGTTCACTAGTGAATTTTGAAAATACAATATTGTCACAGTTTAAAACTCAAAATCAGTATAGTATTCACTGTAACATTGTCTCAGTATTTGTAGAAATACTGACAAGACTTTAGTATAGTTGTTTTGTGTTTAGATTATGATTAGAAAAGTGTTTGAAAATAGTAATTTCTTTTGTTTACTGCTAAGATTAGACCAACAGTTCCACCTGCCCTTCGATGATGTTGTAATAATGAATGATGAATAATACAAAATCCTGTAACATCCAAGTATTCTGTATAAATGTCAAAATATCAAAATAGCTGTTTCAAACTGGGGAGACTAAAAAACTGACGTTAGAGGATAATGAACGATCAACAATCATGGATGATTATTGTGAGAATAAATATTGTGATTTAATGATTATTCGTGATTATTATCATCATGACATGACAAAATCCTGTCTTTCTTTCCTTTTTAATTTTATTTTTTTTTTTAACACATTACCGCTCCTTTTTAATATGTGATCTGCCTTTTTATGAAATCAAACTTTCTGAATGATTAATTTGACATAAACGGCAAGATTTTAAAAAAGCACTTTACATTTTAGGTTTACTTTTTTGAAGAGACTCAGAAAGGACTTCATTTTGCTTCCAACATTTCTTTTAATTAAAATTAAAAAAATAAAAATAAAAAAACCCAAATTTAGTTCAAAAATTGTCGCTCTTTTTTAATATATTTTTATTTTATTGTTTTAATTTTTTTCTAAAATGTCACCATTATAATGTCTTAGTTCTTACATTATATTGTGACCTAAATCGCAATTAACCCAATAATCTTGGGATCCCCACTAACGTGTGTGTATAAAGCAAGTATTTAATTGAGAAGAAAACTGCGCTAACGAATGGCAACGAGCCTGAAATGTAGCTTGTAGTTTTTTTTATTTTTTTAAATTAAAGCCGTAAATAACCAGACATCTTGAAAGCTAATCAGACGAAACCTTAGCGACTCTTACCTGTCACGGATGTACTTTTAGATTGTTCAGATTGTGTATTGAGCCCTAAATCTGCAAAATCTCAGCGTGCCTCTGGAGATGTTTTTGTGAGAAATACACTTTATTTTAAAACCTTGTACTTATAACGTTTGCTGATTATTAACAAATACAGGTTTGTGATCTTGATAAAATAGTGAATTTTTTTTTTACTCTAATGGGACTCATGTCGTAGTAATAAACACCCAAAAATCCGTCTGTTTGTGACTTTATTAAACAGTCAATTATGTAAGCAGTGCACTTTTAATTCCAAAAATCCAAATTACGAGTGACAAATTACTGGCATTTATGGCAAGTTCAGTAACAACTTATAATCACAAGAGGGCGCTCCAGGATAGTGTATGTGACACAGTGTAGCACTGTTTGTGTGACTATTATTTTGACGTAAGCATTTGTTTCACCTTTTGTGTTTCTGTTTTACCGCATCCTTTTAATAATGTAGAGCGAAGAGCTGGACCTTCTTGCATTTCTCCGCACGCAAAATGTGGAAGAGGAGACCATTTCAAAGATCCAAAATGATGAGGTTGCATAAATGCACCTGTATTTTACTATGACTTCAAATTTCCCTAGATGGGACAGTAACGTTTAATTTGACATATTTTAACTTGACTGTGTGTTTATAGAGCGTGGGATTGTGGCATCTCATTAAACGCTGTTTACATTAGCAAAACGATCTAGAAAACTAGAACATTAAACAAAAGAGCCTGATAAACTGCTGGGTCATTACTAGTATACATTAAGTTTAGTATTAGTATGCATTCAGTTTTTAGTATGTAGCCTCTGAAAAGTTCTATGGACATAACAAATGGAGATTATCAAATGGCAATTACTCAACTTTGTTTTCATTCAAATGTTTTCTGTCGCTATAGTGTGATAGATCATTTGTGACCCGGTAGTTAGTCGGGTTGATCCATCGCTCTTATGTTTACTTTTTAACTTTGAGATTGTTTACGCTAATTAATCTCTATGGACTTCCTGTAACACAGTTTCACATTTCCCCCCCGAACTATATTACTTGAAATAAAATGGTGTAATGAAAAAAGTAGCAATTTATTACGTGTTGTTTTTTATTGCAAACTTAATGTTACGAATGAACTGTTTAATGTTATGTTGTCGTTTTTTCAGATTGATTCTTCTGTCATTTGCCTCATGTCTGACTCTGATCTGGCAAAGTATATCCCTCTGTTTGGTGATGGCTTTTTGCCGTCAAAGTCAGCCAGGAATTTCAAGGAGTCGTCTGCTGGGTAGAATAAAAACAAAAAGTAAGATCTCGGCTTGCAGCATTGATAAAAGAATTCAAGCTACTCAAAGGCTCGAGAAACGATTTTGCAAAAAGAAAGAAAAGAAGACTTGAACGTGGGTGGATGAACTTTTGCTCAGAAGATAACCAGTACAAACCGGTACGCACACCAAAAGGTGGTGGTACCAGGCTTTTGTGTGTTGACAGACATACCAAGGTGAGGTAGATTAAAGAAATGGCAGAATTTCTCTTTTTCCCCAATGGAAAGAGTAAATTGTTAAAGTTAGAAGACCTTTACTGCAGCATTTGTGATTTTAATTTTTTTTAATTTAATTACATTTTATATATATATATATATATATATATATATATATATATATATATATATATATATATATATATATATATATATATACACATACATTTTTTATTATTATTTTTTTATTTTAAGAGAATGAGATTGACCATGAGAGCACAGTTATATGGAAAAAAAATTAAAAATGCTCAGATTGTACTTTTTATTTTATTTTTTTATATATATATTTTTTTATACTAAACATCGCTCAATCCAAGCAAGAACAGAAGAAGGATCTAAGAAATAGATCTAAGTGAAGAGACTGAAATTGTATTCATCAATGAAACAGTGGACCAATCAGATGAGCTGGCAATGGAGGCACATGAAAATGGGGTAACTGAAGAATGTTCAGTTGCTGAAATACAACCCACAATGCAGTGGTGTCACATGACAATTCCACTTTTGGGAGCCTCTGTGAATAACTCTGTGAATCTGGATGACACGTTGCCTTGGGATGGATCAAAGACAAAGTTGGTGCTTGTCATAAATACAGGCAGCTGTCTTTCTGAGCTTTTACAAGCCTTTGCTGACACTGAAATATTACATGAAGACTTGAGTATCAAAAGGAATCTCCCCGATGGAAAGGAAGAGGAAGGTTCAGGTGTATTTCGGGATTGTATTTCTGAGTTCTGAGATGAGTTTTTTACAGCAAATGTAGCCTTGGTAGAGATGTAAAAGTACCACACCTGAGACATGAATACCAACCCCAGGAATGGCAGGCAGTGGCAAGGATTATTTTAGTTGGCTGGAATAATGCGCGATATTGACCTCTTCTTCTCTCCCTTTCTGGAGGAAGTACTGTATGGCACATCCTATACCTGTTTGGAGGAATGCCGTCTTCACAGAGAACACAATCAAACAAAGAGGGTCACAGTTGGCACACACAACACTCATTCAGGCTCCAGTGTATGTCATAGAGTGCTGGAAACCTGTTTTGAACACTCGGGCTGACACTGTGGATCCTAAATAGCTTGTTGAAATAACGCGTGCTAGCACCAACACCAAGATGTGTTCGTGAACTTCTGAAATTTCCCGAAAATATGAATCCAGCTCAGAATACTGTGGCCGGGCACCTAAAGAAAGACATGGGTGAATGTGACGATAACATTCGGGCCAGCCAATCACTGTACAGGTCATCGAGACGTCAGCTCTTCAGTGTCGGCCTCACGCACACACACATGTGGGTGTCATTTGATGCTTCCAATAAATTACCAAAACCATCCAGATCTTAGAAGACGGCGCTCATGAGTTCCATCTGGGTTATGGACATGATCTAACTCATTACAGATGCATGTTTAGTTTTGATTGTTGCCTGTGGATTTTACGGTAATTTGTTCACTAATAAATGCTGACTTTTTTCACAAGATTTGCAAATACAAGCTAATTGTACTTTTTGTTCTATATATAAGTGGCACGTTCACAAAGCATAACGGCGCGAGACTCTTGGGTTATATCTGTACATTTCAAACTAAGAAAAAGATTGAAATGGCTACATTTTTTTTAACTAGTCGGACTAGTTTAATATAATTTTGTTCAAACAATGTCAAATATTGCAGTTTTACAACATGCAATAGCGTTGTGGTCTTCTCGTTTCCACAATGTTTAAAGACAAATTCCATGTCAAACTATTGTTGAAACGTACCTGCTTGTTTTATTCAGTCAAAATGGTTTCATCTTAGTAAAAAAAGGTTGATTTGTAGCCCTATTTGGGGTTTATTAAAACTAGCTAATTCATTGAAAAAATCTTTCTATTGCTATTATCCCGTAGTGATAAATACTGCGCGAGTGCTTCTGTTCTGTTAGCTGGAAAAGCCTGACCCAATTGTTCCATTCCAATACCTTTCGGGCTGCTGCTGGTGAAAGACGCTCTAAGCCACGAAACTCTCCGGGAATAGTCGGATTCATTGATGCAAATCCCGCCAGATCCAATTGATTTAAGCATGAAGCTAACGACTAGCTCGAAGTTAGCATACTGACGACGGTCGAGTCCATGCGTTTGTAATGTTCTCATCAAATGTCAAAATATGACCGTCCAAAGCAAGTGTGGCCAGTACATCATCATAAGTCATCCTCAGCATAAAATAATGTGTGATTTCAATTGCATTCTGGTATCTTTTATCCTTTCTTTCACGTACTTCCTGTATATACTATTTATTTTTTTTACGTGGAAACATGATAATATCTCGTGGCCTCGTGAAAATATAATGTTTCGTTAATGTCACCTGTGGGGCTCCGTAACAGCAAAATAAAGTATACAAGTCATGTTTGTCACTAGTGATGGTCGAAGTACTCAATTCTCTGAAGTAAAAGTACAAATACAGGAGCAAATTACAATACTAATGTAAAAGTACCACAAAAAATAATCTACTTAAGTAAAAGTATTGAAGCACCCGGTTTGAAGATGCACTTTTAGAGTAAAAGTATTGTAATGTTGCTCAAAGCATAAAGTCCAAACCTTCACGACATTTTTAACTGGACTTAAAAGTGCAAAGTACAGATTCCTGCTCTCACATGTCGTGATGTGAAAGTAAATCATCCAGTAGTCATATGCAAAACTACTACTTCAGTAAAGTACAGATACTTTATTACTTTGCTACACTACTGTGTACCATTAGGGTCCTCTGTGTCCCACCTGATGCTGACATTTTCCTTCTTGTCCTTCGGCTTTGGCAGGTCCAGCTCGGGGACAGGATCTTCTTCCTGCGCTCTTCGTTTCTCAAACTCTCTCAGAAACTCCTCTAACGCGACACGTCCGACTCCGTCCACGTCCAGTCGGTCGAATATGTCGTGGCCCTCTGCAGCGGGGACCCAGAGCTCCTGACAGATGGCCAAGAACTCTCTCCTCTCGATCTCGCCCGAATCGTCCGCGTCATAGGCATGGAACAGCGAGCGCAGGTATGTCTGCTCATCCTTGTCCATTTTTTTAAATGATTTTAAGTTATTTCCAGCTTATGTATCTACCATGACTTGTAAATACTAGCGGCTGAAATAGTAATTGCTTGGTTTTAAAGTAAAGGTTTACATGGTTCAAATAGAAATGCGTCCCAAAGTCCAATGCGAGACTGAGGCAAAATGTTTGTCTACCTCCTTTTTAATATATCGCCCTCCCTCCTCACACAACACGCTGCAAAAAATGAGTTTCTTCATTAGTACATTAAAGTTAAAATGACCCAAATACAAAGTGCTACTTCAGTCCAAGAGTAATTCTTATTTTCTTACCTGTACCAATTTCTAACTGTTTTCTCTTTCCTATGTTCATCCTATTTTCAGGGGCCACGTGGCACTGCCTCCACTCTCATGCGCCATCCTTGCCTCTCTCACGAGCAAGACCCCCGAGATACCTGAACTTTTCCGCTCGGCTGCAAACCGCCCCAGTGCACCCTAAAGATCCTGTCCAAAACAAATCTGACGTCAAATCCACGTAAAGCAAGCGATTGAATTTGCGGTCACTTCACCGCTTGTAAATGTTGTTTTTTTTGCAGTGCACATAAACTAGACAAGGTCTCACCCAAAACTGTTACAAATGTTGTTAAACTCGTGACTGTCTTCAAAAGTGGTAGTTTACCACAGGCTCCAAATCTCATTACAACACAGCTTCAAATTTAGCAGATTTTGTAACACTTTCTTGGTATTTTCTTGACGATACATTCGAAAAATACAGGAAATTGTATTCATAATCAAAAAACCTTAAGAGATCGCAGTGAACAAGGATTGTGCATAATTGGCAATAAGGAAACGATCGCCTGTGACTATCCCAGACATGGGTTTCTCCATCATGGTTCAACATCAGCGCGAGAGAAGGGACGCGTTCTTCACTCATGGCGTTTGGTTCTTAAAATGACATTATTTTGCATATCTTGTATTTTCTCTCTCTCCTCTCATGAGTGGGAGAAAGCAAACTCAAGATTTGTATGGAAAGACAAAAAAAACACCTTTAGTATTCAATTCATGTGTTCCAGTTTGAAGACTTCGGGGTTTGTGGTCCAAGTGCAGCCTGTAGACCTGAGCCGTGTCAAAGTATGAATCCATCTGTATGTTAGGGGCCACACAGAGGTCCCTAAGGTGTTCAGCCGTCTTGCCTTTGGTCACCAAGTAAAGTCGTTAACTGTACAACAAAACTAACTTTACTTTACTTTGGAAGATGCACTTACGACGAATCAACAAGTAAAAATGGGAAAATGCCCAAAACGCACTGTTAAATTATTTCCAGCCAATTCATTTCTGAAAAGGTCTCATGTGACATCTTAAACCTCGCCTCTGTCTTTCAACAGCAAACTTGCGCGGCTCATCCTAATTGGTCCTGAGCGTCCCAGCAGTTGTTTGGCTCTTTATGCTACATAAACAGAGATGTTAAAATGTTTGGACTTCCGGTTATGGTGACGGGCTAGACGCGCGCTTTCGCTCCACCGCTGAAGACATTTGCTTTTAAAAAAATCACTGTTTCACCCACGTAATCCCAGACACCGTTGCCTGGACGTTGCGTAGGCTCTCATACCATGTGATCGCTCTGACCAATCAGAGCGAGAGTTACTAGAGCAGCGCAGAGGCCAGTGCGAGATAAAGGTAAATATTTAAAAAACTGGTTTTGCGAAAAACTGAAGGATTTTGAACCGAGAAAAAGTGAATGACCTGATGAAAGGCGTTATGTTAGTAGCTCCATGGCGCACACGGAGCGAGCCCGCTGTCGCTGCGTAATCATAAACTCAAGCCGGTTCATCCATGGATCTATTAAAAGATGGGGTTTAACTAGTCTAGCTCAGGGTCTGGCCTAACGCTGCTGTGCCACTTCTTTACTTTTACAACATTTACAATACACCAGAGCATTTGCTTATTAATGCCATTTTGTTTACATACGTCAATTGAATTATTATAATGTATACATAGTGCTAAACTGTATATTTTTTATATGTATTTACCAAAATCTATTTATTGTCATGGCTCTATCAAGCAACATTTTACTGTTACTATTCAGTGTTTTATGGTGTATTGCAAATTAAATATAAAACCAAAAACAAATGTTATTTAGTAAACTTTGTCAAAACATGCTAAAAATCATCAAAAGTATTTCGGCTTCTTAGATCATTTGTGTGTCTACATATCATGCGTAACACGGGTAACAACCCTGATGTACACTAAACGTAAACAGCAGTTCTTTTATACCTGGCTGGCAATACATTCCATGTCCTTGCTTTCTTTCCGTAGCATTTCTTACATTCTTTTAATTTTTCATTCATAAACATTTCACGCTTCCGAGTCGTAGATCCGTGTAGCCAAAGCTAACGGTTTAAAATGCGTTTTAAAGACAACTGAAGAATTTTAAACCGAGACAAAGTCAATGACCCTAAAATAGGTAAACATTGTCGCTAAATCCGATATTTCTGCCAGCCGTAGGTGCCCTGGCAGCCGAACACGAGCAGTTTTTCGTCACATTGCGCTCTCGGGGGAATAAAGCTTCTGGGGCGCACGATTTCTTTCCCTGCAGTACTGATGACTGGCCACTGGGGCCGGAAGCGACATGTTTGGGCTAGCGATACCCTATCCAGATATATGATAGATCCAACTTATGAGGAAATGTTTCTGTTGAAGCGGCCCCTGCGTTTAGCGGAGCCCAGCAGACCCTCGCTACTGCAAGTGTCATGCAGGACTTCCCCATTACTCTATCATAAACGAGTTTGTATCGTGATTACAGCAATGTCCAAACATTGGCAACAACGCCAAGTAAGTTTCAGGGCGAAGCAAATGTATCGCCCTGTAACCCTAACCCTTATAGCTTAATGTCCTGTAATCCCCGGTGGTCCGATGTTTCCCATTTTCTATGGACGCGACAGAACAGAAAAACTCATGTGTCTTATGCGAATGAGAGGCATTCATCATTTCAATAACTCACCCGGGTGAGTTATTGAAATTGTTGTCTGTTGTCTTGAATCCCACATATGGATCCACATCCCCAGAGTTGTGCATACATGGACGGTTTTACAGCATAACCGCATGTCCAGCCACGGGGCCGGTCCCGTTCATGGTCCCGTTCATGGTCCCGTTCATGGTCCCGTTCATGGTCCCGTTCATGGTCCCGTTCATGGTCCCGTTCATGGTCCCGTTCATGTCCCTGGTCCCGTTCATGGTCCCGTTCATGGTCCCGTTCATGGTCCCGTTCATGGTCCCGTTCATGGTCCCGTTCATGGTCCCGTTCATGGTCCCGTTGGTAATCGACGCACGAGCGCAGACTGTGCATTTCCGGTCCATCCATCCAGACTCTCGCACTCACTCCAGAAGGTTTGTTCGTGCGTGTAGGGTTTTCTAAAGATCCACGAACGGCAGCGCATTCAGAGAACGTCACGTTGAGGTTTAGTGAGTCCGGACTTGAGTTCATTGGATTGAAGCGATTGAGTGATTAACGGACATTTCTTTCTTATGCCAAACTAATTCCACTGTTTCTGTGGCCCAAACGAGTCCCGTTCTCATCTCTCCTCACACACACGGCCCCTTGTCCATTTAGCCTCTTCTAGATCTTTAATAAGCCTATCCACTGCTCACGTTTTAATGAAATAAAAGTGTGTTTGCACGCGCATCCTCAGAGCTCACCCAGCTCAGATCTCAGCTCTCTCAGACCTGAAGTGTGGTTAATGTGAATCCTTCTCTTTATCTCTGAAGTCTGTTTCCGACCCACGTACGCACAGGGTCTGTCACGGCCCCCCTAAAGTATGCGTTTCTCAAATGATCCACAAACGACAGCGCACATGGAGCGCGCACTTTGGCCGCGTGAGGTGGAGGACAGCAGGAGACCGGGGAATCATCACCTCATCATTATTGCTCATTGTTGTATACAAGTTCCTATTGTATAAAACTCCCCTGTGACAACTACAGTTTGGGCTATTCCATGTTTCCCCGTGCCATAGTGGTTTGTCCCACTTTGCCTGCGCACGCCGCCACAGTTCGGACCAGTGTTACCTGTAAGCCGTGCGAGTTGTGTTGGAAGTGTGCCGTGCGTGTGCGTGTGTTGTATTTGTTCTATATGCACCTCTTCACTTATTCTACGTGTATTCATTATGTATCAAATGACATCACTGTTATTGTTAAGTCCGTGCAGCCACGAAGTACTGTAATTGCACGTGTTGTCTCATTTACATATCTTTATAACATGTAACTAGTGCATATTCACTAATGCTGTGTGTTAAATCTAGTTCTCTGCCGTTGCCATCAAATGTGCTCTTAATTGTTCAAAGTTCGTTCACTTTGCTTAAACTGTTATTACTTTATCTGTCCACCAGGGACCGCAGTAGAGCTTGCTATTTAATATGCATGACGCTACCAATTACGTCATCAAGGCCAAATGTCCAATGCAGTACATTTTCTGTACACCAGATGGTGCTATTTATACTTGCCTGTATTTTGTAAACGTTTGCCAATTGGGTGCTTGTGTTTATTGCCTTTTTATTGTACATTATTGTAATTTTTTCCCTTTCTGTTTTCACAGAAACCACACACACACACACATACACACACACACACACACACACACACACTCATACACAAACCCACGTGCGCAATCTTCACTGTTCAACAAAGTTTGCTGGAATTACATCATAGACTCTGGACATCAGTCATTCTTCTCCTCAAGTCACCATCCTTCTAACAGAGGACAGGGAAATGTAACTTGCAATCTGTACATTTTGACGGCAGCCGCCTCCAATGTACGGGCAAAAAATAAACTCTCCGCAGCAGAGACGCGGTCGAGGCGACCAGCGCACACGCGCAGTGGAGGAGTTGTGTCCTATGGCAGTTCAGGTTCAGAGAGTGGCTTTGGTGTATTTACTTTACAAAGTCCAAAATCGGAGGTGATCGGCTCGGGGGCTTGTCTGGGTCCCGCAGATACTTCAGAGGTGAGCATTTACTCCAAGAGCTGCGTCTGGATGATTTTTTTATCGGTCCGGGGTTTGCGTTGGTCCTTCTTCCGGACTAATGCGTACGTACGTCACTGGAGCGTAATATCTGATTAGTTACTGCGCCGCGTCTGCTGCAAAAAAGTTCAGCTTTGTCCAACTTTTCTGCGGCGGCCGCTCAAACGCCCGATTCGCGCCGCGTAGACTTTGAATGTAAACTGGCCGCTTTGCTGCAGCGATGTGAACTCTGCTTTACAGCTCTGTTTATTGTCACGTATCTTTGCTATGTGTTACCTCTTTTCTTTTTTGTTTTAATCTTCATCTGTTAAATAATAAATGACATTTTTACTCACCATTTTACATTCTTGGGTACCGTTGATATTAGCCATATTAGCCAATGCCCATGCGCTGCTGCTGCTTCGTTACGTACAGCGGAACTGTGGATCGCTGGATGGGAATCTTGTGGATATTCAGCCAGGGGGAACATAGGTACCTTTCACGATTGGAGGTACTTCAGTTACCTCAGCTGTACCGGGGAACAGTGGTACCGGGGATTATAGGGCAGACCCCTGTCGGGACGGGTTCTTGAAAAGGGAGGAGGAGAACCAGGAGTCGCAAGCTGAAATCCTAAACTCTACGTATCAGGTAAGTTAATCTGGTTTGGTGATTTAAGACGTCCTGCCAAAGGAAAATGATGAGTACACGCCATTTAATTACATATTTAAGTAATTAAAGCGTTGCAAACGCCTCCTGCGTGAGCCCAATTTGGATTCTCAAAACTTTTGCGATTTTAAAGCTCCTTGTGTGCACTGACTGATCGTAACTATTAAACATTGACATTATTGATGACTGAAACAGCCAATATACAGCCTACATGATTTTATACTTTACAAACGTATCTATGTCCTTTTTATAATTTTCCGCAAAATATTGACAAAAATTCTACAACACAACGCTCTTTATCCACAACTCTCTTTATCAGTGCACTGAGAAGGTTAAAAACTTGTTGGGTCCAGTGACAACAGGAAAAATATATTTGGCTCTTTTGTGTGGACTCAGGCTGATCAGTTGTTTTTAGTTATATAATTGTTTCGAGTTCTGTTAAGATAGAACCCTAAAATAAAAAAAAATTAAAAAAAATAAAAAGAACATAGGGTTACATACATAAGAGTGTGTTAATGTATGTGATAATTGGAGTTTGTTACACTGATTAATTGTTGAATATTTTCATATTGTTATACTGTTTATTTTGTTTGAACACGTTTGCACTTTATTTGTAATATTACTCATATTAACAATGTTGTTGTATTTTTATAACACCATTTAAAGCTTTTTCTTTTTTCATAAATTTTTGGACCCTCTGCTATCTTATATATGATCAGGTTTGGGTTCGACCCATGTTTTTGGCATGAATCCTTTTGTCTTCTATTTTGTATAATCTGTTTCGTGTTTCTGTGGTTCTTGTGTTTGTATGTGGTGTTCCAGAGTTTTATAACATTCGAAAATGAATAGTGGCGAGCAAAATCAATGCAATCAACCCAATGGTTTTGAACGTGTTACGAGTAGCATCTTTTAACGATAACGTTCATACATTAAGTCCATGTTTTTTTCTCTTACTCAAAGCAAGTTGAAAAAGCAGCGGTCTTATTTTCTTCGCCGTTCTGGGATTCAAGAATCTGACGACATCGATTAACTGTGAAGGGCAGCATTGAACCTTGTAGCATACAGCCTGCGGCCGCCGCCATGGAGGCAACAACGCACCAACCGCGTGGATCTATTAGAATAACCGTGCCTACCCTAAACCCCCCCGTCTTTCACCTGGTCCCAAACTCTCCCCGGCTCCCGCTACACAAACAAAGGCCCCCCCACCTATCGCCCATCGCCTTTCATCAGTTATCTCCCATAGCTAGGATGTACTGGGTCTCAGCGTTGCCGGGACTTATAGTCATAATAAAAATCAAACCAACCCGGGGCCCTGTGTAAAAATAGCCTCCCCTAGTGGTATTTCTGTAGTCACATCACAAAGACGGGAAAACAAAATGCGAGTCAGGCTGCCCAATCGGAGAAATTTGATTCATATCCCTAAAGATAACGCCCAGTCTCACTGAAACCAGCCTGAAACTTGCTGTGCTAAATGTCAGATCCTTATGTAACAAATCGTTTTTAATTAATGATTTTATTTCTTCTTATAATCTTGATTTTATGTTTTTAACTCAAACATGGCTTGACAAAAGCACGGGAAATTTAGTTCTAATAGAATCTGCTTCACCCAACTTTAAGTTTGAATCTGAAACACGAGAAAACAAAAAGGGAGGAGGTGTGTGTGCTTTTTTTAGAGATGAAATAGTTACTCACAGGTTGTCCTTTGGGGTGGTTAAATTTTTTTTAACATTCTTCATTGCTTTATACAAGCCTCCCCAGTACTGCCAAAGTTTTATGGATGCTTTCAGTTGTATAAACAGACTTTGATGGTTTGGTCATAACAGGTGGTTTCAATATTCATGTTGATAATATCTCTGACAGAAACACTAAATAGCTTCATGCTGTCCTTGAAACTTTCGGTCTTACTCAGCACGTGAGTGGCCCCACCCACAGCAGAGGGCACACTCTAGATCTTCTAATTACAAAAGGGGTTAATATTTCAAACGTAGATCTTCTAATTACAAAAGGGTTAATATTTCAAACGTCAATGTGGTCGATGTTGCTCTGTCTGATCATTTCTGTGTCTTCTTTGACCTGTCTGTTTTTCCCAAACCACCGGCTGGTCCTGCAGTTGTCCGGAGGAGACACATAAAAGACAGAACAGGAAAACTGTTTATGGTAATGATAAACTTTGAAAATGTCTCTTGTTCTAATGTAAATGATTTGTTGAAACTCTGGTACATCTAGTGTTTTGAATGTTCTCGACACCATTGCCCCTATGAAGGCTAAAACTGTTAAAAAATAAGCAGAAGGTGCCATGGAGAAAATGATGATTCGGTCAGGGCACAGAGAAAAGGGAGTGCCGCCGGGGCCGAACGAAAATGGTGCAAGTCAAAGCTCCAGGTTCAGAAAGAGATTTACAGAGAGAAGTTGTACATGTACAACCTCATTTTAATGTAGAACTAGGGAAGGATATTTTTCTGAAAAAATTGGAAGCTGTGTCCTGTTTGCCACAGTAAACAGATTAACAAACCCTCCAGCTCAGCTGCCGTTAGAACTCATTTCCACATCCAAGTGTAATGAGTTTGCATTATTCTTTAATGACAAAGGTCAGGGCATTAAAAATGCTATAAATTCTACAATGCAAAAAATAACCCTAAAACCACCTACACACTTAGAGCTGACTCACTTTGCACCTGTAACTGACAAAACTGTCCAGGAGATCATCACCAGTCTGAGTTCATCTACATGCTGCCTCGATGTGTTACCCACCAGATTTCTAAAGTCTGTGCTGAACAGTTTGTTAGCACCTCTCACTCAAATAGTTAACATGTCGCTTCAATCTGGAACATTCCCAATGTCTTTGAAAACTGCGGTCATAAAGCCTCTCCTAAAGAAGAGCAGTCTTGATGCCGCAGTAGTACTGAGTAATTACCGGCCCATCTCTAATCTGCCATTTTTGGGGCAAAGTCCTTGAAAAGGTTGTTTACCAACAGCTCACTGATTTCCTCTTAATAAACAACTCATTTGATGTTTTCCAGTCAGGTTTTAGACCTCATCACAGCACTGAGACTGCTGTTGTCAAGGTGACAAATGACATCCACCTGAACACTGACGCGGACAAAGCCTCAACTGGTTAAAGTCCTATCTGGAAGACAGGAAGTACTTTGTTGAAATTGATAACTGTGTCTCAGACCAGATGCTCCTGACCTGTGGGGTTCCCCAAGGGTCAATCCTGGGACCCCTTCTGTTCAACCTCTACTTGCTACTGTAAGGTCAGTTGATATGCAGCAAAAATGTGTCCTATCACAATGATGCAGACGACATTCAGATCTTTTGTTTCACTGACGGCAGGTGAATATGGATCAGTGGATTCACTCTGTCACTGCATCCAACAGATCAGTGTGTGGATGCAAAACAACTTTCTCCAGCTGAACTCAGACAAGACTGAAATCATCGTCTTTGGCCCACAGAAACAAAGAGAAAGTGTTAACAGTCACCTCCAGAGTCTCGCTCTAAAACCTACACATCAAGTTAGAAATCTGGGGGTAATAATGGACTCAAGACTTGAATTTTAAAAGCCACGTCAAATCACTAACATCAGCAGCTTTTTACCATCTAAAAAATATTACCAAAATCAAAAGTATAGGCTTTAAACCAGCCTTGGAGAGACTTATCCATGCGTTTGTCTCGAGTAGATTAGACTACTGTAACGGCCTGCTCACTGGCCTCTCCAAACGAGCTGTAAAACAGCTGCAGTCCCTGTGTTTGTAATTTTAATGCATTTTTTTTTCTGTTGTGTGAAGCACTTTGAATTGCCTTGTGTACGAATTGTGCTCTACAAATAAACTTGCCTCGCCTCTCAGGTTTTATGTGATCCTGCTGTTGTGAACGCTCCCGCCCACTTTCTACATGCAACCAATCATGCACCAGTTCAACAAAAATAACCAATGAGACAGCAGGTAAAGAGACGGACAGCCAGAGCAGCCAATCAGTGCTCAGAGCAGGATCTAGATCGTCATAAATGCATAAATCCAGCTGCACTCATCATTTCTGCACCTGCGCTTGTTGATGTCTGGTAAGATTCTGCCAATTTCAACGCTCTTTTCTTTCTATTGTGTAAGTGATTATTTAGGTTATTTCATGTTAAAGTTAATAACTTGTATTGTTTTAGACATTGTTGACTAAATATTTTTTTATTACAAATTAAGGTTTGAATTGTTTTCTTTAATAATTTATCTTAAACTAGCATAATTTGGATTTCGCTGCAATTTTTCACTTGGCTAAATTACATGACCTATATAGGCTAAACTAATCACTTTCTTGCGGTCTAGGCCTACTTCTCACTATACTTGAGTGGACATTTCTGGTTTTGGTAGATAATAATAAAGCTTTTTTTTTTTTTTTTTTAGCTTAAAAAGTGAGTATATAAAACAGTCCATTTTAGTAATTTAGTAATTCAGAGAGCTTATTTGGCTAGAAAAGGCATGACTGGTGGGAACGGTTTGAGAGGAAGAACAGGACTTTTTACATTGATTTAGTCCCTTCTGTGGAGAAAAAATAAGATGAGAACCTTTTTTATTTTACCCACAATGGGAAATTCCAGTGTGGAACACAAATCGGGAACGTCATAATAATATGAAGAGTGCAATAGTTTTTATTGGCATGACAAAAATGTAAATTTTTTTAATCATGTGTAGCTTTTAACAATTTGACTTTTTCCAGATGAGTTTGGAAAAAGTGCTCAGTGGGGAGCTGCAGGAGCTTCCACTACTTGCCCTGCATGTTCTACATGGAGTTTAAAAAAAAACTTGTCATGGGGATTTACATTTAATTTATAAAATAATACATCGTTTTTTTCATTGTATTTATTAATCTGTTGTTCCTGTACTTGGTGTTGCAACACATACGAAAAAAAAACAACTTTTTTTTTTTTTTTCAATCTTACCTGATCTTTAGGTGACAGGCACAAATTGATAAGGGGCGGGAGCTGCTTGAGCCGCCCTCCCAACCAGTGACCCTGGCATAAATGCAGCCGGCCATTTAACTTTAAAAAGGAGTGGTGGAGGTTTTTTTTTTTTTTTTTTCTTATTGTGCAGAACTGGTGGTTTGATGTGAGGAAAAACGACTCAAAACTACACGAATCGTTGACTGACTCTCAAACTCAGTAGTGAGTGAATCATATACATTCTCACTAGCGCCGCTTGGAGTATATTTGATTGTTTCATTACTGGCATCCAAGCCAGAGTCAATGGGAGTGGCGAGGGTCTGGGATCCCTCAGGCGGACCTGGCAAAGGGATCGTGGGCTGGAGGAGAAGCTGGTTGTATGGCTCACTAGGAACTCCTTCCTTCTTGGTGAGCCTGAGCTTTTAGCGTACACCCAGAAATAAAGTGTCCCGCTTGGCCTAAATACAGGCTGAGGTTCCCTTTGCGGTGTCTCCTCCCCTCTTCAAGAGTTAGACTGGCCTGACCAACCTGCATGGGTTCAGGCTCCCTTGAAGACCGGCTGCCCAAAGGCATCGTTATCCCGTAAGCCGGTGGTGACTGAGCGGGCTGGCGTCATCCCGCAAGCCCCTGATGTTTCTCCCACTGTCTCGCTTGAATGCGGCGATCAATGCGCGACACCAGCTTGACGTCAAGAGTGGTGCGAAGTTCATACAAAATTAGTTTGTCCTTAATGTAGTCGGCGAGCCCCCACAGAAATGCGTCGCACTGGACAGCCTGGTTCCACTCACTGGAGCTAGCCTGGGTGCGGAAGTGGATGTAATCGACCACTGAACGAGACCCTTGCTTCAGACCCAGAAGACCTCCAGAAGCGTCCGGACCTCGGGAAGCTTCTCCAAATACTTTGCGGAGCTCGGCGGCGAAGGCTTGGAAGGAGGAGCATGTAGGAGTGCGACACACTCACTCTGCTGTTCCCCACAGCTGAGCGCGCCCTGTCAGATGGTTAACGGTGAACGCCACCCTGGCGTCCTCAGAAACGAAAGGTATGGGGCTGGAGAGAGAACAGGATGGAAGAGTTTGTGAGGAATGGGTAGCAGCCCTCCGCGTCCCTGGCGTACCGTTCAGGAACCCCCCCCCCCACACGAGGCTCCGAGGCGAAAGCAGAGGGGCTGGTGTAGGCTGGACTGGTTCTGGAGGCAGAGGGACAGCTTAGAAAAAACTGCGGCGAGCTGTTGGACCTGCGAGGGTAACTCCTGCTTAGCCACCGCCAGTCAACATCTGCAGAGTTTGAAAGCAGCAGCGCCTCGTGGTGCTGGAGAATTGCCTCTACCTTCTCCAGGCGATCCATCGGCGTGTGTGCTGGGTCCAAGTCTGGCCAGATTGTACTGTCACAGGTATGGTGAGGACCCAAAAGCAGCACAGGCAGATGGAATCACAGTTGGTAATGTCTCTAAAATCCTTGAAAGAGTTGTAGTTAAACAGCTTTGTCGCCATCTACAGGACAATAACTTATTCGAAGTTTTCCAGTCTGGGTTCAGATCCCACCACAGCACTGAAACTGCACTAGTTAAAGTTACAAATGATTTGCTATTAGCTGCTGACAATGGACTGGTCTCAATCCTGGTTCTATTGGACCTCAGTGCAGCGTTCGACACAATCGACCACAACATTCTACTGCAGAGGTTAGAATGTGATGTAGGTGTCAGAGGGACAGCCCTCAGCTGGTTTAAATCCTACCTATCGGATAGGTACCAGTTTAAGGTAAACCAGAGCTCCTCACCCTGTTCTAAAGTAACCTACGGTGTGCCACAGGGTTCAGTTCTCGGTCCAATTCTGTTTACTCTTTATATGCTGCCGTTAGGTAACATTATCAGAAAGCATGGCCTTAACTTCCTCTGCTATGCAGATGACACACAGCTGTATTTATCAATGAAACCTGATCAGACCGATCAAGCAGACAGACTTGGTACTTGTGTGAAGGATATAAAAACCTGGATGACACTTGATTATCTGCTTCTTAACCCTGAAAAAACCGAGGTCATCGTACTAGGCCCTAATCATTTACGAGACTCTTTATCTGAGCAGATAGCCACACTGGACAACGTCAGTGTAGCCTCTAGCTCCACTGTAAGAAACCTTGGAGTCTTGTTTGACCAAGAGCTCTCATTCAAAGCACACATAAATCAAGCCTGGAAAACAGCCTGTTTCCATCTGCGTAATATAGCCAAAATCAGAAAAATCTTGCCTAAAAGCAATGCTGAAAAACGTGTCCATGCGTTTGTAACATCTAGATTAGACTACTGTAACTCCCTGCTTGCAGCGTGCCCTAAAAGCGCCATAAAAAGCTTTCAACTGGTTCGAAATGCAGCAGCAAGATTACTAACAGGAACGGGAGTGGAGCAGGCACATCGATGACCTGTGGATCCAGATGCTCCTCAAATGCCTGGAGAAACGGTCTCTACTCCATATGAACGGTTCTTCATCGGCCTCGAAGAATTGGTTCTCTTCCTGAGTGGGTCTAGCGCCACCGTGTATCTGCAAATTGAGGCGCGTCCGCCTGTCCGTCCGAGGGAGTAGGATCTCTCCTTCACTGTGGAACTCCTACAGGTTTCTACTTTTTCCCAAAGAGGTTTGGTAGTTTTTCTTGGCCGAGAAGGAGAGTCTAAGGACAGGGGAGCTTGGGACATCTGTCTAAGGACACAGGACGCTGGGACATTACCAAGTCCTTATGAACACTGTTTTATTTTGTTCTCCACTGTAGCCCCTTGAGGCAACTACTGTTGTGATTTTGGGCATTACAAAAATAAATTGAATAATGACCTTTATTATCACCGTAGATTTAATAGTTTATACAGTGGCAGGGTGAAAAGTCTTGGTTCACAGTGATCTTCTGAGAAAGTGAGACTGGCATTGCTGACCGAAGGCAAAACCAACAGGTGGCTTACCTAGCTGGCTGACAGGTCCAGTGGTGAGCTGTGTAGTCAGAACTGAGCAGGTAGTGATGGGTCCAGCAACACTGATGGGTCCAGCAACACGCCGCCGCATGTGTCGAGCTTATAGAGCGAAGCCCTGTATCGCTGAGTGTATCGCTTTGTCACGTGACACATACTGCTGCTGTTTCGCTCGTCGCAGATGCGTCAAACTATGTTTAAAAAGGTACCACAGCTGCATCTGACAACGGGATGATTCGCTGTCAAAAGAACATACACTTCCAAAGATTAAAAAGACCTCCCCTTCTACATCAAAATGGAGCCCGAAAGAAATTGTGTGGGATTATTTTGATCTCTTTAATGGCAAATAAGTTAACTATTTCCTTGTTTCCACTTTTCCACTCTATTAGAGTTTTAAAAATGCACACACAGAGAGCAATGTATAAATTCTTTATTTCATTTTATGCAGGTTAAATGCCGCATCTGTTCAATGGAGCTGTCATACATCAATGGAAGCACCTTCAGTGCTAAGGCATTACAGAGCAAAACATAAAAATGAGGAGACAAATGCAAAGAACAGGTATACAGACATTGAACAGCTTCCTCATGGTTGCTATATTATGTTTTTAACATTGTATTTTTGAATATCAAGCGCCTAGGAAGATTGCTTTTGACCAGGCAGTCCTGAATCTTTAAAAGGACTGCCAACCCCTCAGCATTGTGGAGTGTGAGGGGTTCAGGGAGCTGATTCACCACCTCTAACATCATACGTTTTGCCAACCAGAAAGGTTTGTCTAGAAAATGTAGCTGTTACTTATCATGCAATATTTAAGTACAATGCTTAACAAATGTATTACATTTGGTTATAAAAAGTGAATTTCAAAATGCAGGGGACTTCATAATACTGAATTTTTTTCTTGCTTTAATGTCAGGTGGTCTAATTAAGCACTGTATTGATTTTGTTTCATTTTCAGATTCTCAAAGAAATGCTGGCCAAAAAGCATGCAGAGGAACTCGTGTGGACCTCACTTGGCGCTTGTCACTACATTAGTGATAACATGCAGTTGTGTACATCTGTGCAGTTGTGTACACTTTCCACAAAGTCACACTGCTGACAATTTGGCCCAATTCAAAAGGGGCTTAATTTACTGGGCCATAGCAAATAAGGTAAGGTGTCTTGTGACCGCAGCACAAAATGATTGCAGCAACAAGAACTCTCCAAATTCGGCATTCAGTTTGCATTGCACACAAATTAAATGTAATAGTTAAATCATGCGATGAAGTCCCTGAACTTTCCAGACACAAATTTCGACAAATCGCTTCTTCAGATTCAGCGCCACAGCCACAGAAAAGCTTGCTCAAGTGAAGATGGGACTGCCCACCCTGAAACTTATGTGCTGTTCCAACGTGTTGGTACCTTGTTATCAGGTGCTGTCATGGCTACATGAGAATGAACTAGTATGGGTATCTCTTGCCTCTCAAACAGACTTCACTCCACTCACGGCGAGTTTAACATCTTAAGGGAAGCACTTCTTGGCCCCTTTCCATCAGGCCACAGTGAAGTTCTCAGGAGTTTCAGGATCAAAGGTCATCCCCATGATATAAATGCTATATTGTGCACTTGAGCGCAACTCTTTACATTTACACACACACATCTCCATGACCAGCTCAGACGTTGTGTCAGACACTTCTTCTAATCTGGAGACATTAAATGTGGTGACCCAATCAACTCTTCTAGACCCCAGATTTAAAACTATCTGATTTCGCAGTTCCTCCAAATGCAGTGACCGTCCATCGATTGAAAATGGAGTGCTGCAGTAATTGCTCGCACAACATCTGAGCCACAGCCTGGATCTTCAGAGCAGTCATCCACTTCAGGCATGTTCAGTATTATCAGCTTGTTTGTGCATTTGTGTTTATGTACTAATTTGAAGTAGATGACAAAACTTCCAATGTATTTATTTCAGAACCTGTGGCAGCAGCTTGAAGTTGGCAGACAAACCTGCAACAAAACAGCTGACACAATCATTGAGGTCCAGCACTATTTGGGAGGGAGAAACCTCAAGATCAGAGGATCCATTAAAATGGGGGTATCGAACAACATATCCAAACCTTTTCCGGCTAGCTTTACTATTTTCATGTACCCCAGCTTAATCTGTGCCCTGTGAACGAGTATTTTCAAATACTGGGGAAAGTGTAAAAAAAAAAAAACGCAATCGACTCAAGGCAAACATCGGAACAACTTTTTTTGAATAAAAATGTTTAAAAATTACTCAATTACTTTTTTTTTTTGATTAGTAAATCTGGTCTAACCAGAAGGGAAGAGGCAAAACTCGTGGTTTCGAAGGCTGAGGTAATATCCAGCAGAGACGAGGCAGGCGGGTCGGGGACAGACGAGGTGGGCAACAGGTAATCAGTCCGGGGAAACTGCTGGAGTCGGGCATAACAAGAACAATCTGGCGCAGAGCCAAGAGCAGGCTTGAATGCAGGCAGAGCTGTCACAGGTGTGGAGAGTTGGCCTGACGGGTGTAGGGAGTGGGTCTGAGGTGAGGCTGACTGGCAAAGTGGAAAGATGCCAGCAGACAAGAGTAGACTGTGACAAAACCTCAAGCTCCCTGGGGATGAGACCACCTGCAGAGAGTGAAACACACACAAGTATCAGCCCCCTTTCGCGTGTAAATGTTGAAAAACACCCCCTTGCTGCTTACCCATCTTTCACTAGCAGGGACCACGCCACAGCAAATGGAATATGAGAGAATGTTGATTGATAATAGTGATGAAGGATCGATGATGGCTCGATGCTGGGTGATGTGTTACGGTGAAGATGATAGAGACATGGGGTCGAGAGAGCAGAGACAAGAGATGCAGGGATAGGCCTGTATAAATAGGGCTTCCTGGTAATTAGAGGTGTGGTTAAAGAGAGGAGGCGTGGTTGCTCCTCAACCTCCTACTCTCCCGACTCTGTCAATTACATATAAAAGTCACCGCATGCTTCTGAAATATACGTTTACATCAAGAGTGTTTCTTGGTGAGATAAAATACCAAAAATACTGTCAACATTGTGTTGACTTGATTAGTCTAATAGTGAAATGTAATTGTCATTATTAATGTTAACAATTGGTGTCGGGCATTTTCATTTATCTAAATTTCCACCTGGTTTGAATGCATACAAAAGCCGTATGTGTGGTCGTTTTTTAGCTTGTGTTAAATGTTCCAAGTGTTGTTTGCTGTATGAAAATGTATGAAGCATTTTAGAAAACGTTTACTGTTTAAAGAGCCTTCATGTCCATCTATTATGGAGGTGTATATTTTGTATGGTTGATTCTTACATTTATTGTAGGTTCTGCAGTTGTTCTCTACCCATTTGGAGATTACAGATGGGTATTAAAATCGATTGAAGTGTTAAATTATTGAGCAAGAGGGTTTTGTCAAATTTAAATCAAGGAAACTGTCATTTAACTGACACACCATGAAAGCAATTATAGTTTCAAGCGTTAAATAGACGGAGAATATGCTTGGTTAAAAGTGTAATATGTCAGGTGCTTTGTGATAAGTGCAATACATCAATATAAAAAAAGTCTTGCATTTGAGATGAAACGAGCAGCATCAATGAGGCAAATAACGTGTGTACAATCAGCAGGGCATGTAGTGTTTGCACTCATGCACGTAATGGTTTAAGTTTATTTTTATCTTAAAGTTAACCAAAAGTTCAGACAAGATTTGTTTACAATATAAAAAAATATTACATTTGACAATTTTAGAAGCTACATTTCTAGCTAATAGTTAAATCTACAGTCCAGCATATAGACTTCAATGGAAAGTGGCTGTTTTTGTCGAATATAACTGGTCTTTCAGAAAGCCGGTCTCAAACATGTTAGACCACGGGAATGAGAGAAATATTTCACCATTTAGTCAGTTTAGTAATTATAATAATTATTACGCTGCAATGTTTTTTTTTCTCACAATTGTAAAAGTAAAGTTTGAAATTGTGACATCCCAGTACAGACACCTCATCGAGCGCTTCCTCTTCAGGAGAGCACTCAAAACAGCTTAAAATCTGCTTCTCATCCAAACGAATTCCTACAGCTAAATATGGATATCATTAAGGATTTATTGTTACTACTTCTACTCTTATCCAATATTTGAAGTTATTTTCACGTGAACTCAAAGGGGCCATTCATACAAGTTTCAATAATTGATTTTGCTATTCGGAATTAGATGTATGCAGTATTTTATTTTGCACTTTATTCAAATCATATTTTCTAAAATGGCTAAAAAGAGCGTGACTATTCCTGTGAAAAGAAGGCTTGATGCTGAGTGAAGTGGCTTTTATGTAGTGTCTGAGTTATCATGGGCAAATCTAATGGCGAGTCATGGTTTCTTTCAAGAAAGGAGTTGATGAAATGTCCGTATAGTGGACTATTATAACATGAACCTTTTCTTTTCATCCGTTTCCTTTTTTCTCCATCAGACTGTTTCACATAAGTCCCATATTTTATATGCCAGCTCGTCCACAAACATGAGAGACATGAGAGTTCTTTTTACTGATGTTTACTGCGCGCTTGCACTTAACTATATTGAGGTTTTTATTTTTTCAAGATTATGAACATATGAAAACAACAACTTAAGAAAACACACAATGAAAGAAAAACCACGACTGTTGAGAGGACCGTAACCGTCTCCCATGCCATTGGGTTAACTGTATTGATTTTGACACAAACAAAATCTCTGGTTGGACACAACAGACACAGGAACTACAGACACATAACAGATGAATGGAGAACATAAAAACAATCAAAAGGGATTAATGCTAAAAACATGCACCGAACCCAGAACCTGATCAGATTTATAAGTTATGATAAAAAGGTGGGGTGAAAACCATTCCTAATGAAGGGCCCCCGGAAACTCCCTGCTGTTCCTGCCTCCAATCCCTCAAAGAACTGGACGCACCACCTTCCCTGTCCATCCACTTTGCATAATAGTCAAATATTGATCCCAAATCTTAACCAACGTCACAATGTAACAAATGTACAATTGTAAATGTATTCTTTTTTTTGCACTGGATGTAACAGGCAAACCCCCTACATACACCTGTTGCAGCTAGACTTTTTGTATCAATCAGTACAATTATCTACAGCATCAGCATTTTGCATGTATGTATGCCATGTATGCAATGCATGTATGTATGTATGTATGCATGCATGCATGTCATGCATGCAATGCATGCATGCATGCATGCATGTGTGTGTGTGTGTGTGTATGGCAAGCAGCTTTGTTGTAAGTCAGTCTCTATGTAAAAGGAAACTGTCTGTATTGCAGTAGTATTCAAAAACAAACTTTTGACATTTGTATATTTACTACTTTTTCTTTACCTTTTTAGATGCGGTGAGCTTCACTTCGAACATCCCTGGTAAGCATTCAAAAATCAAAGGAATTCAACTAATGGTAAAGTGACGAAGGGTTATACACTTAGCACACTTAGATTAAGAAATTTTCAGGTTTGGTTTGGGTCTTCATGCTCGCAATGGCTTTAATGCAGACACTGAAGAATGGGTCAAATACAGAAGACAAAGTTGTCTACTGGGACAATAAAGTTTTGTTTGGAAATGAGCAACTGGTGAGCAACTACAAACAGTATTTTAATATTTGTCATTTGTGTTTCTCTTGCGTTTGCAACCTAGTCATCTTTGGAATTGGAGAGTACCTGGCTGAATTTAGTCCTTGCCAGACTTCCACCAGACCACAACTTCCAATAGTTTGTAAGGTGTTGGTGGGTTTGAAAGTTTGGTTGAATTGTCATGAATGGTGGCGTGCTCGCCTGAATACTCTGCTGGCCTTTTTGTTTTGTTGCATGACACTGACATCAGTTGGACAAATGTCCTAATCTGTAAAAGACACACAGAAGTGAGAATGGAATGTAAAGTAGCAGACATTCATATTTTTGTTTTGTACGATGAACCTGTTGACCGCCACTTAATGTAGGCCTATCATGTTCAGATATGTTTGACAAAATTGTGAAATATGTTACAAACTGTCCTTATAATTGGGGTAATTTAATTGCATAGTCCTTTGTGTTCAGGGCTGTGACATTTCCATGTTACATATTTTTATACATTTACCTATACATTTTATACAGGTAAATGTATAGCTCTTGAACAGCTTATTATTCAAGAGCTCATCAATAAGCATTCCGATGGTATGATTATTTATACTGATGTGGATTCAAGGATCCCGAGAGTTGGCGAACAGGTGCTGCCTTTTTCATGCCTGACCTTGAGGTAGCGGTCAGAAAGGGTTAACAGATCACTCTCTCTGTCGTCTTCCATGGAACTCATAGCGATACGGTTAGCGATGGAATGGGTCTGCGTCTATTACAGTGTCACGACAGTGTGATAGCTTCTGACAGCCTCTCTGCACTGCAAAGCATTAGATCTGGAAAATCTGATTGCAGACAGGATATTCTATATAGCATCTTCTATCTGATGCTCTTGTCCAGGAAGGATATGAGTCTTCTTCATTGGGTTCCTGCACATTGCGGTGGATGGTAAATGAAATGGCAGATTTGCAGGCTAAGAATTCCCTTAGGCGCCCATCAATGATGTGATGGTTGAAATAAGCAAACTGAAATCAACCCATTATAAGCGGCATGGTGTAAGACTTCTGCAGGACTATTGGAATCGTTATGCATACTGGACAGACATCTGTATCAGATACAGAATGTGTTGGTCCCTGCAGATCCATGGGCAAGAAGGTTGGGGCAAAGAGAGCCTTGCTCGCTGAGAATAGTGCCACACTGGACTCAAATTGGCCGCTGAGTAGGAAAGGCAAATATGTCTACCGTTTGGTATTCGCTGTCAATGAAGACAAACTGTGGAACATGTCTGCTGTCACATGAGCGCATTATGAAAGAGAAGAACTGACCTGTCTTTACCTTTCAAGCTGATAGGCAGAGGTTAATCTGCGGAATCTGTCTCAATCCATGCGCAGGGCTCATGTAAGCATAGTTATATGTAAAACAGGGTTATTTGAAGATTGTAGAGAGTTGGGTGCGTCGTTGTAGTGTTGCACGCCATTGCATGCACTGCCAAGGAGAGCGTGACAACACAAAAAGTGACTCCAAGGAGTCACTACTACAGTGGGTTTTGGTGATGTGACACCCAAAGAAGAGAGGAAGGATACGCCTTGGGCAGTGCTGCCGGCTGCTTGGAAGCACCACCAACAACTAAAGAATGGGGTCTATAAATGCTACAGAATGGTAGTCAAAAGAATTGAGTCAAAAGAATGGAGTCTAAAGACTGGAGTCTGAAGAATAAAGTCTGACGTGATGTAACACTAAGGATACCAATTGCCATAAAACACCACCAAAGCAAAGAAAGAATGAAACATTTAGTCTGCGTTAGTCTGCTCAGAGTTGATTAACGACAGGTAAGATGTTTCTTTATGTTCATGCAAATAAATGTATGATGATGGACTGCCAAATGATGCCTCTGTACACTGAATGTGAAACGTTACTTGGTCGGACTTGGGTCGTGTTATGTTAATGCATAGAGGAGGTCCGCAATTGAAAGTGCGTTAACGGACTGTTGAAGAAAACGAGATAGTTTCGAACAAAGCCATGGTGTTTTCCTTTTTGTGCTGATGGTAGCTTACTTTCTAAAATGTAGATACTTTTTAGGTTTTTAGGTCGCATTTCTTGTCCCATTTTCGTCATTCAAAGTCTGTGTAATAGTCAAGCATTCAAATATGTATCGATTTATTTCTGTCTTTGATGTTTATCAGGTGCTGCTGGGGAAAGATATAGATATATTTTGCGTTGACGTGTTCACACAGTTAGAAGAGCTTTAGGCTGCCTGTCCTTTCATGCTTTAGAACAACTTTTCAGCATCAGATTTTATATCATTATCCCTACCTGGCACAAACAGGTGGTCGGCTGCGCACTCACCTGCTCCTCTGCACACGTCGTTCCTGGTGCTTTGAGCTGTTTGTCGTTGTGAATGAAAGCTTGTCTGCGTAGGGGTGATTGTAAGTAAATGATTCGGTATGCACTACGACATCTCTTTTCTGAATATCTCTCATGTATCGTTGCATTATTGTGTCAGCTTGCAAGCTACAACGGCGGCTGTGTAAGAAACGGGCAAAACTTGCATTGCGTTGTGACATTTGAGGAGATTTAAAGCCACAGTCCTCCGCCCGGTCCCACAGCAATTAACAGATTCGTTGGGTTCATCACGTTTTAACAGGATGTTGATCGAGAGCATAAGCCATATTGATTGTCCTGATGGAAAACAGGAAATCGCGGGAGGTAGAAATAAAATGATTTGTTGGAGGAGACCCAGGGGAAAGGAAGGGCTGGCGATTGCACACCGTTGAGTGGCATTACCTCCAGCAACCTCCTCCCCTCCATTGGCTCCCCTACGGAGACCTGGAAGAGACGTCACCCGCGGTTGTTATGCTGCGAAATGACGTTGGCACACTCTGCACCCCCCTACTGCTACTGCAACATTACCCCTGTGGTCTATATTTCGGAAGATGCACCTCTCAGCACCTCTCCGGTCCGCGGCACCATTTTCCAGCATGAAGTTTGACGCTCAGGACGATAATCGGACGCTTGTTGCCTCCGTGCGGAACCAATTGAGTCATAATAGTATAAGCCTAAATGCATTCACATAAAGGGCCCAAATCCATCTGCCCCTAACAGACACTGGCTTGGGACACGACTCCAAGCACTTCTATTTTCAGGCGCAGCGGCGGTCCCGTGGCGTCGGTTAACTGCAGCCAAGGCCTCAGATACCAATTAAGAATGAAACAAACTCTTTTAAAGCTGTGGTTTGCTCTTAAAAACAGAGGTGACGTTTTGGGGTCGCTGTTGAGGTTTTTAAAAAAAAGTGAAACGTGTAACTTTCTCTGGGATGAGAAAGATGTTTTTATTTTGCCAGGAATGTTCCACATCTTGGCATTAAACTTATCTATGTCTATGGAAACAAGCCGATGACACCACCAGGACAAGTTGCAGGTCAGATCTGTGGAGAAGAGATCATGCTCATAGTAAGAATGTATTTTATGTAAGTTTTTTTTTTTTTTTTGCAGAATAAACGCAATTGAGACACATTTAATTCTGTGGAAAATTCCAGGCAAAGAGAAAGCATCTCCATGGAGACAGTCAGATGGCAGACTCCCCACACATAAACATACATAGTGCACCGTTACATACAGAGATTTATTTAGTTTGTATGTATTTGGCTAGGACAAACATGTGTTGCGTTGAGTTCTTAGGCCATAATGCAAATGTGTGGGTTAGGTTTACCCTCTGGAATCTCCGCTGTCAGTGATCTCATAGCAGACGGAAGGACACTCCTCTTGACCATTCCTTTTTTTGGTCTTCTCAGTACGACAAACAGCTCTGTCCCTCAGCAAAAATGGGCACTTTTAGATATTCAAATGTTTGTTCCCCTTTTAATAAGAGCTGTTCATGTTGGTGCACAGGTCATTTTGTTAGTGGAAGGATAATGTTGATCCAGTCCAAACAATGGCGTCCAGTGAAAGTAAACATGCACACAGGCGCTCTGAATTCATCTTTAAAGGTCTCCTCCATCGTTTGTTCCCGGCAATTATGTTATAACAATAAAATGACTGATTCAAGCTTTGTACTAATGAACGCAAATGTTAAGAGTAGAAATAAAACTAGAAATTACTGTTCAGTGTAGGGAGGTTTTAAACACCAAGGCCATGAATGTGTGTTTGGAATTTGGGAGATTTTGTAAAAATATGCCCTTTTTGTTGGAGGACTTGAAGGACGAAGGATTTGTTTGCAGTTTGTACAACTGATAAAACACTGCCAATGTCACTTTAATAAAACATTGGCAAATGAATAATTTTGGCTTGAATTAAATGAGTGTAAATGGTATTTGAGTCCAGCCTGTTGAAAATGCTCTTTGACAAACGTGCTTCTCTGTGTTTTTGTTGCAGTTCCACCAGGTTAGAGTGATGACCATCCTGTTTCTTACTATGGTAATTTCATACTTCAGTTGCATGAGAGCAGCGCCCCTGAGAGACGCCCCGGGTATGAGGGCCCAACTCTACTTGGGCGCTGCTGCGACTGCGGGCCGGGGCCATGGGACTGCTCAGGGCAGTGGGGGAGAGCTGGCGGCGCTCACAGACACATTTGAGCAGGTCAGAGAGGAGCTGCTGGAGCTAGAGGGCAACGCCCATCTGGGACAGGGCTCGGACAAGAGCCAGAGCGGAGGAGGGCCCAGTCCGGTGCTCCAGGCAGAGACCAAGGATGTTGACTTGTACAACTCGCGGGTGAGGATCAGCAACCAAGTGCCTTTGGAGCCGCCATTGCTCTTTCTCGTGGAGGAATACAAAAACTATCTGGACGCCGCCAACATGTCGATGCGGGTGCGCCGGCACTTGGACCCGTCGCGGCGCGGAGAGCTCAGTGTGTGTGACAGTATTAGTCAGTGGGTGACAACTGTGGATAAAAAGACTGCAATAGACATGTCTGGGCAGACAGTACACGTCATGGAAAAGGTCCCTGTTCCCAATGGCCGACTGAAGCAATACTTTTATGAGACCAAATGCAACCCCTTGGGGCACACGGGCTGCAGAGGCACAGACCAGAGGCATCATAATTCCCAATGCAGGACAACCCAGTCCTACGTGCAAGCGCTTACCATGGATAGCAAAAAGATCGGCTGGTGCTTTATAAGGATAGACACTTCATGTGTATGCACATTGACCATTAAAAGGAGATAGTGTGTAAAAAATATAGCTTTTATTGAATAGTTTAAAAAAGAGAAAATATCTATTTTTATATATACATAACAGGGTAAATAATTCCATCTAATGAAAAATGTATGGAGTTTATACAGTAAAAGTGATACTACAGTCTATTTCTAGAACATATTCACAACCCTGTAAACAATTTTTTTTTAAAATCCGATCAGTCATTTGCGCCCAGTTTAAATTACTGTCACATTCCTCCAAGACATTGTGATTTGTTTACGTTGCCAAGAATTAGAAAATGAAGGGAAAAAAAAACATTGCAAGAAATGAAGGAGGACAGCTCCAGCTGTAAGGCTTGCATGCAGCTTCAATTGTGAAAAATGTTCCACAAAACAAAAAAGGGTATGATGCTTACCAAAAACATCCCGTTACATACTCAGAACCTCCTGCAGGGATTTCTCCGTTTACTGTTCTAAACTTCTTAAGGTAATGTTGGAACTACGTATGTCAAGGTGCTGTTGTCAAAGCTTTGCTGTTTATTTTTTATCCCCACCAGAGGACAACACATATAAAACAGTATTTATATATATATATGCATACACACACAACATCTATTCATGACATGTTTCTGGGTTAATATTATTCATTTTGTATGTTGTGAAGTTTTTTGCAATATTAAACTGAAATATTTGATGAAATAATGAAAAACAAAATAAATGTTCATAAAGTTTCAGAAGTGCAGCTCGAGGAAGGATAAACTGGGCACCAATAGGGACCACCCACACGGTCTCTTGCATGAACAGCGTTGGTTTAAGGACTGGATGTTTAGATAAATCACTATATGTCATTCCACGCCTATTGTTACACATGAAATTTCACAATTACAAGAGCCACATATCAAGAGGAGCAACCACACACATGTGCAGACAGGTAAGCTGAGGGTTCATGTGAGGCATAGCATATCAGACAGACGGATTGGTGCTCCCGCTTTCTGTGTACATGAAAATACTGAACAAATATAATGGTATTAGGCCACAGACGGATATAATTCTCAAATAACAGAAGAAAGGTAATTAATGTATGTTTTGTGGCCCTCAAAAGCCAGCTTTGGAAACTATGTTGAAGGCGATAACAGCCTCTGACGCGTTAAGATAAGATCACATTTATTTGTCCCACAGTGGGGGACAAATTCCAGTGTTGCAACAAAGGATACAGAAACAGATTATGCACAGTATGATAATAAAAACAGATAACTTAGAAAAAGAAAACTCATTAAAAAAACTCTTATAAAAACATAACTTAGAAAAAAAGAAAACTCTTCTAATCTTAATAATAACACTCTTATTTACAGCTGTCATATGGACAGAAAATAGTGCACAGGGATGATTGACATTGTGTCACAGTATTGCAGGAGTATAACAGTATTGCACAGGAGTATAACAGTATTGCACAGGAGTATAACAGTATTGCACAGGAGTATAACAGTATTGCACAGGAGTATAACAGTATTGCACAGGATTATGAAAGCTGAATGACACGTTCAGGACGAACAGTGTTTGTTGTAAAGTCTGACAGCAGCAGAAGGAAAGACCTACAAAACCTCTCCTTCTCACATTATAATAAATCAGCACATAACTGTGCCTCGCTGCCAAGTTTACCGTACTTACTGCAGTGTGAAGTAATCGTACTATCACAGCAAAGCTTTCATCTCTTGACTTCGGACAAAGGATCAAATCCAAATGTGCCCGAAGTTTAAGAAGTGTAAAATTGGAAAAATTCGAAAATTTAGATATTATAACAACCTAATATTAATGTTCCAAGTCTTATTAAAGGTGTGGAGGCTTATCAAAACTACGTCAAATGGAACATTTCAAATGATTCACTTCATTGTCGGGTTGTGTGTGGCTCTCACCACAGACAACCAGTTTGGACACCCCTGCTTTAAGGTAAGTACAGATCCAACAAGAGCAAAAAGTAAGGTAATCATAGATTTGGGGATATTGGGAGCAAGTGAAAAGATAAAATACCATCTCTATTTTGAAGAGGTTTGAAGAAGGGCACACTAGGAAGAAGACTCCATATGACATAAAACCTACAAACTCTAGTAAAATGGTTCAATAAAGTTAACCTGGGTTAGTGATGCATGAAATGCATGTTGTGTACATGCATCAATTTATAGTGTTCTTTTCTTAGGTAGTGCTGCAGTCAGTCTAAGTGAGAAAACATCTGCATTACAGAGAGCTCAAAGCTCCAGTCACATCAGACTCAGCCGCAGCCCAGGAATCAGAGCCTGTCACTGTGTGTTCTTCCACTAGAGGGAGGCAGAGACGCTAGATTAGTTCAAAGTTTCGGGAAAAATACAAACCACTATATCTAATCATAAATATGATATACTACCCTTGTAGTATATCATGTATATCAGCTCAAACATATTTACTTCATATTTATATTCTTAAACCGCCATGAATATTTCATCCGCCATCATTAATTAATTTTTTTATTTTGACATATTGGTATAACTTATCTACTACACACTGGTGTCATAAAACACAATACATGCATTCCTTGGTGCATCATTAAATTACCAACTGTATTCATCATGTAACTTAGCCTGGTGGTGCCACCAGCTTGTATTCATGGTGGTATTCAGGTGGTGACGGACCCTCCACCAGAAAAAGTACCGTGCTCTTGAAGATAACTACGCTTTTCCAAGTTTGACAATTTTGGTCAAGTTTATAAATGTACATTGTCAAAGTATTGAAAATCATATACAGTGCTGCGGTGGTGTAGTGGATAGCACATATGCCGGCCATGTGGACAGGTCACAGCGTCGTTAGTTTGAATCCAACTCTGACAATTTGCTGCATGTCATTCCCCAATCTCATCCCCATTTCTCACTAGTTTCCACAACAACAAAATGACAAAAAGATTCTTTCTTGACCAGTTTTAGAATTCCCTTGAGCTTTATCAGAACCCGTGTTAGACCGCGTGGTAAGACAAGGTAAGTCATTATTTAGTGTTGAAAATGAAGAAATCATTTTGGTATCGAGTATTGAGCCTATGCTTCGTATCGAAATCACTCTTCATCACATAACTGTAACTGTAATTTGGCAACAATGTTGTAAACAAGTGCCAAAGATAATCTAATTTACATAAAAGTTATTATTTGACAAATTAAGATTAATGACAGCAATTCTGTTTTCTTACATCGACTGTCAGAAAATTGTGTTCCTTGTGCGTGTCTTTTGGATGAAATTGTCTGTATTCATCTATTGTTTTTTGTCTTTTCCTATTTTGCGGATAAAACTCTACTTCCTATAATTTTCTACTTTTCCCCCCAACTTTCTTCACCATCTGCAACTTCATACAAAACTATGATAAATATTTAACAACTGTGCTCTTCCCCCAAACACAGTAAAAACTGAAAAAAACATGTCATGTGCACTTAAAGTAGTGTCTTCATTTAATTTCATTTAGCATATCTTCAAGTTCGAGTTTTTGTTTGATGTAGTGCCATTGAATTGAGTGTTATATTATGTTATACAATTATACAACCCTTACACTTCAAGTCCCAAAGCAGTGGAAAAATATTTACAGTGAACAAACGACGACAATGAAACAAAGCATTTGCAGGATCCAAAAACTCACAGGAAAACCCGGGTCTCACTGCAAACAAGTTATTCTCTCCTTGGCGCTCTCCCCAACAATGAGCAGAGATCCCTTTTAAACCCCCTAGCCCCTCCCCTGGGCAAACCAAATAAACAATTGATAGGGGTGAAACACAAAATAGCCTAAATCAACAAAACCCACAAAATCATATGGCCCCTTTAAGTCAGACTAAAATCCCCATAGCCCTCCGTATGGCCCAGCCACCAATAACGAATATAGGGGTGGGCCCACCGGACAGGAGGCAGCGACAGCAGCAGCAGGTGAGTGTGATGCGTAGGCGCCGAGTGTGCACCCTCGAACAATCTACAGTAGGGAAATGTGTCCGGGCAGTGGGGAAACTGTTTGGGGAAGGGAAGGACCATGACGCAAGTTAACCGGGCACTCCACAAACGCTAAGAGCGCCCCACGTACCATCACACTATACTACTCCTCCGTGAGGTTGACGATGTGCGACAACCTGGAGAAGTAGTCTGCTACAACGCTGGTCTTGCCAGCTCGATGACGGATCTGGAACTGGAACGGCTGGAGGAAGAGGTACCAGCGTGTGAACTGTTGTGGTCCTTCATGGAGTTCATCCAGGTCAGAACGCAATGGTCGGTCTCCAAGTAAAACTTCCTCCCGAGCAGGTAGTATCTCAAGCTCTCCAGGCAGCAACTTGTGACTCAGGTAAAGGACGGGTCGTTCTTCCCCAGGACCACCTGCAGAGGGATCGGTCTGAACCCGGAACCTCTAGCACAGGGGTGTCAAACTCAAATCCACAGTGGACCAAAATGTAAAACTTGAACAAAGTCGCGGGCCAGTATTGAACAAATGAAACTTTTAATATTGACCCAAACAAGATTTGCTTTAACATTGAATATGGAACAAGCAACACTTATTACTATACAATATATAATGGGATTTGTAGTAGTAACGATGAATGAATGCGCTGTATAATACCGGCGCGCCAAGCCCTAGTAGTCATTTGGTATAGCCTCTCGGCCAAATATAATTACATCTGCGGGCCAAATTTGGCCCACGGGCCAGAGTTTGACACCTATGCTCTAGCACAGGGGTGGCCAAACTAGCCAGAGACTAAGAGCCACTTTTTTTTCTGTGTTACTGCAAAGAGCCACATCATACACATGGGTACACATGAACATCATCTTTTAATCATGTATGCACGCATACACAGACCTCTGCTCAGCCAGATCTAATGAAAATAACCACACCAACATGATAATATCAGTAATTTTCAACAGTTAACATTGTGCGCACTGTCTCACACACACAGACTCTCAGTTCAAGCAAGTCCACAAACAATAATAGAATAATTTCTTTCTGTCTTGAGGGTTCGAAATGCGATCTCGCAGTCCTCAGTCCAAACAACAGGGTTTTCGCTGATCTTGGCTGTCAGAGCTGTTAGAGGAACTGCGATGGTGGAAAACTGCGGGACGAATCTTCGGTACCAGCCCGCCAAGCCCAAGAAGGACCTCACCTCCTTCTTTGTTCGCGGGCGCGGGCATCTGTGCGGATGGCTTTGACCTTGTCCAGTTGTGGTCTGACCTCGCCTCGTCCCAACCGGTAACCCAGGTATTTTGCCTCTTCCTAAGCCCACCGACACTCGGACTGATTCAGTGCCAGGCCTGCTTGCTGGATCTGGCCAAGTACTTGTTCCAAATGATGCAAGTGCTGCTCCCAGGTGTCACTGAAGTGACCACAGGCAGCACTGCAGTCTTCACACCCCCGCAGGACCCTGACCATCAGCCTCTGGAAGGTAGCTGGGGCTCCATGGAGACTGAAGGGCATCACTGTGAACCGGAAGAGGCCAGCAGGGGTCCGGAAAGCGGTGTAGGGGCAACAGGCTTCTTCCAGTGGCACCTGCCAGTAGCCCTTGCAGAGATCAAGGGTGGTGATGAACCTGGCTCGGCAAATCTTCTCCAGCAGATCGTCGATCCGGGGTATCAGGTCGGGAAGGCATGCATCAGACAAACTCAGACATCGAAGTGCATTGAGCTTCCTGAAGTTGATGCAGATACGGAGTGAGCCGTCCTTTTTCACCACGATGACCACCGGGCTGCACCACTCAGACTGCGATAGCTCGATCACTCCCAGGTGCTGCATTTCCTCCACCTCCTTCAGAAGCTCTGCCACCAGATGTTGAGGCACCCAATACGACCGCTGTCGAATGGGCCTTTTGTCTTTAAGGCGGATGACGTGTTCGACTAGGATGGTCTTCCCCAGGTTGGGAGCAAACAGCTTCGAGACTTGCTGGAAAACTTGGCTAAGCTGACTGGCTCGGGCAGCAGAGAGATGGTCGAGGGCAGGTTCAGTAGACTGGTTGAGGTCAGGGAAGATAGACTCCTCTTCCCCCTCACTGTCCACCTCAGTCACTAGAAGGGTCTGTTTTGCCTTTTTCTTGTCAGGGCCAACCTTCCTGAGAACTATGTACGGGCCCTGCCACTTGGCAAGCAACTTGCTGTTAGCGGACGGCAGGAGAAGCAGGACTTTCTGGCCCGCCTGGAACTCCCAATATTTGGCCTGTTTGTCGTACCACGCCTTCTGGGACTGCCGGGCCACAAGTAGGTTGACCTCTGCTTCCTTGCGGTACTCAGCGAGCCGATCCCTCATCTCCAGCATGAACTGGACCACACTAGTGGCAGTTGCTGGGGCCTCCCAAGTCTTCAGCAGCAGATCCAATGGCCCCTGGACATCCCAGCCAAACAGCAGTTCAAACGGGGAGAAACCAGTGGATGCTTGAGGAACCTCCCTGTAGGCTAAGAGCAGGTACGGCAACCACTGGTCCCAGTCTTTTCCGGTATCCGCCACGAATTTCTACAGCATCTTCTTCAGGGTTTGGTTGAAGCACTCGACCAAGCCGTCCGTCTGAGGATGGTACGGGGTGGTCTTGATTGGTTTAATCCCCAGCTGCTGGTGAAAGAGCTGCATGAATCTGGAGGTGAAGTTGGTTCCCTGGTTGGTCACGATCTTGTCCGGAACCCTGGAAAACAACTGCACAAGACAACGTATCACAGCAAGGGCAGTGACGGTGCGCAAGGGGAAAGCCTCTGGGAACCGTGTAGCGTAGTCACAGAGTACCAGAATGTATTGGTGCCCCCCACTACTTCGTATTAATGGACCAACAATGTCCATAGCTATACGTCGGAATGGGGTGGAAATTACAGGTAGCGGGTGGAGGTAGGCAATATATGAACATATGCTGTTTTCTGACGGGTAAGGGCTGTTTTTTTTTTTGTCCCCTTTTGCCATATACAGCCCCCCAACCACTTTGGCAAACACTGGCTTTAGATACTCATCCTCCCTCTGCAAAGCCCCAATGTCCTTTGGCACCTCCCACATGTCCTCTTTCAGCTCCTCCTTACTGTCTGCCTCCCTGCATTTCAGCCCCTTTTCAAAACGCCTCTGGCGCCGGGATCTCCTCTGACCCCTTTCCGGCTCCCTCAAACAAGCGACTGTCCAGCGTAGAGAAGGGTTCAGGGTCCGGTTCCTTTTCCTGTGCTGGAGTGGATGTCACCCCTGCTCTGGCCTGGGCACGGGTGATCACAGAACCTTACAGACCTCCACTAAAAGCACAGTGTTTGGCCCCTTCTTCCAGTAGTACGTCCAGCAGCACCGGTAGATCCCACCCCAAGATGGCGGTTACAGGCAACCGTTCCACTACCCCCACAGTCAGCAAATAAGGTTGCTCATCCACCATCAAGGTGAATTTAGGAGTGGGGTAGGAATGCCGGCCACTGTGCACACAAAAAATGGCTGCCAGCTATAATCCACCATGCCCGTTGGCACTAAAGCCCTTCGGACAAGAGCCAGAAAGCTGCCAGAGTCTATGTCTTCCCTTTAAAGCATGCGTTACTAATAAAAAAAGAACTGTTGATCATAGCCTTATTTAAACTGCTGCTCTCAAATCCATGTGCCCTCTATTGGCAAAATCAGTGTTTTGAGAAGAGAACATTCTATTTTTTCTTTTTTTTAGCGCCGTAAACCTTTGGTTGGTTAGTTGATCGATCGGTCAATGGGTACGACGGGGTATAAGGGCCAACCCAAATTTAAAAAATTGCGGGGCACTACGAGAATAAATATTGTAAATTAATGAGAATAAAGTCGTAAATTAACGAGAATAAACTTGTAAATTAACGAGAATTAACGAGAATAAAGTCGTAGTCAAAATAAACATTCAAATGTTTAGGGGCCGGTGTCAAAGTGACTTGGGCAATCCCCCCGTCTAGGACGCAAACGAATGGGCTTGGATGAGTAAACATCTTAGAACTACATAAAAGCAAGACAGATCGCCACAGCAGTTTAGCAGCACCTTTCCTGTTACGCGTCATTCACAAACACAAACTGTTGGATCAACCCTTTACTTTCTCCATGGCGTAGCCGTAGTGGACCTGCCGTGCTCCGTGCCACAGCCGCCCGCAGACAGGGGGAGGAGCCTCGGTGTTGTATTCACACATGCTCTGCTCTATTGTTTTGTTTCTCTACGTGGGACTTTGTGAAAGTTACTACGGCCCCTGTTGCGGCCCGAGGAGCCGCGCCCCTGTAGCGGCCCGAGGAGCCGCGCCCCTGTAGCGGCCCGAGGAGCCGTGCGCACTGGGAACCCTCAGTTTTACGCACCGATTCCAACCTTTTTGGCATCCCTTGGACAAACTTGGTAAAACATCAGCCCACACTGGACAGCATAGTGGTGGTTGGGGGTGATAATTTTGGGGCATGCCCCAATTGTCTTGCAGAAGAAGATGGATGGCACCAATTGTGTTCATGTTTGTTAGCGATGATAACTACAATGAGAGGATACTATAGCTAATAAAGACATATAGTGCTCACATGGCCATTCATGAGCGCAGCTCCAACAACACACGTGCACCCAACACCAGAGTACGTCATTTTACAAACATATCCCAACTGTGAGGGGGCTTAAATTTGCCAAAAAATGAACCCAAATGAAGTTCCATGCTCCCCAGAGGACTAAGAACATCCTCTAACTGCACACTGTTTGTCTCCAAATGTTTAAAAGTTCGTCCAATACACAGAGTTTATGGGTTTAGTCCCTGATCCCGAATTCTGCGGACACTGCACGGGGGAAATGATTGATTGTGATGTCTAAAAGGCTCGCATTATAAAGTTCGATATCTACTGTGGGCTTTTGTGTTAACTTTTAACTCATCCAAGCCATTTTGACTACGACTTTATTCTCGTTAATTTACGAGTTTATTCACGTTAATTTACAAGGTTATTCTCGTAGTGCTCTGCATTTTTTTTTTTTAATTTGGGTTGGCCTTATACTAAATAAATGGTCGTAAATGGGGTCTTAGTCCACCAGGCTTTTAATTTTTGTTACAAATTATTTTATTGGGATTACAAAGATTTATATAGATCACAGCAGAAAGTAGAAGATTTGTAGTGAGTTAGTTTAAGATTTGGAAGTACTTATATGCACAATCAATTAACTCATTATATGTCATTAATTATGTCAAATTACTCAATGAATTAATACATTTAAAGTACAATTAATTAATTAATTCAATGAAAAATTCATTATTTAAATGTCTCAATAAATAATCTTTCATGTTGTTGGTGAAAACATTAAAAGAATCTGTCAGACTCACTCCTCAAACCACTGCTGTTACTGTGGAAATGTATCACTGTTGTTTCACTAAAAATGCACTTTTGAGTGTTGGTGGACGACCCTGAAGCCCTGTGGCACGTGCCCAGTGAAGCCCATCACTTCCCGGTGTCAGAGCCAGATCCACGGAGCAGCGCGGGCACCAGGCGTGAAGCGGGGCGGGGCTTATATCTCAAGATGAACCTGCTGCGGCTGATGCCTCGTCCTGGACAGCGAGACGTAGTTACAGTAGTTTACAACATTCACACGTTTATGAGGAAAACGACTGTTCTTGTCTTCGGCGAGGATGAGGAGAACGTCCAGGAGAAAGTGTTTTTTAAATTTTTTTATTTGTACCAGTGTGTGAAATACAGGCCATTATATAAAATATGAAGGAACTATGTTAGTCAAGGCTTCTTTCACTCCAAAATGTTTTATTTAGTAATGATATGTATTTAATATGCCAGTAAAAATAATAACATACTAAACTGCAATGCCATTTGTATAAAAAATGGCTTTATTAATCGACTATCGTTTCACTCTGCCAAAATGTAAAACTAGTCAGAGCCAACATATAGTCATGGACTAGTTTTATAGCAGGGGTGGGCAATGATTTTCTCCTTAGGGTCACATTGGAATATCGGCTTGTCATTATTAAATATACATATATATATTTTTTTATTGCTTTGTTCATGTTTTTTTTTTTTTTTTTTTTGGCGGGGTATAATTATTTGGCTAGAATTAGGTAAGGTCATTTTCAAAATGATGTGTCCTCTATTTACTTCAAATGGTGTAAAAAACTTAAAGACTGCAACTTATGAAGTACCATAATTTCCCTGACAAACAACAAAAACTACTAACCCTGTATTTTGGATACAAAATATTTATAAATATAAATATATTCCAAGTTCATGATTATTTCATTAGTTTGTCATCCTATTTCAGTCTTTTTGTCAATTCTCCATCATGTTTAAAACGTGAACTTTGAACCAAATCTTATAATCAAAACATAAATCGCAAATCTAATCACAATACTTAAGTGCAAAGGAGCAGAAGGAAAAAAAGAGATGCAGCGGCAATAAGATGGAAACATTAATCAGTTTGCGGGTCTTAGTTTGCCCACCTCTAGTTTATCGCTTCAAAAAGCAACTCAAAATGCATTTTTTTAACAACATGTATGAATCGCTGTGAATATGGCACATAAATTCGCTCTGGATTGTACCTGTAATCTAAAGAAACACATATGCTATTCCTGAAACTGTATTTGACCTGAAAGCAAATAGCAAGTTGCCTTTTTTGTGTGTCTTCCTGGTTCGTTTCTTCTCAAATTCTATTCATTCTATCATTTCTACCAAGCACTTTTAATGGCTTGTACAAACTGGAGGCTGGTCTGAAGTTGTCTTCCGCAGCATCTTCGGCTCTTCCTCCAGACAGCAGCTGCTCAGTGTCGACAGTAACAAAGAGTCAACCGGAGCGGACCAATCCGATGAAATGGGCTAAAGCTGGTGCCCTGGAGGTCCTGCAACCCTGTGTCAATGGAGTCTCCGGGGACGAGGCACGGTCAAGACCCAGGCCTGGCTCCCTGTGGTCCCTGTGGGGTCCCTGTAACACCAATCCGGGGGACATAAATGGCCTTGTTAGGACCTGTTTGCCTTGGATGACCCTACCATAGGCATGAAGCCCCCTACAATAAAGCTCCTGGGATCATTATCGACTCTAAAGACAACCTGGACGATATATCGGCCTCGGTCAGTCACATGTTGTTGCCAGTAACTAACTCAGTTTTGATGCTCAGACAGAGGGACAGTAGTTCATATATATATATATATATATATTCATGTTGGGCCCTTCTGTGTGCTGTTAGCGCCATCTTGTGACAGCATTGTATGATTGCATTGTCTTCTTGTCCAGCCTTGACTGCAGCGATTGAGTTGATAACGATTCCACAGTTTATTGGACGAAGTTACCTGACTTATGACAACAGCGACACCCTCAAACGGTAAGTGCCATTAACTATGATATTTATGGTTTTAAACAGTGATATGAATCCTATTACATTTTCATAAATTCAGTCAAACCTCCCTTTCTCACCTGCCCAGTCCACTGTTCCCTCTCAGCTGCGCACAGACAATGTGCACTACGTACAAATACAAATCCAAGCTGAATTGAAAATAGAAACAGATAAAAATGCATACAATGTGATTCAATGAGTGACAGGCAAGGCTGGACTGGCATACTGGAATTTTCCCGGTGGGCTGATGGCTAAATGGGCCAATGTGGGCTGAGCTGTAGGGGCCCCGTCGGCCCCGTCAGCGTGGCACACGGCCCTTACACATGTAACGTTTACACTAAATCATCAGTGAAGCTGTTGTTTACTGTGTCTGCAGCGTCACACGTTTGTGCTGTGACAGAGCAGTGGTTCAGAGGAACCGGGCTCTCTGGGCCCCGTGAGCAGCAGGCCGCAGTAGCAAAGCAGCGCAGAGCGTTGTGTTGCGCCGAGGGGCGTCAAGGGATATATTTTTAATTATGGGAAACTGGGCCGCGGGCCAGACCAAATTACTTGGGGGGTCTAGACTTGGCCCGCGGGCTGCTTATTGGAGACCCCATGTCTAGTGCGAACCATGCTTGTGCCCTTAGGCAAGACACTTTTGCACATTTCCTAGTGTGAATGTGGAAGTAGATTATCACTCCCGGTGTGGACTGAGGGGAAAAAGCATTTGGTGCTGCCCGGTGGTCGAGTGGTTAAGGCACAGCGCACGTATGCCAGGCTCCAAGTGCAGCCGGCCGCAGTGTCATGAGTTTAATTCCTGACACCGATATTTTACTGCATGTCCTCCCTGCTCTCTCATCCCCCATTTCACTCTGTTCTTTCCTGTCTAATAAAGCCTACGGGCAGCAAAATCTTAAAAAGAATAATGCAATGTGTTAGACATGGGTAAAGTGGTAAGAAAGTACTCAAGCGAGTGTAACGTTGCTTCATTTTTCAAGTAAGCGTACAAAGTAATCCAAGAAATTACTCGAGTAACTGAATATATATATTGAATATTTATACATTAAAGGGTTGAAAAAAGGGTTGAAAAATTAAAGTACTGCTGACAAATGTAAGTAAAAGTCAAAAATACACTTGAAAAAACAACTTAGTGTACTTTTTCACGTGGTTTCAGTTTAATATTGGATTTAGTTTAAAGCAGAATGAAGGTGTGTATTCTCTGAGCTGTGGCCAATCAGAGCAGACGATGCTGTTATGTGAGTTCGTGGGTGTGGAAAGCAGCAGTGAGACAACTGTGCTTTAGGACTCAATTACCGTACAAGTACACATTTAAAAATGACCCCAAAAAAATCCACCCCATTAAAGTAACGTAAATATTTGAATCTACGCAGTAAATTTCCACCCCTGTGTAAGTAAACGAAGTATTTGAGGAAATTATATTCAAGAAAGAGTAAGGATCTGATTGAGAATTTGGAGTTAATGTAATTGGAAGGGAAAAACGTTAATTAAATAATGCAAACGATCTGGTATTTTCAAAAGATAAAGAAACAGAAATGAGAAAAACAAAATCATATCGGAAGGAAGCGCGCAAGAAACACAAACATAAAGCTTTTGTCACTCGTAGATTTACTCACAGTGAGAAGAGAAACCTACACTTTTACTCAAGTAAGGGACTGTTACACTGTACAATATATTACTCATGTGGAAGTAAAAGTATGCAGTCTGAAAACTACTCTCAAACTCTCTCTTTAAACTATGGACCCAGCAGCAGAACTTCTGATAAAGTATAAGTACTAATAAAAACACAAGGCAGTGTATGTTCTTACAAAGCACCAGCAGAGGGCAGTGCAGCACAAGCTCGGCATTTCTCTCTTTCTTCGAGTTTTATTTTGCGTAATAAAGCGGAACCTGTTGCTGCTGCTTCTTAAAGTACAGTTTGTCTGAGATAAAAGTTCTGACTCGCGACTTCGCCCACATTCACAGACGGAGCGGACACAAGCGCCTTCCTCGTGCCTTCCTCGTGTGTGGAATGTGAAGTAGAGGTTTGAACGTGCTCCAAGTAAATATCAGCAGACTATAAAGCAGAGCATGTGTCGTGTGGTTAGGACAGGCGTGTTACCATGTGTTCGCCGGTTCAACTCACGCCACACGTTCCGACTCCTGCGGTGGTTCAGGTTCCATCTCCACTCGCTCAGATTGTTGTCAGTAAACACACCGTTACACTTGCGCAACAGTATCACCAATTACACACCATTTGACCCACGTTCTTGTTTTGCAAGTCCAAGTCAAGCCAAGTCAAGTCAAGTCAAGTCAAGTCAAGTCCAGTCAAGTCAAGTCAAGTCAAGTCCAAGCCAAGTCCAAAATAAGTCCAAGTCAGTCCAAAATAAGTCAAGTCAAGTCAAGATAAATCCAAATTAAGTCCAAAATAAGTCCAAGTCAAGACCAAGCCAAGTCAAGTCCCAAGTCCAAGTCAAGTCCAAGTCAAGTCCAAGTCCAAGTCCAAGCCAAGTCCAAAATAAGTCCAAGTCAAGTAGTCCAAAATAAGTCCAAGTCAAGACCAAGCCAAGTCAAGTCCAAAATAAGTCCAAGTCAAGTCCAAGATAAGTCAAATTAAGTCCAAAATAAGTCAAGTCAAGTCCAAAATAAGTCAAGTCAAGTCCAAATAAGTCCAAGTCAAGTCCAAAATAAGTTCAAGTCAAGTCCAAGATAAATCCAGTCCGAGTCCGAGTCAAGTCCAAGTCAAGTCCAAAATAAATCCAAGTCAAGTCCAAATTAAGTCCAAAATAAGTCCAAGTCAAGTCCAAGATAAATCCAAGTCCAAGTCCAAGTCAAGTCCAAGTCAAGTCCAAATAAATCCAAGTCAAGTCCAAAATAAGTCCAAGTCAAGTCCAAGATAAGTCCAAGTCAAGTCCAAGTCAAGTCCAAGACAAGTCCAATTCAAGTCCAATTCAAATCCAAGTTAAGTCCAAAATAAGTCCAAGTGAAGTCCAAGTCAATTCCAAGTCGGGTCCAATTCAATTCCAAGTCAAGTCCAAGTCAAGTCCAAGTCAAGTCCAAGTCAAGTCCAAGTCAAGTCCAAGTCAAGTCCAAGTCAAGTCCAAGTCAAGTCCAAGTCATCTGCTTTGAGTTTCCAGTCTTTTTGAGTCAAAATGACCAACTACAGCTTGTATATTTGGAATGTTTTTGGTGAATGGGTCCTGGTCCTTATAGTCCTGGTTGTAAATGGACAAGTGGAGAGGGACCAGTTTGTACCTGTAAAACTACATCTAAGTCCCGAGTCAAAGTCAAATCTCAAGTCATCAAAATAGTGACTCAAGTCTGAGACGAGTCAATCATTATTAAAATGACACTATTGGATTTTATATATTTCCAGACATGGATAAACTCAAGTCGTTATTTCTTCTTTATGTTTATAAACTATAGCATCTGTATTTCATGTGAAAACATGGCTCAAGGACCGGACCAAGGCCAGAACGTGACCAGAATGCACACAGAAGAGGAGCACATGACCACACCATTAATATTAGTCTCATAGTCAAGAGATGGAGACTGCGGCTGACAAAGCACGCAGCCCTTTGGTGCTGAAGCTCTTGAGATAGAAGCCGTACTTGGGACAAATCGCTTCCTTTTTTAAGATTTTCATTTTTGAGCTTTGTTACATCAAATTTACTTTTGGAACATAAATTGTTTTCCTGGTTAATTCTTAAAATAAATACTTAAAGTCTGACTTAAGATGTAAAACTGCTAACTTGGAAACTACTTTTGGGCTGCTCAATAAACATGTTTAAAGAGTTAAATGAATGAAAAAGGGGCGAAATCGGGCATCTGCTGTTATTATGTCCACCGGTGTTAATTCTGTCGACGAAACCATTTTCGTCATTCGTCAATTACATATTTTATCGGACTAAAAGTAACCAAAAACAAAATCAAAAGTAATCATATAGACTAAGACTTGGACTAAATTTACATTCATTTTCATCAATAATTTCAATTATAAAAATAGATATTATAATTAGATAGATATTATTATTATATTATACAACTAAAGTGCTTATATTGTTGTCAAATAATAAGAAGTAAACACAAATAAATAAAAGGGACAAACCAGAGCAGAAACAAACTGTTTAGGTTCATAAAGTACTGCAATACCATATATCATAGTTCAAATATATCTTTTCTGGTAGACCAAAACTGTTACGGATTTAGTCGACTAAATCTTGACAAAACTAGAAATAATTTCTGTAAAAAATCTTTTTTTGTCAAATTGAACGCTGATGTTTTCTCTCCCGTTTCTCTGGAATCAAATAATAATCCGAGATGTCTCCTCCTGCTCCTCCAGACTTTATGAATCGTCCAACAGTTAGCAACAAGCTTCGCCCAGCTGGTCAGTGAGGTCAGCATCAATCAACCAATCAGCGCCCGGGACAATTTAATTACACCCTGGTTAATTGTCCTGATTGGTGGAGAATATTAACGAGCTGCTCGATAATTGGCTGTAATGAACGAGCCACATGGGAACGTCCTGTTTCCTGCTGTACTTGTCATCTGTTATTTGCCAAGAGGAAGCTAATGCTAATGGGGGCTGTTAGCGGGCAATGCTAGCAGATAATGTGGTGGCAGAAGAGGACAAAGTATTTCCTGTTTGTTTCCATGCATCGATTGAAATATATATATATATATATAAGTAGTTCAAGTTTTAAAAAAATCTACGTGCAGATGGATGTAAACGTTGACTTTTGAGATGATTGATTTTATTGATTTTATATTATATCAAGTTTATATCATATTTATAATTCAGATGAGTACTTTTAAACATTAAACATTAAACATTACCAAATAGATAACTGATTTCCATGTACTCACCACAGACTTATTTGCTTTTAAAAGTGTTAAGACATTTAAAAAAAAATAAAAAATAGTACAGTAAAAAGTTTGTAAAAGACATAGATAAGATAAACAATTCAGAATTAGAAAACATTTTATTGCCATTGTCAGTAAACTAAATTCACAAACTAGGAACCTGCTTCAGCGGTAAGGTGCAACAGAAAAACAACAAATAATAATAGTTAAAACAAAATAAACTGTGATAAACTTGAGGCATGCAAAAATATGTGTAAAAATAAAATATGCTTATCTATAAATTAGCCACATCTATCCACAATAAGTTCCAAGGTAGGCTAATTTTCTTTAGGCCAGTTCTTCAGTTTTGTGGAAAAAAAGTCTGGTTTCCGACTGTGACTTAAAGCAAAACTAAGTAACTCTGGCGATAGGGCTCCCCCTGCAGCTCCCTTGTGAAAATACATTGTCAGAAAATATACGGAAATATATTAAAACATTATTTCTTTCTTTATCATAATAATAATCACACACAAAACATTTCACATTTCACAAATATGAAAACAGAGCCAGGGTTTCACAGGAGAGTCAGCAAACGTTGCAAGGCTGGTTTTCCACTCAGGGACAGCAGGGGGCGACGACGGAGACTTCAAATGTCACGAAAATACATATTTAACAATCACAAGGACATTTAATAAGGTGTACTCATACTGTGCTGGGAACATCATTTGATCAGTTAATTGTTCCAGACTTTCAGACTTTGCCTCTGCCTCCATCACACACATAGGGCCGTATATTGCCCCCGGAGGTAGCGTTAACGTTAGCCTTTTCCAGGGGGCGGGGCCAGGGCACTATTTTGCTACCTTGCCGACCTTAGCGCTGGCATAAAGAGGCTTGACTCGGCCGCTGGAGGTTGGAGTGGGATGGTGCCAGTCCATATATGGTGATAGTGTTTGGACCAATGATTGAGAACTGTGGCATTGTAAAGCACCACCTGTGTGGGAGATGATTGTCATGGCCTCAGATACAGGCAATGAAAGAAGTGAGCAATAAAACAAGGTGATTTCCTGTTTTTCAATGAGTTCCCAAAATTGAAAAAAATAAATAAATTAAATAAAATACTGAAATGCACTCTCGGAGCGTTGTTTCTTTTTTGTTTGTTTTGCACAATGCAGAGTATGTTCTTCAAGATGGGCTTGTGCCAATTTATCCGGACCTGAGTGCTCGATGGGATGCTAGGGTCCGGAGGGCACGAGAATGGCGCACACACGGTGGTCAGCTCAGTCTGATCATGTGTGCGGATCTCGAGTTGGGCTGTCAGTCTGTGCCAGTTTCACGCAGACTGAGATAAAGATTGTGGGTGAATGTGATGTCACAGTGGGGATTTATTCAAAATTTTCCATAAGACGGTCCTTTTCCACAAGACAGTCAGGCCCAGATCCCCCAGTAAAAAGGGTCCAACGCAGTGCAAAGGCCAATTCATACTTCATATAAAGCAATAAGTTTGTTTGTTTACCTATAGGGCTGCGAGAACAAGAACAAAGTTTGTTTCGGCTCTGGCATTCATACTTTAACAGAAGCACCGCAGCTAGACCCCGCCCCCCGTGATCCCCAACAGCTGTTTCCACGCCGTTTCTATGGCAATTATTATCACAGACAGCTCAGTTGAGAGATTGTGGAGAGGAGTGTAGTAAGCTACATGAAGTTAAACGAGCCGAACCAGGAAGTGAATTCAGATGCAGCAAAACGCCAATGTTACAGGCGGAGCGCGAACGTACGAGACGCGGTCAGCCGTTTGTAACCCGTCCAAAGCTGGGATGATGAGAGAAATGAGAATGTCTTGTCCCGACCCAACCTGACCTGTGCGTCAAAATACTAGTGTCCGTGTGCATGTCCTGTATCAGGCGAGACAGAGGGTCTGTTTCCCCTCAAATATAAAACCCACTCAGGTTAATATTGGTCATTCATGCTTGAGGAAAAAATCTAAAACTCATAAACATCCCCAAGCTAGTATTAACGCTAGTTTTGAAGTTTATTAGTGACGATTCTGGCCATTCACAGAATGCACCAGACCACGCCCTCAAGTTGCTTTACTCCACCTCATATTTTGGCATAATCACGCCACTTGTTTAGAAGGCCACGCCCTGCGCTGTCATCAATTGCGCCGACTGCGAGGTGTGACGCAATGAGCTCTGCTGCACCGATGTCAACTCTACCTCCGGGGGCAAAATACGACCCCTAGTGTAAAGCACAGTGCATGGGGCATCAAGTGTTTTAAGGGGCACCAAGCCTGACCGGACAAGTTGGACTGAATTGATGTAGCCTATTAGCGTGGCAGTATTGTATCCTTGCAACTGTACAAGGAACATGGCTCCTTTAGTAGCACCACTGTTGAGGGCACAGTTTAAACAAAGACAGATCAGGGGCACAGATGGGAGCAGATTTGACTCCACATTACGTATTCTACGTTACATAAGGGGCAAAACATTCTTTGGTTGATGAAAATTGGTGTCATATTCATTTAGAAAATTGAAAAAGAGCCCATGAAACAAGACGTGTAATGTGTGTTGGCCGAACCACGGAGCTGACTCCACAGCGCACGCAAAGCCAAAGTTGTTCATACAAATGTAGGTCTAAAACATGTTTTTATAAATGCAACAGAAAGCGTCAGTTCAAATATCCTGACAAAATAGTTGGCAGCCTGTAGATGTTTTTGGAGCCCCAGTCCTCACCGCAAAGCGAGAAGAGCAGAGAAAAGAGAGTGAAAGCGGTGTGTGATCTCTGGAGCAGTGATGGAGCCTGGGGGTCCTCACAATGAACTGAGTAGGGAGTTTCTAATGACATTTGATCTAAATGGCTAACAGCGGCCCTGCTGGTATCAATCACTATTGGCTGATACTGAAAGTAAATATATTATGTGAACAGAAAAAGCTGAGCAATGGTATTAATATATCCTCCAATAATATGAAGTCTAAAAGTGACAGAAATAATATTTTCAGTTCATTCTTTCTACTTACTTTAGTGACTAAAACATACATGTTACAACTCAACAGTTATGGTGTTTGGGGGTTTACATTTCATCAACCTAAATCAGACTAGCGCTGCAACTAACATTTCTTGTACATTGAGACTTCCTTTATACATTCTCAACCAAACAAAGGTGAGAATATGGTGAGTGAAGGTTTCTAAATAGAGAATATTGAAGAATAAAGCGGGGCCGGGGAGAGGTCAAGGAGGAGGACTATCGGTCGGCCTCAAAGAAAGTCTGACGAATAAAGCGTTTTATTAGCCATAATCACAATGCACCAATAATCCTCCATCTTGGTACTCTTGACAATGAGCCTTACTGAAGATCTGCAGATGATTTTTATTATGTTTTTTTTAATCTCTGGGACAATGAAGTGTACCTAAACTTTTAACTGCTGCGATTCAAAATACTGATACTCGCTGTTACATTCCGTCAGCACATATTCACGCACACCCACCCACATTGCGCCTAATCATCAGTTTACTCAGTACCTGTCGCACATGGGGGTCTGGACACTGGACACTGGACGCCTGTGAGAGGGCAGAGGATCGCGGGAGGTCTGGGCGCGGGAGTGGAATCCGCAGTTACCGTAACACTTGTCCACAGTGGACTCAACGCTGGTCCAAACGCTGGCACGGACGGAGAGACAGGAGGCCACCCATGTTCACTCAGCTCGACACACAAACACGATTCATTTAGAGCTGCTCCCAAAAAAGGTGGGCCGTTTGAATTTTAGGATTCATCTAGGATTTAAAAGAGGGAAGTTGTTTTTTCGTTTTTGCTGACCAATGTTTTCCCATCAGGTGCACATGAGCTTTTTGCAGGAGGAACATACAGGGATTTTTGAGTTAGTTTCATGATGATTATTTTGCACTGAACTGCTGTATTCATACTCTGTGTTTGGATTAAAGATGATTTAAAGTGCACTGAAATCAGCTCTTTTCCTAAATCAGATTTTTTTTTTTTTTGGATCAGTTTTCATGTGTGAACCCACCAAAACAAAACGGTCAAAACTTGGAGTCATTAGGAAGCACCATTTGTCAATACAAGCCATCTGTATCTTAAATAGGTAAAAGTGTTTTATTTGATCTTTGTCACACTTTTCAAAACCAATTCAGTTTAAAAGGTCCCTTTTTTTCTTGGCTGTCTGGCAGGCATTTGAACGTTCCATCTGTTTAATTCTCGTCTTTTTCAATATAAAAAAGTGGCTCCTGTTTCATTTCAGCGCAGTAAATGAATGCGACCTGCCTGTTTAGACTGCAGTCACTTTGCAAAAGATCAGATTCAGTTCTGCAAATGAAAGTGGCCTCGGTTCCATTTGAAAAAAAAAAAAAAATCGAATTCGGGCGGTTCACACTGTCATGCGAAAAATCAGATCAAGGTCACATTTGGGCGAAACAATCGGATTGGACCAGCAGTGTGGCCGTCAGACTGAGTTTACCCGTTTAACCAGGGCCCGATGCAAGAAGGTGCTCTCTCAAAGTCTGTCATGTGCATTTTGAAAATGTCCAGCAGACGAGTACTTTCAGGCGCAAAATCCTCTACTTGCTGCACTCGATCACCCGAAGTTACGTCAAATCCAGTTCATCCTTTGGCAAAAGTGGGCGGGGCGGAATAAGATGAATATTTCCTGATATTTATGTAAAGTATCGGCTCTCCTCACCGGAAATCTCAACTTAAAGCCTTTTTACGTTTCACATGCTTATTATCATCTAAATCCAGAATATGCCATTGCCAGGAAACAAAATTCACAAACTAGGAATTTGCTTCTGTGATAAAGCAAAGTGTGACAATAAATAGCCTAAAACACAAAATATTTACTGTATGGATCAAATAAAATGACAAAAAGACTGTAGAGTCAACAATGTCTTTTAGCGAGACTTTCTTTGCCCTCAACTAATTGTGGCCGATACGTTTTTAAGAACCAGGAAGTGTTACTATGCAAGTTGTTGTTAGATTTACCATGGCGGCTAAACTCGCTCTGGCCTCTGAAAGTTGTGAAAAGCACTTCAAACTGTAAATGATCAGCATGCTACGAATGTGTTAGGAAAGTGAGGATTAGGATTGGACCACAGCAAACTGTTTTGAAGACGGAAACAATCAGGTACAGCGCCTTTAAGTGTTTATAACCACGCTAAACGGACAGGATCTTTTTACATATGAAATGGGAATGGGAGCCTCACTGTAAGTATATAAAAGGAGTGCGATTTTGACCCATCAGAGAATGTGACCTTCACGGAATGAGCGCCTCCCCATGGCCTTGGATTCACAACACTGTCAGGAATTTAACACCAAACCAGGCCAAAGTTTGAACAAAACCACAATTTGGTTTTAACTCAGTGTTATACAAATTTAAATCTATTCTTTACTTTATGGCTTTGATGGTTAACAAGACTCAATTTCCTCACAAGTAAAACAGAACAAACTAACGCCAAATCCTGTCTTATTCTTCATAAAATCTATACGTTTGCTTGTAGTTTCTACATCTAAAAACCTTTGCATTCTTGCTTTAGTTTAGCTGTTCATATTAGTTTTCTCTCAAATGTTACTGCAACTGAAGTTATTTACAATGTGCACTTTGAACAGAATCCTACGACCAACACATACTGCAGTTACAATCAAAAGTAAAGACAGTAAAGTAAGTCAGAAAATCGGAATTTAAAAGTTTTTCAGAATTGTTGAGCCCAAATATTTACAAAACTATTCTTCACTTATCATTGGAAAGATTCTATGTTGACACATTCTACCAAAAGGTGCACATTAGTTACACATTTGCTTTGCTGTTTCCCACAGTGACGACAGAGCGGAACCTGCAGTGGACAGTCGTTACTTTGCAGTGATTAAAAAACATGGTGAAGGGTTCAGCTCAAGGTGAGTGTTTTTCAGTCCCTCAGTACCAGTAAGTATTGTCTCACATGGTGGAGTAGGCTGTATACCATGTACTGCTGTTTAGTCCAGTTAACTATGTGCAATGTCCAAAATTGTATTAACATGTTTTGAAACTTGGCGTTTGTGTACCGCCAGAGGTCCCCGTACCCCTACTTGGGAAACACTTTTAATTGTTGAAGTAAATCAGTTATACTGTTCCTTCATTCGTTCATGGTAGAAAAAGTCTTCAAAAGTCAGAAATAGTCGTCTTGACACCCAGAAGCCACTAAACACAAGACTGAATCAATACAGGTGGCACTCAAGTTCAGGTTTGCAATCGGCGGTCCATGTTAATGTTAAAGTCACAGAAAGTGAGGTGCAAATAAACAGGGAGAAGGGCTGCTTTGGAAGAGGGGGGGAGACGTGTTACAGGCACAGAGTGTTTCCGGGAGGATGGGCCGTGGCAATCACCAGGATGACTCATTCTGGTGAGTAGCCCACCTTCGTCACGAGGAACCAATAGCCCTCTATGAAGGTTAAAAGCTCTGGAAAGTCGATTTTGCATGATATAGGCCCTTTAAGGTGCAACATACAACATATGAAATCAAAAGAGCATGCATTAAGGAAAGGAATTTAAATTTACTATAGTATCAAATCAAAATCAGGAATCAGGATATATTTATTACCATTGTCAGTGAAAATTCACAACATAGGAACGTGACTTGATGACAGATGCGACATGAGAGACATGAATAAAAGCATCAGTCACCTGGGCAAGCTGTGCGGCGCCTACTGGGGAACTTGAAATCTAGGAAGAATGAAATACAGTTTCAGCATAAGCATAACAATAATACACAGTATACAACACATATTTTTCAGTGGATGTTGGAGAGGAGCACAAACAAGAGCAGAAATTGATAAGGGGAAGTGCAGACGGCAAAAGTGAAGGCCAAATGTCTGTGCGTGTGTGTGGCTCGGTCTCACTGGCTGTCCAGCTGGTCTCAAGGCCAAGGCCGGGAGGAAAGATAAGGGAAGGAACAGGGAGAATTGGAACATAACAGGGGAAAAAATACTTTTTAATACAATTTGTTTGATCAGTAATTTGCCAGATCAAATAGTCCAATCATTTCTGGTCCTCTGTGTAGCAATCCGTTTGGGCCATTGAGTTACTCCATCTTTCCCAAAGTTCACCGCTGTTCTTGATCACGTCCCACTAACATCTTTTTCAATCTTTCAATTCCACAAACTCCTTTTTGTTGTTGTCAAATAGTATCTGGGTGAATTTTCATGTCTTCACAATTTTCCGATAGGCCAAGGCGACTCCAAGCCCAATTAGGAGGAATCCCGCTGTCATAAATACAAATACAAATAGGTCTTCTACGTCTTCAAGGGCTCGATGCATAGGACCTGCCATTTATTCCAAGAGTCCCGTACGTACCCCGCTGCGTCCGTACCGTCGGGACAGGTGGCTTCTCCCGGAGCAGCTCCAATGAGAGACCAATCAATCAGATTCATTTTCCCAGAGATCAGCAGGTGAGCACGTGAACCGTGAGTAGAGAGAAAAAAGTTGAAGAGACAAGGCGAAGTAGCATGCAAACTACTTTAGGGGTTACGATCACACAATTAACACAAATAGAAGGTTAAAAAGCTCACAAAAGTAGATTTTTGCCTTTCTAAAACGTTTTCGAGTGTGCTATTTATAATGAACAACATGTAAATTGAGGATCCTCTCTCGATACCAGAATTGCATAATGTGTCATCTTTATGCAGTGGCCTTTAACTGCTATTTAATCCTAATTTAACTATTGATGCAGTATAAAAATGTATGTGCAGGGATATGTTTAGTTTTGGATTACATGGGCACATCCACAAATCTTGCATAATGTCCAGGAGTGAACAGAGTGCATGTGTTTGACTGCGACTGTAGCCGTGTAGCTCAATGTTTTCACAAAATTAACTGGCAATATAATCACACCGCGGAGCCCCAACTGTTTTTTTAGCATAAGTTACGGCGGCCAGAATGTCAGCTAACCCAAAGAGACGGCTAAAAATAACCTTGCTTATTTAGAACGAAAACTCAATCTACTTTTATGGCCCGATTAATAAACCCCACCTATACAAAAAGGTTTAGAGGTGTAAAAGTGATTTAGGAGCTATGGACTAGTGTTGTTGCAGGCAGTTAGTGAGTTATTTTCCGTGGATCGAGCGTGACACGTGTTGTGAAATAGCTCGTTTTGCAGTAGACTCCTCGTTTCATGCAGTAAAGCCCATTAAAGGTCAGTGCGCCGGCGCCTTCTCCCGTCACACACTCAGAAAGATAATATTTACCAAAGACACCGGAGCAGTTATGACGAGAACGTGGGGTCAGGCCACAGCAGCGCCGTCAGGCCGGACTGTAAATCTGGAGCTCGGCTGTGTGCGTACTGTAGGTGGCATACACATGTTTAGAGAAAGAAAATGAATTGTTCAATTTATTCAAGTTTAAAAAGAGAAAACCATTTTGCTTTACATCGAAACTTGCTCATAAAAATATAGAAAATGTCCAATCTACATATATTTTTGTTATAGAACATTTATTTAGGAGTGACCTGTATGTTGTACTTAAAATGGTATAGTTGAAGGACACGCATATGCAATTTTTTGTGGTTCCCTCATCACAAACATTCCTCGAGTCGAATTAAGCTTTTTTGATGAATCGTGTATGTTTGGTCCTCTCCCCTTTGAGCCTCAAAAAATACTCAGTTTCAAATGTCCCAGTTTTTTATGTTGTAAGTTGAGATCTGGAGGTCTCCTGTGCTGTTTTTAAGTGCAAAAATCATCCCCAAACTAATTCAAATCCCTCAAATGTCTCTAATCCCATTCATTACAGCTGCATGCTTACATTAGCATGTCAATGGGTGGGGTGCGTTTTGTTTATTTCCCATGGTAATTTCCCTCTATTTCCAGTAGGTGCCTTGCTAAAGCCAAGTCCTGATGAGGGAACACCTGACTGATGTGTGCGTTCTAAAACACGAATTGTCAAAGTAAAGTTTCTCGCAGAGCATGTTTAAAGGCCAATAACATAACAAATACGGCATAATTTGTGTTAAGGTAATGGAACGAGACGCAATTTTCACGAGAATGAAATTTTGACATAATTCATAATAAATAAATGGTGCAGTTGATTTCAATAATTTTGGCCACTTGAGCCAAATACACAATTATATTCATTTTATTTCATGTTTTGATGTCATTGTAGCACTGCTTTTTGGAACTAGAGCTTTTCAGAAGTGTAACTCAGCATGAACCCCTTTTTTTAAAGTCCAATCCAAATGTAATCGACATGAGAAAGACGCGTCTCCGTCTGGTCTTGTCCACCTTCACCTTCAGAGGATGTGTCCAAACCTGTGGGACGTTCAGGAACACTGCGGAGACAGGAGATGTGAAATGGATATTGTGACAGCAGCAGTCAGTCACAGCCATGAATCTGCTGGTCTAAAGAGAGAGGGCAAAGGTTCACATAACTCGCACACCTGCAGGAGACAAACACACAAGCTTTAGGACGCCAACGGGGACCTTTCAAACAAGACGCATAAAGATGATTCCGATGTCCCCCCAAAAAAAAGCATGTGAGCTTCTCTCTCAATATTGATCAATTTTTCAGCCAAAGTCAATTCAAAAGATGCCAAAGTATTTGTTTTCAATGCAAGCGATAAATGGCCCAAGATACATCGTTTTAAACTAGACTAAAGTAAAGTGAGATGTTAATGTTGAAGATAGCTCTCACTATATAACATCAGTTTCAAATACTTCGATTTTATTTTGTCTTGTTAAACACAACAAAGTAGAAAAATGGCTTTCAATATATCATGTTTAAACATAAAAAATACAGACTTTTAATCACTTGTATTATATATTAAAAAAAAAAAAAAAGTTTACATAATGACTCCAAACCTCAAAAGAGCGAAGCTGATTTTCATGAATTGCACATCCCTAAAATGACCTGCACCTGACTTTTCTCCTGGTGAAATCTTATTCTTGCCAAAGCATATTGATTAGGCAGGAATTTGCCAAACTTGGGTGTTGTCTGCGTTCTATTGGGAATGTTCTCATCCTCCAACGCAAATATCGGCTGATCGATCCCCAGTCTGAACTCTTACTGTCCTTGTGTCTTCAGTCAAGAGCATGAATGTGGTGAGTGATGATTGGTGGGGTTCAGAGGAGCTGATGCTGCTGATTGGCTGCCTTTAGCTTAGGGTACTCAACAGTATTCATAATCAACACTAAACCTAGTAACAAAATTAGATATCAAGTAAACATTGGACCGTTCCTGAACAGTTTTTAAGTAGTTTTAATCTTTTTTAATCAGAACTAGTAAAAGACCACTTGATAAGAATGATTGCAGAATGATTACAGTGTTGCAGATGCCAGGCCTTCTCATTTCAATGTCTAAATTGAAGCATGTTTATATATCAGTGCATAGTATGAGATGTGTTATGTGTACTCACAAAGAAGTGCTGAAGTACTTTCACTTACAGAAACATCATCACCTCCGTCTTTAGGTCGCAGAGGTCGGACGGCTTTGGTGACTCCCTCTTTTGGGATAAAGGGGAACGGTGGTGCACCCAAAGGCCCTCTCCCCAGCAGACCCCTCCATCAGCCACACCCAAAGGACCAGGACATGCTGGTGCAGATGGCAGAACACTACCCAGCAGGCACCAGGACCCCCATGTGTGCCCACTGCAACACGCTCATCAGGCCAGGACCACTCTCTGTCTGTCTCTGCACTTCAAATCAAGAACTCTCACAATCTTCAGTCCCAAGTCCAGGCTGAGGGTGGGCTCAACCCACTGGTCCTGATTTACAGGCCAGTTTAGTCCTGATGTGGAGTTGGTTAGATCCTATCGTAGTTGTAGTCCTAACCCTGGTTTATCCCAGGTTTAGTTCCAAACTTCAGCCATCAGCAACAGCAGCAGGCCAAATATGAGATATTTGAGATATTAAAGATATCTGTATCGGCTCAAAGAATCCTCATGGGCCCCCCCCTCGTGTCAGTGCAGTGCAGTCCACACAAAGCTCGGAGGATCTGCAGTCTAAAGCATTTCAGGGCTCTTTTTCTTTCAGGGTTCCAGAGTGCAAATCATTCTAAATGCTGTTAAGAAATCTTTAAACTGCTTTTGAAAATATGCAGATATGCCTGTAATTACGGCATATCTGCATTATATAGATGATGACATCACAGTCCCAGCATTGCAGATTTACTGAGTTTTTATTTGATGTTTACTTCACAAACTTCACTCCTCCACTGCACCACCAGCCACAGGTCACACAGAGAAAATAAATAAATACATCCACCACAGAGTCGTCGGTTTGTGTTTAGTACGCCATGACACACATTTACAGCAATACACTATCCGTCCCTATTCAGCAGTTATTGTATTTAGTAACAAAACTGGAAACTTGTAAGTCTCCATAAAAGATACAACCATTTATCAATCTTCCTCACATTAAACTTGTGAATATAAGCTCTTTATATATAGAATGTACAGTGGCAGCAAGGGCAGGAGCACTGTATTGACAATGTTTGTTCAGTATGTGTGTAGTTATCTATACACACACATGAGTAAAGTGTAAGTGTCCATCATGTGATTGTGTGCTCCAGATCTGAACAGGCGTGTAACTACAGCGCCTCCATGTGCTCTGGACATTAGACACACTGTCCAGCTCTGCGCTCCTGCTGTCACACTGTCCCTCCTGCTGTCACACTGTCCCTCCTGCTGTCACACTGTCCCTCCTGCTGTCACACTGTCCCTCCTGCTGTCACACTGTCACCCCTGCTGTCTCACTGTCCTCCTGCTGTCACAGCTGTCACCTCCTGCTGTCCTCCCTGCTCCTCTTACTGTCCCTCCTGCTGTCACACTGTCCCTCCTGCTGTCCTGCTGTCTCACTGTCCCTCCTGCTGTCACACTGTCCCCCTGTGTCACCCTGACTCACCTGACTCACCGTCTCCTCCCTGATCACCCTGTCCCACCTGTGTCACCCTGTGTCACACTCTCTCACCCTGTCTCCCCTGACTCACCCTGTGTCACCCTGTGTCACACTCTCTCACCTGTCTCCCCCTGACCTCACCCTGTGTCACCGCTCTCACCCTGTCTCACCCTGATGCCCCTGACTCACCTGTCCCCCTGACTCACTGTCTCACCTGTATCAACTGACCCCTGTCTCACCTGTCCCCTGACCCTGTCTCCCTGACTCACCTGTCTCACCCTGTATCACCCTGTCACCCTGTCTCCACCCTGTCTCCCCTGACTCAACCCTGTCTCCCCTGCTCACCACTTCTCCTGACTCACCCTGTCTCACCCTGTCACCCTATCACCTGACTCCCCTGACTCACCCTGTCTCACCCTGTCTCACCTGTCTCACCCTACTCACCCTGTTCTCACCCTGCTCCCCCTGACTCACCTGTCTCACCCTCTCACCCTGTCTCACCTCTGATCCCCTGACTCCCTGACTCACCTGTCTCCCCTGACTCACCCTGCTCCCCCTGACCACCTGTCTCCCCCGACTCACCCTGAGCCTTAATAAAGCATGAATAACAACTTAGTAATATCCTAAACCTAACGCCTTAATCAAGCATTTACTAAGCCTGAATCCATCTTAATAAACTACTTGTTCACTGTGAATGAAGTCTTTGTTCATGCTTTATTCAGGCTGATTAAGGTGTCGTTATGGTAACCTCTCAGCCTGAGCGTTGGGAGGAATGTCTTGCTTCACGTCTCTAATATGACTTTATTGTGCCGGAGGTCCCATGACGTGGCTTACACAGGGCCAGCTTTTCCCAGCTTTGGTGCGCGCTCAGGGGCAGGGATCAGGGGTGGACCCGATCAGCTCGGAGGGGCGCGAAAACAGGTTATAAGAGGCCGTAAGCTGCTCGAAGATGTGTGAGAAATGGAAGGCTGGACAGATTGGGGCTGAAGGGTCAGAGCATGTGACACTACAGCTGTAACATTGTAGTCTGTTTCTGTTTCAGTAAAACCACTTCAGGGCTCAAGTGTTGGTCTGGAGCTTACTACAGTTCCTTTATTTAGGTGGTCTAACACTTTATCATAATTACACCTTAATTAGCCTTAATAAACATGAACAAAGACTCAATTTCATATTGAATAAATAGGTTACTAAGAACAATTCAGCCTTAGTAACTTTATTATGTATCATTTATTCATTTATCCTTCACTTATGAAAGAGGGTGACATTAAAAGTTGATATCGATTAAAGTATTGGATCAAGATTTCAAACATGACACATTGCATGAGCGTGGTATGTTTATTATCATAATTTAAGAGCCATTTGGGGCACCAGCCTTGGTTTAGGCATTTAACAATTCTATCATCAAATATCTAAATGAATTAATGTATTCAAAAATATATTTGCTTGTTCATCTGAAGGTTTATGAGAACGTAACCGTGATATTGACCCCTTTTCTGGAAATGAATGAACACTTTACCAAATGTGGTTTATGAAGATTTATTGACCAAATTATTAAAAGATAAATATGAATATGGAATATGCAAATGATTCTAAACCAGATGGAGCCAGTAGATATGATTGTTCTAGATCTATCTATTCAATTCAATTCATTCAATTTATTTTTGTAACGCCCAAAATCACAACAGTAGTTGCTCGAGGGCTACAGTGGAGAACAAAATAAACAGTGTTCATAAGACTAGGTAGTAATCTAGTGTGTTAGAGTTGATATTGATTCACAGATGATTTCATCAGCCAGATTGTGAAATATGTGTCATATGACCACTCTGCAGGAGCTGTGATCCAGAGGAAATGGGGCCTGTGTGAGAGAGTGGACAGACGCCCCCAGGGTCACGCTAGGTAGGGCACGGCCACTCTGGAGCTCTGGCTCCGACAGTGTCAGGCTGAAGAAGCACAGGATCAGGTCCTCTCTGTTTTGTTTTCCTTAGCTCTGAGGCTTTCCCCAGATGACAAAAAGGCGTTTCACAGTTGAGGCTGGTTTGGAGAGATTGTCCTGGATCCAAGTTTTGTTGTGGCCTTGAAAAGTGGTAAAAAGTTCCTCTGCTTGAGTTTGCATATTACAATTTAAAGCCAAATCATGTCCAAAGACAGGTGCAGATTTTTTATTTATGGGAGAGAAAAGTCTCTCTGGAATGTCTTTGTTCCATTGGTTAGCTTAGCACTGCTAGGCCAGAGATGAGCCATTTCTCTCCTTGAGATACGCCCTACTTGAAGACCTCCTGAGATGGAGCAGAGTTTGGTCTTCTCTCTGTCTCTCTCTCTGACTGACCCCTGCAGGGGGTTTGGTTCCAATGTTCAACCAATCAGCATATATGGAATATATCTGATGAAGCCATTTTGAACATTCGCCCACATAGTTACAAAGGTAAAATTGTTCCCAAGACAAGTCATAAAACAGTTAAATGAACGTGGAGAACACATTAACATTATGTACAATAAATGAATCTTCTGCAATTAGATGAATTACTAAAAAACCACATAGTCTTTTTAGCGTTATAGCTTTTGTCGCAGTCGCTTGATGGAGGAAGTTTTTCCAACGTTCAAAGCGGGAAGTTTCTCCTTCTGCCGAGACATGTATCTCCACGTGGGGGTTGTACGTGGTACCACCCTTGACTGAGCAAACGCTCTTCTGTCAATATCGGGTCGTGTCCGTATTCTTGTAAATGAGGTTTGTCAATGTGTCTCCTTTTTTGACTCAAATGTTTTCACCTTAGTTCAGGAAATGTATTTTAAAATGTATTTAATTTTTTTCTGTATTTCTAATCTTTAGGGCTAACTTTCAGATCAGTCACCTACAGTCTCCTTGTCAAATCGCAGGTCAAAGGAACATCTACATTCACATGAATGTAGACTTTCCATTTTGCTTTATTGGAGAGAAACACTCCAAATCTAAATGCAGTGTGTTTAAACCTTCAGAGAGAGAGTCCTCTCTCTGAACTGAATGGTCATTACCTAAAGCCCTGCACCTGCACCAATCATTTATCAGGCCCCAACTACACGCACCCAGATATGTTTATAAATGGATATTTACTTCTAACCTTGCCTGCAAGATGAATTCTCACGATTCTTGTGATTTCACAAACTCTTGAGAATCCCTCTTGTTTGGCTGATTCGTTTGCAGTCTACACCAGTGGTAAACGGGCCAATCACATGGCATTTAAGGCCTACCGGCGGGAATTGAACCAATCACAGAGCAGCATTGTGGTTTGAGCAGCAGTCAAAACAAGCCGAACCAAAACAAACATGGCGGTGGTGCCGATGGCCGTACTTCGGCTGTGGGGTCCGAGTCAGTTGGATGGTTATTCTGAGGGTCCCGGCCTGAAAAGTTTGGGAACCCCAGATCTACAGAATCAAAAGCACTTCAATTTGTAGATAGACTGCGGAGCTGGAACCAGTTAAGAGGAGAACCAGTTCTTCGAGGCAGATGAAGAACCATTCATCTGGAGTAGAGACCGTTTCTCCAGGCAGACCGTTTCTCCAGGCAGTTGAGGAGCATCTGGATCCACATGTCATTGCTGGGCCTGTTCCACTCCTCATGCGGAAGTGGAAGAAGAAGAAGAAGAAAAAGCAATGAACAGATTGAAGTGAAATTTAATATTCAATATTGTTAATAGGAAAAGTAGTCAGATGCAGAAGATAGTGCTCAAGCTGCCAATACTTCCCCCAGCATAGTTGCTCCTAGGGCAGCTTAGCTGGAAAACTGTAGCTTTTTATTTCTGTTCCTAACTGGCCTGACCATAAGCGATTTCAAAGAGGAAGCGTTTTAAGCCTGGTCTTAAATGAAGAGACTGTGTCGGCCTCTTTAATGTGGACAGGAGCTGATTCCATAAACAGGAGCTAAACGATCTACCTCCCACTGTGCTTTTAGAGACTCTTGGGACCACCAGAAGTCCAAGTTTGGAGGTTGAGATTGCTTTTTTTGGAGGATATGGTACAATTGCATCTTTGAGGTAGGGTGGGGCCATACATTTTACTTTTAAATGTAATCTCGAAAATTGTTGTTTGATTAAAATAAGCCAACCACTGGAACATAAGTTCTTGTTTTGGCATGGAGAACCTTAGAATTTCAAATACATATCTATCAGCAAATTACCACTTTCCAAATCTTCAAACAAATTCGAATTCTCAATTTTGACCCTCCTTTCGGTGCCCTTTATTCCCATGCATAAAATTGGTCAAATGGAATGAACAAAGAATGAAATAAACCCTCTGGAGTGAAGTCTTTGAAGTTGAATGTGTAAAAGTTTCCAGTTGAAGGTCAGAGGAGCAGATAGTGCAGAGGTGGGCTGGGCCTGAGTCTGAGAAGGACGCGGAGGAAACCTGGAGGAATGTTTTCAACCCAAAACACTCAAGGACGTCTCTGCAACTGCCCACTCAACAGGGTCATTCTGATCCAACTTTCACTTTAATGAGTAAAACAGTATTTGGGGAAACTACTACTCAAGGGTGATGCGATATCCTTCCCCAGTCTCATCCCCGTTTCGCGCTGTACTGTCCTGTCTAACAAAGCCCAAAAATCCTTAAAAGAAAATAAATTCTAGTTATTTCTTATGGAATAGCGGAACGAATGAAGTAGACATTTGACAATCGTGATGAGAAAACACGCCTTGTTGGAATGGGCCCCCAATCAGATGCCCTTCCCGACGCTCATTGGCCCAAATCACTGAAACGCTTGCTATTCTCTCAATGTCATAGTAAATGATGATAGTGTACTTAAAAAAAAGAAAAAGACCAAAAAAGTACTTTCTGAATTGTCAAATATATTTTTATCTGTCCACTAGTTTCAAAGATAACTTATGTACCAACTGGTGGGGACATGTCCAATGTTGAGCAAGGTACTAACCCCACTTTCACAGTACGTCACCCACGGACGGCCGATCAGCAAACCTATTCCTATTTTTATTTTCTTCCAATGTGCGGAGTACGGGCAGAGGGTACACGCATGAGCAACCATACACTGAGCTCGCAGCTTCCTATGCAGCAGTGGACCTTTCATTTGTGCTTTAGAAACTCATGGAATCAACATAGTGGACTAATTTAAAAGAGCAAGGCAAAGAGATTTGATTCTGCGGAGGAACGCTGTATCTACAGAAGTGCGGCTGGGTTTAGGTCACCTACTACAAATATTGATCACTGATGCGTAACAGTACTTAAGCGCTTCTTTAGAGACTTGCACAAATTTTATATCACTACTTCATTCCCACACAGTCACTTCTCTTTGAACTCATACAAGATGTGACTAGGGATGTCAAGATTATTAGGTTAATCAATAATCAGCTCACAATTTAACCGTAAGAACCAAAAAATTATATAATTGTGACAATTTTAGAAGCAAATTGAAGTGTTTATTTTTCATATATAGGCCAAAAAATAGATATTAATGTTGAGAACTTTTTTTATCTGGCTGTTTTTGTCACATTTAACTTTATTTTGTTGTTCAGAGCATTCACTTTTGTAAAGCTGGTCACGACTTGAGGAACAATAATGTGTTAAACCACGAGAATGAAGGAAAATTAAAGATTTTACAGTTGTTTGCTCACAGACTAAATTACCGTGAAGAATTGCTAAATAATCATAACTCTAAAATGTTATACTGTGACATCCCTCGTTGTGACTACCTCTTTCTGTTTGCTCTGGGCGCAGGGAGTGAACAGTGATCTGGATTTAGGAGCAGATCAAGGCCACTGGTAAAAACTCTTATCTTATGAATAAATGCAAAACAAACAGTGAATCAAAAACAATTCGATTCAATCTCGCTTTGGGGACCCAATTTTCTGAATCCGCCGCTGAGTGTACATAAACGGACAAAACACAAACTTCCTCAAACATCTGCAAACTTGTCTCGCTGAGCTCAGATTGCCTTTTCCTCTTTTCTCAACTCCCTGATGCCCAAAGTTCTAAAGGACCAGCCGTTCATTTTCACGTCAAGTTTATAGCTCACAAACCTAATATTGAAATACATGCTGCCCCCTCAACTCGTCTGTACACACACAAATGGATGCTGTGGACAAGTGTGGAAGGCATAGTGTGCAAAATGAACATGTTTGAGCTTTTAATCATGTCGATCTTTCATCAAAAACCACAGTGCACCTTGAAAAGTAGTGTCCAGCGCTGGTCTAGATGATGATGATGATGATGATTTATGGATTTAAAAACAGCGCAGAAGATCTCAGAGTTCTACCTATGACATCACACACTGGCAAAATTCTATTTTAATTCAATTAAATTTATTTTTGTAACGCCCAAAATCACAACAGCTGTTCCCTCGAATGGCGACAGTGAGAACAGATTAAATATTGTTCATAGGGACTTGGCAATGTCCCAGCGTCCCGTGTCCTTAGACCCTCCTTCTCAGCCAGGAAAAACTACAAAACCTCTGTGGGAATAAGTAGAAAACTCGAGGAGCCCCACAGTGAAGGAGCAATCCAACTCCCTCAGACAGACAGGCGGACGCTCTTCAATTTGCAGATAGACTGTGGAGCTGGAACCGATGAAGAACCGTTCAACTGGAGTAGAGTCCGTTTCTCCAGGCAGTTGAGGAGCGTCTTGATCCACGGGAAGTGAAATTAAATATTACATATTGTTTGATAGGAAAAGTAGTCAGAAGCAGAGGATATTGCACATTATTTTTCTCAATTAGCATCGTATTCACATTGCCTATGGGCTTCATTTATTTATTTTTTGTTGTTCAGAAGTCCCACTCCTGACAGCAGAGGGCGCTCTGATGCTTAAAAACCTCATTGGAACTTGAGGTGTAGTTTCTAAAGTGTTTTTTTTCCCAAATGTAGCATGTTTAAAAGTAAATTAAAGCCACAAGAATACAGTCTATGTCCACCTTGATGAAAGCTAAGGCTTGAGCAGGAGCCTAAACATAACAGAGCAACCAACGTCTCACAGCGTGACATTTTTAGCTGTCTGTTTTTCCCTGGTTGGAGGATAATACAAGTGATTGTGCTGAATAGTAAAACGTCATACCTCTGCAGCAGCTCCCCAGGCTCTGTACAGCACACTCAGGCACGCACACCGTTAGCCCGGCCGCTAACCCGCTAACCGAAGCCAGCTGTGGCTCCGTGCGCCGAATGAATGAGCACATGTCCAGATGTGTCCACCATATTTCAGCTCACCTCATGCACAAAGACCAGGGGCCCTAAACATGGATCAGGGGGAGTACGGGTACAAATTACACTGCTAAGAGAAAAGTACTTTTTACTGGTTGTGTTTTTCCCCAACATAAACAGCAACTTTCTGCAGACAAATGATATAAGATAGAAATATTGAAGTATCTGCAAAAATTTGACCTTTCCTAAACTGTTTTTAAAAATGTTTTCTGTTTTTTTTTTTTTTTTGAGAGAGGACAGTTGTAGCATGAAATAGGAAGAGAGAGGGGAGAGCCATTCGGCAAATGGTCAATGCTGAGATTAGAACCCACAACACTGCATTAAAATAAATGCTTTATCAAAACTAGAATCAGACCACAATATACTGTATAATATAGAAAGTACTATTGTTTCGTGTGCTTCACAAGGGAGTGCGAACTGCTGGAGAAACTGTGGAGACACACCACTATCACCTGTTCTGGGACTGTCCTGTTGCTCAGAAATAAGCCAATAAAGCGCTGCAGACTGTTTTTGACATTGCCATCCCTCTCAAATTGAAAACGATGTTCTCGGGCCTCAAAACTCCTGCCATGGACACAATAAATGGCACATACTGTTGGAAATAAGGCCGTCACAAAGAAGTGGATGAGACAAACTGAACCAACATTTAAGGGCTGGAATCAAATTAAATACAAAATGGAAAAAAAAAATATTTGGACCGTTTGTTATGTGCTATTTTTACTTTAATTTGTGCTCTTTATTTATATATTTAAAATAATACTAATAATAATAAATGTCGGTCTATTGTTCAAACCTTGACTTAAAAGAGCATTTTTATTACCTTTGTGGTATCAAAATTGGTATTGAGAATGGAGTATATTTCTTAGTATATAATATATCACTGCCTGGGGGGAAAAAAACCCCACTCTAATAATGTGCCATGGGAGTAGATACATGTCATGTCATTTTCTTTTACTCAGTGATAATCAAAGGAAATCCTCATATTTCAACATGTATTTGATCTCAATGTACAATAGAAATAATAGTTCGCTGTAGCTCTAGTCATTTGTATTAGTCGACTCATTATTTTATTTAGATCATAAAGATGTAAATGGGACAGCAGCAAGAAAAGGAGAAGAAGAATGGAGTGAGGAGTTAGCTGAAGATTAGAGTTAGTGTCTGCGTTCACACGTTCACCTTCACGGCAACGTCCTCCTTATAAGGGGTTAAAATGGACTAAATTTAGGACGAAATGACAACAAGCTTCAACCCTAATGTTCCTTTTTGACATTTACATACACAGTTTTCTAGTACTTTTCTCTGTAAATAGTTGTTTTTATATTACCGTATTTTCCGGACCTTTAGCCGCTCCCCTATATAAGCCGCATTTGCTCTATTTTTTAAAAAACGATAATAAAACAATACATAGGCCGCACCTTTTGTATAGGCCGCAGAACTCTTTTCCTTGACTTTTGGCATCGCATGAGCTCGTCCCGCTGTCCCCCTCCAGCGTCACCGTACATTCATTGATGTTAAGCTTGCGTGCAGCCGCGCGGCTTCCTAGCAAGATCGATGGCCTTCAGCTTAAAACTTGCTTCGTACGAAACTTCTTCGTTTTGGGTTCCATAATGATGCGGCAAGAATTTGAAAATTATTTATAGTTGGTAATTTGTCGTCCGTGTTCTATTTGCTAGCTGAATAAAAAAGCAACATCTGCTTCTTTGCTTAACTTTTCTGTAGTTTTGATTCCAATTCCGGTTAGGTTTTTATGTGAGTTCGCCCCTAGCGGTGAAAGAAAAAAACCACAGAAAAGCCGCAGCCTCTAAATAAGCCGCATGGCTCAAAACATCTGACAAAAGTAGCGGCTTATAGCCCGCAAAATACGGTAACTTGATGTGATTATAATGCTGTCTTGGTCAGCTTCATGTTTAGATCATTGAGGTTTTGAGAGCTTTCGCCAGTTTCATGCCCGTCTAATCGGTCGACAGGGCTTCGTCGACATATCTTTAGCCGATCAAGAACTTCTTTAGTCGACTACAGCTCTAGTTTTTTGCAGTTTTTTTCTGGCAGAAGCAGGGTCTAAGGACAGGGGATGCTTTGGGACAGTTATACATCTGCTTCATGGTTTGATTTTCGCATGTTTTGCCGGTAAAATCAACTACATTGTGAAGCCTCGCTGTCGTGATTTTGAGCTCTACAAAAATACATTTAATTGAAATAGTGACATAAGGAGCAACAAGCAAACCCCACACTGCAAAGTTAGGCTGTGCAGTTAATCAACTTTTAATCGAGATTGAGATTCCGTACTTTCTAAATGTCAAAGATCAGCTTGGGGCTTTAAATCGGGAAGTCCACAATCAACCCTCTGCACAAGCATGTGTTTTCAAGCAGAGTTCAGACTTTGAAAGAACGAATTTGACTATTTTTTTTTGTTAAATTGCGTTGAAAATCATGATTGCTTTGGAAGAATCCTTGATCAAACGCAGGACCTTCTTGTTGTGAGGTGAGACTGCTAAACACTCAAGATTTAGAATACTTTACACTTACCAGACGGTCAACTGGATTACTTGAATACTTTATTTTGTCAGATCTTCCCACCAGTGTCTGAGGCTCAGACTGGATCTGTGTTTGAGACGTGTCAGTCTGTGTAACTGAGTTTAGAGCCAGAGCTGCAGAAGCACAGTTTGTCTTCTGTGTGTCACCGTGAGGAAAGAGAGAAGGACGGAGGGAGAAGGGGGAGGGAGACAATAGAAGAGGGCAAGGGGGGGAGAGAGAGACAGTAGAGAGAAGAGAGAAGAGGGAGAGGGAGACGGTAGAAGAGGAAGAGAAAGAAGTGTTAGAAGTGGGAGAAGGAGACGTAGAAGAGGGAAAGGGAGACAGTTGAAGAGGGAGAATGTAGGAGAGGGAGAGAGAGATGGTAGAAGAGGGAGACGGTAGAGGTGGGAGGTGGCAGAAGAGGGAAAGGGAGAGAGAGATGTAGAAGAAGGAGATGGTAGAAAAAGGAGAAGGAGAGAAAGATGGTAGAAGAGGGAGAGAGAGACAGTAGAACAGGGAGAGGGAGACGGTAGGTGAGGGAGATGGCAGAAGAGGGAGACAGTAGAAAAGGGAGTGGGAGATGGTAGAAGAGGGAAAGGGAGAGAGAGATGTAGAAGAGGGAGATAGTAGAAAAGGAGACGGTAGAAGAAGGGCAGGGAGATGGTAGAAGAGGGAGATGGCAGAAGAAGGAAACGGTAGAAGAGGGAGACAGTAGAAGAAGGAGACGGTAGAAAATGTAGACGGTAGAAGGAGAGGGAGAAGAGAGAGACAGTAGAAGAGAGAGACGGTAGAAGAGGGAGACGATAGGAGAAGGAAACGGTAGAAGAGGGAGACGCTAGAAGAGGGAGACGGTAGAAAAGGTAGACGGAAGAAGAAGGAGAGGGAGACGAGAGAGACAGTAGAAGAGAGAGACGGTAGAAGAGGGAGACGATAGGAGAAGGAAACGGTAGAAGAGAGAGACAGTAGAAGAGAGAGACGGTAGAAGAGGGAGACGGTAGAAGAAGGAAGCAGTAGAAGAAGGAAACGGTAGAAGAGGGAGACAGTAGAAGAAGGAGACGGTAGAAGAGGGAGACGGTAGAAAAGGTAGACGGTAGAAGAAGGAGAGGGAGAAGAGAGAGACAGTAGAAGAGAGAGACGGTAGAAGAGGGAGACCTTAGAAGAGGGAGAAGGAGATGGTAGAAGAGGGAGACGGTAGAAGAAGGAGACGGTAGAAGAAGGGCAGGGAGACCTTAGAAGAGGGAGAAGGAGATGGTAGAAGAGGGAGACGGTAGAACAGGGAGACAGTAGAAGAGGGAGATGTAGAAAAGGTAGACGGTAGAAAGGAGAGGGAGAGAAGAGAGAGACAGTAGAAGAGGGAGAAGGTAGAAGAGAGACAGTAGAAGAGGGAGACAGTAGAAGAGAGAGACAGTAGAGAGAGACAGAGAAGAGAGAGACAGTAGAAGAGGGAGAGTAGAAGAGGGAGAGAGTAGAAGAGAGAGAGAGAGAGAGACAGTAGAAAGAGAGAGAAGAGGGAGACAGTAGAAGAGAGAGACAGTAGAAGAGGGAGACAGTAGAAGAGGGAGAGAGTGAGAGTAGAAGAGAGAGACAGTAGAAGAGAGAGAGAGAGAACGAGAGACAGTAGAAGAGGGAGAGAGTAGAAGAGGGAGAGAGTAGAAGAGAGAGACAGTAGAAGAGAGAGACAGTAGAAGAGAGGGACAGTAGAAGAGAGAGACAGTAGAAGAGAGGGACAGTAGAAGAGAGAGACAGTAGAAGAGAGAGACAGTAGAAGAGGGAAAAGCAGTTTGTCTTACGCTTGTGCGCGAGAAAGAGAGAGAATACAGTGAGACAAATTACTCATAATCTAAAGCCGACGCCCTGTGCTTCAGTGGAACGTCAGTCACCTCAACTTTGTTTTGCTTTTAATTCATGAACAGATGGACCAACACACACACACACACACACACACACACACGCACACACACACACACACACACACCTACACACCTACACACCTACACACAGAGGTTAAAGCTGGGTAAAACTTTTAACATTGTGTAGCGATTTACAACAGAAACAACTGAACCAGAGAACTTCCATTGGAGCAGAAATATCCTCCATGTCAGCACACAGTTGTAATGATCGTGTTTTGAGGCAGAAACGCTCAGAACGAGTCTGGTGATGATTTATGGACTTAAGAACAGCGCAGGAGACCTCAGAGTTTGACCTATGACCTCACAGATCTGGGAGTGTGAATGAAGTTAAATATACCTCCAGTGGCCAGTTGAACTCATTCAGTTTTGAGTGACTTCTGGTTCTACCCCAGTGAGAGTAAAAAGAAATTCAGATTTATTTAATTTGCAATGAAGGTGATCCAATTATTAGTATGATGCATTCTTTCAATAGGATTAATGCAAATATGTATAAATGCGATTCAAATAAATGTACATGTAGTGTAAATGTTTTACTAAAAAATTTAATAAATATTTATTTTTTTGTATTTATTTGCTTGCTATTTTATTTTTTATTAGAACATAGATCAACAAAAACAAAACAACACAACAACAAAAGGGAAACAAAGAACGAGCTGGACCAGGTAGAATGGAAAAAGAAAATAAGGGAGTGGCATCAGAAAATTATTATTATTATTATTATTAATAATAATAATAATAATAATAATAATAATAAATAATAATAATAATAATAATAATAATAATAATAATAATACATAAATAAATAAATAAAAAAGGGGAATCAGAGCATATAAAATTCAGAATAATTATCCCATTTTGTCCAAAAAATAAATTCTTTGAAATGCATGAGGTCCAAAGGTTTGAGTTAGAGCGTGTCACACGTCACTGTGCTCACAGCTGATTGGTTGCCATATTGTCCAGATCTGAGCCTGGTCCAGAGCAGAGCCTGTACCTGTGGGGATTTACACTGAACTAAACTAAACCGAACCTCTTTCTAGAGACAGAAAAAGGTTTGTTGAAACTAAACTAAACCTGAACTCAATGTTTAATATCATTTGCGTCTTTTAAAATATGTAAAAACAAGTCAAAATTCTATACAAAGCCTTAAAAAAAATACAATAGAAATCCGTTCATTTATTTTAAGCACTTTGACAGCTTTGAACAGGGGCAAAGCCAGGACTGACTGTAACTCCAGGGCCAAAGAGTTCCAAGGTAAAGTGTCCTGCCTCATTTGCTGCAGACTTTGGATGGAACTCTCACATTTCGTTAAGTTATTATTGATTATTTGATGTATGGCCAACATCTACTAAAGGAACTGTCAGAAACATTTATACACAGCTGTAGGCCGCGTCCACATGAGCCGCTGCAGGTGAAGAGTTAAGCCCGAGCACAGTCATTGCTCATGCAGATGACTGTGCTCCTCTAATGTCCAATTTCCTGCGAGTGTGTCTGTGCGTTCTGATCAGGAGATAGAGCCGGGCCCCGGGGCCTCAGCGTGCGCACACACACACACAAAACTCCTCTTAATTATTCTGTCAGCCTAATTTATCGAGACATTCCACCAACTATCTGCTGCTGCATCTCCCCGCGCATGCACACCGGCTGAGGAGAGCACAGGACGCAGAGTTAAAGGTGCACTGCGGAACTTTTGTACAAGAGCTCCCTCTGGAGATGTCATGGCGCCACCTGGAATGTTCCACAGTATGACGTTGAACATATCTAGCTCGCATTTATTCAATTTCTGCATGAATATCTGTGAGCAGCAGCGCCTCTCCACATATCCGATACAAGTTTAATGCCATACTCTGGAGCATTCTGGGCAAAACAATGACATCTCTTAGGAGACGAGCACAGAAAAGTTACATAGTGCCACTTTAATTTTTATGCCAACATTTTAAAACTAGAACAAAATATCAGTTGAGTGAGAAAATTGCACTATATAAGTCAGTTAAAGGCACAATATGTAACTTTCTGGAGGTGGAAAGTCACCTGCATTATTCCATGGAAATAGAAAGTTAAAACCATACTTTGTTCAAACTAAATTTTAGCCTTTTTGTTTTGTTTTGAGCAAAATAATCAGACTGATTTTCCTGATTTAATAAAAGACACATGCACATTTTATTTTTATTTTATTTATTTTTTTATGGTTTTATTGCCCTGAAAATGTAAATATGTAAATAGTGATTAGACTTTGACTGGAATTTTTTTTCCTGGTTGCTGCTCCGTTCCGTGCCACCCGGGCCATCCGTGCCATCCGCGCCATCCGTGCCACCCGGGCCATCCGTGCCACCCGGGCCATCCGTGCCACCGTTGCCACAGACTCTCCGCTCTCTGTCTGTGTTATCCGCATTGTCCTTGATTTCCCACTTTGGGCTCAGGGAATTTAAACGTTTCACTTTTGCATTATATAAGTGATTGAGATGACATATCAGCGGCTGGGGTGACACCGGGAGAAGTGGGTGGTCCGTGTCCACCGCACATGTACATGAGTGAAGCCAGTTTCCATAGAGTCCATAGTTGTCTCCTCCCCAGTGAACGATCGGCCCAAACAAAACTGTGACTCCATTCTCATTGTTCACAGGCAGGAGTCGTTCAAAAGAATTGGATCGTTTGTGAACGTCAGGTAAATAACTGGGCGCTGGCTTGCATTTCCACAAACCTGACTTGTACTTGGATTGAGCCGAGAAGCCTGAAATGTTTTTCCATTGTGTCTACATTTTACATGCTGTGCCTTTAATTAAGAGGGAAAAAAATCAGACAATATAGCTTGTAAAAAAATAAATATATAAATAATACAAATAAATATATAAATAATAATTATATATATATATATATATATATATATATATATATATATATATATATATATATATATATATATATATATATATATATATATACACACACACACTATATATATAACAGTATATATGAACATAACTACAGTAAAGCATTACATGTATCTATATTTATAGCTAAAAAAATCTTAAATATATTTTTTCCCAACAACATTTAGACAATATGTTAAGAATGCATCAGAACATGCTAAAAATAGTGTGTGTAAATGTCTTGGTTGAGGTTTCAAGTATCGCACAAATAAGAATGGACCATAAGATGAACCACAACAGAGCAGAATTATCCCTTTATACTGTACTTTGTTTGGAAGGTTAAACCAGACGTTTCTTGTCCTTTTTTGAGCTCATTTAGAATAGTTTTAAGTATAGACACACTATTCTATTATATATTTCTAGTTTTCTAATCTCCAAAACAACAATTATAATAATATCTATCTGTGAATATTCCTTCCACTTCCAGCTGTGACTAGGCCTGTCACAATCCTGCTAAAACCCTTTCTAAATGTACAAATCATTAAACCCCTCCAAAAAACAAACAATAATAATATATAGAAGGACAAAAGACTTACTTAATTTTGTATCTAATGAGAGCATAGCAGTGACATATTTCAACCTCTAAAGCTCAAATCCATCGCACTTCCAACAAAATAACAAAAACGATAAATAAAAGTAGTGTTCCGCCTCTCATTTATTGAATTTGATTTATCAATTATGGTTCCGGCCTTTAGCTGTGACCTGTGCATGCAGTAGTTTAACGGCACAAATATTCCTCACACTGTCAGGTGGAACTGAAGATATCACTTACATTATTTACAGGCTGGGGCTGAGCAGGTTTGTTGGGAGAAATGTCACTGTGGATTTACGACTTTTTAAATAAGCAACTGTGTGTGTGTGAGAGAGAGGGAGGGTGGGGAGAAGGGAAAGGGAGGGGGAGAGAGGAGAGGGAGGTGGGGGAGAAGGGAAAGGGAGGGGGAGAGAGAGCGAGACGAGTGTGGGGGAGCGAGTAAAGAGGATAAGGGAGAGAGGGAGGAGAGGAAACAGAGAGTTGGAGACGGTGGGGGGAAGGAGAGGTCCTGATTAGGGATGGGACGATTTTTATTCCTATTTATTTATTTGTTATTGTTTTGAGCCAACACCGATATCAGATACCTGAAACTATTGCCGATAAGCGATATTTGCTGATATCAATGTCTAATAATTCACATATCTATTTCAAGTTGGAGTCAAGTTCACAAATGAACTTTCCACTTATAAACAAATAATAATATAAGGTCGACAGGCTAGTTTGGAATGTTTATTTTGAACTTGTGTAATTCCATCCCCAAAGCTACTCTGACGTCTCCCAATACTTTGACTTTTTTGTAAAAACATTTTTTTTGCCAAAGTAAAGGTACAACAGCACGTTTAAAGCCCCAATAACCGATTCAATACAATACAAATAATGCGTAATATGTGTCTTTTTAACATAAGTCTGGTTCTTTGAGTGCGAGCTCGGGTCTCTGAGGATTTTTCTGCCGTTTCAAACCTCTGATTAATATATCAAATTATTCATTCAATAAATAATAGCTGGAATTATATTTTCTAGGCTCAATATTTATTGTGTGTACTTTGGTACTTTTTTTTGTAGTACGATAAGATTTGAAGCTGTAGAGAGACGAAACTTCTATGACTAATTATATACTACATAACACAATAATAATAATAATAATAATAATAATAATAATAATGACAATAATAATAATAATAATAATAATAATAATAATAATAATAATAATAATAATAATAATAATAATAATAATAATTGTTTCATTCTGTTATTTATTTATTGCAACTTAAGTTTTTTTAAATTATATTATTAATTTACCTATAGACTATACAGCTTTTGGATTATTGTGTCAGTGGCAGAAAGTAGTTTCAATACTAATGGGATATTTTTCTTTTACAATATATTGCATTTTTAAATTCGTCATTATGATAGTTACGGAAACTTTTTACAACCCATCATCGTCCTTAAAAGCAGAAGAAAGCGTGTCCTCTGATTCCCGTAAAGTGGTCCGTTCAGAACAGCTCAGATGGTCTCACACATGGATCCCATCGGCTCTTTGTTCCCTCTGACGCTGGCACCACTTAAAACTCCTCGGAGCTGGCCTTCTCTCACTTTCACGCTCTCCACTTCTTTTCTTTCTCTCTACAGAAGTGGTTGATCTACGACCTTTGAGCTCTTCTTTGAAACATCGATACAAGAATGCACTGACAGTAACACAAACAGCCTGTTCTGCACCACACATTTCAATCAGAACTGGTTCTTCTCTTTAAAGTCTTTAAGCATTTCAACGTTCATTTCCTGAATATAAACACATGGATAATAATATAAACATACTGACTTTTAATCATTGCCATTTAACACTGAAAATAGTCACATTTGTAAAGACTGAACTCTGCTCCTGGACATGAAATTCAAAAGTCCCAAGCTGATCGTTGGTGATTCGAAATGATTGGATCTCGAAGTTGATTATCCGCACATGACTATGATACTTGACATTTGGAGCAGAATGTTTGTGTTGCAATGTCATGCCCACAACCGTAATAATGAATGAAACAATATCTAATCATACTATTCGGTGCATCATTTTTTCCATCTTATAAAGCTCCTCCGATCGCTGACAATTACAAAGAAGGAGAGTTAAATCTTGCCCGAGTGCACAGGGACTTTTTCTGTCTCTTTTAACCATGTTCTAATGACAGGGGGCTTGGGACATCTGTCTAAGGACACAGGACGCTGGGACATTTCCAAGTCCCTATGAACATTGTTTATTCTGTTTTTTCCACTGTCGCCCCTCGAGGCAACTCCTGTTGTGATTTTGGGCGTTCCAAAAATAAATTGAATTGAACTGAACATTGTTCCCTCATCAAAAACACACCTGGAGTTGTATTTAAAGTGCGTATGACGGGTTTTTGCGTTTTTGTAATTTTGACTTTATTTGGTGTATTCAGACCTGTCGTACATATAAATGATAGTTTTACACCAATCGAGCAGGTATTTGTGGAGAAAACGTTGAAAAATCTAACAGGAAGTGACGTCACACTAGGGACACTAAAGTTTATGCATAATTTACATAAAGAAAACGGTGTTACCCTCTAAACATGAATTCAACAAAAGAAAGTTACTCTAATTTTTCTTAATTTGTCAAATTAAAATTGTTTTGACATTAAATGAGTTTTTTCCCAATGTTTGCTGGGTAATCTCCTAGCGTGATGTCATCAATTACAAACAGGAAGTGAAATTATTAACTTAAAAAATGTGCTATTCTGTGATAACATATTTATAATTTTTAGCCAATTACAAAATATATATATCTTAACTGCATTTTAGCTCAATGAGTCGTCCCACCTGTCCCACCAGCCCGTTTCAGTACTCCTGTTTTCGAGGTTGTCTTGCTTTTAGCCTCAGAAATACTCAACTTCAAGTTTCAAGATAAGCTTATTTGCCATTTGCAGTAAAACAAGAGAAACATTGGTAAGACATGTGCAAAAAGTGCACAACAAGACAGCTGAAACAAACACACAAACAAACAAGCAAACAAACAAACTATGGACATAAATTACAAAAGACTAAAACTGTGAAAGTAAGCAAGTTGAAAAGATCAAAGTCAATATAATTCAAAGAAAACTCATAATAAAATCAAGTAAAGTGCTAGACCCTAATACTTAAAGTGCATTGCTCAAGCTTGTGGGAAGAAGCTTTTAGCATGATGAAAGGTTTTGTTTCAATATTCTCTGGATTATTCCAGATCACAGATAGAGTGCGGGAGGTCTTTTTGGGTCCAGAAATTCTCGCCAGACTCATTCTGAGCATTTCTCCAGCCAAATCGGGTGCTTGTAATGGCATGCCGGTGGAGTTGCTTTGTTTCATTTTCCTTGGTTCATTCACACTGCTGCCAGTAGACGGCGTGCTGACACCAAATCCAAGTAGGGTCGGCACAACTGGTGAAAAACATTATCAATACATGGGCGTCAGTTTACATGTAAAATCAACTTTTAAGAGTGAACTTTTTTCTTTCCGACAGATTCACCGCTCCTCAGATTCCCCACGATACACGCCCACAGCTCTGCAATTTTATTTTCTTAAACAGTGACATAGACAGGATTCAGAAGCGTCGCTTAGCCATTTTGGGTCGAATGAAAATGAATCGTAAACTGCAGCTCTCCTTAGGGTAACATAATTGTAAAGGGACCAGTGCAAATAACCAAAGTCAGCGAGCTTGTTTTGTTATTAAGTCATTTTAGATCAATATTGCAATTTCAAATGTCCAAAATGTAACATAATGATCCATGGGTGTCGTAGATTAGAACAAAAAAGACGACAAAAGCACACCTGGTCGTCTTTAAGTTGTTCCAAAACATGAAATCACAAATATATAATGCATGATATGAAATCAGAAAAATCTTGCCTAAAAGTGATTCTGATAAACTTGTCCATGTGTTAACATCTAGAACATAAACATCTAGATTAGACTACTGTAGTGCTTGCAGCGTGCCTAAAAGCGCCAAAAAAAACTTTCAACTGGTTCAAAATGCAGCAGCAAGATTACTAACAGGAACTAAAAGAAGAGAGCACATTACGCCGGTGCTCGAGTCTCTTCACTGGCTCCCTGTTGAGTTTAGAATCAAATTCAAAATCCTCCTCCTGACTTACAAAGCCATAAATGACCTGCCCCATCCTACCTCAAAGATGCTATAGTACCTTTATCCAAACAGAGCACTTTGCTCTCAAAATGCTGGACTTCTGGTGGTCCCAAGAGTCTCTAAAAGCTCAGTAGGAGGTAGAGCGTTTAGCTACCAAGCTCCTGTGTTGTGGAATCAGCTCCTGTCCATGTTAAAGAGGCCGACACAGTCTCTTCATTTAAGACCAGGCTTAAAACGTTCCTCTTTGAAATCGCTTATGGTCAGGCCAGTTGGGAACAGAAATAAAAACCTACAGATTCCCAGCTATGCTGCCCTAGGAGCAACTATGCTGGGGGAAGTATGGCAGCTTGAGCACTATCCTGTTTCCTACTACTTTTCTATCAAACAATATTTAATATTTAATTTCACTGGCAATTTGTTCACCACTTTTCCTTCTTTTTCTCCCACTTCCGACGGGAGTGGAGCAGGCACATCGATGACCTGTGGATCCAGATGCTCCTCATCTGCCTGGAGAAATGGTCTGCCTGGAGAAACGGTCTCTACTCCATATGAACGTTCTTCATTTGCCTCGAAGAATTGGTTCTCCTCCTGAGTGGGTCTAGCTCCACCGTGTATCTGCAAATTGAGGCGCGTCCGAGGGAGTCGGATCTCTCCTTCACTGTGGAATTTCTCCAGGTTTCTTTCTTTTTCCCAAAGAGGTTTGGTAGTTTTTCCTGGCCGAGAAGGAGGGTCCAAGCACAGGGGAGCTTGGGACATCTGTCTAAGGACACAGGATGCTGGGACACTTCCAAGTCCCTATGAGCATTGTTTATTTGGGTTTATTCGAGGCAACTACTATTGTGATTTTGGGCGTTACAAAAATAAATTTAATTGAATTGATATTTGTCCTTTAACTTTAACTAGCAAACGTTGCACTGTAGGAGCAGCATTTTGCAAAAACAATACATTTTTTGTAGAAATGCTTCTGGCATCACATCCGGCACTCAACATATGACATTAACGCATTATGATGTATGTGTAACTGGTCTAATATAAAGGAGTCTGTGTATTGTATAGGGGCTAACGACAGGATGTGACAGGATCTGACAGCTCACTTCTGATCGACTACCTTTTATAAACGCTAACCCGGTGTGATTTATGTGCATCAAATCAGCTCAGGAAGTGTTTGTAAAGTTCGGAAATGTCTTCTTACTCTGAAATGAGCTGTGCCCCCAGGACTTTTTCTGAATCAAAACTAACTGAAATCAACAAGGCAAAAAGAGGAGAGGAAAACGCTCGGTTTTGAAGCGCATCGCAAAGTCTGTCCAAATATTTGCCATCTATTGCATGAGATTGTGCCCGGAGCGGTTTTGTAAGACCTAATCCGTCATGCATTAAGAATGATCTGGGTTTTAAACAGTTTTGGACATTTTTGAGAATATATTTATAATTGTTTATTTTAATAAAGGTGCATTATGTAACTTTCTGGTTGCACCTTCTTGTCTCCATTGAGTGATTATTATGTACATTACTTTGAATGTTCTATTAAACGTACAGATCTGACTTTAATGCCATACTGTGGAACATTCCAGGAAAAGTAAAAACAGCTTTGTTTATGAGCTCCGTTTCTGAGCCTCAGAAAACACTCCGTTTCAAATTTACCAGATTTGTGACGTCAAAAGTAGTGATACGGAGGTCTCCAGTGCTGTTTTTAAGTACATAAATCATCACCAGTAGATAGAGTGCTAACACAAAATCCTGGTGAGGGAACGCCTGACTGATAGAAAGTCATGTGACACTTATTGCTTAAGTTCTAAAACGTAAATAGTAGTAGTCATCTCCAAAGTAGTAGTACATCTCCAAAGTCTATATTTATCATATTCCTTTTGCAGTAACATATTACAGCGAGTGTGATTACATACACACCAAAAATCTGATCATTATCTGATTTCGGGAGTTATCAGATTATTGAAAAGTCATGCTAAGGGTTAGATCTGATTGTTTACATGTTTTGACATGGAAAACAGTGCAAAAAAAGGGCAAAATAATGTGCCAAAGACGAAATGAGAGAGAACATTTTGGAAATATTTAGAGTCAGAAATTGTTTTTTGGAAGACAAAGGTCTTCCAAAAAACAATTTCTCTCTTCTCACACCAAAAATCAAATCTAATTACTGTGTTATTAGATGATTCTAGTTTTTCACTGGCCATGTAAATGCACAGTCTTTAAAAGCTTGAATGCAATATATACGGCTTTTTTTCTTTTACACCATTTTCTGAGACTTTTGACATTGCTATTTTCCTTGCCACTTCACTAGTTTGGATCTTGATCTTGACCTTTCCTTTTTCCAAACCTATTATTCCCCCATCGTAGACACACACTCGTCCTCCCTGCTCTCCCTGCTCTCCCTGCACTCCCCGAGGCCGTGTCTGATGTCTTGTTGGGGTCGTGATTGAGTTCTTTCAGTTCCCCTCGTCTGTAATTCCAGGGGCTAACAGTTCACGGCCCCCTCCCCTCCTCTTCCTCACTTCCCCTGCTCCTCTCCATCCTTTGAACACGATTGTGGAGAGGTGGCACCATCAGCGTTTTGGGAACAAAGCTCTGAATGTTCCATGTGCAAGGGGATCACAGTAATCAGAACATGATTTAGGAACTCCACAAATGTGTACTGTCAGATAATGCCAACTTGTGTCACAAACCGCCATTCATTTTGGATTTTATGGACTAGAAATTCTTGGTCGACTTAAGAACAAGGAGATGACATGTTGTGCTGACAAAAAATCTCAAAAGTCTAAAGTATCACTACGATCAGACCTGATATCTACTAGTAAAAATGACTAGCAGTGGAACGTGAAAAAGTACAAAGAACTGTAGAACTGGCTTTTGTTTACAGTTTGGTTGCTAGGTAACAGTTGTGGCATTACCTCTACCTATGTCACATCTGCTGCTCATGTCCAACCAGGAAGTGCAATTATACATTTCACCAAAATGGTCAAACTGGGGACAAAAGGGCAAAATGTTTAGTAAAATCTGAAATGTATTTGTGTTCAAATTTTGAGTGAAATGTGTAGTCTAAACCCGTCATATAGACTTTAAGAAGACATTTGAGGTATCTGTACTTTATTCAAGTAAATTTGAGTACCTTTTACTTTTATTTTACCACATCTCAGTGCAGGTATCTGTACTCAATATATTTTAGAAAATACCTGAAAAATTAAAAGTACTTTCTGCATGGTTTGCAAATGTAAGTTAACGTTCTGCCGAAAGGTTTTGAGAAGTCTTGGCATCAGAGCAAAAATATCTTTACAAGAACTCTGGAAACACTGTTTTGCTCATGTATCTGTACTTTTACTTGAAGTACGTATATATGATAGCCTTAGCAAAACTTAGCGAACATGATTATGTTTGTGAAGTTTACAATGTTACCTCCTGGTTGCACATAAATAGCAGATGTGACATCGGTAGATGTACACACAACTGTTACCTGGCAACCATACTGTAAATAAGGATCAAAATCCAGATTTTTTTTTTTTTACAAAGTGATGATTTGACATTAATACACAAACTTTTTTATGCTGCATTTTAAATGGAACATCGCTTATTGATGACATCACACAGGGATTCAGTAGGCGCGTTTGGGATAAGCAAGACCTGCGACTCGGAGAGCCTCTCCCTATCTCTGGAGACGCCCTTCCCCCTCTTTTTCTCTCTTTTCTCTCGATTTCCAGGACTGAGGAGATAGTAGAAGGTCACTTCTGAATATTTACAGGGCTATTATGAGAGCAACTATTGATTATGGCCGTATTGCTTACAAGTCTTCAGCTGAAACTAACTTAAAGAAAGTTGATGTAGAACAAGCCCAAGCCTTGCGTCTGTTGCAGGTTGAATTGGGAGAAATGCCACAGTGGATCCGGAGATTAAAGCTTATGTTATTTTATTGGGTAAATGTGCAAGGACATACAAGCACACACCCAGTGAAGGTGCAGAGCCATGGGCAGGAACACGGGGGAAGAGAGACCCTTTGCTCACATGAGAACGGGCCGCACTGGACCAATTGGTCGCTGAGTAGGAAAGGCAAACATCCTACCGGTTTGTGTAATCGCTGTCAAGAACCAGAAACGGTTGAGCATGTGCTGCTTCACTGTACAGCATATGAAAGAGAGAGAACTGAATTTGTTTTATGGTTTCGAAATAATGAACAGGAATTCAATCTGCGGAATCTTCTTACAATCCATTCTCAAGGATCATGTAAGGCTATAGTCACTTACTTCTATAACACAGGATTAATTGGAAGATTATAGAGTTAAGTGCATCTTTGTAGTGTTACACTATAATCCCCTTTTTGGTATTATGGGCTCCGTTGATCTCCTGTCCACACTCAATCCAGTAGATGGCGGTAAATGCACCTTTGCAGTTGGCCGCCAGCCGCCATTAAAAGAAAAACAACAACAAGATCCGCTCGGTGTGGATCATCATTGGTCTGAACGCGGTGCACCCTGGGTTGGTTTGCGTTCGACTTTACCCGAACAAGATCAAGATGGTTTGATTCTTTTTACACTGAGGCTTCAGAATTGAACAGTCTGAAACTACATTCTGCTTTTAACATTTTTGTTTTTCCTCCTTTTTCTGAGGCTCAAATACCTGACCTTCGATGCTCATGACTTTCTTGATTAAGTTACCAGTTGACTGTTTCATGGAGTTCGTTTTCATCTATGAGTGCGTAGAAAACACAATTTCAAAGACTTTTAGCTCTGTTGCAGCCTCCAACTCTCGTCGATCATCCGGACGAGGCGCAGCTAAATGCCAACGTGCCTAGTGCTAGAACTCCTTAACTTCAACTTTCATGTTTCAATTTCTTTTCACAAACTGCAACTTGACTGATGTAAAATCATGATAAATATTATATACCACATGTTCTATCTCACCAAACTATGTCATTGAGTTCTTTTACCTCTGATTTTTACCGAGTGCAGCACACTCCCAAATCTCAAAGTGTCTTCCTCCAAGCATTCCCTTTTCTACTGTGGTCTGTACAAAAAAAAATGGTTGACTAAGATGTCATTGACCGATAAATTGACTAAATGACTAAACGGCCCAAGTGTGGTTGAAAAACACACTTTGTGTCTTGTTCCGTTCCTCCGGTCCTGTCCTCTGGACTCCTGCTCTGGTCTTCCCTGGATCGTTTTAAGATTGGATTATTCGATTCGTCCCCAATGATGAATCTGTAATGTTCTCTGTGGATTTGCTCAATCACGCCCATGTAACCCCGACGATGAGGTCACATCTACCCAGCCAAAAAGTGACACAAAGGGGCTTCCCAGACGAGTTTCACCTTTCTTTGCTTTTCAATCTAAATGTATTTGGAAAAAAGAAAAATGGATTATTTTCTCTCAGTCAAGGTTTCTTAAAGTTCCTATACTGTAGAAAATGGGTCGTCTGTGTCCTTCTTTAGTGCTCCAACCAGTGTTCATGCTCAGTTTTCTCACCGTGCATTTACTTTTACTGTTTCTGAAGGTCTACAGCCAATCCTCTGTCAGTAAAAGCGTGTGGTTTGGAGCACACCTTCTGCTGGTATTACTATGTACACAAACAATCTCTGTTATTTCACGAGAGTATAAAAGCTGGCCGCTCAAACCTTTTCTATCAGATTGAAAATGACTTTGGAAACGTCTTTATTTCCAGATGACCTTCGAAAGTTCTTTTGCAATGGATAATTCTTGGGCGAATGAGGGATTATAGTCTATTATTTTAAATCATACAATGTAGAAGGCAAAGGTTAAGGCAGTTATTGTATTTTTCTAGTCCAAATAACTGTCAATTTCAGTGATCAAATTACCTGATCCGTAAAACGTCTCTTGCTTGCAACAGAAGAGCTGCAACTAAGAATCATTTGAGTTCTTTTTGCAGTTAGTCAAACAATTATTTCTATTGTATTAAGGTAAGGTCTATATTAAGGTTGAAATATAGTGACTGAAGGCTTCTAGATAGAGAATAGTTTCAAATAAAGTATGTTATAGCTGATAATTAGAAATGATCTTTTTGACATTTTGGTCTTTAGGCCTTTTGGTTTGCGTTTTAGTGATGTTAAATTGGCTCCTGTATCAATAACTGATAATGAATGACATTTTCATTTTTTTGCCACATCAGTTTCAGCTGTTTGGATTGGTTGATACAATTTTGGGGCAATCACTTGTGACTTCAGTAAAATGAGGTTGATATCATTGCACTGCATACATAGTTGTGAAGAATAAAAGAAACATTTCCAATTCCAAAGCTTTCCAATACTCCTTTTACACCCCGGCCCATTTTAGCTTCAGCCCATTTTAGCTTAACAACTTCAGCCATCTACTGCTTTTTCATTCATGTGATACAAGATTTGTATAATAGCATGAACAATTTATAGGGCTCAGGGAAAACACCTCATTTTACTCTCACGTTCATTCACTAGGGGCAATTTTACCTAACACATGCATGTGTTTGGAAGGTGGGAGGAAGCCAGAGAACCCGGAGAGAACCCACGGTAACACGGGAAGGACATGCCGACCGCACCCAGAGGTGATGTTGGCCTGGCCCAGGAATCAAATCCATGAGGTCCTTATTTGGACGATAATAAAAGACCATTTTCATGCTTCATTTACATAATAACCCTTTGGTGCACATGAGCACAAGCTCTTTACAACAACATTTGAAATGGAAACTTAAGTCAACCAAGTAAAATATCACTGACTTTCCCTAAAATATAGTTCAGTGTTGAAAGTGTACAATATTTGCACTAAGTCAGTGAACAGGTGAAATGAAACATGTTACAGTGCATTAGCAGTGTTGTTTTGGAGATGCAGCAGAGAAAACTCCTACTTCACGATAAAATAATAAATAAACACAAATAAATACATTCAGAAATAAATAATGAAAGCGGAACTAAGTCAGGCTGAGTCACGACAGTCTCGAGTTTGAAATACAACCACGTTTCTTTGGCGGTTGTTTAAATTAGATTCATTTCACCACTTCATGTGGCTCATTTTAGATAAAATAGGCCACAAAGTAAGAGTTGAAATTTCAGTAAGTCACACAAACTGATTTCAAGTTGATTAATCGTTGCAGCCCCAATACAACCAATACAACAGCTATTTATTGGTGCTTTTTATTATCATTTTTTTAATTATCTATTTATCGAAAATGAAATACCAATGCTCGGGTATCCAAAGCCATTTCACAAAAACCTAAATAATGCACAAAACGTCTCCCCTTCCCCCCCGAAACAGTCCGTTTCGTCTCGCCGCGTTGATTTGTCAAATTCCACAGCGCAGGCATCACGGCGGCCTCGTCCTGCTCGGAGATCGGAGTTGGTTTTCAGATGATGGAGTGATGAGTGGGGGGCTCGCTCAGACCAGACCAGACCAGACCGGAGCAGAGCAGACCAGAGGGGGCTAAACATCTGGAAGCACTCAGGGAACATTTCATCCATCCTGAACCTCCAACCCTCCAGCGCGAGAGGCCTGATTTGCACGGTGCCCCTTCCCTTTGAGGTGCCCGAGGAGCGGGGAGCAGAACGGAGGGTCGGGCCCGAGCTGGAGCCACGCTGCACTGCTCTGGGCTGTGCACGAGACAGAGCTGATTAATGGGGCTTTGGAAAAAAGTGGTTTGAGAAATGGTCCATGGACAAGAATGGAGGACATGACAGAGGTGAATCTTCAAAGTTGAATGGGACCAATTCAAAGGTCTAAGATTACACATGCTTTTGGACTATGAAACTATGAAACTCTCTTTAGTAATGTTCCTTTATGTTGTGTTTAATGGGTGGAGAACTCTGAGTAAGTCCAAATCAAGTCCCGAGTCAATGGCCCACAAGTCCAAGTCCTATACTTTAAGTTCTTTTAAGTCTTTATACTACATTTCTGAAAACATCTAATGTGTTTGCAATCTCTGTTATAAGTCCTTCTTTTCTAAAAAAAAACAGTTGTGGTCACAAATAGAGAATTGGGGGGAGACATGTTCCTGTCAAATTAAACACTGAAAGAACATCCCTCCATCAGTTGCAAAGAGAAATGAAACAGAGAGTTTGTTTGAAAACAGGAGCAGTATAAAGTCCAAGTCCCAAGTCTTAGTCCATTTGATCAGGGTTTATTCAGAGTCCACACAAGCAGTTCACTCAGGTCGAAGTATTGAATCTGAAGGTAAGTATGTTCAAACAATGTCATATTGTTAACATAAAGCTTTTTGTCACATAGACATATTTACTCAAGTACTGTTACTTCAATAACTGAACAATGTATCAAGTAGAAGTAAAAGTATGGGAAATTACAATTACTTCAATCATAAATACCCATTTTCGGAGGTGGCTGCTCAGTTACATTTACCTGAGAAACCTTTTAAAGAAACTGTACTTTTCTGAGGAGTTTTCGGACTGCGTACTTTCACTTCCACTTGAGTAATATATAGCACCGTGTAACAGTCTCTTACTTGATTCAAAGTTTTGGTTCCTCTTTCGACTTCATGAAATGTTTCTTGCACCACTCCTTCCACTACCAAGTCATTTCTTGGACCACTACTTTGCACTTCTACTTGAGCAATATTATTTTGAAGTAATGTTACTCTTACTTGAGTCAAGTTGTTGGCTACTCTACCCACTTCTGCCCATTGTGTATCTCTAAATTGAACAACGCAGAAAGCAAAACGGTCTTGTCCCACTGTTTCAAAATAATTCAGTCGAAACGATGAATGAAATTGGTTGAATTGGAATGGACTGAACCTTCGCTTGGACTTTGTGTCTCCTCCAGCACTCTCCACGGTTCCATTGTTCGTTGTTGTGTTGAAACCCTCAGACTTAATCAGCGCTGCGGACCGCACCCCTCCATCAGACATAAATCCATCCCAAGATCGTCAAAGTGTCTTCCGTCGTCATGATTCCAGTGCCGTGCTAATCCGGTCTGTGCTAACTGAATCTGTAGTCCCGGGGTCCAGCCGCTGATGCATGTGCAATCCAATCAGCCAGGTCTGCTCCTGCACTTTTAGTAGGGTGGATTTATGGACCGCCTGGTGACGATGGAGCAGGAGCAGGCCTCTGGGAGTCTTCAGAACCTGTTGATCAAATATAGGGGCACTTATTAAACTGTATCATAGTCTGCCAAGCTTTTGTGGTGTGGAGCCTGAGCAGACAACCTCGCATTCAACTAAAGGAGCATTCATTTCAGAGAGGTGCATGGAGGAGCAACTCGTGCTACTTTATTTAAAGGCTATAAAGTGTTGGGAAGTAACTGAATGCATGCATCTAAAATACTGTATGTGTTCAACAGGGCTGCACCTAACGATTATTTTACTAATCAATGAGTCTAACGGTTATTCTTTAGATGAATTGATTAGCTGTTTAGATTCTGAAACCCCTGTGAATGACATTTTGACAAAATTTGACCCAGGTGAAGCTGAAGTGATGCCACAATGCCTTGACAAAACTGATTTTTCGACAACAACAAAATGGTATGTTTTGGAGCCTGTGTCCAGTCCACTCAACTGCTTTCTAATTTAGTAATCAATAAATTGTGGTTAATCTAATATCTAGTTTCAGCTCTGGTATTCAGATTACTCATTTACAATAACTGTATTCTGGTACAGTTAAGGCCAACGCACACTAGAGCGTGGCACGCCGTGGACGTCTTTTGACATACAACGGCTTGAAAACAACTCTTGGGGTACTTTAAATGGGAGTTTTATCTGTGGATCACATTCAAAATGAGAGATATGGCACGAGGCTGTGTGTTTTAGCTGGTAATTAGCGAGTGTAATGAGAGACAAGAGTATCCCCGTGAACATGAACAGAAGAGGAGCAGGTGGTTTCTCTGCCTCCTGCAGCTCTCGTGAAAAAAATGAAACATTCAGAAATTTAAAAAAAGGACTTTAAGCCATAAGATTAATATGGCAAGTTTGTGGACCAGCTCCAAACAAATAATGATGGGTTCATCATTTGTGCATCATTAGTTGGGGTTATTTCTTTCCCAAACAGTGAATCTCCCAGGTAATTTCTATCTGCCTCGGCCATCCATCAGAAATTATGAGCTCACCGAATTCTACAAACGTGAGCACAACCCTCTTAGGAGTGAAGCTGTTTAAATGGGGCTAAAAACAATAGCTTGATGAGATACACTTTGTAAATGTTTCATGTTTAGCCTGTTGTGACAGTCATGAAATGACATTTACCTTACTTTAACTCCATCCCAGCAGTACCGTCTCTGAGATATAACACTAACCTCTCCATCACAGGAAGTCCTCACAGTGATGCGCCTGTAGATGGTCATGCTGATAGCGCGAGACTGTTTGCTGATTGGATTAAGTGATTTACAGACGCCCAGCTCTGAGCCAGACGGGCCAGACGCATCCGAAACCCAGGGAAATGAAATCATCCAGGGTCGGAGCGAGTCCAGATGTCCCTAACAGGCCCCCGTAGGCAGCAGACAACACCAGCCAACACATGATGGGGAATTAGCTCACCCCGACACACACCCACACACCCCGCACTCACTCACGGCTTTGTGGGGACAGTTGTGATGTACTACTTGGATATATGTATGCTTAACGTTTTTCTTCTGACTGGAATTGTCAAAATAGAGTCATTATAGTGGTATTAAGGAGTAGTTAGCATGGTGTTTAGCTTCTTGTTAGGTTCAATTGGGCATAAATAATAGGTTGGTCTACCTTTGTTGTTCTCTTGCTGTCGCATTAAACATTTTATTTGATTTCTGCCATGGTTTGACGAAGCTGCTGTAAACAGAAGGTAGATTGGATCGCTGTTTCTGTGCTCTTCTGTTTAAAGATGGAATTTCCTTGGAAACCTTTTCTAGCATGGAACTGCAGGACGAATGAGGGATTACTTTCCTCTTTCTGTTTCTGTTTTGAAGTATGTCTGGAAGTAAAACAGGACTTAACCAATCAGACAGGCAACAACAACAGGCCTACCATGGCAACACAATTTACCTAACTCGTACCAATGGCAGTAAATTATATTCAAACCAGAGTTATTTAAGCATGGACTTTATTTCTCCAGGGTTTGTCACTGCTCCCCCTCTTCTGTTTCCCACTTCCTCTAAACGTTTTTATACGCCATCATTTCAAGCGCACGTTTGTGAGGCGTGGCTGTGCACCACATGCACACTTTATACCCCCGTGATCTTCTGGAGCAGTGTTTTTACAAGTCCAACCTATGAACCATGTCCTCGCAGCTTCCTCTCCGCGCTGCCAGAACCTCTCCATGAGGAAGCAAAAGGCAGGATGGGAAAAATGTGTAAGGTAAAAACTGGTCTGGGATATTATTTTTTAAAAAGGTAACTTGTATGTATTTAAAAAGTCTCAATGTACAATAAAATTATTCTTTGACCAGTTGGCTAATTAAAAAAAAACTATTGCTTATTAGTCGACAACAAAAATAATAGTTACAGTCCCTATTCTACTGTATGGCATTAAACATCTAACTCCATCAAAATAATCAGATGGCACCTCCAAGCCAAGTTACAGGTCAGATCTGTGGAGAGGCGACCTTGCTCAGTAACGATGCAGATTTTTCAAGCTGTCATACTTGAGCTAAACTCAGTCTGTTGGTACTGCTTGCTCCAGTATTGTAAAAGCAGCTTGTTGGGGTGAAAAGTAGCGCTGGTGCGTAGTTAGCATGCTAGTTGTTGTAAGGTGTTCGGGTTACTGTGGCGCCCAAACTCTTCTCACTGAAAGAAGCACTTATAAAGTCATCATGATGAACTGCAGAAAGAGTTTACAATGAACATACTCTTTTTCTCCACAAGGACACACGTTTGCACTGGTTGGAGATTTAGGTTTGTTAGCACTCTAACCACTAAGCCACTGTCTCTTTGAAAAGGAAGACACATTAATAGTGCACTAGCATTCTGATGTTAAGGAGACGCTGCAGGTGAATAGCGTGTGCAAACATCCAAAGTGCAGTTTGGCCGTTCTTATGTATAATACCTAATTGACATTAGTATTTGTAGTATTACTGAAAATTGGTCAACTAACTAATTTCAAACCCTCATTTTATGATAAACTTTAATTCATTAAGCTTAAAATTAGATACAAAATTCACTGTTCATGATCCGCCAAAATGGTGTTAAAGGCGCAGTACTAGATTTTTTTTACGTGAAAAACCTTTTAAACTCTGCCATGGTACAAATGTCTCACTTACCAATTCCATTCAGAGCATCCAATTATTTCTTTGGTTTACAAGCGCTTTTCACAATTTTTCGAGGGAGCGAGTTTTGCCGCCACGATAACGCTAGCAACACTTAGCATGCTAACAGCGCACTTCCTGCTTCGAAGAGAATAAAATGCACTGTAATTACACGCAGACATCGCACAATGGGCTCATTTTCACGAGAATAGACGCTTTTATAAATCATCCGTACTGTGGCAAGACATATTTTAAAAGAGATTGTAAAGTTTGATGTGTGTAGGTGCTACTTTCAGAGCTGATCTTTACGTTTCTAAGGAAGAAGACTGCATTTTGAGAAAACATCTCATATAAACCTATGGATGGGCTTAGCGGTGAGAACTTATAATGTGGATGTAGCCTGCCTTATCTCTGACAGCTGCGTTAAGGAGGGCTCTGTTAGCTTGCTTCGTGTTAGCACTACATTAGCTGCAGATAAGCTAATAACACGCAGAGAGAGCGAGAGAGAGTCCCCATTCTGCAGAGGAAACCCAAGACTGCACAGCCTCCTCACGTCGCCTCGGGCCCCGGGTTTGAGCTCATCAGAGGTGCACACAGCCGTGACTGTTCGGTTCCAGGGGACTGACTGCAGTGCGGAGCGGTATGGGGCTGGGCGTACCACTAATACTAGTCAAATACTCATACATTCAGCCAGAAACATTCATCACCTTTTCTTTGCTTATTGTGTGGGTTTTTCTCATTTTGATCCAACTCAAATCTTTAAAAAGACAAAGTAAAAGGTTTTCCTGAACATAAACAAACCCAACTTTTAATCATTTACATTTGTTTTAAAATAACTTGATATTTTGATAATTGTAATGTTTTCTGGGCTATACAAACTCTAAAACACATACAAAAAGACCCTTTACAACAGAGACAGCGGCGTTATTAAATTAAATTATCGAAATAATAAACTATTTCTGGTTTTCATCAATAATACACTTTATTCACACATATACTCTTTCCTTTAGTTGCCATATTTCAGACTTTGTTTGGCTGATAATGTATTTAAGAAGTCTCAATCAATGTTCAATAGAAACATTTGACTCGTCGACTTCGATTATTTTATTCTTTTTGTAGTTGCAGCCCTGCATTTAAAACAAAGATGAATCCAAATTATTCCTGCAAAGTCTGAACTCGGCTGGCTGTGGACCTCTGCATTAAAAAAAAATAAAAAATCCAAGCTCCATTGATCAGCAACAAAATCTCTAAAAATGTGATCAACCACCTAAGAAAATAGATGGCTTTCCGAGTAACACCAGATCTAAACCCGGACTATTTCAGGCCTACATTAGGGCTAAAGATGGTCTACCATAGATACGATAGTTCTATATAATTACTAACCCAAGGACATGAATCAGTTTGTCTCTAAATTAAACAACAGAGGGCTCATTGTACCACATTTGAGAACGATTGGTCTATAAAAAGATAAACATGCTTAAAAAGAAGTAAGAAAAACGTGGTAATTATGTCTATCAAGGCATTATTTAACTTCCAATACGTACTAATGAAGGCGAATATGATTATTGTAAGCGCGGCTAAATCTCCAGTCCTGATATAATGATATTCAGATTATATATTTGCAATAATTCTATAAACTGAATTTTGCCTGTGAATGCCTGGATTTTTGCTCTGACAATGCCACAAAAACTTAAACGAAAATGATACTTGGAAGAGTACACCGCGATGTTATATTATGTACTTTTTATTTACTTAGTCGAATAATCGGTCAATGATGTTTTATCAGACACCGTACAGTTAATCGCATATTATTTTACTGGGATTATAAGGATTTGGGAGTACATTGCGAGTTTATTCTGACACGTTCACACATACCGGAGCTTACTTCCTGTACTGAGCCTGTGGTGTTCGGGTCAGAATGTTTTGGTCAGATCATTGTTATCCATTGTTTTCCTGCTCTCCTGGAGGAAACGAGGCCCGTACAGTAGAGCTCCGGGGCCTAATGCGTTATTCGCGGACTCGGGGCAGCGTCTCCGAGCTCGTGGTGGGTGGCATGTGCGCGGTGAGGCGCAGATATAAAGGTGTGCTCTGGTCCGAGCGAGGGGGCTACAGCGGGACGGCTCTGTAATGATAATGAGTGTCAGATGGAGCAGGAGTCCTGGTGTCTGGAGATGTTTATGGGAGAGAGAAGAGAGAGGCGGGAGAGAGGAGAGAGTGAAAGAGAGTGAAGAGAGAAAGTGAAAGGAGTGAGAGAGGGGAGAGAGAGAGAAGAGTGAGAAAGGGGGAGAGAAGGGTAGGAAGGAGAGGGAAGAGAGAGAAGACAAAGAGAAAAAGAGAAGAGAGAGAGTGAGAAGAGAGAGAAAGTGAAAAGAGAAGAAAGAGGAAAGAGAGAGGGGAAAGAGAGGGGAAAACTGAGGAGTACAAGGGTGTTGAAACAAAAAGGAGATGGAGAGAGGGAGTGAGTGAGAGTGGGTGTGGTAGAGAGAGAGGTGGGGTAGAAAGAGAGAGAGGGGGAAAGAGATTGATAAAGGGAGGAAGAGATGGAGAGAAATAAGTTAGACATGGAAAGAGGGAGAGAGGGGAGAAAGAGGGGTGAAGGGAGAGAGCAAGGGAGAAGAGACAGAAGATTCCAGAAAGCAGAAGGCAGAGAGGGAGAGGAGGCAAAGATAATAAAGAGAGGAGAATGTTGAGAAAGAAGAGAAGAGAGAGAGAGTGTAGATTTCTGTTCAAATATTTGTAATTGTACGAACTCTTCATCTCTCCTTCATCTTATCAGTCACTTTGGGCCTAATGTGTGGTCCGATTACCGAGATTAAGATAAGAGTATGAGCTGAATTATTGCACCATGAAAAGTGCACTTGAATAACCTCCTGCATTAAGGTGCCTCCTGCTGTTATAAAACATTCTGTGTACAAGCGTTAAAGGGCGGCTCAGTGGTTAGAGCATTCGCACATCAACCCAAAATCGACCGTTTGATCCCAACTCAGGCCAGTGCGTTGTGTCCTGAGTATGAACGTGAACTTACATGTCACATTCATACAAAAGACAAAGGGGAATCAGGGCCGCAGTTTTCTTGCCTGCTCTGGTCACCGTTTTCATCTCGCCGTGATTGACAGGTTGATTAGCCAATCAGGGACCCGCGTGGCTGCTTAGGAAGGGAAAAAAAACGTAGCAGATTTCTATAGAATCGGTGAGCGAGGCACAAAACTCTGTTAACTCTGAGGTGAAAGGGATTGATGACGACCCATGAACTTGTACGTTTCACATGCGTCGCGGAAATAAACAAACCTGATTGCACGGTTCTGTTCGAGTTTGGCTCGAGGGGCGACGAAGGGACAAGGACACCACACTCACTCTTGGTAAAGAATTGAAAAAAGTTTGTATTCTAGATCCCAGAAGTGAGCAAACCTGTTTCTTTTATTAAGTCGTTTTAGCTCAATAATGCAATTTGAAATGCCCAAAATATCCAATAACGATCCATAGGCGTTAAAAGCTTATATAATATGTCTTCTTTAAGGGTCTTCAGCTGCAAAGTAAACCGTCTGAACATTACAAACCTACATAAGTCGGGTACACAATGTGACTTCTGCACAGGAGTTTCCCAGTTTGTGCTAGCGATTGCCGTGGCTAAACAGCGCGGCGTCCAGGAATGTGACCCACTTAAGCTCGTACTTTGACGCGGTGTCATTTCACAAAGTGCAGGGGAACCAGAGGAACCGTGAGGCCTCGGCGCACTGTACCAGACTGGCCCTGAGTCAGAGCGCTGCGCAGCCGTGTCAAATCACATCTGAAGGGAATATTCAACGCACAGCTGTGAAAACAATGACCAGCCAGGCTCAGAAAGTCGCTTTAAAGAGGAAAATCTGTAAAAGGATTTCGCTGGGACGAGAAGCTGTTGGTGATCCAGGGTGCACAGAATACAAATGTGCACTGGCAGCCATCGTTAAAATATGTTTAAGTTAGGGGAATTGGTTGAAAAGTCCTTATGACACACTAGACTACACACATAAGTAAAATATGAGCAACACATATGACTTAGGTAGAGTTAATTCCGCAACTGTTTCTTAGCAACCAGATCGTAAACAAGGACCAAAATCCATTCAACTCATGCAACAGTTATGATTTGACAAATAATTACACCTGATACCATGTTTATTGTGTTAAAGGATTGCTTTAACTGGTGTAAGTTGGGTGACGGAATGGCGCTTTTTGATGACGTCACAGAGGTTGAGGTATTCTGTTGTAGTACTTCCAATTTTATTTACCACATTGACTATCTCATCAAAAAACATGATAACCTGACATATGGGCTTTAGATTTTGAATTGATGAAAACTGACTTATGTTTTTAAACTGGTTGACACTGATCGTATGTGACCCGTTCCCCAAAAAACACATTCTTTTCGTCAACAATGTCTCAAACTTGTTGCAAAATTAGGGCAAGACGTTTCATTCCGAGTGATTTATTGCTCAAAAATATACCTGGTTAAACATGCATTCTCTCCTTTAAAGATCACGTCATATGTAAAATAGATTTTTTTTGCGCTTTGAACCATGTAGTAACAATGTTCCCTCATCAAAAACATACCCGGAGTTGTAGTTTGCTTCATTCAGACGGTCATCTCCTTCTGAACCTCACAAAAACACTGTGTTTCAAACTGCCCAGGTTTTCATCATCACAAGTACGAATCTGGAGGTTTCTTGTGCTGTTTTGAAGCGATTATCCGTACAAGAGGCCCTGGCAATGCTTCAAAACATTGATGAGGTTTGTTTGGGTGGTGAAGGCGATCAGACGAGGACTAGTGGGTTTTGGGCAGCTCAGCCGAATCAGACAGCGAGTCAGAGCACGAAGGACAAGCCCCCGCAAAAGAAGCAAAATCTCACTGGCAGTAGGTCTATTGTAAATGTTCAAGGTATTTATGACAAACTTTACTATATAGTTATGGCATTTTAGGCTGTCGAGATCACTAATCTAAGCACCTGTTCAATTCAATTCAATTCAATTTATTTTTTTAACGCCAAAATCACAACAGCGGTTACCTCGAGGGGCGACAGTGAAAAACAGAATAAAAACAGAATAAACAATGCTCATAGGGACTTGGTGATGTCCCAGCATCCTTAGACAGATGTCCCAAGCTCCCATGTCCTTAGACCCTCCTTCTCGGCCAAGAAAAACTACCAAACCTCTTTGGGAAAAAGTAGAAACCTTGAGGAGTTCCACAGTGAAGGAGAGATCCGACGACCTCTGTGGAGATAGACTGTGGAGCCACAGTCTATCTCCACAGAGGCTCCACAGAGGCTGATGAAGAACCGTTTCTTATGGAGTAGAGACCGTTTCTCCAGGCAGACTGTTTCTCCAGGCAGTTGAGGAGCATCTGGATCCACAGGTCCTCGATGTGCCTGCTCCACTCCCTGAATTGGCGGGTTACGTCATCGCCAGTGCGCAACCATCAATTTGAAGGCTTGGGAGTTAGAAAATTCTGCTATTCCTAGTGTTAAGCAACATGAAGTCATTAGAGATTGCTGAGTTCTACGCCCCTGAACCTACAGACTGCTGCATCAAGACTGAATCTGAGGAGCTGAAAATGTGACTTCATCAGACAGTTGTATTCTGATATTGACGACAGTGTGAACATTTAATTCTAAAGCATTTTGTTATTCTACTTAATCAAAACATACTTTTAGTAAACTTTTAACACAGGTTTTAAGGGATATCCATGAATCAGGACACGTATCGTATCAAGTCTTGTGTATCGGGATTCGGATTGTATCGTGGACCCTGTATCGGGATACATATTGTATCGTGAGGTACTAGGCAATACCCAGCCCCAGTGAGGACTGAGGACTGGTGGATGGGTTCCTTATGCCTGAGGTTATCGAAAATTGAAATGAAACTATCCCTTATTTGTGTCGCTAACGTCTTGTACTGCGCGAGTTGAAACAGTGCTGTTCCTCGGTGCATGTCCAAACCTTCCCTCTGACCCATTGCCCTCTTATCCCGACAGACAGAAGAGTTGTTTTCCAGCCCAGTTATTGTGGAGCAGGAAATTGCGGCTCACGAGGCTGATAGGAGCTCACTGTGCTGAGGGGGCGGGTTCTCAGGTGAAACGACCCCTCAGCCTCCAGTGCAATCCACAGTTAGCTCCCTCCTGTTCTGCACCTCCTGTTCTGCTCCTCTCAGCAGGGCTGCTTTTATTTGGGAGTGCTTTTAGTCTGGAGTCCCGGGAGTTCCCATAAAACTCCACTCAAAAGCAGTTAGGAAAGAGGGAAAACAATTGGTCTCAGTGTTATAATGCTGACTCAATTCAGAGAGTCAGGACCAAAACATGGAACTGTTAATGCTCAAGGGGAAGGTATGTTTATCTAACATTTAGAATTGGGATGAAGCAGTGTTTCTTGGTGGGTTTTCGTTGGGCGAGCTCTGTTCCCACGTTTGTTGGGTAGAGTATGTTTTTTAGAGAGTTTGGAATAAAAAAAATGTCCCTCACCAAACACATACCTGGAGTTGTATTTCGCTTAACCGATTTTAGTTAGACGAATCCTGGTGAGAAAGTCCTGTCCTTCCGAGCCTAAAAACCCTCCATTCTCAATTTTTTAAAGGTACAGAGACATGCTATATATTGTCGAAATAATAATTTTTTTCACAAAATATTTTTTACTGTATTCATTTTATGCCAAACCCAAAGAGCAACACAGGATAATAAATAATAATAATTTTTAAAAATGCATTAAATTGATTGTTTTCTTCTCAAGCATGTTGTTCACCCCCCCAATACAATCCAGAGTTCAACAATATGCAAATATATTTTCACTCAAGTACTTCCTGTTTATAAAAAAATACAATAATAAAACACAAGATGTTTAAATTTGGATATCCAAAAATAAATAAGCAATATATGATAAAATGAGCAAATAATACAAATAAAAATAAGACTAACAATAAGTTCATTTGTATCTATGTGATCTCCTACTTTTCCTCTGCACAATGAGCCAATTCGCAACCATTTCTGACCTTGCACTGTGAATAGGACCCAAAAAATGTCTCATTAGCTTTAGCACTGTTTGGCCCAGTTTTTCTGCTGAATAACATCCAAAGTGTTATCATCATTATCATCATAATCCTATAGTGCTCCCTCTGAGCTTCACAAAGATGTGTCACACCCAGGTAAAGCCTTTGTCAATCTGCCATTCTCCTGCTCTTGATCGTTTGTTCATCCCTTAAATGCCTTAGTAAATTCATTCTGTCTTCTTTTAATAAGACTGATTATTTGAAGTTATTGTGATATTATCATTAATTGCAATTTTACTGGTTATCGTTTTCAATATGGTCCCGTATATGCACCCTCCCTGAGCTCCATAGCGTATCCGGAGGCTCTGGTGCAGGACGCGGCAGCAGCAGGAGGTGTGAGCACGTCTGTCAGTGCACTTGTTACTGCTCCACTGTGAGCGTGTTCACACTATTGGACAGGAATATTTATTTACCAAACACAGAGGTGAGGTGTGGGTGTGGGCCTGCGTCACTGTGACACTCTGCTCATACCACACACCACGTACCCCGCACCCTCTCCTCCGCGCCCCTCGCCCCCAGCACAGGCCTCCACTGTGTACAGACATGTATCTTTGTACTGACCACCCACTGCCCCCTCCTCCCACCAGAACCACAGCACCAGGACTGGGCAGTGGGCAGGTGAGCTGTTTGGACGTGGGCAGACAGGTTCAATAACAGATTTCTCAATTTTACATCCAGAAAAATATAGACTGAGAATATTTAAAAGATGTTTCTTCTTATGTATCTTCTACCTAGTCTTCATCAACATGTTATTGCTTTAACCTGGCAATGCAATGGTGTTTCCTCATCATTAGTTGTATTTTGATTAGTTCCTACATGCTGTTTCACCTACCCCTTAGCCCCGCCCACAACCTGTCCAACCTGTGTTGTGATTATTTGAGAAATGAAGTCTCCGAGTGATACATGTAGGATTCTAAACGGTCACAAGTCCCTTTTCAGAAATAAGAACATGCAAATAACAATCAGCTGCTTATTAAAGTCACATGTCAGTAAGAAGAGGCGGAGCTTATCAGTTATTTTTGGATTTGCAGGTTATAAAACAAATAATAATGCCTATGGGCTAAAAAAAACAATGTTAAACAAATATATTGTGCAAAGTATATCTCAAGCTCAATTTTCGTTCATTTTTGTTGTGTGTACCCCTGTAGTACCCCTGAGGCTTCCCAGAGGGCTCCGGACCTCACTTTGGATTTGGACTCACTGCCTTCAAAAATACTTACTATGAGCGGAGTCGCCTATACACAGATCTGACCTCTGGCCTGGTTGTGCTACCTGCTTGTCTCGTCGTGGAGATAGACGTAGAACATTCTAGACAAAGCGATAGCATCTCCATGTCAGGCTGAGGAGGCTACTTTGTCTGCTGCTGTGGTAGAGATGAGGCAGAAAAAGAATTTGATAATCTTCTGATAATTTAGTCTGCAAGATATTTGTCTTCTTTCTTTTCGACCCACTCTGTGACGCACCTTTGTCAGCTGATGTACGCAGGCTTTGAGCGCTTAGGCTTACAGCGCCATCTCCAGTCCGACTTCTCCAGGACAATATCCTGGGTGTACGAGAGTAAAAAGGCCCCTTCGTCCCGGTTTATCATCCTGTGGGTACAATTCCACATTTCAATTGCCTCTTTAAATTCAAAACCTGTGTTAATCAGCTGACAAGACGCATCACAACATCACGTCGAAACTGACAAGAATGAAAAAGCTGGTCTGAAGAGGATTTTTTTTAAATACCTGTTATAATGTTGTTTCCTCTTCATAAACATGGCCTTGGCTGGCAGTGTGTGTGTGACTCACTCAAGTCTGCATACATCCATAGCACCACATAACCCTTATTCTCTTAAAAACATGATGTATATTTCTTTAAATGATGTGACAGGTTTATGGCCATTAAACATGTAGGAAAACAAACGCTGTAATGATTTTAGGTAAGTGTAGGCTGACGCTGGACTGTTTCCATAGAGAGCTGTGTTAAATATATACTAACACCAGGTTCAAGAGACATTTACTTGAGTCATTTTTTGAAGAAATTGTACTTTTTGGAGTCGTTTTCAGACACCATACTTTTACGTCTACTTGAGTAATGTTATTTTCTTTTGAAATGTTGGTTCCTCTTCTCACTGTGAGTAAGTCTGAGTGACAAAAATGTGATGTGAAAATTATAGGGCTGTCAAAAGTATCAAAAATCTACTATTCAATACTAAAACTAGTATCGAAACTAGATACTCAATTTGAACAAGTATAAAAAAGTACAAAATAAAAATCGAATTAACAAAACAAAATGTGACCTTTCCTGAATCATTTTTGAATGATTTTCAAAAGACGTCATGGTAACATAAAGAAAGCACTTTTATTTTATGTTGAAAATGACAGTCCGTTGACTGATCACTGTTAATTATCATTGTGGTATCAAAATGAAAAAAAAACAAAAAAAAACAGTATCGAGCCTATTCCTTAGTACTGAAACCTAGTTTTACATTTGTGACAACACTAGAACATTAAGTGATTCAAGCATTTGAGCTTCTCATAACTTGCCTTCAGATATGATTAGCTTTTTTAAATTTTTGTGTCTATTCTTTAAAAAATAAATAAACTGAATCTGCATTATTTGATGTCTTGTCTGTCCAATGACATTAACTCTCTATATTTTACGTTCAAACTGTGATGCATTTTAAAACGTCATCTCTCAATACCAACATTGTCTTGAGCTATAGACGTGTCCAATGCAAGGACTTTTAACCTGAAGCTGCTTTAACTTTGTTTACCTGAATGCAGTATTAATTCTAGTAGGTTCTATAACCAGCACCTTCAAATTGAAATTGACTTCTGTTTGGTAGTCGAAATGTCTTGATTTGAAGTCCAGAAGACTATGTTTGAAACCGTTTCTACCATGGACCACTCCTAGGCGAACGAGATTACATTGACTCGTTTCTAGAAGACAGGAAAGACAATAAAGGTGCAGAAAGGAACAAATGAGTCGGAGCACGGATGGAGCATTTACAACCTCACCTTAATTCAATCTGACTTTGCGTATGACATGTAAAGTAGCAGTATCCTTACTTGAGTATTCAATTTCAATTAAATGTATTTTTGAAGAGCCAACAGAATAATAGACAAGCGGATTAATCAACGTTCACGGAAAATAAGCTGTGGTCTGGCTTTGTTGTGTTCGCGGTCTCCAGGTATAGCGGGTCTGAAATGAGTCACATCCTTCGGGGGTACGGGGAGGCAGGGAGATAGGAGGGGGTGGGGGGGTGCTGGCTCGTGTCCCCAACACCTCCTAAACTTCACACTCGCGCCACCACCAACATTCTAAACATTCTCAAACACACAGACACATACAGCGCTGACCAGGGCACAGCTTCACATGACGTTACAGCAGCAGCAGGTACAGAGGCAGGTACAGAGGAAGGTACGGAGGCAGGTACAGAGGCAGGTACAGAAGGAAGAGGCAGGTACAGGAGTACAGAGGCAGGTACAGAGGCAGGTACAGAGGCAGGTACAGAGGCAGGTACAGAGGCAGGTACGGAGGCAGGTACAGAGGCAGGTACGGAGGCAGGTAGAGGCAGGTACAGAGGCAGGTACAGAGGCAGGTACAGAGGCAGGTACAGAGGCAGGCAGGTACAGAGGCAGGTACAGAGGAAGGTACAGAGGCAGGTACAGAGGAGGGAGGCAGGAGGCAGGTACAGAGGTACAGAGGAAGGTACAGAGGCAGGTACAGAGGCAGGTACAGAGGTACAGGTACAGAGGCAGGTACAGAGGCAGGTACAGAGGCAGGTACAGCAAGGTACAAGGGAGGTACAGAGGAAGGTAACAGAGGAAAGGTACAGAGGCAGGTACAGAGGAAGGTACAGAGGAGTACAGAGGCAGGTACAGAGGCAGGTACAGAGGCAGGTACAGACAGGTACCAGAGGCAGGTACAGAGGCAGGCTACAGAGGGAGGTACAAGAGGACAAGGTACAGAGCAGGTACAGACGGAAGGTAACAGAGGAAGGTACAGGAGGCACGGTTACAGAGGAAGGTACAGAAGGAAGGTACAGAGGAGGTACAGAGGCAGGTACAGAGGCAGGCACAGAGGAAGGTCCAGGGGCAGGCACAGAGGCAGATACAGAGAGGTCCAGGGGCGGTACAGAGGAGGTACAGAGGTACAGAGGCAGGTACAGAGGAAGGTACAGAGGCAGGTACAGAGGCAGGTACAGAGGCAGGTACAGAGGAATGTACACGAGGCAGGTACAGAGGCAGGTAACAGAGGGAGTACAGAGGAAGGTACAGAGGAAGGTACAGAGGGCAGGTTACAGAGGAAGGTACAGAGGAAGGTACAGAGGCAGGTACAGAGGCAGGTACAGAGGGCAGGTACAGAGGGAGGTAGGCAGTACAGAGGCAGGTACAGAGCAGGTAACAGAGGAAGGTACAGAGGAAGGGTTACAGAGGCAGGTACAGAGAAGGTACTAGAGGAAGGTACAGAGGAAGGTACAGAGGCAGGTACAGAGGCAGGCACAGAGGAAGGTCCAGGGGCAGGCACAGAGGCAGATACAGAGGACGGTCCAGGGGCAGGTACAGGGGCAGGTACAGAAGAAGGTACTGAGCCAGGTGCAAAGGCAGGTACAGGTACAGAGGAAGGCACAGAGGAAGGCACAGAGGAAGGTACAGAGGCAGGTACAAAACACATGAACACATGTGTGACTTTGTTAACTCATTTCCTCAAATCTGACATCTTTTTGAGGCCTACCGAATACCTCAAGGCATAATTGTCTAAATGATGGAACATGATCTGGTCTGGTGACAAATGGCGTAGTTTTAGAGTTAATTATGGAACGATAATGTAGTCGTTAATAATACATTTATTTTTTATGTTGGAAAAACAAGAGTGAATATCAACTGTGGTTAAGTTGCAAATGTTTATGCTGCTCCATTATTTCACAAATCTTTGTAAAGACATAATATGAAATGTGGCAGTTTGAACGAAAATCCCTTAAAACCTTTTCAAACTCAGACTTGTGTTTGAGTGTGTCTTTTTAGTCTCCGTTGAGTGAGTGCCACTTTGGCCATGAATCCTTCTTCTGTTCCTTTGGTTATTTACAGACTCACAAGAACTTGATCATGGGTTTGAATGAATGGTTTTTGAGGGCTGGGTATTCTGAGCCCCCCTCAGAATACCCAGCCCTCTTTCAGTGTAACCCATGTTACAGGCTCCTACAGCTCAGGAGTTACCCATGCCAGGCTCATTCAGAGAAACACTGGAAACGAATGCAGGGTGCAAAATGAAACAAAGACAGTAAACTTAGGTTCTGAACGAGCCACATCTGGAGTTGAGCGCTGCATAGTCAGTCTTTCTCAAAACACTGGGTTCCACCGGCTGATGTCATGACATGGTGCCCACATTCCCCTCCTCTGTGTTCTGAAAGTCCTTTGTTATTATCTATGACATTGGCTCGACAACTTAGGGTCGCGACCCAAACGTTGGTAGTGGGAGATTTTTGATCTTTGTCGCGTGAAATTGTCAAGTGAATGCGCATTTTGACGACGCTGCGCCTCAGTGTAGCATAGAGAACAACTCCTGTTGCCAAAGTCCAGCTCCTGCACAAGCATAAAACATTTACTTATTCTCCAAACTGTGAATGCTGAAAGTTTTTGAGTTCATAAAGGAAACGAGCCACAGCTCAATGCACGCTCGCTCCCTCTTTTTTCCCCTTTTCTGTTTGTACATTGGTAAAGATTAGGAATGTTTATGAGTTCTATCAGGTTGTCCCAAGGACAAATGGCTGATATAAACCTGGGTGGGTTTTACATGAAGCCCATTTGACCCATCAGAGAGAAAAGAGCGGTGGTGTGCAGATGCGAGGAAACCTGCCTCCCTGTCTCGACTGAGACTCGTTTCCCTTTGGTTTCTCTCCGGTCGATACCCACTGCACCCTGTTTATTCCCCCTCTCAGAGGCCAAAACATAATCGGATGATGCCCCCCTCAGCCGATTAAAAAAGTATTGTCTGACTAATATAATGTTGTTATCGCTTCCTTAACATGCTGAATGACCCGCTCTGTGGACACGGGCTGACCTGGTCTGTGGACACGGGCTGACCCGGTCTGTGGACACGGGCTGACCCGCTCTGTGGACACGGGCTGACCCGCTCTGTGGACACGGGCTGACCCGGTCTGTGGACACGGGCTGACCTGGTCTGTGGACACGGGCTGACCCGCTCTGTGGACACGGGCTGACCCGTACACTGTCATGAGGGCATGAGACGTGACGGTCAGAGCCAGGCTCGGGTTTTTGCCAGCCTGTTTGTCAATTTACGGACCATATATTTTCGGCCTATTTTCATCCATGTTCCTTGTATTGGTCAAACTGTTTCCTGTCTTTACCCGCATACAGTGGCTTACAAGTACACATTCTCAACATATTTGTATACAAGCCTATAAACAATGTTACAAAAAAAGAGAACCACTGATCTATGATCGGATCATAATTTTAATATTAAGTTTGAGTTTGAGCTGATTTCTTTTCCTGACCAGCCAAGACCCAATGCTTTGACACTACTTACATACAGGCAGATCAACCAATCAGAGCGTCTAAACAGCGCGACGGCTTACGAGGACAAAAGGAAGAAAAAATAACGCCGGGGACTTAGAAACGGCGCAGATTTCTGCAGAGTCAACAAGCAAAGCACTAAACTCTGCACATCTGAGGCAAGTTGTATGTTTGGTTCTGGATGTTACAAGAAGTCTTCTGCATTTGAGCGACATGTGCTACAGGAACGGCGGCGGTTGGACCTGCTGAAGTTAGAAGAGTTTTGTCGATGCCATCTTCTTCTGCTTCCTCCCAACGATGGTCGTGTCTGGGAGGTCGATGTGAGCAGGGATTTTTGGCGCAACGGCGTCATGAATACAAAAGAATAAAGAGTGCACAAATATGAATCACTCTAAATACAACTTTGAGAGGGTAAATGAGAAGGAAATCCAATTAAAACATGTTAAGTTAATTTAGCATGTTATTTCTCCTTGCAGTCCAATTGCATTTCTTGGCGTTGATGCATGTCGTCCTAACACCTCACAGCCGCATTTGCCCGTCTCCTCTTCTTCCTCTGCACCTGTCAGTGTCGGCCTGAGCTTCTCTCTGGGCCTATTTGTGCTGGCAGTTCAGACGAGGCAGTTGGAAGCAGGATTTTGGTTCTAATCTGCGCTGTGATCCTTCTTCAGACAGACTCGTGTGTGGCAGATCGTCGCGCAGACATTGTGTAAACTGACACCTCCTGTGGCAGATACTCCTCACTCACTGCACTACACAGAGTAATGCTGTAGGTTTCACACATAGGGGAAGGGAAAACAACTTTCATTCTTATTATTACACAACATTTAAAATATTAATTATATTCTAACTACATTTTAAAACATTACACTTTATCATCAAATATTTGTTTGTGTTTTATTGCCGTTTTTTTACTTTGTCGTTGCAACACTGAATTGTCCCCAGTGTGGGATAGAAAATTGGTCTGAGATAAATCTTTATTTTGTGTATATATGTATTTTGAACCCCATTTTCGTCTGGGATGACACTGCAGTTCTGACAGGTTCAGTTGCTGTTGCTGGCCTAGAACATATCATAATGAAAATGTACAATGTCCCAACATAATGGATTCATTTTTTTTTTTTTTTGTGCGGCTTCCTATGTTCTTCCGTCCTTTACTTCCGAGCTTCCCGTCTTCTCCTCTGATTGTGGAACAATCAAGAAAGGCCAAGCGGTTCTCCTTGGCGTCTTCGCTTGTAAACCTGATAAGCAGGTCCACCGCATTGATGTGCTCCGAGAAAGCTTCCAGTTCTTGTTTCTTGATTGTCACAAATGTGTCATCCATGTAGCGGTACCAGAGACTTGGAGGAGTGCCACATTGTGTGTGATGAGTCGGTGCTGCACACAATGGGTCTGAGTTGAACATTCACTTTGTGATTTTTGGGAAGGCCATAAAAGCATGGAAAACATCCCCAGGGTACAGTCTGTGATACAGAGGCCCGTCTATTTCATTCAGTTCAATTCAATTAGGTTTTGTGACGCCCAAAATCACAACAGCAGTTGCCTCGAAGGGCAACAGGTGGAGAACCAGTTCTTCGAGGCAGATGAAGAACCGTTCATCTAGCGTAGAGACCATTTCTCCAGGCAGTTGAGGAGCAGCTGTAGCCACAGAAGAAGAAGAAGTAGAAGAAGAAAGATGTGAACAGCAATGAACAGATTGCAAGCGAAATTAAATATTAAATATTGTTGATATGAGCTGTAGTAGGAAACAGAGGATAGTGCTTAAGATGCCATACTTCCCCCAGCATAGTTGCTCCAAGGGCAGCATAGCTGGGAAAATGTAGGTTTTTGTTTCTGTTCCTAACTGGCCTGACCATGAGTGATTTAAAAGAGGAACGTTTTAAGCCTGGTCTTAAATGAAGAGACTGTGTCGGCCTCTTTATCATGGACAGGGATCTGCTTCAACAACACAGGAGCTTGGAAGCTCAACACTCTACATCCTACTGTGCTTTTCGAGACCACCAGAAGTCCAGCATTTTGAGAGCGAAGTGCTCTGTTTGGATGATGAGGAATGATAGGGCCGTGTGATTTATGGCTTTGTAAATCAGGAGGAAGATTTTGAATTTGATTCTAAACTCGACAGGGAGCCAGTGAAGAGACTCGAGCGCCGGCGTAATGTGCCCTCTTCTTTTAGTTCCTGTTAGTAATCTTGCTGCTGCATTTTGAACCAGTTGAAAGCTTTTTATGGAGCTTTTAGGAAAATATTAGCTGTTTTACGCAGATGAAAGTTGGCTGTTTTACAGGCTTTATTTCTATGCGGTTTGAACGAGAGCTCTTGGTCAAATAAGACTCCAAGGTTTCTTACAGTGGAGCTGGAGGCTACACTGACGTTGTCCAGTGTGACTATCTGCTCAGATAAAGCGTCTCGTAGTCGTATTAGGGCCTAGAACGATGACCTTGGTTTTTTCAGGGTTAAGAAGCAGATAATTAAGTGTCATCCAGGTTTTTATATCCTTCACACAAGCACCAAGTCTGTCTGCTTGATCGGTCTGATCGGGTTACCTAACACTTATTTAAGAGATAAAGAGGACAGGCCATTATCAGGAGGGTTTATGCAGTGCAGAATAGGATCAATATCTGAGTTTTTGGACCAGGTCCACAGATTGAGAATTGCTTTTGTATGAAAGTCAGTTTTCAGTGTCCAGATGACTGAAACTGAATCTTTTTTTAAGATTGAACACTCCTGGACTATGAGAGATTACACAGATTACAGAAAACAGAGATACATTATATACAATTAACCTGCAATCTTTGTACTGCTATTGAGCTGTCCGGTTTTACCTGCAACTTTATTATTTGAAAAGCACATGCAAACTGTTTTGGAAGTGTTGGTCTTATTTAGGTTTGAAGGAGTTTGTGGTGTTGGCCTTGCATACACGTTTAGACAAAGACATATAATTGGGAATGAAAAAACTGGATCAATGCATATGTAAAACGAACTAAAAACGTGTGCAGTCTTTGCTGGAAAGACATCTTGAAATGAGATATTCAGTATCTCAAAATAAATAATATAATCTCCTCCTGATGATTAAGTATGTCTAAACTTGTCAAAACGACTCAAATCCAGATTGTAATTTCAAGTCATGCAGTTAATCATTTTTCTGCATGCTCCAACTGGCAGCACACCTCGCTTTAACGTGACATTTTTCATATTCCTGCTTCACGCCTCTCCAGTCAGTATCATTCCTGTTTTGCCCTGGTTTGCACGCACCGTTTCTTCATAAGCAACATTATGTCTGCGGGAGATACGCCTCGGCCTCATTCAACCTTCTCAATGCATGAATGAATGGTGCTTTTATTCTCGCTGAGTTTCATGTATTTTCCAGCTCCGGCTCGCTATTACGCTGATAAGAAGCCGGTGTCTGAGTTATGGCTGTTTATGAGGGTGATAAAATGGGTAAAATGAAGCCTGTGAGCTATTTATTTGTCGTTAAGTGTCATTTTCCAAATCTCCGCCAGACTAACAGTTTTCATATTTTAATCGGCATTTAATTGATATTCGCCACATTAAATTGGAATTAAACTGGGCCACAACCCAAAAGTAAAACCTGCACCAGACCAGGACTAAACCGGGACAAGATCAGGACTGAGCTGGACCAGGGCTGAAACAAATGAATGGATTAATCACAGCTAATTCACATTGAAATAATCTGCAACTCATTTAGTAATCGAATAAATTAAGATACATTTTAGATTTAAATCTAATCTGGGCTGTACGCAGACTCCAGAACAGGAGCTGAGAGAAGAGGTTTTATGACTCAGCAGGAGTTACTTAAAAATGGAAAACCTACTTTATTTATTAAAAAAAACAAACTCATATTCTCAGATCTTTTGCGATTCATTCAAGTAATCAATTAGGCAAAATAATAATTCATTTTGATCCCTCGTTCATCCGGGTAAAAGACTGTAAAAGAAAGAGCAAAATAACTGTTACTGGACAAAAGCGAAGTGTGAACAAAGTGGACAAACCCTGACCGCCATTAGTAGCACACATAAGATTGTCGGTTTTTTGTCCTTGTTTCTTTTCATAATCATTATTTATTATTATGAACTCTATTACTGTACTAATTACTGAATGAGGATCAGAGTTGTTTTTTGGAGGACTTGGATATTGGGTTGTTTGTTTATTTGACTATAAGATCATTGAATAACAATCCCAATAACTGTCATATAATTGGCATTTGCGGCCAAAGACATGCCGCGGTCGATTAATCAACTATAAGGGTCTCAAAACTATTAAAGGGGTCATATTCTGCTAAATCAAACTATTAGCGTTTAACCTTGTTACAACAGTGTTTCCTCATCGTTAGTTTACTCACAGTTGCGTTTGGATTGATTCCTGCATGTTTGAGTTAATCCTGTATTGTCCTGCCACTGAGGCTCCAGTGCTCAGAAAAGTCCTGTTTTCACCTACCCCCTATACCCGCCTACATCCCTGTTCTTATTTGTGATGATTGGAACTCTGAGTGACACATGTAGAGTTCTAAAATGTTACGTAGCCACTTTTCAAAACATAAAAACATGTAAATGATAATCTGCTGCTTGATACAGTGAAACGTCACGATGAAGAGGCGGTGCTTATCAGTTTTGAACAGAAAAGGAACCCATTTTTAATCTTAAACAGTTTGAATCAACATTTTGGTTTACAATGAACAATATATAAAATGATGGTCTAGTTATGTTAAAGCAGAATAAGTATCTCATTTAAATATCTCTATGATCTGGCCAAATGTTTGACCCAAAGTGCATTTACAAAACAAAAAGCACACAGGGTGTCATGCAAAGTAATTATTTATACAGAAAATTATGTATTTATAGTACTTATAGAATAGTATTTATAGTGGTATATGTGTATTTATAGTGGTATGTGTACAAAAAAGGCAGAGTACACTCACACTTCACTCCTGAATCCTCATAATCCCAGAAAAAATAATGAGTTTACAAATATAAATTTTGGTTGAGTGAAACTCATCCCTAATTTATGCCTTCACCTCTTAGCAGGGGCGGACTGGGATATCTGAAAATAGGTGTAATTTCTGTGGCCTATTTGTGGGGCCCATAGCTTTAACATTCACAATGCAAAGTACAGCTTTAAATAGACCTAGTATTTGAGGGCTATGGCCTGGTCCAGACGGTTGACCACATTACTGCAATGAGACTGTCCGAGAATGGCCCACGTTTAGACAGCTCTGAGAGATAGGGACCCGCACGAGACAGTCTTTAAATACATAAACTGAACTAATCCCACTGAAACTGTTCAGAGGGAGAAATGTGTCTCATTCACAGACTGCCCCACGGAGGAGGTCAAAGTGTCCAGTGATAATACGTCCACCTGATGCAGAGCTCTCCTCCTCGCGGCTCTACCTGCTCTGTTCTCTGTTGCAGAGTGCAGTAGCGTTGAAAGGGGGCCCCAAGCGATACGTCACAAGGGTTTTTTTTTACGACAGACTCCATTCCTTCTTCTCTTTACCTTTGAACTTAAACATATTATTAAACCGCCAATATTAGTGTGGTTATTCTGCTTTGCAACAATACTGCCGCAGTTAGTTGTTGCAGTTGCTGAACCCATGACTGAAAGAAATTGGGCTCACTGGGCCCCAAGCAATTGCCTGTTTTACCTGTTGGGTACGCCTCTGGATGTGAGAGGTCACAGACACGCACATGCACATGCATGCAAATACACACACACACACGGCACACACTGCTCTGTATCACCACTCAGCTGCACTCGGGTCTGTGCGGGCCGCTGCTGCTCTACGGGACAGGGGCGCTCCCTTCTACTGGTTTTGATTATTTATTTATTTTGGTTTTGATGGGAAAAAAACAGGCATTTTCACCTTGTTAAACATCTTTTTAAGTCCCTGAGAATGTTAAGTATGTATTTTCAGGGCGCCATCATTGCCCCCTGCTGTCTCTGGGCGGAAAGCCAGCCTTGCAGCATTTGCCAGCATCGACCCGAATACAACTCTCCTGAGAAACCCTGGCTCTTTTTTTATGTTTGGCAATGTAAAATGTTTTTTGTATGTATTATGCATATAGTGTATTATTATGAGAATGTAAGAAAACATTTGGGGAAAAAACAACCTTATATGTCTATTTCTGTATTTTCACAAGGGAGCTGCAGGGGGAGCTCCAGAGGGACTTAGTTCTGCTTTAGTTGAAAGTTTAGTGAAATATTATTATTATTATTATTATTATTATTATTATTTTATATATTTAAATGTTTTTGCAGTTTAAGTACTGATAAGAGAAACATTAAAATACCAGATTAATAAACAATATTGATAGTAGTATTTATAACCGTCCCAACTCTTGATAACTTGCTAACGATAAAAATTGGCACCAAACTGGGACTAAATTAAAAGTCTAAAGGGCCAAACTGGGCGTCAAAAGAACAAGAGTGAACACAGCCTTTTTGTCAAAAGATATGCGTTACAAAAGTTTAATTTAAAATGGTGCACGTCTTTGTAGTCTTTTTTAAAGTTTATTATACCTTCAGGGGTTAGTTTTTGGCCTGAGGTCTGACAATACCCAGAGATTGCCTCTGGGACCTATACTTTTCTATTGAACTGCTGTCGTTTAATTTATCTGGTGTGAACTTCAGAGAAAGCAGCTTTGTCTAAACGTCTCGGTGCAGTCCAACTTCTAACTGCTGTTGTGATTTTGTTGGAGAGACAAACCAGCTTTCACTGAAGTGCATTCCAAGTCTTAGAGTCTGGCTTTTCCCTCCGATTATTGAACTATATGAAGGCCTAGAATGTCCCACAGTATGGCATTAAACAACTCCATGAAGACAAACATATGACACCAAGGCGGGAGTCAGATCTGTGGAAAGGCGACCCTGCTCACAGTAAGAATGCTATTTTTTAAAGAATAAAAACATCTGTAAATACATGAAAGCAAAATAGATAACTGGTTTAAACCTGAACATTAGGGTTACATTATGACATAAGGGTGCAATTCATATAGCAGCTACAATTTTTAGCCTCATTTAGTGTTTTTACTTTACTTTTGCATTATTCGAAGGCGCACCAAATGTTATTGTTGCTAGGTCTCCCTCCTGCTTGTGTCCATTGAGATGTTATTGCCTTGCCTGAAATACCCTAAAAACTCTTACTGGGACTCCTACAGGCCTGTCACGGCAGCACATTTTGAAGTTGAGATATTGCTCCAGAAAAATGTCATCATAAATGATAATGTTGAATCTACAACATGGGTGTTATTTATTGAGCAATGGGTCGATATTGTAATTCTCACTTGCTTGTCTTCACAGAGATTGAAAAGTTTAAAGGGGCAGTACAGATTTTTACAGCTTTAAAAAAGTGAGGAAACAGAACTAGTTCAGGTTAAACTCTTAACAGAATCACTCTGTGCATCCTAAATACTCACTGCGATGAGGTTCAGAGTTGAGACATTAGCATGCTAACGTCGCATTTCCTGTTTCTCTGAGAATAAAACACTCTATAATCAGATGCAGGGAAATCACTTTGGTCTCATTTTCACCCAATACTTTTACATTACATCTGTACAGGGGCAAAACAGACTTTATTACACGCTAAAAAAAAAATCGGGTACAGGCCCTTTAACATTGTGCGGAACATTCCGCACAAAGCTTCTACATGGAGACAAAGCAAGTGGTAAATCCTCCACCAAAAAAGTTACATAGTGCACTTTTAAAGCTGTAAACCATGAATGTCAATAGTTTTATCATTTCTTCTATATCACACAATAGGTAAGAGATTATGTAATTACCTTACTGTCAAAACATGTTATTACAACATGTCTGATATAGAAGAAACAACAAAACTATTCTACTTAAAAAGATTAAATGAATATTCTTAATCTATGAAATATCAGCGCTAAAGTATACGAAAAGTTGCCCAAAATGTCTGAAAAATGCAAGGAAAATGAGCTTTACCAAGCACTACCAACAATGTAGACAAAAGATTGACTTCACCTCATTGTTTTCCATAGTGTTTTCCATAGTGAGTGGGTAGTTTTTCTCTTTGTTCTCTTGAATTTGTTTGGCTTGCATGGCTGTCCTGTTCCTACGCTGCTTCACCCGCGCAGTAAAAACCTTACTAAAAGTGACTGCGTTGGCTTTGTCCAGATGTCTGTTTGGGTTAAAACCCCGTCTGAAATACTGTGGCGCAATGGGACACCCCTGTCTGCGAGCCAGGTCGGGCGGCTTGAAAGAACAGGTTGTCGTCTGTGTGGATACGAAGAGGAAAGAGCGAGAAAGGGCGCAGAAAACAAGCTTACACACTGAGGGGCTTGTAATGTGGACTGTTAAAGTGCTTACAAAACAGATCAAATTGTGGGACAGGTACAACGGAAGGTGCATTTGCTACAGAACTGGTTATGTCTTGGTTTGGAACAACAACAGAAAACACACACAAAAACACCTGTCTATATAGATATGTGAAATTGTTACTTGGTTTGTTGTCATTTTTGCTCCAAAAAAACAGGCTCATCCACATTGTAGCACTGGGCGATTTGGGAAAGAAATTAATCTACTTTTTTCCCCCTGTTTTGATCTAGCTAAATGTTTTATTTAACCTTCTTCTAGTTGTACTTTGTGTGTGGAGAACAGAATGCCAAGCCTACAGTTTTGATTTTGTGTAGATGGGACCAATATCCCAGAGAAATCCAAATTTAAGGTTTGGACAGCGTTTAAGTAAGTCTAACTGCGGTACGGCTAGCGACAGAAACACATGCAATGTTCATGTGCTAAATTAAGTCTTAAGATTCACTCATAAACACTGTGAAAAGAATAGATTTTTAATTCCCATAACTTTGAATTATAATAATAAGAAGGTGCTGCTTGGTGGTGTAGCGGATAGCACACATGTCGAGTCCAGTTCCAACAATTTGCAATTTGCTACATGTCCTTCCCCAGTCTCATCCCCATTTCACAATGCACTGTCCTTTCTAATAAAGTTAACCGGCCAAAAAATATTATTATTTCTGTAAAAACAACGCTTTCTCCTAAACAAGAGCGCGCTAAAGGCCAATACATACTTTATAAGAAACAAGGTCACGCATAACAAATGCCCCTGTCCTGTTGATAATCTCCATGGCAACAGTTGTCTTTTGAGTTCATGAGGAAAAGGGTGTATGTGATTCAGCGGCAGAAAATAATTGTGGTTTGCACATCACTACGGCAAGAACAAACCTCTTCTGATGGAGGTATGAATTGGCCTTAACTCCTCATCAGTTCCATTGTAATTACCGCCTCAGGACTGGTTGTAGACCTGTCCAATTTTTAGATTATTAGCACAACCTACCAACATGAAATGATAATTGCAACACTAAAAATTAATGTAGGAAGCTTATTAAGGAACAAAACAACAAATTAGCCAAACGCATACACTAAAAGCCTGTTTTATGGAGTTTTTTTGCAAAAGGCCTTGTTAGTCTTTGTTAAATCCTGGTTTAATTTTGTTTACAAGTTGGTTTTTACAGTTTTAATCATTTATCTTCCAAACATTTTCTTCAAACGCTTCAGAATTAATGAACAAAACACAAAAACAATGCAATGTTTTTCTTTTCTAAATTCCAGTGTTGAGATGATATCTACGGGCTATGACTCCTGGCCTTGAAGTTGTGGGTTCATCTCCAGGCTCTGCCCACGTGTGCAGGTCCATCCAGACACCTGGAGGTGTGAGTGTGTTGACGTTTGTTTGCTTTTAGCTTCAGTTCCTCTGCGGCTGTCAGGTCATGTGACCCTACTTCAAATAAATGCTCCAGCTGTTTGTGCATAGTCCAAGATGTGAAAGGTCCTTTCCAGTTGCCGGCAAAATTAACTTTTTGGAGCTTTTAATCATGTCATTTGCGCTTGTTTTAGGGATCCTGTTTGCAAGCTTGTCTTCTCTGATCCTTTACTGAGCCTCAGAAAACACTTGGTTTCAAATGTCCCCAGATTTGTGATGTCAAAGGTTGAGGGGCAAGCTAATGGTAATTCCCTACACTGTCAGTAGATTGTAGTAGAGTGCTAACACAAATCCTGATCAGGGAACGACTGACTGATAGAAAGTCATGTGTGGTTTCAGTAGATACATTATTTTAAGTTCTAAATTAGAACATTAGAAGCCGACATGAAAGTAGACCATAGCAGGAAATGCATGCCTTTTGGTGAACAGTGGAAGAGATGAAGATGAGGCAAAGACAAAGACGATGGTTCATTTGAATGTCTTGATTGGTGATTGGTTGACATGCAAAAGTAGCAGAGAGTCATTGGCAGTGAAAACATAGCCTCCCTGGTGGTTATTAGGTTATATTTTAACCTCAACGCACCTGGCTAATTGGCTTGCTAATAGTAGCATTTATACATCAGCCTAGACCATTGTTGTTAAATTGTAATTATGAGTCATTTTACCAACTTTTGAAATAACAAACGATCAAGACACACTATCCTATTGACTACTGATAGTGGAGCGAGGGTAGCCCGTTCTTTGGTGCGATGCAGTACGACTGGTGATTGGTGGATTTGTCTAAAAAAGCTTGTTTTCTGTTTTAACCGCAGCCAGCTGGAGCGAGCCGAGGCTGAGCACACTGTTGTTCTGTGAGCGCAGTCAGGTGCAAAGCCACACTGGGAAACCACACAAAGACTTTGGGTTTACTTTACAGACTTGCTGCTCAACAATTCACTCTAACATGTTCATTTCCATTATCTGTTTTTACCTTGCCTCTGCACGGACTTGACTTACAGGTCTTTATTAGTCCTGGTTTAGTGCTAGTTAAATCTTGTTCGGACCTACTTGAATCCAGTTGTAGCCCTATTTTAGAAACTGTCAGTCATAGTTAACTTAATAAACCAAATTTCCGGCATCATGCTTAAAGGCGCTGGATCTGATTTTTCCCTGCTTAGAAACGGGAAAAACAGAACTAGTTTATTTTTTACGTTTTGCAGAAGTTCAAAGTTCTTTCTTACTCTTTTTTTACGCATTCCGAGCATCCTAATAATTCAGCATGATGAGTTTAGAAGTGCGGGTTTTGCCGTCACAGTAATGCTAACAACAATTAGCATGCTAAGAGTTCTAGCTAGCGCACTGCACATTCTCAAAAAAAATTGGGTCCAGCCACTTTAATTCCCCATAGTTTCCAGCAGAGGGTGTCAGACATCCTTTAGAGGCTGTTCAACTATCAAAACTGTTTGCTGTTGTCCAAAGTTATTTCTCACGTTCCTAACACATGGTAATAGGAAGGTTGCCAGGCCTCAGCGACAAAACCTGGTCCAGAGCATCAGAAAAAACACAAAAAATCCGCTCTTCTAATAATTCTTCTTATGTCATCTTCTGATGACACAGCCCTTTGTACTCCTCGCTCCCAAACAAATCACAGAGCGCTGAAGTCTTTGAACATGAATATTTGTCACTTTTTTATGACTTTCATAAGGATTAAGCTAAAACTTTTTTTTTAAATCGAACTCTAAAAAACAAAATTTTTGGGAAAATAGCAAAAAGTCAGCCAATTATGCGGCAAAACTGTAAATCTGGCAAACACTGGGCCTAAAAAACATTCTAATAATAATAATAATAATAATAATTATAATTAAATGACATTCTTTGTCATACAAAATGTACACTGATGTTTATGAGCTTGTAGTAACGAGTGGTACGGCTCCGTGTGGCAGAACAAACCAAAAATGCAGCAGAAATGCCAAGTGGAACACTGTGTTCTCCGTGATGAAACTAAAGATTGCATGTGATAGCTAAAATTATAAAATTGGCCAAATACTCCACCAAATTGCAGAACTTGTGGATACCGGGCTGATCTGTCACTGTTACACCCGCAAGCAGCAGTGAAGGGCCTGGAACCCCTCTGTTGTTTGTCATGTACATTTAACTGAAACATGTGACCGCACAGATTCAACATGTCTAGACGTGAACGTTTTATGTTTCGTTTGCATAAATACATTAAAATAAGCACACAATGCGACAAAAGAACTGACAGCACTCGTTTATTGCATAAAAGGTAGCCTAATATGCACACATAAGTGTGGTGTGAAGGCTGTGCTCGGTTGTTGAATGGCCAGCCCTCTGTTGTTGTTATTCATGTGTTGCACGGCGGTTCCCTCAGGCTCGGGGTTTTGTTGTCCCTCTGATGAATGACCACAAGGGGAGGGAGGCGGGGGGACACCTGTGGGGCCTCTCTGTGTGGGGCTGATGGACAGGGTTCCGCTTCAGGTGGCTCTCATTTCTCACTCACACAGAAGGAGTGGGTGAGGGGGAGGCGGATGGAAGGGATGGAAGGAAGGAGGTTTTCAAAAGACCAGACCAAAGCAAAACAAAAAGGGGAAGAAAGGGTTTAAGCAGGATTTCAAGTAGAAAACATGTTGGTCTTGTGTCTGTAGAGTCCAGTGGTCTCCTTTATGGTCGCCTGATTGATTTACCCATGAGAAAGGTGGTAGTTGCATAGAAGTTTATTTCGGTTACAGGTATATTCAGACATTCCAGGAAAAAACTAACACTTGACATGCAGAAATACCACTTGGAAGTATTGAATTATCTCAGCTTTTTGTGTTAAATAACAACAAGTTATAAAATGGAAAATTGGAAGCCATTTGCATTTGTTTAATTAGACCAAATAATATTCAATCAAACATTGGTATTGGTCAATGTGAGGAAATAAACTTTTTTTTGTCGTATTGCCCAGCTCTAGTGCTGTTGTCCTCGGAGGTCTGAACCCGGACCTCTGAGAGACGTTTTTCTCTGAGTTTCTGCGTTCCAGAAAAAAAACATGAGCAATACATGACAGCTTATGGACTCCAACAACTCAAATAAAACAATAAAAACAAAAAAGGTGCTCAAAACAAACACAAGCACGTTAGCAACATTAGCATAACATTGCATTTCTAACTACAGAGGCCCAGGAGCAGGTTTTCAGGCAGTAGGGGGCAGTAGAGACACGTTTAGTGTCGGATGCAAGACTTTATCCATGTTGGATTTTCTGACTCAGATAAACCTGGGGCCCTAAAATGTTACCCGAGTTTTCAAGTAGGAATTCCGAGATTTGAGGGTGTGAATTTACAGGTCAGAACTCTGTAGATCTGACCAACTGGACTGCAGCATTATTCCAGGCAAAGCAATGACATCTCCATGGACACACGCAGGTGCTGCATCTTGTTCCAGAAAACTCTCCTTATAACCGTTAGCCTGCCTGACTGCATACAAATTTGCGGTTTTATTTTAGATAGCAATTAGCATGTAAAACTAGCATCTGCGCTAAATGCTAACTGACCCTGAACATCCTCTTTTACGTGTTACTGTGAGCAGAGCACAGAAATGCCAAATGTCAAAAAAACATATAATAAGGGGATTGGCTTCATCATTCATTTTTATGTGAAGGAACGTTCGATTTGACTTAACTCCTGAGCATATGCCAACGGGCGGAGATGGAGGATTTTGCATCAACGAAGGTCTATAGTGGTTGGTTGTCTGATGTATAATTGTACTACAGCGCGGCCCTGACAGCCCTCACCCCTGACTAACGCCCATGTCGTCTGATAACCATCTGGACATGATTGTGTTTGTGCTACACCGCCTCATATACTTTTATCTCCCATCAAATGAGACTGGGGCCGAACAGGAGCCGCATTGTTACCGGACCATGGTGCGCTTGTGTGTGCGGTGCATTCAAGGACCCTCTGTTCTGTCCACCCGACACCGGAGGAACCACGCTCCAGCTCCTTCACCCATCAGATCTGAGCAGACACATTGGGTTGGGCCGTAGTGACAGTAATATATTTTCTTTTTCTAGATAATTATCTTTGAGGTAGAGGTTCTGCTACCTGGCTGTCTCCATGGAGATTTTATTGCCTTGCTTGGAAAGTTTGACAGTATAGTATTAAACTTTAAAAGACACATATTATGCCTTATTTTTACTGTTATTGTCCTTTAAACATGCTCTTGTACCTTTGCAATGGCATCTCATGTTTTAGAACTTTAGAACAGTAATGTATTTACTAAAAAGCACACATCTCTTTCTTGCAGTCAGGTGTTCCCTCATCATTATTTGTGTTAGAAGGGGTAATAAAAACGCTAGCTTGTGATGGATGTGATTTGAGGCAGAAATGCTCAGGACTGACCTCTGCATCTCTTTCTTTGACGTCACAAATCTGGGAGATTTTGTGTTTTCTGAGGCCCGGAGGAAGACAACCTCACAAACAGGATCACTGAACATTTCAAATTCCCAGATTTGTCACGTCAAAATTAGAAATCCGGAGGTCTCCTGCACTGTTTTAAGGCCATGAATCATCAGACTCGTTCTGAGCATTTCTGCCACAAATCACGTCCATTACAACTGTGTGCTATATTTGCATGTCGGGCAAGCTTGGTTTCTTTACCTCCCATGTGTAATTCCCCCTGTTGCCTGTAGATGAAGCACCAACACAAATCATGATGAAGGAACGCCTGACTAATAAAGTCATGTGTGCTTTTTAATGTGTATATTATTTTAAGATCTCAAACCTGATGTGCAAAAGCAAAGGCTAATAACCACATAAATAATGCAGAATATGTCTTTAAAAGGTGCACTATGTCACTTTTCTGGAGGAAGGTCCAGCACCTACTTGGTCTCCATGGAGATGTCACTGGTTTGCCTGTAATGTTCCGCTGTAAACGCAGGTGACGCCACTCGGCCAAGTATTTTTGTTGGCAATAAACACAAAACACGTGTTACTGAATAAATGCAGGATTGATTGGTTTAATGCCATACTGTGGAACTTTACAGGCAAACCAATGCGGAGCCTTCATCAGAAAAGTTACATAATGCACCTTTAATTTGACTGTCAGACATTTTCTTTATTTAACATCTGCTCTCGAACATTCATGACAACGAATAAAATATGATCTTAAAATAGTGTAATCTAATACTTAGTGCATGCGGCGTCTCTGGAGGCACAGTCTGGCTCTGTGTCGGAGCGTCATACGATTGAGTTTAATGAATGGATGTTTGTTGATGAACAGCGCCGACCTTTTACATCCAGCTACAAAACCAAGCCCAAAATCACAAAACATTGTGAAATGGGAAGAGACCAGAAATAATATTTTACTGTCAGAGCAAAAAATCCCTCTCAATTCCATTAAATATTTGTTACAGCTCACAATAAAACAGTCAGTATACTCCATATGATATTCTATTATACAGCACTATTTATTAGAACATGTTTACATTTAGTTGTTGAACCGCTAATAGTAATAATTTTATATTTTTTAATGAAGAAAACAGTGAATATACAAACATAAACAAGTTAGTAAAAGCATTTGTGGCGATCTACAGGTACAGTATTTTGTCACACGTCTAATATCAATAGTCATTATGAGTCAATTTGACGGTGTTTGTTTCACCCATTGAGAGAGCAGGAGACATATTTTATTAGATCATTATATTTTTTCAAATCAGAATTACTTGTAGTCATTCTCAAGAGATTTTTTATTTTTTTTGTTACATACATGCAGCCGACCAGCAGAAGAAAATAGAACGTATCAAGAAATAAAAACGCGAAAATGAAAGTAGGAATCGACGACTATAAATCTGAAAACCCCTTTAGTATAAACAGAATACATTTAACTCATCACACCATATATTTACATGTTCCTGTACAGTTTTTAAATGAATCAAATTGCACAGGAGCACTTTACAAAGAGCATTTGACGGCGCGGAGTTATACGCAGTTTGGTGGCGAGAAGCAGCGGAAGGATTTCTCGTGTCTCTCAGTGGGACAGTGGCAGTAACAGTCTGTCCTTGAACGAGCTCGTGCAGCCGACCGGCGCGTTGCGGAGCGAGTGGGAGCGAAAGAGAAAAAGTCCACAACAGTCCTGATGTTGGACTCCAGCTCCTCAACCACAAAATTCGACATGATCTTATTGAGTCTGTAGTGTGCCCCTCACGTGCAGACTTACTGTTATTGGTTCAATATTAAATACATACATTAACAGAGTCCCGTCCAGACCGCAGAGTGCATCAAACAAGCGTCCAGTTTTACAACATCTCAATCTCTCAAATGCAGAAGATATTCTCGTTACATTCTGAACAAAATCTCTTAACTTCTTTTTGCAGAAATGAATGCAGGGTTCCCCAACTGCCGTAGCCTTTATTCGTTTTTGTTTTTGCACAAATTGGTTCAGAAATCAAGTTTTTTTCCCGCAGTATCAAGCAATCAACATTTTATAATTATGTTGACAAAATGATTAAACACGCTGCGCTGATAATTAGTGATCGATCAGCGGCAACATGCTCGGTCGCCTGGTCATGGCAGTTAGATTTGACACAGAAAAACGATCTGAAAGGAGGCAGTTAATGCTTCCCAAAACGTCTGCGATTGTCCTGAGCGCAGGGAGCAACAAGAGAGCAGACACTAGCACAGCGGACACTGTACAGTTTGTGCAAATTTAGTTGGTGAGTGGTGTTTTAGTGCTACGCTTGTTGATGCTGCAGAAATCTGGACTTTTTCTCAATTGTCAGTGTTAGTCCGCATTTGCTTCGACACATACTGACCATGTGTTTCTCAGATTGGTTTATTTACGCCGCAAAATCGTTTGCTTGTCACAGCAGATTGCGACGGCGGCAATTTTTTTTACCTTTTGCAAACAAATTATCCTGTGTTATATGTTTAAAAAAAACAAAACACCATAAACATGTTCTGAAATACATGGGATTCTTGAACTTGTTTGTCTTTTCTCAGATGTTTACGCTTCTGGACATGTTTTAAAATTGACAAAATTGCAAATAGAAGAGAAAGATATTGGCTCTTGTCCAGACATTCTGATATAAATAACTCCAAAGTATATTCATCACACTAGTTCATTTGATTTTTCATGTTGATGCTTTGGTCCGAGACAATGACGCGACTGTTAGCGCGTACTTCCAGCAGATTGGTGAGGCTTGCAGTGGTGATGCGTTCAGGGGGTGTGGGAATATAGAGCTGTTTGACATATGACAGCATGTGGACTCAATTAGGGCATTTTGGGCTAATGGGGAATGTACTTTCAGGCTCTAAACAACAGGCACATCTGAACACGGACCATCGCGCTTTCTCTGAACCACACAATCGTAATTCATTTACACTCGGTCACAAGTCCAATTCACTCACATCGGGCTTATTTTGGACCTCTCGTCCTTTTTACGCTGTGTGAAATGGCAAAGACACATTTGAAACAAGCTGGAAAATGACTGAGTGATGACAGACTGGAAAGTGACAGGGTTGTTTCACGTTTGCTCTAGTGAAATTAAATACAGACAGACACTATGCAAAATTATCAGTCTTTTAAGGCGAATATGGGAACAATTTAAATGAAAAAAAATAAATTTCACATTTTCACGTGTTTGCTGACATAAATGTAGGCAAAAAAATCACATATTTGGGACGTATGGATCAACAAAATAATAATTGATAGAGCCTCCAGACCAAGTTACAGGTCACATCTGTGGAAAGGTTTAGTTGGATTTCTGTTTCTTCAATACAAACTCCTGTAGCGATGAATAATGTAATGAAATGTCATACTGTGGAACATCAAAGTTAAAAGACACAGTCCGAATGCCCACACTCGTCCCCTGACCCCTCATCCACTCCACAATCCTGCACTGTTTAGCAGACTTTATAGTGCACTCAATCACAGAGCGATTCGGACACTCGGCTCACGACTTTCTCCTCGCCGCGGGTCATGTGACTCAGGCGTCAGGGTGAAAAAAAGTCTGCAAAACTCTTGATAGAAATAAATTTACGTAATAAATATTGGACGGATCCGTCTGGCACGCACATATTTATGGACTAATAATCACCACACAAGTCATGGACCTCACATTCAGCAACAAACGGACTGGATTATTGCCTTGTTTTCCTGTGGCGGTGACTCAAGCTAACGTAAGCGGCTAACGGCGTAACGGTTTTGTTGATATTTACAGTACACATTGAAACGGCTCTTCTGCTTCATTCAGTCTGTCGTGTCCAGTTAAAGACCTTTCGCTGTTGTTTTTCCGACTCTCGCAATGCATTGTGGTCTATATTAACCGGTTTTCAGGGGGCATTGTGGGAAATTTTGAGTGCACTAGTTTTTCTCCTGCGGGACATTCGGACAGCACTGCAAAATGGCGTGAGCCCTATATAGCGCCCTCTGTAGGGAAGCGTGTACACACTCGGACGCAGCCGTGGACTCACCACCAGAAAGTTACGCTGGTTACATTTAAGTAAAGTTAATGAAAGTAATGAAAAGAGCTTGTGTGGTAAAAACTGCATCACTGCGTGTAGAAACTAGTTTAACACACTTTGCGGCGGAAGCAGTTTGTGAGCAAAACATCAAAGGCCATCCAAATCCAATAATAGTCGTCAAATACATGATTAAACAACATTAAAACACCTTTACATGATTTTAATGATGATAAGTGTTGTTTATACCGTAGTAGAAGTGTTTTATATGCTTTATTTCATTGTGGCACTGTCATTATTGTCATTGAGGTTGTTGTGATATCAAATTTCACGATTTAACGATGAGTCACGATTACTGAGAACACTTTTCTTTCACATTACTATTCTTCAAGTTTGAGACCAGCGTTACGAAATAAAACTTTACGAATGGCAAAATAGAGGTAATGTGAAAAAACAGACCGATATAAAAGTGCTTTACTGTATTTCACTATAGATCAAATTGAAAATACAACTGCACTGGAGTTCATGCAAAAACTACTCTTTATACAGAAAAGTACTGCTGTTGTCCCATAGAAGTATTTTTAATATAGATAATACAAATTTAATCGACTAATAAAAATACTGGTCGACTTAGAAACCATTGTCCATTAATTGGCTAAACAACTACATATTGGCACAATTATATATTTTTTGGTTTTATAAAACATGAATTATCACTATTATCAATTAACTGAATAATCCTGACATCCCTAATCATCATCGTGTTTAGCACAGATTTGGATGCCACAACTCGCCAGTCGTCTCGCTTCACAGCTTCAGTGATTGCATCGACAAACTGTAATTCCTGTTGCAGTGAAAAATAAATGAGTCGCCGTTCAGTTTTGAGGTGAGGGGAGTCTAGTGTAAGTTATAACTCGAAAAATGCACTTTTATACTGTTAAATATTTGTTGATCAGAACACATGTTTGAACTGATCTCACACATAGTGCTTCACCCACAGCTGAACATTGTCAGCGGCCCTATTTCACCATCGGAACATCTACACTTGTGACCTGCCTCATCTATCCGACCCACCTGTGTGATGGCCGGCACAGAGCAGGCCCATGATGTGACCGTGTGAGTGTCACATCATGGGCTAATCAAACTGACAGGTTGTATATTTGTAAACATGGATGCTCCTCATCAGCCTGGATGAACTCTCTTAACACTAAATTAAACCGCTCCTCATCAGCCTGGATGAACTCATTCTACACTAGATGAACTGCTCCTCATCTGCCTGATGAACTCATTCTACACTAGATGAACTGCTCCTCATCTGCCTGGAGGAACTCATTCTACACTAGATGAACTGCTTCCTCATCGTCCTGGATGAACTCATTCTACACTAGATGAACTGCTCCTCATCTGCCTGGAGGAACTCATTCTACACTAGATGAACTGCTCCTCATCTGCCTGGAGGAACTCAAATGGTTCTCCTTGATGATTCTGCTTTTTTTCCACAGGGTTTTTTGTAGTTTTTCCTCACCTTCAAGGAAGGTCTAAGGCCAGTGGAGGCTCTATTTGCTAGTGTTTCATTGTTTGATTATCTAACCTTCAGTTAACCTTCAGAATTTTGAATTGAATTGAATAGGGATGTAAAGATGAATCAACTAATTGTGACAAGTCAACTATAAAAAACAAATATTTGAATTAGCACAGTGGATATTACTCAATGTGTCAGCCACTAAATTGCATCGATTGTCCTAAGGCAGGTAAAAACACTTATTCAATAAGACAACAACAGACACATACAGTAACTTGACATTACAAGACATTAAACCGAAGTGTCATGTCCACATATCTGAGGCATTTCAGAGAAAACAGAGGTTATTTACAGTTAAAGCAACAGTCAAAAGCTGAAAGAGCTCAGGAAAAGATCATCTATGGGCGCTTGATTGTTTAAAAATGTTTTGAGGGTTGAATAGTAGAATAGCAGCAGGTTTCAGAATTCTGTATCTATAATAGACGCCACCATTTGGCCAAATTTAGTCCTGCGCCTTTGAAGACATTGGCATTATTAATTCAAAATGGCAAAAAAAGATACAGCTTTTCATCAATAATACACTGTTTTCCTAAATATTCTCTTTCTAGAAGCCTTCAGTCTCCATATTTCAAGCTTTATTTGCTTGATAATATATTTAAAAAGACACATGCTAGCACACATGTACAGAGGCATGCCGGTACGTGTCAGGGCCGCGGTCTCAGGGTCAGAGGTCACGGCGAGGGGTCACGTCGGAGGCCTTATGTTTCAGCAGGAGAAGGCTGCTCTGTTTCACGCTGAAAGGCCACACTGAAAGGACTCTTCAGAGGAGCAGGCTGGGTTAGGTGAGCTGGGGGTTCAAAAGGAGGAGGGAAGGCAAAGAGATCCGCAAAGGGAGACGAACGACCGAGGTGCCGTGAACGTTTCAGGAATGGATACAATTCGGACCTCGATAGCGAAGAGAAGTCTGTGAGAATGGAGAATTGTCTATTGTCTCCATTCTAGAATTGAAAAGGCTCTATTCAAAGGTTTCAGTCACAAGACGGATTTGTTGTCGTCACCGTTTTGAGGACGTCGTTGTGTGTTGTAACCGATCCCTGCTGTTAGAGAGTCGCTGAAAATGAAAAGGGCCGATGCTTCAAGAAGACACTAGTTTGGGGGTTCGATCTTAATCTTAGGCGAGTCGCTGACAACACTTAAAAGCAACGGAAATTTACTACAACTAACTTTTGCAGACATTTCCATCCAAGCTTCCTCGTCCATAAGCCATCTGCGCACCGGACAAGCCCTCAAAGCTTTCGAGAGCACGGACTCTGCGTCTGATCCTAAAATGTAACACCTGAACAATAGGTGAAGCTAACGCTACTACGGCTGTCTGAAAATAACAGCTCTTAGCTTAGCACGCAATTAACGTAGTAGTTTAATGAAAGATTTTAAAACTTATTTAAGAGTCAATGTGCGATTGTCAATAACAGAATTTCCCTAGTAATTTTCATGATACAAGACAGGAATTGAAGTCAGAACCTTCAGGCACAGATTCCATAACGCATAAGGGAAAATACTTTCACCTCAGTCCAGTTCAAAAACGTAGTGCAGTAGAAAGTTCAGATACCTACTTTCATATGTAGTGAAATGAAAGTAAAAAGTATTTACTATAAATTTAGATATCTACAGTACTTTTATTTGTGTACTACTTCCACTGATATGAACATGCTATACTTTTACATACATATACATTTTGGTTTATTTTACAATCCAGTGTTTGATCATCATGCTAAATACGAAGCTATCATCGTTAGCATCTTTAGCAGAAGCTAATGGAGGCAACGCACTGCAGTAGAATCACACTCTCACATAATTTATGCTAGGTGTTAAGACGTCTTTTTTTTAAAAGTATAATTACATCATGACTATCCTTTTTGGTTTATCGCCAAATTATTTGCTGTTGCAGATTTACTGTTATGAATATACTGTATACACATTTAACATCCTTTATAACTGAGGTTAAAAAACAGCCCATTGAACATCATTAACATGCATATTAAATTACCCAAAAACCTAATAACCATTGTAACATGCTTATTAACTAGTAATCACATAAAAGTTTAATCTGCATTTCAGCATCATTATTGGCTCCAAAAAAACATATTGTTCAGGCCCAAGTCTAAACATTAGCAAAATTATGATAAGCTGTAAGTTAGCTGGGTTTGTTAGCATTTTACAAGCTAGCTACACAGTTTGCCAAGGCTGAATTCCATAGCGATTGTAAACTTCTGTGAGTATTTGGGCTTGGGACAGCGCGCACAGTCGGAGGACACGTAAACGCCGTGAGTGTGTCAGGTATGCCCACTCCCCCTCGGCACATAAAAGCGTCTGGGAGCCCTGCGACCCTTTCCCCACAGAAGCTCCTCTATATTTGGGAAGTGGAGCGAGGCCGCGACCCTTCCCCTGACCCCCACACCTGCCCCGAGCTCACACTGGCCGGGATGGACCGCACCGAGCACAGGACTATCTCTTTGTACGGGCCCCGGTAACACAATAAGCTCATGTGTGGTGTGAAGGGAGGGTTTGCTTCCAAGATAAAGGATTACTTCAAGTGTGTGTTCGACGTGGATTTACTTAAAACCGCTTGTCTATTTTTGAAAGGATTGGAATCTTTCAGTGTATAGCGTTATTTTTATTTCTTCTTTTTTGTCAAAAAACAAGAGTTAGTCATACAAGCAAGCTTTTAGATAACTGTTTTTACTTGCACAATTTTTTTTTCATTATGTCAAATACAATTACTTAAAGAAAAATACATAAGTATGACTAGAATTATTAAAACAAAGTCAGTAAAAGTTGCTGTATGCTGTAAGGAAAGGATTTGTTTCTAAAACCAAACAATTCTGAAAGATGCTGACTAGTTAGCATCAAACTATTCTATTGTACCTTGAATCTTTTAAAATATGTTTTTTAACCATTTTAACCATTTTTTTTTTGCCATTTGGATTGATTAATGCCTCTGTCGTTGGATAAGAGACGTGTTTTCGAATCTGTTTAGTTCAGATAACGAATAATGGTTATTAAAAAAATCAACAATGATGTCACAGTTAATTTAAAGGTGTCCATGTGATGCCCTGAAGAAGGCTGGAACACATGAATTAATCATTTGAGCACTCTCTTCTACACAATACAAAAGGGTAATTATTTTAGTCTTTATAATTGTTAATATGTACGTCCTTATCGAGCACTTGATTTTTTCCCTGCATTTTCTTAATCTTCTGTATTTCCAGACCCAGAAGCGCTCCCAATCATTGTTTGTATTAAATGTTTTGTTTTTGTCTTCTTCATAATGGCAGAGAGGGTCTAGTGTGCCGTTCTCTGTGTGTATGTGTGAATCCTGTCTGCCGAGTGTGAGCAGCGTCACACTTCTTGTTCCACATTTAGGTCTGTGGGGTCAGGGGTCGGAGGTGAGGAGGGGTGTGTGTGGGGGCTGCGATCAGGTGGCCCGCCCCACTCTGCTGACAGTATGTGTACTCCAACCATGTACAGCGACACGGATCTGACCTCCTTGTCTTATTGCCTTGTTTTCTGCGGCGCTTCACTGCAGCGCTCTGAGGGTGGGACCCAACATCACATGACCCACGTTTGGTGTGAATGTGGCGTCGGGCTAGTCCTCCGTCTCCTGTCCAAACTGCTCTGCATCGGAATTCTTAAATGATTGGGGAGCTGCTTGGAATTGCGTCTCGAGCCAAACTCTAACGGAACTGTGCAATCAGAGTAGTTTATTTCAGTGACATGTGAAACAGGAGTTCATGGGTCATCTGTTTTTTTAGCACAAACTCCTCTTACCTCAGAGATATCATTCTGGATTTTACAGGCAAGAGAGCTACTGCAGCTCCTGAGCTACAGGTTTGAGACCCCTGGTACGAACGAATATTCTTTTTAAAGATTATTTTATTTTATTCAGCTTTGGACTATATAAAACAGAAAACACACACACAAAAAACAAGCAAAACCATAGACAAACAGAAAATGCTTTCTTCCCTTTTTATTTAAATTGTTTATTTATATTCCATAATTTATATTTCTTGGACTTTACCACAAGGTATTGGATGTATAGAATGTACAGCTATGTTATTTATTATATCAACAACAGCTGTGCTTTTCTGTTGTACGTACGTCCAACATTGTCTGCTTAATAAGTTCCTCAAATATAGAAAATGAAATGAAAACACAAAAGACATCTACAGATACTGTTTCGACAGAAACGTCCCAATTTGTCTCTTAAATTGGTCCATTTCCAATTTGAGTCTGAATGTTGTCCCTTCCATCCCATGACAGCCCACAACAATGTCGGCCCAGTCCTCGATTCTGTGTCATCGATTTAGTCCTGACGGCCTTTTTTCCTGCTGCCAGGAGAAGGTATCCATCTACGGTGTCCTTGGCAAATGTTTTGAGGCCCAGATACATGGGTATGAAATGCGATGCCAATACTGAAAACCATCTGCCGTGCTTTCTAAATCTCAGTTCAATACTTCTGAGCGATAGGACACGTAGATACTGTAGATACTGTAGATATTCTGACTACTCTGTTGCACCTGTATCCGCCATTTCGAGTTTAAATGTGAAATAAAGGTGTGTTTGCTTATAGACGCATATTCCTTTCCTCTCCTTTAATTGTTCATGTGTCAGTGGATTGCTGATGCTACAGTTTGCCCCGTCGGCACCTTCCTCCCCTTCTCTTCTCGTCCCCTCGCTCCTTCTTTACTAATTGCCCCTCGCTCTCTCTTTCTCCCTCTCGCCCGCCCGGGTCCCGCTCATTAGCCGCTGAAGAGGAGACAGGTGGCGCCGCGCTGTTGTGATGCCTCTTGTTAGTTCGTTGTGTGTGTCACGTTTTGTGTTAGCCTGTGCGTGTGCGTCCCCGTGTGCGCGCGGGGGCCCCCTTCTCACTGTAATCCCTTTGTCCGCGCGGTGCGAAAGGCCTTGGCGGGGGCATGAACTCCCCACGCTCTCGGACCCTACACCCCCTTCCCCCGCCGCCTCCCGTGCCCGTCCTGTCCGGTCCGCTCACGATCAAAACCTGCCCCACTGTGCCCGGGCTAGAATCGCCTGAGGGGTCTGTGAGGGGCAGTTTGTTTCGACCGGGAAAGACGGACACACAGGACACATGTGATGAACTGAGATTCTAAACAATGCTCTTTCAGATGTTTAATTAAAAGTGTAATTTGCACTTGCCCTGTTTGGTCAGGCTCTTTAGGTTTACTGTAGTCTAGCCTCGATTATTCAGATTACAACGTCATCGCACGAATTTAAAACTAATGATTAGAATCAGAAAAGGGTTATTGCCATAATTGTGACGAAGCAAAATTAATGTACTTCACTTCAATCTATGCGCCAAAAAGGTTAGCGTGTTTTTTATGAAGCTGTTTGCATCACAATGACTTTACTTTATGCATTCATAAAGTTTAAGATGGTCACATGATAGAGGAACAGCCACGTATTCAAATGTAAGAAAATGTAAATGTAAATGTTTTGCTCTGTGTCAGTAATTGTGAGTATTTGTAACACAAAAAAAATCTGTATTTTGACATTCAAAGTCAAAACTAGTCCAAGTTGACCAAGTCTAAAGCAGAACTAAACTAAACTCACAACATTTACATGCACAGAGAACTCGGAGCACGCTAAACAACCAAACCTAATAGTCTTTGCACCCAAACCTGTGAGACCACTCGCGTCCCAGTCAACAGCGTGTTAAAGAACCGAATAAGTGCTAACGAGGGCCGAGAGACCTTCAGGTGCATCGAGTAATTTTGGCAGTAAAACGAATAAATCCGACATTCTTCATGCAGAGTCTTGGGTCAAATGCAGAGGCCAAATGTCTCTATAGGGAAAAGAAAGTGCACCTTCACCTCATTTACCTTGTGCATTTGATCGTCAGACATGAGGAACTGTGCCGTAACAAGTCATTTTCTCTCTGCTTACTTTAACTTAGCGGACCAAAACAAAACAACAGTTGCTAGTCCGCCCTGGAGGGATCGTAGTTTGTCATGTCTGCTGATCTAAAGCGAGCGAGTCCGCGTCCAAACACACGTGTAATATGTTCCATGCAGCAAGAATAACACTTCTCCACATGTGTTTTTAGGATGTCTGAGATCTAAATCAAGACCCCTCCATTGTAGATCTCAGGTTTACATGCATTTGGAAGAAAAAAAAAGTCCTGGCATGCGTGTAAAAGGAGTGAATGGACTAAACATAGGTCTCATTTATAAAGCTTTACGTGGAGCACTTTTTGTCTGGTCTTATCTTTGAAAACCTCATTTCAGCGTTAAATTGTCCTTCTATACATCACAAACCTGTCGTACGTAACATAATTCAACTTGCAAACGCTTTATGGATGAGTACTAAGCCTAAATCAGGTCTAGTCCAGGTCTAAATCAAAGCACGCCAAGCAGATTTATGTCCAAAGTGCTCCACACTGGAGTCAGAGCCAGAAACGTTGTCTAAACTCCTCAATTCAAGATGATTATGAATTCCTTTGAACTCTGTTTCCCGTACAAAACCGGCCATGTCAACGCTGATAACGTCCATCCAAAAATAATAGCGGAAAATAAGAGGGAACCCTGATTGGATGAATTGGTCATGGCTGTTTGGTAAATCTAATAACGTCTGATAAACCTGGGCAGCTCGTGAAAACAACAACAGATCATTATGGGGCTAATGTCATCATGCTTTTGTCTGATTGCAGTAGGCAGCCGTGTGAAGCAGGTCAGCAGAGCGTCTGAGGGCCTAACCTCTCTCACACCAGGCCCCTTTTGAAGTCCCCTGGAGTTCACACACGACCACAGACCCGCTGAAGGTAGCGGGGCGAGACCGTGGGGGGGGGGCTTGTGGAGGCGCAGGTGCGGAGGTCATAACCATGGGCCGAACCGGGGTTTAAGCAAGTCCAAACCTGCTCTGTACCAAACTGAATCTAAACCAGATCTGAATTAGGAGTTAGTTCATTGTGTCTAAAACAGGACTAACAAAGGATGAACTCGGACCACAGCAGGACTAAAGGAGGACTGAGCATGCCCAACTGGAACACACTGAAATAGGTACAATACATGTGTTTATAGACTATATTAGTGTATTGTCAATTATTACTTGTCAATTATTACTTATTACTCAATTATTATTTTTTATAGTTTGTTGATAAAATTAATCCAAGACATTTTCGAGGTGTAAAATGTACTGCAAAGAATACTTTTTTTAAATGCAAAAACGATTCACTTGAAACTATTCTATAATTTTAAACAGACAATATTATTCACAAATGTATTTTTTAAAATGTATTTAATTTATATTTAACCACAAAAATCTCATTGCATGTTTGATTACAAGCACATCCACATACATAAATCCAATAATACAGATTAATCATATTAAATTAAATTGCCTTTTAGAATTATTCATTATTTTTGAATTATTTTTGAATTAAAGTCATTTTGTAAAAGTTCAGTGTACGTAGAACAGAAAACTGAAAAGCCTTCGTCCCAATCTCAGACCGAATCTTGGGAACAGACAATAAAAACAGAAGTACGAAAGGAGCTGACCAAGAATCACATTTGTAGATAAGTACATGAGCGTACAGTACACAGTGGTACGCGAGCGCTTAGGGGCCCGCTGATGACCCTCAGAGCCCCACGATGAGCTGTGTGAGTGTTCATATTGTAGATCATGTGTCCATATTCAAACACTGACATGAACGTTGAACCTGGCCGAAAAAGAAAGACACACCCAAAAAAAATAGAAAAAAATAAAAATAAAATCAATGACGAACTATTCAATTAATAATCATTTACTAGGATTAGGATTAGGATTAGTGTAAATTAATATTAATGATTACTTTATTTTTACTGATTAATTATTTATAACTAAACATTGATATATGCTTTGTGGATATGCTTTATATTTAGAGATCAATTCATTTTTGTTCATGATTAGTGCATAATGTTAAACATTTGAAAAAAAAAAGAAAAAAGAAAAGTTTATTTTTGTCAATGATTAGTTAATGATTAACTGTATCTATGCCTTATTCTAAAGTGTTACCAAAAAAAAAATCTATTTCAGTGTCAGTTTCTTGGTAAACTCATTTATGTAAAACGTGAATGAATAGTCAATACAAATACCTAAATATTTATACATGTCTACTAATACCAGGTCGAATGATAATTCAAGAAACGATGACTTCTCGATAAAAAACGGCGAAAACGGGAATCGTCTGAGCAACGTTGTCTTGATTGCAGTGGAATAAACATTACTCAAACATGCATGAATCCCTCTTCATACAATTCTGAGAGGGTAAATGAGAAGGAAAAAACAATTATAACATGGTTTAAAGCTCTTGAAAGTCCATTTTGCATATCTCTCCTTCAAGAAAACAAGCTTGAAGAACTAAACAAAGGAATCCAAGCTGCAGAACCGAAACCCAAACAAACATTTGGGACAGAACACTCTTCACCATAGTTCTAAAACAGGAGCACTTCCAAAGGTCTTCCCCTGTCCCAGCGCAGAGGAGGGAGCGGTGGCCTGTGTGTGTAGACCGTTGGTGCATGTGGAGCTGCAGGTGTGGAGGTCAAAGCCCCAGTCTGGTTCCTCTGTTTGGGGCTAAACACGCCACCGCTGTCCAGAATCCAAGGGAGAGCGGTGGAGTGTTTAGCCAAGTGGAATAATAAACACAACTAAAGTTCTGAAGTGCATAATAAGGTCTGTTGGACCGTTTGACAGCTCCCAACTCTTTTTTTGCTATTGCCGTCCCTGGTGGTTGTGGTACTGCGTCAAAAACTTGCAATATCGAACGTTTTCAAACCTTTGTTGTTAAGAAACAGACCCAAGCTGCACTTTTTACTTTTTTACCTTTTACTGCCAACTTGTCAAACTAACCCAAACCGCTTCCTGACCGAAATCCAAATCCTAAACTTAACCTGAACCTAACTTTAACAATCCTTTCCTTAACCTAAACCTTTCCTCGACCTTAACTATATTCAAAACCCTGTTCCTAAACCTGACCTGATTCTGAACCAGTTTGACAAACAAACTATTGTCAAAAAGTACCAAAAACGTCACCAAACCATGTCAACCAAGCCAAAGCGGACATCGTTGTACATTAATGTTACATAGGGATCATTAAACCCACAATTTATTACCGTTTGTAAGTTTTATTTATGTCCAACACAAAGCAGTGAGAGCGTCGTAGGAACTTTCACAATCAAAAGGTGAAGATATGTTTTATTGTCTAATCCACCATATTCCGGAAGCCCGTCTGGGTGCTGCCATGCAACATATTAGTTAACTTCGACCGGAAGTGCAATTACAACGAAAGTGCTGAGCCGTGGCAAAAAGAGGCAAAAGTGGGACGAAGCAGAATAAGGTCAATAGGGAAACTCGTCCTGTGCATTTCACGCATCTGGGGCTAAATTTGGACCCATCTCCAAATGTTGAGCGAGGCTTGACCAGGACATTAGCTGGAAGACTTAGCCTGAAGACTATTTAGTTCTCTTTTATCAGATGGTGGACAAAATGGTATTCTGTAAATGAAGAAAAGACCTTATTATAAGTGGTTTTGAATTGAATTGAATTGAAGTCTTTGCCATTTCTAATTACAACCATTCAAATCTGGATATGAATTTGATTGTCATGTCTTGCAGCCCTTGTAAAAAATACATGAATCTCATTAGCACTCATTCAGCGGCACCTGTAACTGACAAAACTGTCCAGGAGATCATCACCAGTCTGAGTTCATCTACATGCTGCCTCCATGTGTTACCCACCAGATTTCTAAAGTCTGTGCTGAACAGTTTGTTAGCCACACTCACTCACATAGTTAACATGTCGCTTCAATCTGGAACATTCCCAATTTCTTTGAAAACTGCGGTCAAAGCCTCTCCTAAGTCTTGATGCGCGCAGAACTGAGTAATGACCGAGACTAGAGGACTGGGTGGCATTACCGGCACTGTCCTAAATTGCTGAAGTCTGTCTGGAAGACAGGAAGTACTGATGTGAAATTGGTAACTGAGTCTCAAACCACATTTCCCTGACCTGGGGGTGCCCCAAGGGTCAAATCCTGGAACCAGTGGATTCACTCTGTCACTGCATCCAACAGATCAGTGTGTGGATGCAAAGCAACTTTCTCCAGCTGAACTCAGACAAGACTGAAATCATCGGCTTTGGCCCACAGAAACAAAGAGAAAGTGTTAACAGTCACCTCCAGAGTCTCGCTCTAAAAACCTAAAATCAAGTTAGAAATCTGGGGGTAATAATGGACTCAGACTTGAATTTTAACCCCACGTCAGATCAATCACATCAGCAGCTTTTTACCATCTAAAAAAAAAAAAAAAGCCAAAATCAAAAGTATAGTGTCTAAACCAGACCTGGGAGAGACTTTTCCATGCGTTTGTCTCTAGTAGATTGACTACTGTAACGGCCTGCTCACTGGCCTCTCCAAACGAGCTGTAAAACAGCTGCAGTACATCCAGAAAAGCTGCTGCTTTAAGCAGCTCTGCTTGGGACAAGTCTCTCCATGGCCATGTCCAAAGTACATCTCGGACATGTTAGTGCCTTATGAACCATCTCAAACTCTAAGACCTCAAGGACCGCCTCCTGTTGGTGCCAGCCAGGACTAAAACACGCAGGACAAATCTCGTTTCAGTTTTATGCATCTGGAACAGTCTTCCTGATGATTTGAGGAAAGCAAAATCTGGGCAAAAAAAATGATTAGTTGTTGCATTATTCTAGATTTCTAATCTTGCATTTAAGGAACATGCAAAGAAAGTTATCCAAACAGTGAAGCTTAATTTAGCAAATTTTAGGTAAGAAGCTGCCAAACTATTTTTCAATGCAATGATAATGTCACATCTAACCTATTGTGTCACCAGCTGGTCACAGGGCAGCAAGACAACACTGAAGCCAATTCCGTTCTGTTTACAAACCAGCTCTAAAAGTCCTCGACATGAACCTTTTCGTCATCACCATTGCAGTATTTTGGTCAAATACAAAAACTGTTAAAGCATGGTACATTTTCATGATGCCAACCTGGTTTTTAAAATCCATGCATGGCTGGCCCCACCACCACTTCTGCATTTCTTTAGTCAAAGTAGCAGACACACCAGATCTGCTCCTCCAATAATCTAATCGTCGCCCTGAAAAAAAGTGCTTTCGATCAATCTGCTATTTCGGTACGACCAGTACAGTTTGGGAACGCACTACCATCGCACGTACGCAATGCTAAAACACACAGAACTTTTAAACATATTGTTGAAATCATGGTTACCTGAGGATCAAACCTGTACCATAGTTAACAAAAAATATATCATGTTCCTCTGCTCTTCTTGTGCTGCTGCAAATGAGTGTGCGTTTAATGTCATGCTTGTCCCATGTTATTGCTGTCTGTTGTCAACCCTAATTGTACTGTGTATATTAATGTAAATGTATGTTTTGTATATGCTGGCATTTTACACGGTTGGAAACTAGCTAAATTACAGCTATACTGGCACGTTCACAAAATGTTGATTAATGTGCACGTCCCAGATCAAATAACCTACTAATAACTACTCAATGATGAATAAATGACTGAAAGGATTCTCTCTTTATGTCTTTTTCCTGTTTGAATTGTCTTCTGTACAAATCGTGCTCTGCAAATGCCTTGCTTCAGTGGCCTCTTTTGCGGGGCTGGATTTTTGTCGTGGACTTATTTCAAAGTCTTGGTCGTCGTTGTTGCTCTCTGAAAATCCAACAACCCTAGTGGTAGACAGACAGGGTCCTGACCAGGTCTGGACCAGGATTTTCCCCGCTCTCACTTCCCGTTCTAATCGAGTCGCATTGGACTCTCGTGGTCTTCTTTTATTCGACTGGAGCCGTAATACAGTGTCTTTCGCCCACCGCAGACTGGACAGAGCTTTTCTAAATTATTATTGTCAATCGGCGTGACTGGACTCATCAAGCTAAGAGGGATGTCAAAAGTATTGGCCACATCTTGTTGTTTTCAAGGATAGGAAACAACGTTTGTCTGTTAACGTGTGTGTGCACATCCTTTTCCAGGGTTTGAGTGGAAAGAAACACATGTTGACCCTCTAATGTCAGGTGTTTTGCAATCAATAATGTCATAATATCCAAAGCAAAGCAATCTAGGTTTAAGATAACAAAATATATTTAAATAGAGATGTTACAATTATTAGTGTTGCAGAGCCCATCAAGTCTTTTATTGTGCCAGAGGGGAAATTCTTCCTCACAAACACAGAACACGTTGACAGATGCAGACTGAAAACAAAACCAAAAAACAACAATAGACATATACAATAAGTGCACTCAGCGGGGCCTGTTGTTCAAGAATGTGATGGCCGAGGGACCCTGTGAGTGCTGAGGAGTTTAATCTTTATTTGAAGGGACAATGTACGTACAGAGACATGAAGTTTGTAAAAAAAAAAAAAAGTAGCTCTGCACTAGTGGGTGAGTGGTCCTGTTCTATGGAGAGTGCAATGTGATTATGTATTGTAGGTTTATTTCAAATGAATGGCAGGTCAGATGACTAATTTCACCAAAACATAATTATTTTGGAGATTTGGCCGAATATTTGAGCTAGTTGCGACCGGTACAGCTAAAGCCAATCCTAGGCTAAAGAACATGTGAAATAGCAGAATATTAGATCATTAAGAAAATAAGAATACCACTCAGATCCTCTTTTTGTCAGAGTTGTAACACGTCACAGTCGATCTCAGATGTGAAGTGGCAGGAATTACAAAAGTAGGTACATTCATATCATTTAGACCATACTTGACCATACTTTAAACACGGGCCAAAACATTTGTTTTTACTTGACAAATAAAAATAAATTACTAAAATAAAATTTCTAAAATGACTAAAGAATAAAATGTATTATTATTATTATGCTAAATTAATGATTATACTTTCAAAAAATGTGTTCCTTTTGCAGAAATTGTTGCTGCATTTACATGGAACTTTGTGTGCGGATGACATAGTTGGAGCTACTTAATGTAATTTTCAACTTTTCTTCACGTGACTTTTAGATTTTTGTCACAGATACCTTCCCACGAAACAAGTAACAGTTAGAAAAACGTGCAAACCTGCCACACACCCGGACTGTGAACTTTAAATCGACCCCCCAGACCGGGGGACACCGAGGCCGGCACGGCAGATTGAACTCCGCCTGAACTTTGTGGTGCCTCTGATTCTTAAAACTCGCCCTCCTTCGCGCTCCTTGTTCGCACTTTTTTCCCCCGATCAGAACTGTCCTCGGCCGCCCCTGTGGTGACTCAGAGGCAGATTTGGTGGTGCTTTTTGTAGCGAGAGTGCCAGATGGAGCCAGAACGCACGTGGGACAGGATTAATCGCGAGCGGAACTTTATGAATCAGAGAACGCCTACTGCAGAAACAAACCGTGCATCTGTGCTGAGGTCTGAATGGACTTTCATAAACGTGAATAAAGTGACAATGGCGCAGTCGATAGGTCAGGGATAGAGTGAAGAAGGAAGCCACTATTGGAGTGATGGAGTGATTTGGTCTAAATGGAAAATGCATCTTTTTGGGGTCGAGGGTCCGCCTTCTCAGGACTAAACATGGGCAAACATCATCTCAGTTTTATACAGAAAAAATCTTTGCGGCTTTATACGAATTGTGCTTTATAAATAACTCGATTGCCTCCTAACAGATCATATTGCTTTGCCTGATGTTATTACACTTAAAGGCACAATATGTAACATTCTGTAGCTGGAAATAGAGGGTTCAAACCATACTACGGAACATTCTCCATGCAGATACATACGGTTTGTGTCATACAGTGGAATATTATAGCTAAAGGAACAACATTTCTATGGAGACAAGCCGGAGGAGTCAGGTTTGTGGAGAGGCAAGCCCAATACTGCATTTTCAGTGCAATAAAAACATCCATCACTTTAAAAAATTGCATCAACAACTAACACATTTTGGCTTGGTCTGACCAACCCTAAATTTGATGTATATACTTACTCAAAGTATTTAGTATATTTGTATTTCATCTACCGTAGTAACGCTTTATTTGTATGCAGTATTTTGCTATTATTACTCATTGTTTTATGTTGCAAGTTCCTAGTTTGTGATTTTTGTTCACTGACAATGGCAATAAACCTTATCCTGATTCTGATTTTTTTTTTTTTAAAAGAGGGGGAAAAAAGGCATTTGTTCAAGTCTATTTTTGGGCTAAAATGGGCCTATTTTCTGTGCTTCCTACATACATGCTTTCTGTATGTGGTGCTGCTTACAGTAAGTGTGTGCGCAAACCAGTTTCTGTTGTTGTGTCACTTCATCATGGACACATCTGACCTGTGGATGTGGGTCCTGTCAGATTGATCACAAATTATCTGGCAATTTTAATGGTCACAAATAGACAATCCAAAAGATGTGATTAAAGATTATAAATTCATCTGCACTTTTTGTATAACTCACGTTTCAATCTTCTCTCAAATGTAATGCTCCTGACGGTTTATTATGTATGTATATGTATGTATGTATAGTATGATGTATGTATTTATTTATGTATTTATGTATTTATGTATGTATTTATTTATTTATTTATTTATTTATTGAATCGGACAGTACATTTTGATGTAAAAACCACTGCATTTTAGCCAAAGACTAATTTCCATGCATCGGTCCCAACAACTATAAATTGCGCAAAACAAGAATGCATCGGACCAACCACAAAGAACGTGTGTAACAATGTCAACTGAATTTTAAAATGCAAATTTGCAAACGGAATCGCAATACTGCAAGGAACTCTGCGTGGGATGCTAACGTAGCGTCAGCGTTTAGACCAGGCCTCCAACCGCGTCTCAATAGAACCACTCATTTGAGTGCTCCTTATTACGGCACTGCAACAGAGTCACCTTAAGCCTTTTCAATTCCCTCTCCATTACGCCGGCCACACCCGCCCCGGGGCAGACGGTAAGGCGATATTAGCCTCATTCAAATTCTATAGAAATAAGTGTGTTTGCCGGACGGCCCGAAGGTTATTCTTTAGCATACGGTCCACATCAAAGCAATCAGGGAAAAAGGCAATATGATTTGTAGAGCACAATTCGTAACACAAGGCAATTCAAAGTGCTCACACAACAGGAAAAATGCATTAAATCACAAAACATGAGAAATACAAGAAATAATAGTTCAAGACATAAAAGAGAAGAGTGCAAGAAAAGCATTTCAGTCATATGCACAGCCAAACAAACAGTTTTAGTTTAGATTTGAACATTGTCAGAGTTAGAGCCTGTCTCACATCCTCAGGAAGACTGTTCCAGATTTAGCTTATAAAACTGAAACGCACATTCCCCATGTTAGTCCGACTCTGGCCCACAGCGAGCAGGAGGCGTCCTGAGGTCCTCAGACGAGATGGTTCATATGCACTAACATGTCCGAGATACTTTGGTTGCTAGCCATTGGAAGAACTTGTATACAACAGAGTGCTTTGAAGTCTATTCTCTGAGCCACAGGGGCAGGCAGAGACTGAGCACAGGACTAAGTGATCGTACTTCCTGTTCTAGTCAGGACACGAGCAGCAGCGTTCTGGATGTACTTGCAGCTGTTTTACAGATCGTTTTGGAGAGGCCAGTGAGCAGGCGTTACAGTATCTAATCTATAGAGACAAACATGAATAAGTCTCTCCAGGTTGGTTTAGACACTATACTTTGATTTGGCAATGTTTTTAGATGTGTAAAAGCTGCTGAGTTTTTTGATCTGACGTGGCTGTTAAAATTCAAGTCTGATCCATTATACCCCAGATTCTAACTTGATGTGTAGGTTTAGAGCAGACTCTGGAGGTGACAGTTAACACTTTCTCTTTGTTCTTCTCAAAGATGAGATTTCAGTCTTGTCTGAGTTCAGCTGGAGAAAGTTGTTTGATCACACACTGATCTGTGGATGCAGTGACAGAGTGATCCACTTGTCCATATTCACTGCCTCAGTGAAACATAGATCTGAGTTCGTTCTGCATAATTGTGATTAAGTCTGAACTTTCAAAAGAATAGAGCAATACAAAGATACTAGGTTTAGTGTTTGAGACTTCACACCAATTCATTTCAATACCACAATGATAATTTACAAAACACTCTTTGTTAGACGATAGTTTTAATTTTTCACTAAATAAGAGTAGTTTAATTTATGCCACCATGTTACATTGAGACATTTTGAGTCGACCAAATAAGCTTGATATATGGAGGTCTAGAAAGAATATTACGAATAAAAGTGTATTATTGATAAAAAAAATCAATTTTTACACTTTGATCAAAAATTCCACTGTATCTACCTAGCGTCCATTATTTCCCCATAAATCGTGGCTCTTTGACACACAGTAAATTGTGGAATTTCCAAAAATAGACCACAAAAATGATTAAGTTTAAAAAATAATTTGCATGGGTGAAGCACAAGAAACGTGAACGCTTGAATCGATAAGAGCTTTTGACTCTCACGTTCTCACAGTAGGAAGAGTGAACAAAACTTACATTCACACCAAATATATAGTCAATTTGTTTAAAAAAAAAAAAAAAAGTGACCCGAGTATATGTACCCACATGTAAGTAACTGTAACCGCATGGTAACACTGTGCACACCCTCCGTGAATTTACAGGGCTGTAAAGTGATGCAGGAATGACAGTAACAGGCTGTAAACGCTGCACTCTCTCATTAAGACTCTGTTAAGTTTAAATGGCTGACACTGATCCTCGGCTCTCTGCTAAAACAAACTCCTGCACGCCGTCAAGGTTGTCAAGACCTGAAATAAGAAGAGGATAGAAAGAAAAGCCCAGGAAATCTCAGGTATGTCCCCCTGTGTATCTGTCCCCATCTGTCCCTGTGTGTCTATGTCTGAAATTATTGTAAGTCAATTTTTAAATTTGATAAATATCCAAAGTTACATAAATGTTGGACTTCTTATGGCGTAATTTTATTTACTTATTATTATTATTATTATTATTATTATTATTATTATTATTATTATTATTATTATTATTATTATTATTATTTTATATTTTTTTCACCTTGCTCTCTGCTTGTATTTTTTATCATTCTGTGTTAATGTATATTTCAAAAAATTTAAACAAATAAATACAATTAAAACAGATAAATAAGTGTCCATCCCTGTCATCCACTTTTTATTATTGCCTTTTTTGCTGCAGTTCATCAGTCCACAGGTATCCATCTATCATCTCCATTAATGGTGCCCTACATCCGAGACACATTGTTTTAAAGTCAAGTGGTAAAGGGTTTTAAACTATGTAAAGCTGGCTTTTAGGGACAGGTGTAAACAAATTTCACCAATTGCTTATTACACTGTGTTGTCCAGATAAACAAGCGCAGGGATCAAACGGGTGGGCTCAAGTGGAACCTGTTCTCGATTCCCATCCCCAGTTAGGGTTGGATTTGTGTTTTAATATAGGATTCTGTCCAAAGTTCAGAGAGTAAAATAGAACTTACAAACTAAAAAAAGAATCATATGTATTTCAGTAATTAGATGCAGATAACACACAGCGGTCTCATTTTGATCCTAAGAGCTGCTTCAATGATCCGTCCGCACCGCACTGAGCCAAAACAAGATTTACTTTGTAACATGAAATAAATCAGGTACAGCTAATCTAGTTATTGATTATGCTATAAGATGCAATTGCTCAAACTGGACTTCATGCTCCGTCTCAAACAGGATTTGGAGGGAAGGGTGTGCCCAGATTATCTCCAAAAGGTCAAAAGTCAATAAGGAACAAATGGTTGGCTGCGTTCACATTTAACGGAGAAACAAACTGATCTTTCAAACATTTGACCTCAGCAAACAGTCAATGAACCGACTTGATGTCATTGTACATTGCCTTTTATGTATCTATCATATATATGTTTTATTTTCTGTTGTACCATATTGTCAAAGCAAGTTCCTAGTTTTTGAATCGTCTGTGTTGACAATGCCGATTTATGTATGTTTATTAATGCCGTTTATGTATAAATCATATAAGACATTTAAGAACAAATACAACAGAGTTTGCGTTTAGGAGCTAAATACTCTTTTTCTTTGCCTTTTGAAATTGCACAAAACCTCCCAATTGACCCCAGCTCTCCCAACCTTCAGTCTGTTTGAAGGGCGTTCCAAGCTGCTGAGAGAACGCTCTTCTTCCCCTGTCAGTCCTTAAATGGGGCAGGCTGTCCGGGTCGCGTGAGCACTGAGCATAATGAGAAGTAGAAGGGGGCACAATTACCCAAAACTTTAGAAAACTACAATCATCCAATGCATGAATCTGTTGTTAATCTCAGATATAAAGTGTCCTGGAATTTGAGACAGTTCGTGGTAGCATTAATATAAATAACATCTCCATAATCTAAAAGAGGCATAAAAGTGGCTGATACTTGACATTGATGAGTTTCCAGGGTAAAACAGGCTTTATTATGATAAAATAATCCAAGTTTTACCGTTAATTTATGAGACAATTTTTGTATATGAACTTTAAAAGTCAGATCTTGGTCTAAAATGAAACCAAGATATTTATAATTCGTGACAAACTCAAAAAAGTTTAACTGAGAGGAATGTGCAGCAGGTGAGACAGTAAAGTCCGCTGAATAGGGCAGGACTAATGATTGAGGAGTGATTATACACAAAATAACACTTCATGCGGTAAATGCGGTTTTCTAACTCTGCTCTGGTGTTACTCATGTGCGGATTGTCAGTCACCAAAACAGCCCTGTTTTTTCACAGTTTTCCATTTTTAGAGACTCTTCTATTGAAACGCATTAGTGATAACTTGTGGAACAGTCACGGGCTTGCCCTGCCCGTGGAGCATGCCCTGCTCGTGGAGCTTGCCCTGCCCGTGGAGCATGCCCTGCCCGTGGAGCATGCCCTGCCCGTGGAGGTGAGCTTGCCCTGCTCGTGGAGCTTGCCCTACCATGGAGTTGCCTGCCCCTGGAGCTTGCACTGCCCATGGAGCTTGCCTACCATGGAGCTTGCCCTGCCCTGGAGCTTGCCCTGCCCATGGAGCTTGCCCTTCCCCTGGAGCTTGCCCTGCCCATGGAGCTTGCCCTGCCACTGGAGCTTGCCCTGCCCGTGGACCTTGCCCTTCCTCTGGAGCTTGCCCTGCCACTGGAGCTTGCCTTCCCTGGAGCTTGCCCTTCCCTGATCCTGCCCTGGAGCTTGCCCTTCCCCTGGAGTTGCCCTTCCCTGAGCTTGTCCTGCCCGTGGAGCACCGGGACAGAGGGCTTTGCTATGTAAATGCCAGTGAACAGAAGTGAATGGACTGGCTCATGGTGGATTATGTTAAAGTGTTTGTTAGTTTAAAGAGTCGCTGGAGGATTAGCAGATGTGCCCATGTGCCACTGAGCTGTTTGCCTAAAATGGGCCTAAACCTGTGGTGGCCACCACACACCAAAATAAAGAGACACAGAGCTGTGTAAACACACAAAGGAAAGAATCAACATATGTTCAAATGATGTCTAATCAGCATGCTGATTTAATAGGTTTGATTTGTTATTTACAATCACTGATTAATCACTCACTTGCACTTTACATTCATAGGCAAGGGCACAACAATGGTGGGATTGGACCACCAACCCTTAGTTGTAAAATGGGACAACACTGTTAAATTATTGTACATGTCCATTTGACCAATATCAATATATTTGAACCAGCAGAGACTTCAACAAACAATAAGTGCGGAACAGTGAATAGTAGATAAACTCAAATATACACACTGATCTGAATGTAAACTGGCCTCATAGTATCACTTGCTCGTCTCCATGGAAACAAATACATTTAATGTCATACCAATGAACATTCCTGAACAAAGTTATAACCTCTCCGAGCAACATTTTCGGAAAGAGCACTTTTTCGACAGCTCCACTTCTGCCCATAAAGCCAAAAATGTCATATTCTGAATCCTGCGTTTCCCTTTCCCAGTGTATATTTGACTCGCATGTGTGCGTGACGGCCGCCTGCTCTGTGCATATTTTAGGGAGTAAGGCTGAGTAAACACGGCGCTGCTGCGTGGGGGCTGAAAGAATCGCTCCTAAATGCTGCTGTCAGGCCAGAAGATCAAGCTGATGCACAGTCACACTTACATTAATGTCGCTTTTTACACAATTTGTATTTTTCAATTTGGGATGAAAGAATAATGGTATTTTCATTCTTGCGCAAAATCAAAGTTCTCAAAATGTTATGATAAACCTTTCTTTCATCTGACTAATCGTAAGCTCCTGAGTCTGATTCGGCGGCTTCATTTACATGCAAATTCATTTCAAAATGGCCTGCAAATACACCGAGCACCACGCTAAAATGTTATTCTCCTCAGACGCATCAACTGTTAGAGCGCAAAGTCAGCTGTCACCTTTACGCAGCAGCAACCGTCCAAACAGTGCATTTCCAGGCGCGCGCTGACATCAGAAGATAACAAACATCTCCACGCTGCATGAAAACGTTTCAACAATTTTGCTTTTTTCTCCGTACTCTGCATTTATTGGCTCAACCTTATCTCCATGTTCTTGTCTTAACTCTCGAACCAAAACTGCAACAACACATTTTACAGAGCCTAAAACACAACTATCAAGTACTTAAACACAGATCGCAATTGTAACACGTCTTTGTGTGTTCTCCAGTCCACCTAAAAACTGCACACTCTGATCCAGGAACAGTGGCCAAGGACACAACAGGACACACAACAGCGCACACGACAGAACACACAAGAGAACAGGGCACACGACAGAACACGCAGCAGAAAACACGACAATGCACACTGAAAACACAACTGAACACACAACAGAACACACAACAGAACACACAGCAGAACACACAACAGAACACACAACAGAACACACGCAGAACACACGACAGAACACACAACAGAACACACAGCAGAACACATGACAGAACACACACAGTACACACAACAGCACACACACAGCACACACAACAGAACTCACACAGCACACACAGGAGTCACACCATGAGGACATTTCCGAGTCCGACTGTAGAAGGAGTAGAAACACAACTTAAAGACTTCTGAGGAGAAAACAGAGTCTGAACCAGGTTTAGATCCACTCCAGTGTCCGAGTGCGAAACTGTTCTGAGATCAGCTGTCGTACATTATTTATTGGTGTTGTATATTCTCCATATTTGCAGTACAAACATCACATCCTTCCTTTAGGTCCATGATGGTGAGATGAGTTTATGAATCTGATTATTTTGTTCATATTTTAGTGTCCTTTTTACAAGAGGGTTTCAAGTTCTGTTCCCAAAGTTAGATTCTTCGAACATTGAACATCTGAACTGTTTTGCCACTGAAGTGCGCCATTTATTTTTTTAGTTTTTTAGTTTTGCCAAATTTATTAAACGTTTCAGAAAATGTGCCAAAAATGTGAGCATTAGTGATGGGCGATAGCACGGATTTTTGATTGACTGTGGCAAATATTGTTATCTCAATCCAATACCGATACCAACGAGTTTTGTACTAAAATGCATTGAAACTCCACGACTATGAACAATTTCACCTTGACTATCATTAGTTTCTTTCAACCTTTGCTTGAATCAATATGGAAAAGTAAATATATGTGCAAGAACCTAAAACATGAATAACGTATGGAACAAAAATATTGACTAAAGGTATCAAAAAACAGCTTTACTTGGAGAAATGTATTGATACTTTCCCGCCCATCGCTTCTGCGTATTTCCTTTTGTGTTTTGGAAAGAGAGAACGCGGGACCACGATTGGCGCTAAATCGATATTATGTTAGAAATCTTTACCCCCGTCTAACGCTCCTTCACGTTCACCGTCTCTACTTCACCGTACTGTTCGTTTACTGTCCAAAACTTTACTCTTCTGAATAATGAGACGAGAGAGAGAGAGGGAGCTGTCTGATCATTACTGAAAGAGTCATTTGTTTTTTTTATTACTCGTTACTGATAAAAAAAAATAACTTGCTTCGGACGGTGTGGAGGTGTCAGCAGATCAGAGTGTTTTCAGAGGTCGAGTCGGAGGAAGAGCGGCTCCGAGCACAGCGCCGACGTCATCAGCTCAGGCTAACTCTGCTAACTCTGCTAACCCTGCTGCTTCCTCCACTCTGACCTCTGACCCCTGCTGCAGATACTTAATAGGCACTTTGCACGACACTAGTTCCGGTTGACTCAAATGTCCAGGAATGTCCTTTCGTCCTAAGTATATCTCTGTGCGGTTTTCTCTGAGTCGTGCGACAGTAATCAATATCCAAAGATTGAAAGATCATGCGATGGACGGGTTTTAAGAGCATGCCGAGGCTGCGTCCGAATGTCCACGCTCGTCCCCTGACCCCTCATCCCCTTCACAGTCCTGCACTATCTTTTAGCAGGCTGTACAGTGCACCCAATCACAGAGCGATTCGGACACTCAGCTCACTACTTTCTCCTGGACGCGGGTCACATGACTCGAGTGGAAAAAAAAGTAAGCAAAACTCAGATAAAAATTGATTCTTGTAAAAAATGTTTGCAAATTCTGACACACACACACACACACACACACACACACAAATAATCACCACACAAGTCATGGATTTCACATTCAACAACACGCGGATTGGATAGACTGACGCTAAGGTAAGCGGCTAACGCTAGCAACTTTGCGACGTATCGTTTTTTTTTAAGTAGTATTCTGTTCATATTCTCGAGTCAGCGATGCATTTAAACAGCATCTTCTGCTTCATTCAGTCTGTCGTGTCCAGTTAAAGACCTTTCCCTGTTGTTTTTCCGACTCTAGCAATGCATTGTGGTCTATGTTGACCGGTCAAGTGACCATCGCTCGACTTTTACTTTTCATGGTGTATCGTGGGACATTTTGAGTGCACCAGTTTTCCTCCTGCAGGACATTCGGACACCACTGCAAAACGGCGTGAGCCCTAAATAGTGCCCTCTGTAGGGAAAAGTGTGGACATTCGGACGCAGCCAAGGACTTCACGGAAAAGGTAAATACTTCCCCAGCGAGTATGTCAGTGTTTTTTCCTTATGAACCTTCATTTAACCAGGTAAGAACCCATTGAGATCGAGCTGTCTTTTCCAAGGCTGACCGAATTCAGACGTAGCCGCTTTTCGGTAACCACAAACTGCTCTGACATCATTTTGGACTCTCCATCTGCCGCTCACCCATCACCTCCTGCATGTATGAACCTAGTGTGCGAGGGGAGTGAGGCAGGAGATGGTTGGAGAGGTCGTTGGTGTCGACATGTTTCCGACCAACCAGGCCCGGGGCAGGCATGACAGGTTGTATTTTGAAACTGTGCAGTGTAACCTTTGCGATAGCCCAACGCAAATAAGGTTGAGGTCCACTTCATTATTCGCACGACGTTCACAAGCAAAGACCTTCAGCCAGGAAAGGTTTGTATGCCTTTTTAAAGTGGGAATCGGTGAAGGTCCAAGCGCGGGTGCAGGACTCAGATGCTGCAGTTCAGTGGTGCGAATTTGACCAATTTTGACTATTTAACTCCATTTATTCAAAGAGCAAAACCAGTTGGCTCACAGGGCTGAACAAAATAGTTGATTTTACCATCTGCAAGTTTGAAAATCAAATAATGAAACAGTCATTAGTCGGGAAGCAGATTAACCAACATTCACAAGAATCAGGCAAATGAAGCCTGCGTAAATTCAGCCTGGAAGACCTAACTCGTCCACTGTTACAACAGGGCTCACCTGCTCTCCAGCCTAAATCGACGACTCCCCTCGGCTCGGCGCACCTCCTCTGCTCCCAATCAGCGCACAGCCCGCCCCATTTAAACCCCCATGCAGTTCAGCTCGGCGCTTCAGACCGTACTGCGACCCACCACCTCCCCTTCTCCTCCTCTGTATCCTTTACTTCATTCTATTCATCCTCTCTACCTTCTCCCCACATCTACCACCACCAGTCTCTAGGCCTGGGGGGGAGCATCTAATTCATTCTACATTATGGAGCGCCCATAATCGCAATGTCTTCCGCCGGGGTCTGAGCGCCACATAACAACGTAATAAAACTTGCTAAACTGTTCTTCCCGTGTTTGCCTGAGTATCTCCAGGGTGAAATGGATAATGTCCACTTTAACCACTTTAACAAAGATGTTTTGGTCTGGGCGCCACATTTCAAATGGCTGTGACTGACAGGTGGATTAACTCATTAGTGTCTAGCCAAACATGGCAGCGTAAGAAAGGAAAAACAAAATCACAGAGGATTGAGAAACGGCACGGATTTCTGCAGAATCAACAAGGCAGGCGCTGAACTCCAAGCGGCTGTGACTGGCATGTCCCAAATAAGGATGATCGAATTCCAGACCATTCTGCATCCGAACTGGCTGGTCCCACAAGTGAACTGGACGAATTGCAATTGGGCTTGGTTTGAGCCAGGCTTGGTCAGGACGTCAGCTGGAGGATTTTGCCTGTTGTGCTTGTTGGGATGATGGAAGAATGCCCAGAGAAAAACCACCCGGACACATCGAGAACTATGTTAATCCGCATGGAAAGGCCTCACACCAACCAAGAGTCAAATTAGGTTAAATTACACTAAATTGTCCCTTGCATTTGATCCATCCTTCAACGCCACTGGGGCATCTTCTCAGGAGCAGTGCACAGTGCAGCGCCGGGGGACCCATCTCCAGATCAATGGTCAGGAATACCGTAGCTGGAGGATTTGTACCTGTTTTGCCAAAATTAGGAGGGAAAACCAAGGACACTCAGAAGAAAGCAACTCAGACAGGAAAACATGCAAACTCCTCATCAAAAAGCTTCACAGTTCGTGAATCAAATCAGTATCGCCGCAATTTGACTCATCTCCTGAGCCCATTCCATCTCACCTTCTTAAACCAACTTCAGATTTAACCAAGACTGTTTTTCATGCCTCTAAATAAAGCCCTCCCCCCACACCACATTCTCCGAAATCTATTTGTCCCAATCCTCTCCAACAACTGGCTTCTCCTCTGATCCTGCTTTTGTTTCTGGTGTCAGCCGCCTCCTCTCCGTGCTCCGCGGTGCTGACAGTTTGCCCCATTCATCATCGCCCCAGCATGAGGGCCACAAAGCAGGATAATGTAGTGTGTGGAGGGGGCCGTGTGGGGCATATACATCCATTATGCCTCCTCCGCACTGGACTGAAGCCTAACCTGAGCGCATGAATACAGGTCCCACGCAGAGGTGCACGGCCCGCGAGGATTGGGGGCAAACGCTGTCAGTGCGGTTTAAAAGGCTCCCCGCAGCTCGACATGCTCGAAATGACATTGTGGTTCACTGGAGGAGGGAAAAAGAGGGAGGGGAGTGAAAAAGGGGGGCGCAGAGTTGGAGGACTTTGTTAAGTTACATTCAGCTGTGTTGCCTAGTCCGCTCTTCTTCTTCATAGCGATGTGGGGGCTTCCTTTTTTGAACAGTTGCTTGTAAATTTCGAGGGTTTTTGGCGCTTTTCATGTCAAGTGGTGATAAGTGATGAAGTAATTACTGAAATACAAGCCGTTAACGGTTATTTTCCATTTCAAGCCGTTATTGATGGTGTGCTATTCAAATATGCTCACGTTTATGGTCGTAAATAGTATCAAAAAATCTGATTGTAATCAATATTAAAACTAGTATCGAAACTAGGTATCGATTAAAAAAAACAAAGGACAACATTTGACCTCTTCTGAATATTTTTAGAATGATCTTTGCGCTTCATCAGAGCCAGTATTAGGTTATCACATGGTAGCGTGTTGAAAATGACTGAAAATGAATAAACCGTGCTTGTTCCTTTGTATTGAAAGTTTGCCATTTCTGTATCATGACAACGCTACTCGTTCAGGGGCAACACACAACATTAAAGCTTTTATTTTATTCACTGGTCGCATGTTTTGGGCTTTTTTCCCAGTCACTTGCCGCTCTCTGAAAGTCTGGCGAACCTGGTCAGTGTCCAACTCATTGAAAAACTCATTTGAAAGCTTGGATCTCCGCAGTTCAATCAGCGAATTGTCAGTCCATTGTCAGAATCTTACAATCGCTGTATTTTAGCTGGGGCTGTAGTCCTTCACTGGTTTAGTCCATTCATTGGCTGAAGGTGTCCTGATTGTTTTACTAGGATTTAATGGATTTATGACCACGGCAGAAGGAGAAAGCTTAGAGTGAGGCGCGTTTTAGCCGATTAATCGATACATAAAGTTACGCCTACTTAACCAAGAAAGTATTTTGTAACTACAGCCCTAATTAAACATGCCCTTAATTTGAGAGTTACACAAGTAAACATTTGTTGTTGAAACCTTAAAGATGCTGCACCTGCCTGAATTTTACTGTCTTAAAAATTGTGAAAAACTAGTTTCTATTAAATGAGTTCATATTAAACTAGACTAAGATATTTAGACTAGTCCAGACTTTCTCACATAGTCGATGAGTTTACAAGTGCTTTTCACAACTTTCAGAGGCCAGAGCGAGTTTTTTCGCTCACAACATTTAGCATGCTAACAGCACACTTCCTGGTTTTCCGAGGATAAAGTGCTGTATAATTAGATGCAGTCAGCTAGAAGTGGGCGAAGAGGTGCAAGAAGTAGGCCATTTAGCCCCCCCAGATCAGATCACCATATGAATTTCCTCACGATTCATGCACATTGGTATCTGTATTGCATTGAAAATTTAAATAAAGTCCACTGTTTCTTTTAAGGGTCCACACAAAGGTGTTTGGTGAATGCACTTCTCGCAGATTGTTTTTGGAATCACACAACGATTCGATTAATATCCCAAGTTGCACATGAGTCAAACTTACATCTTGCATACATACAACCAAGAAAGAGAGGCACCCCGTATTTTAGATGTCAGCGATGAAGATGAAGAGGAAGATATGGAGCTCCAGGAGGCTGGCAGTCCAGGCTCCTGTCAAAGAAGAGGCATGACTTCAGGAAGACTACTGGTATGGGTGGATCCCTCATTATCATCACAAGGAGTGACACCTCCTGGACAAAGGAAATTAGAACAGTGACCCCTCATGGTGATGTAGAAAAGTGCACACAAACACTGTTCAAAAGTGGTAATGTTTTGATCACTTTTTTCCCACAGTGCACCTTTAAGGCCTTACATTTGGGACACATCCAAGTTTTTCAAGCTTTTAAGACCCTGCAGAGTGGTTGAGGAGGGTAATGGTCCTGCTGCTAAGGAAGAGATGAAGGGAATGACGAGAACATTGTTAGTCCTTTGTAGAAAGATGAAGAGTTCAGCTTGAATTATGTGAAAGTAGTTGTTTGTTTTCCGGTGGATGTGCGAGGAGCAGGTGGGGGCAGGGGCACGTCGGGGGCAGGGCAGTTTACTTTTCATGTGATTTTTCTTTGATTGGAGAGAGAGAGGGACCGAGCCGCCTTTTGTCCTCCGCTAACGAACAACATGGACGAGTGTGAACAGGAATGTCACAAATCATTAGCGAGCTTCAAACCAGCGCCGTCCAAACAAGAGGAGCTCAAAATGGGTCCACCTTTGTAAACAAGAAAAGTGGAATGTCACTTTAATCTGAATTCATTTAATTTGTCGGTCTTGCTATCTGGACTTTTCAAGGACTTTTTTTTTACACGTTTTATTATCTCTTTTCTGAATTTCTGCCCTAGAAGTTGAAGAGATCATTAAAATGGAGGGTTTACGCTTTGTGCCATTTACTGGTACGTTTTGGCACATTACTGATGTATTGCCATAATGTTGTTTTATCAAAATTAGGGCTGTAATCCTTTAGGAGTGTAGTCAATTAATTGGTCAATGGTGTTTTAGTCGGCCAACATTTCTCACAAATCTCCGATGCCCCTAACCTTTCTTGGGTTTGCAGGATGGTACCGGTTTGGAACCATCTCCGCTCTGCTCACCATCTCCGCTCTGCTCACTGCACTCAGCACAAAAGACCAGCGAAACGCAATCATCTGGACAGAAGACTGTGAGAAGGCTTTCACTACCCTAAAGGTTACCTGTACCGCTGAAGAGTCCAGACTTCACTGAGCTGTTGCTGGTTCAAGTGGATGCCTCTATGGTTGGCCTCGGAGCAACCAATAGAGGAACATCCAATAACCTACCTGAGTCGCAGACGCCTGCCACGCAAGAGTTGCTACTTTGCTGTTGAAAAGGAGGGCCTTGCCATCAAGTGGGCGTTGGAGAACTTGCCCTACTACCTGCTGGGACGAGATTTGGAACTGAGGATTGTGCTGACGTGGAGATATATATATATATATATATATATATATATATATATACATAAACTGGTGCGGGACATCTGTGTTTATATCACAGTAATGTGATTTATTTCTGATTGTTTACCCCTGTGAAGGTTTTGACAAGGAAAATTATGCCAAAAAAGGAAAGGAAAAGCAATATGACAGAGACAAAAATGAAAGCGAAGTGACACAAGTGTTTTTGATGATCAGATTTCTCCTGTGCATGTAAAAACGACAAAAATCACAGCTACAGTAATTATTAGGTTAGCATTTTTTTCTAGTAATCTTTTTTTATTTTTGGACCCAATCCTATTGTTTTTATTATAAAATACAAACTGATTATTATTTATTTTTTTGTCTTTAATGAGACATGACTGAATTAATGCAAGCCCCCAAGAATGCATATTTGAACACTACGTTATGACTTTTTCCAAATGTATCTTTGAACATTGGAGCGAAATATGAATACTGATTATAACAAATCTGATTATTCTACTTTTCTTTTCCGGCCGTGTAAATATACCCCCTGACAAGACTGTATTTGTTGTTGTTTTTGTTGTTTTTAATGGATTAGAAATGAAAATTGAGACCAGCCGGAAATATTTTCAAAGAAGTCATCGAAATTACAAAAAAAGATAGAAATTCTGCATTCAAGCAGTTGTGTTATGTGTGTACGGGAGTGTGTTTTGGTGCTAAAAGCAAAGTGTGAGAGGAAATGCTTTATTAGATTATGTATTAGCACCGCCTACAGCGGCTCCGGGCAGTGGCTCCAAAGCCCTGTGCTTTCTATAGGGCAGGTAACAGCAGTATACATGTTATCATAGTATTTCCATACTGAAATAAAGCTGAAGTCATTTGGTTCTTTTCCGTAAGCATTAGCGTGTGTTTATATATTCCTGAAAGCAACTAATGCATGTTTAGGTAGCTGAGAAGCAGGCCCGGGTCGAGACCAAACAGACTATGGGTGCATCTGAGTTTTCAAAGGGGTGCGAAGATGATATGCACCTGAAATGAGGGTGCAAAATTCGGTTGGAATGCACACTTTTGCACCCCTGTAGACCCAGGCCTGCTGAGAAATCAGCAGTTATAATTTTTTTGATTAGTTCCCTGGTCAAGCAATTGATTCTGTTGTATATACGTTTTACATTTTTAATTAAATAAAGGTTGAACTATGGTGACTGAAGGCTTGTTTTACGACCTTTGGATAGGCAACGTGACCACTCTGCTAATGGAGCCATGGGTTTGTTGTGAACACATTTGACCACCGAACGAGTCTTGTGATGATTTAGATGGGCGTGATTGACAGATGGATAAGCCAATCAGAGACACTTGGTCGTCCGTATCGAATGAACAACGAAAAACAAAAGGAATAAAATATCACAGGGATTGAAAAACGTTACGTATTTCTGCCAAAACAGTGAGAAAAGCTCAAAACTCCCTTAATCTGAGGTGAGAGAAGTATAATGTTCCAAATAAAGAATGACAAATGAGCTTCTTTGTTTCACATGCGTCACCGAACTAAACAAATCCGATTGCACAGTTCTGTTTGAGTTTGGCTTGAGGACTCATACATTGTAAAGAATTATAGAAGTTTGCATTCTGGATCCGAGGCAACAGATTTTGATAATGTGTTGGTTTTTTTTACCTTAGATGTTACAATCGAAATTCAAATGGAGTGATTTGTGAGGCTCAGCGAAGACAGGCTCGTAAACAGGAAAAATGATACAAGCGTGAAAGAATGACTGAATACGACCAAATACAACTCCAGGTATGTTTTTGACGAGGCCACAGCGTTATACCACCGTTAACAGCTTAAAAGAAGTACAGTTTGCATAATGTGATTTAAAGTTTGTTGAGGATTCCGTGCGGAGTAGCCTTGAATCCTCATGATCCTTCTGCTTGTTTTTAATATCCTCTTCTCTCTGCTTCTCTCCCTGCTCCTTGTCTGCTCCCTGACTCCTCCCATTTTGCGTTCCCAGGACCACCCCTTTTTGTGCAGACCTCTCCCCCTCCTCCCTCTCTCTCTCTCTCCCCAGCTGGACTGCCTCTTGACACACTACATGGAAAGCTGCAGACTGGAGTAGACTTCTGTTCGCAGGACTTGCTCGCAGAGTCCTCTTGCCTCTGGGCTGTTTTGAACCAATCGTACGGGAGCTATAGCCTGGTTTTGTTCCCCCCCCCGGAGCTTGGACAGAGGACAGAGGACGTATAGGACACTCGAGGAGGACATAATTGGACGTAGTTGGACCTTCGGAGGAGAATTAGGAGGGAGGACCATGCCAGGACAGCGGGGAATGAGCCTCTGCTGCTGCTTGGACTCTTTCTCGCTGCAAACGCATGGTGAGTCAATGGGATGTTCTAGGGAAATGTGGGGCAACAACAAAAAAAGTAAGATTGAATTGTTTTAAAAAAAGTACTGAAAAAGTTTTGTTTCTTCAATTAAACATTCGAGTAGAAGCCAAAAGTTTAATGTTGGGTAAAAAAATGAATGCAAATCAGGCATTAATCAAGTTTTTTTCTATGATTGAATCAGATTATAAATGGAACATTCATAAATTATATAGAAACTAAAAATATGGCTGGCAAAATAAATTAGTAGCAATTTTTTTTTTACCTCATTAATTGATCTTGATTGGAGCCATTCTAGTCAAAAACAAAATTAAAAATGAACATATTAAAGGTTTGATTTCATGACCATAACCAAGACATATGTTGAATCTTTGCCTTTTAACACAAAAATGTGCCCAAATTCTCCCTCCAAAAGTGCAAACTCCAACATCAAAAAGACTAAGATTGTCATTGGCGATTATAAATTAACTTAAAATTCAATTCACTGCCCGTTCTTAGAAATCGAAATGGATGCCACGTTGAAAGCAAAGTATGATTATTAAAGCAAGTGTTTAAAGTGATAAATGTCCGGCGACTACTGAATGTGCATTTGGTTTTAGATACTTGTCAGTGGTGTCCTAAAAAGTTTGAATCTGCTGCATTTAGCTCCTTAATCTAGGTCTATAAATGAATTTAATTTAGAACAACTCAATTAAAGAAACTTGTTGATTGATTGTTCTCATTTTGTAACTATTTTTGCAGCGTGGAGCTTCAGTTTTTTATTCTTACTGAAGAACTTGTGCTTATTTATTTATTTATTTATTCATTCATTCATTCATTCATTCATTCATTTATTTATTTGCTATTTATTCCATTTAGTTAGGCTAGGTTGCACTGAAGAGTTCAGTGATTTCCGTGGATAATTTGGGTGTTAAATACTTATTGTTATAAAAAAGCTTTTATACTTCTTTAACTGGCTTATTTGAAACTGATACATTACAATAATTTGCCGTTAAATAACTTTGGCATTCATAATTTTGGGGGAAACATTTGTGGTCGTCCGTAACAAGCCAAATCAAACGAACAAACTATCGTCGTAGTATTTGGATTTGCAGTTGCATTTCAATCATTCTCATTGTGCTTTTATGGAAAGACAAATGTGTAAAACTTTTGGGCACGCCATTTTTGTATTGCGACAACTTTTTGGCAACAGCAATCAATTGAATGTACATCTAATTGTTTTACAAATCAGATAGCAAAAGATCAAATGCATTTATTCAATATAAAGTCATTTCTTGCGCATAGCGCATTGCGTAGCGATGTCCCACTGATTACATCTTGTGTTGTCGGTGGTCAGTCTATGCCCATATTTGGTTTGGGTCCTGCTTTGACAACCTCTGACACCTCTCTTAAATTCACTGTATAAACTGTGCTATGGGCCTGACGCTCATGCGCAAAACGGGGGGTTTTCTTCAGTGGACGCTGTCGGATTCATCACAACAATCAGGACAAAAAATGTGTTGAAATTGTGAGCGTTTGAGCGACAGGTGTAAGTAAACTTTTGGCGTAGATGTAGACGGGCGCCTTTCGTGAACCGACTGGGCTTTAGAAAGAATAAGCTCATTCACAAAGTAGAAACGTTGACATCATGTTTTGAATGCAGCAGCAGGAGGAGCAATGCACACTTTACCCAGAGAGGGTCCCACTTGGCCCGTCAGGTCTGATACTGCCTCCTTCCTTTACCCAAGATGCTTTCAGCCGGACGCTTGCTCGCATCTCGCCAAACAGCAGCGCCTCACAGCAGCTCCGGGTCCATCAAACTGTTCCGTCACGCATCTGCCCGGCAATCTTTCGAAGTCCTGAGAGCTGTCGGCGAGCGATCTACGCGGCGTAAGGATGCAGGAGGAGGTGCTGCCGTTGCGGGCGGCGGATCACCTGTTCTTCAAATTCTGCGTCGAGTCATTTCTAATCTGGTTACTGTTAAAGGTTTTGTCCATCTGCTTCCCAAAGCATCAGAGCGATCCAAGCGCTGTGTAGACTTGGGCCTTGATGCGTGTCCTGGATTCTGTTTAAACATGTTGATGGTTTAATTCTCTCCATGTCTTTTTATATCAAGCCATTTTAAGAAACAAATATAACAGGTTGTGACTTGTTTGAGAAGAGAACAAGTTAAAAAAGGCCATTTATTATGATAATGTGTCTCTTTAAAGCCCATGTCACCAGTGTTGTCTGACCACTGGAGTCAAAGAGTCTTCATGAAAGTGATTGATGCCTGAGTCTGTTCCTGTGGCTCAGTTCAGAGTCTCTTCCCGGGGTTTGGCTGTGGAGGTGTGAGCAGCAGGAGCCTGGAGCTAATCCAGCCTCTCCAGGGCGACCCCTGTGTCCTCCTCATTCATCTGTTTCACTGTGAAGAGCTGAGAAGGCCCTCCAGCTGCTAGATACACCCCCTGCTCGGCACATGTTAGCTAAATCCTCTGCTCTGGACCGCCACACAATTCATTACACTAATTAACGCTCTGTGTCGTTAAATTACTGCCTGTATTTCTAACTTACGTCTAATCATTAGAAACGTGAACAGAGCCTTGGCCACAAACAAAGACTTGTCTCTAAAAGATAGTTTTTAAGTCCGTTTGGCGCTGCTGTTGGTCCTTGATTCCCGCACAGGTCTGTGTGGTCCTCAGAGCGCGTGTGCAGACCTCTAAAAGAAGCTGCTCTCCGCTCTGGTTCTAAAAGCTCATGTTGGAGAGCGGAGCATGAACGGGCCTCTGAACACGGCCCACAGAATGAAGATGGGCCGGAGAAGAGGAACCAATATATTATGTCCAAAATATAAAATAATGATCTACTGGTGCCGGAGATTATAACTTCTGTATTTTCCGGAGTGTAAGTCGCATCGACCAAAAATGCATAATAGAGAAGAAAAAAGTATAAGTCGCATTTTTGGGGGAAATTTATTTGATAAAATCCAAGACCAAGAACAGACATTTCATCTTGAAATGCCATTTAAAATAAAAACAGATTAGTGAACAACATGGTGAATAGGTATGCGTATGCTAACGTAACACCTTCAGCGACACAACGCATAGACAACGAACTGTCGTAAGTGTCTGGTATGTTAACGCAACATATTAACAGTTATTCAGATAACTATAGGATAAAGAACATGCTGACAAGTTTACCAAAGCATCAGTCTCACCCCAAATCACTAAATCCTCAGTGTCACTTCTAAACAACTCCACAAACGCGGTAGACGAAGCGCCGATTCATCTTCTGCGTCACTTTCGTCAGAGCGCCCTCTTGCTGTTGCCAGTGTGAAAATATTCAACATGTGAAATGCGGTTGCCAGTGTGAAAATAACAAACAAAATGATATAATAATGTGTTAATAATATCACATAAGACGCACCCCGGCCAAATTATGAAAAACTGTGCGACTTTTAGTCCGGAAAATACGGTATTTAGCAGACAAAATCATAATACGCCTTCCCACAAGGATTTTATTATATTATTGCTTGGTTTTTTTCTAATTCGAAGTTCATAATTGTATTCCGGTTGAACAATTAGACAAAGCAACAATTCGTCGTATGCACTTAAAGCCATCGCCAGCGCTGAGCAAAAGTGGGCGGACCACATATTTCACTAGCACCGATCTTTTGAACAATTAGTGGCTTGTAAATTTCATGCGGCGGTGTGCAGCCTGTACTTGTGGCCCAGATGAGTTGTGGTTGTTGTAAAAGTGCAACGTTCGGAGGCGCATTGAACTCCCGATGCCTGCGGGTGACAGCTCAGAATGATGGATGCCTTGGCGTTTGATGGAGAGCTGACTCAACAGGCTCGTGTTTGTTCAGTGTGGGACCTGATGGAGAAGGGCTTGAAGTACTTTGGGCTCACAGATGTTGTCAAAAATATTTATGAAGTTTGAATATTTCGGTGATTTGGACGCAGATGAAGTGGCTTGGCTTTGGTTTGGTCTAACGCCAATGAACACTAAAAAACATTAGAGGATATTTATCATGCGAAATTGACATTGTTCTCTCATTAAAAACATACGTGGAATTGTATTTAGCTTCTTTCACGCTTCACCCTGTTTGCATGCATCATTCTCTCTGCTCCTTCCTTAAAACCATTTACTTTCAAACTTCACAGATTTGTGACGTCAAAAGGTAACGATCTGGAAGTTTCCCGTTCCTGCTTTAAGTCCCTAAATCATCGCCAGACTCATTCGGAGCATTCAAATGGATGTAAAATAAAGTTACACAGTGTACTTTTGAAATTGGCTGCGGAGACTGTGACATCTCTATTTTATCTGCCGTGCGTCATTCGGAGCCGACTTTGGACCGTGCTTAAAGGCAGCAGTATGAGGCACGTCACCTGCATGATTCTATGTCCATAGAAAGTTAAAAGCACAATTCTGAACAGTAGCCATGGAGATAGATACATTTTATACTGTGAAATACAGTATTATAGCCACAAGAGTCAGGTTTGTGGAGCTTTAGACTGTGGGTTTCGCTGGAATCTGCTCTGTCTCTCAGTCCTCGGCGTCATTATTAAACCATTTCAGCGTAAGAATTGTATTTCTCCATAAACATGTACATTTCTTTAGTTTCACGGTTTGAAATCAGTTTAGTTTCCATTTGAGTAATCGATCACCTGGTTCAACCTCAGTTTTGATTCCCAGATTCCAGTCAGACCTGGTTTGATTCACTTGAGTCGAGGTCATTGTGTCAAGTGTGGACGGACAGGACGTTCTGGCGTGATCATATTATCTTATCTTAGGTTATAATCTTATTGCGCTGCGAGGAGCTCGTGCCTCTGCCAAAGGGCCAAAAAAAAAAAAAAAAAATCAGTCACAATAGATTTTTTTGTTCTGAAATGTAAAATATATGCAACGCTAATTACACTAGAAGGCTTCTCTATCATCTATAGCTATAGGGGCCACTCTGTTGCAATTAAAGAAATATCATTGCAAGTATTTATCAGGCGTATATCTGTATAAGTTTACCTTTTAGAAACTGATAATGGCACGATTCCAGGTGGAGGGCAGGGCCGATGTAACTCTGTGGGAGATTTCTTTAAAGAAAGCTGCAATCTGAGGATCATTATTTGTTTGGGATTGGCTCCAAAAAAACTCACGGCGTTTGGTTCTTTCAACTGACAACCCTCGTGTCTTTGTGGTTGAATAAAGGCGCTTTCTGATGCTATTGTGAGAAAAATAAATTAGAATAAAGAAGAGTTTTGTTCACGCTGACAGGGAAAGCGTTGAACTTTTTGACGGGTTTGTGGATGGACCCAGTAATTACTTGCGTATTAAACTATTTAACTTCTCATCCACAAAATTACCACGGGCGTTTATGTTTTTATTGTGGATGAGAGGTTAATAGTTTAATCGTACCGGTTGTATAATTTTGCATAGAGGAAGTTACCACGGGCGCTTATGTTGTTATTTCGGTTGTGTAACTTTGCATAGAGCCACTGATCTCGACAGAAAATGAAACCGTGTGAAAGGTCTTTCCACATTTAGCAGTCAGTTCATGTTTGAAATCACATTTTTGCAAACTTTCAAGATTCTACTTATGATTGTCTGTGTTTTGATATGGAGTATACATATAATAATTTATAAATCGCAATTGTTGTTTTGGAGACGTGGAAATGTTTCATGGTAAGTATAACTTCTGTAATCAAAACGAATAAAAAGTGGCTCAAAAGGAGGCGGAGACAGTCCAGTGTATTCTCCCAAACAAGGGCATAAAGCAGGGGTACCAAAGCTATGCCCCGGGGGCCAAATGCAGCCCCCAGACAATATTTTATTGGTCCCCAGCAGTGCTAAATGGAGTAGTACTTTTAGTTACGTAAGTATAAGTACAGTTACAGGAGCAAAAGTTTACTTAAGTCAGAGTATCACACAAAAAAAATCGACTTCAATCAAAGTATTAAATGTACATTTAGAGTAAAAAGTAGAAGTAGTTCACATAGATTTTCGGTCCGAAGAAGTGTCTTAATCGATAACTTCATTCTTTCTCGTCATTTTTATTGATATATTATGTTTACGTAAAGCTGGAACTTGAACTCCAAATCCAAAAAGTAAAATACCAAGTAAGTTTCAATGCAGTTCAAAAATGTAGTAAAGTGGGAAGTACAAATACAACCTGCTCTAAAACGTAGCGAAGTAGAAAGTACTAATGCTACCTCCTCTCAAATGTAGTGAAGCGGAAGTGGAATTTACTCTCGAAAAGTACAGCTGCATAAAAAAATACTTTTACATTTGTACTTAGTTACCGTCCACCGCTGGTCGCCAGGCTTCCGAGTGAATTGGCCCAAATGACATGAAGTGACTTTTAAAAACCAACATCAAACATCAGTGCGTCTCGTTGAGCTTCTTGAAGGCCTGTTGGCTCGGTCGAATGGACGTACCCCATTTGAATTGAAAAGACCCCGAGTCTGTGGCCCTTGATCAGCGCTCCACTTCATTTGTGTCTATAAAGTGATATTTCCGCACTTTTTGTGGTCCATTCATGGTCCATCGTGTGATACTTGAACCTCAACCAAACCATTTACAGCCACATTTTAGCACATTCCGATGCATTGTTATGGTCTACATATCGTTTTCGAGATAATGTATTGCTTTGGTTGGTTTTTTATGTTTTATATGGGCCGATTGAGTCTGAAATAAAGTCTGTATTTGCATATTGCCAACAAATACTGACCCATACGGGCTCCATGTCCAGACAGCCCCCCTCTCTCGCTCTCTTGCAGTAATCCAAGGCCAGTGTCTGCTCTCACACTCTCTCTGCAGATGTTTGAGAAACTTAAAAAGCGCGTGGAGAGTGATCACACGTGAACTCATGCTCAGTAAATCCCGCCGGGGCCCCTCCTACGCACAAGCCTTCTTGGGAGTCAGCCGCTGTGCTAGCATTACGTTTCATTGTCCTTGGTGGAAATAAACAGGACTGTATCGTTTTTCACCCTCCCGCTCCGTAACTCAGCTTCTGTCGCCTGAGACGCAGTTAGTCATTCGCTGTTTGGACGGTTTTAGAAATGGCGCTTATGTCTTTAAACTCTACTGAAAATACATTTATAGTCATTTTCTTTGTCTTTTTTTTTAAATTTTGGCTTGAGAATGCATCATTATTTACCATTCTCCATTCAAGCCAACTGAATTTGAAGTATTTATGCGGCAAAAAGCGTTTGTATTGTGGCGTTGTTGGCAGGAGTCGCGTCCAATGCCCTTTCGGCTGATCCTCCGAGTCACTGAACACCTGCATGGTCCCCTCAGGTTTCAGACAGTTGATGTTTTCCACACACAAGGACAGCTTTATCCAAACAAACCAAATCGACTGATCAGACGAGGACTTGTAAAGGAGATAACTAAACTTTACAACAATTACTACATTTTGACTTGATTAAAAGAATATTAAAATATCCGCATATAATAATTCTTACATTCCTATATTATAAACCTCTATAACGTCAAAAAATATACCCATAACTATTGGAGCAGAGTTGATATTTACGTTATGTGGAATGGCCGTCCCAGAGTGGTGGGGGACAATAGGCTGATGGACAGGCAGCAGGTGAGTGGACTACACAGAGCTTAGGAGTTTCCACCAGCTCTGCCCGTAATACCACCAGTACCTCGGCCACTCCGGTACAAAAAGGACGGAAAGGCGGAGGAAAAGAGATGCCGAGCACACAGTGGGACAGTGAGGTCTCATTTGTATCAATTCGGACCTCAAAATGTGAATATTGGTGAAGACCAGCAACAGAACTAGGATTCAAATTTTGGGTGGACCATGACAGAACTGGCTGGGCTTAAATGTTTCAAGCTCTGAACACTATGCGCGCCCCTTCTCATGCCTGCACATACACACACACACACACACAGACCCACACACACATCCTTTTCAGTTGTTTCTGCGTTCCTCCTTGTGCTCCTTTCCCACAGCAGCAGACCTGCTGACCCTCCTCTCTCCCCTCCTCTCTCCCCTCCTCTCTCCCCTCCTCTCTCTCGCTCCTTCTGCCTGTCGCTTCTGTGTCTCTCAGTCTCAACTTCTGTGTTTTCACTGACCAACAGCTCCACGGCCCACGTCTCATTTAAGGCAGTGGTAAAAACAGCGGGTTCCTCCTGACTTAACCATCAGACTTCCTCACATCCGCATCTCCCTGAGGCTGTTCTGTTCCGTCACGGTGAATATGTTTATTGTCTCGTCAAGTATTTGTTTCCAATTTAGACTACTGCTTTGCACACAGACAGAAGTGTTGAATCTCCATCACGCGGGGCAGGCAGCAGGACGCAAGACGCCATCCTGACATAAACCCTGCTGTGACCTGTAGCGTTGTATAAACCTGTTCAAATGGCTGTAATTGAACGCCCCTTACCGAACCTAAATGTAATCGCTCTGTGATGGCTCCTGGGGAGAGCGGAGTTTGTTTGTCCAGGCAGATAGTCCAGTGCAGACAGCTAACGAGGCGGTATGTGCTTACCGCTAATGCTACGCTAATGATCGGCGCTGAACACTGAACAGGGTATTTCAGGTCACACGGCATCACATTCATGAAAGACACAACTAAACAAAAACGGTATCTATTGGAATGTTTTGGTCGATAGATTTAATGGCGTGTAAGACTTACGGTATATTTTTAACTAGCCATAGGATAGAGATGAAATACAATTTCCCACCTCAATCGGAAAGACCCTGAAAAAATGCCACCCTTTTTTCCTTTTTTTAAAAATATAATTTGATCTTGATCCAGAGCTAATATTTTAAATGGATCTATTTTAAAATATAGAAGCTATTATATCATTTTCGGTCAAAATAAAATCTATGATTAAAGATATTTGTGGTATATTTGATACATTTGTTGCCATAAAGAAAAAACGTTTAATCCAAGTGTTTTTTTATGGGTTTTTTTGTCAGATTATGTCAGAATTAGTCGATTAGTCGATTAATCGGCCCATGGTGTCTCAGAGGAGTGCGGTAGTTTTGGAAGCTTTGGCCACACACCTGTTAGTCGACTAATCGAAGATAGATCAGGGCTTGTCTTTCTTCGACAAAGAATGATTTCGTTTTCTACAGCCCTGGTATTGCATATATAATAATAATAAACTATGACATAACCTTACCATAGTTGTAATGTTATGTCATACCAAAAATCACTGTAAGTCCACCTCTTGACATGACTTCCTGCAGTCGAGTTGTGTCTGGTAATCAGAATAGTGTGAATACAATAACTGAAAATCCTTTAGACCCCTCAGATCCCCCCCCCACCCCCGTCACTAACATGGCAAAGTTGAGTCTTTCGCTGCGAGGTGACGGAGAAGCACAGAGCAAACAGTGGAAATAAACACACGTGAGCTAACACCAAAAACGCTGCTGCGAATTTATGAAGAATGAGCCACACTCTCAAACCTGGAATAATCAGACATTTCATTCCAATGTTTTTGATCTCTTATCTGATCATAAGCTATGCTCTTTGTTAACACTTGCTTTAACATGGCCTTTCTCTCCATCTGTACAACTGCTGGTGGCATGTGTAGTCCGTTCTGTGTCATAATATTGGAAAGAGGCCACTCGAAACATTTGGCACAAGCGCCTCCTGTGTACATCTGCGGAATAAGGTTGCAAACATCGGCTAGGATGGCTGCTTTGGCGTTTTGTACTCCATCTTGCGAATGCGCTGTCTTGAAGTGCGGCGCGGACCTGGCGGTATATTCATCGTTATCTGCCTTCTGTGGTTCTGGTCCGCGCCCTCAGTCATCTACAATCAGCTCTTCAATGTCAAATATTTGAGATAAAATTCAAGGAACAAAGCATATTTTGTATCATTATTAAGAGTCCACTGGAAAGTGGGAATAATGCTTGGATAGTATTTTATTTGGTTTGAGTATATTTCTACGCCTTGACATAAGACTTGCAATAAAAACAGTGTTTTTTAATGAATGTTGGCTCATTTCAGTGAGAAACACAAGATATATTATTTTATTCTTGTTCCACTGGCATATTTGATTTTAAGACAGTCATAAAATCAAGATAATAATCTATTAAAATTCAAGCACATATTCACTCATTGTCTACATTTGACAGGGTTTTCTGTTTTTCTAATCAGGACTGTTTGGTGGGAGAGAACCTGTGGTCAATATTTGTCATCGTAACAAGTTTTATGTTTTTTAATTTTTTTGTAAAGGCTTTTTCTCTGCTGCAAAATTACGCTCGAAAGGTATCATCAATGTGTCCACGGCATTCGTTTGAGAACCAGATACACAATAAACACAATTTGTTGCACATTCATTTTCTACCGATTGTTCCCATTAGGGGTCGCGGGTGACTGGAGCCTTCCCATGCCTTTGGGCCTTAGGCGGGGTACCCCTGACAGTGGCCAGCTCGCCGCAGGGTTAACACAGAGACACAGACAACAGACAATATTCTTCTCACATTCATCGGGTCAATTTTACAGTTGCCAATCACCTTAACAATGTCTTGGACGGTGGGAGGAAGCTGGAGACCCGGAGAGAACCACGGTACACGGGAGACATGCAGACTCACCAGAGAGATCATGTGATGTGAGTTTCTCAAACCAGGAATTGACACATGACCTCCTTCTTGAGAGGCTAGGGTTAGGGTTAACCCAGCTCTAAATGCTGTGCCACGTGCAGATGTGGTAATACAATAGGTAGTGAAAAATACATGTGGACTGGAGCGCTTTCAAAAACACTTAAACAGGAACAGGCTACTTAGCAAAATGAGTCATCCAACCTGGAATAATGCTATCTTTAGTTTGAGTTTCACCTACAGTAGGGTCAGTGTGCCATAATACATTTGCACATTTCCCTACAGGACTGTTTACCTAAAGCTACATGCTGGAATTCTCCACATGTGCTTGAATCTGGCCTCCATTTTTCTGCCCTGTTTATTTTCTGTATGGCGCTGTATATTTGAAAGAGCTATTTCTCATCTCGCAGGACGCAAAGAGGCGAGAGGAGATGGCCGGAGCAGCTGTTTAGTCTCCCAGTGTTTATTTAAAAAAAGAGAACCGTTTGGATTATCATATCTACTTCTATCTAACGCAGGCTTTCAGTTAATGCCTGTTTATGCTTCTAATGTGCTTGTGGAAAGATAGACAAAATAGATGTAATTACAGTAGACCCAAGTATCACCTCAGAAAATATGTGGTCAAAAGGAAGTAAACACGACTAAACTGGGATTAAACAAACTTGCACTGGAGGACAGGTCAGATGGTGGAATTGGCCAAGTTTTTTTAAACTTGGTTTATGGTTCATATCTCTGTCATTACCATGTTGTTTCACATGAAACAAAAGCTGGCACAAAGTTTAACATCTTCTCTGTTTGAATGAATACACACTTACTTTTTCCCCCACAATAGCATTAGAAAGTTGTGCCATTATTCAATTAACTTAATATGATACAATATGTTTGTAGAGCCGATCTCACAGTGAGACGGGGGCAAAGATAGACTTAGAACCGTCGTACGACCAAAGACGAGCTGCGATTGATATCAAGCAGTGTCTGATATTTTGACCAACAGTAAACGCAAGCAATTAGCGCTGTTTCAAAGTAAAGGTTAACAAGCTCAGCCGTGAACCAGGACCACATCTCCCCATTTCCCTCTCATGTATTAACTTATACACGTGCAAAAATACTGCTATCATGTAGCGCTAGCCTCAGCTAACAGGTACAACTGCGGTGATGTTATCACACGGCGCGTATATGTGAATATGTGCTGTTGTACAATTTAAAAGAGAACTGGGTAACATTTCACCTCTTTAAACGTATTTGTAAGTCCCTGAGATGGTTATATATATATATTTATTTTTTTATTTTTTAAGTGTCCGTCGTCGCCCCCTGCTGTCTCTGGGCGGACAACCATAGACCCAAAGACAACTCTCCTGAGATACAATATATATATTTTTACATTTGACAACGTAACATTTTTGTATGGGATTATTTTGCCTTATTTCAATATAAAAAGAGGAAAATAAGAAATAGAACGCTTTTGGGTCTGTTCTCTGACAATGTGTTTTCACGATGGAGCTGCAGGGGGAGCTCTAGCACTAAAGTTACTCACTTCTTGTAGGGTCAAATCCAAAAATCTTATAGGATCAAACAAAGCGTGCAGTCGAACCACAAGTAAGACAAAACTAGGTCCAAACTAAGACTAAGACATGACAAAATCTGGTTTTGAATAGACATAAGACTGTAGAGAAGCATCCTGAGAACCTCTTCATCAGCCTATTCCAAACCAACTCTGAAAATTGCATTGATGTCATTGTCTTTCCCGCCCGTGTGACACGCTGTGCACATCATATCTCCTGTGTGCTGACTATCTGAAGCAGCAGTGTTATTTTGGTTTCTCTGGCTGCTCTGAGCCGATTGTTGACCGGTTTACTGGCCTGACTTTAGCACAGCACCGCCATGGAACAATGTATCACCTGACAGAGCACGGGAATAGAGCACACCACAGGGTTAAAAATATCTGCCTGTGAGGATAGTGTGACTCAATGTGTTTCACTACGAAATCATCAGAGGCATTTTGTTTTTAATGACGTAGATTTTCTGGGATGTATTGTGACCCTGACCCAAAAAATCACCAAAATAAATTGTGGAAGGTGAAATACAAATAAGGCAGAGACTCACATGCGCGTCCACCAACTTTGAAGGTTAGCTGCTCGATACTGCCTTCAACCATTGCATAGTTGTTGTGTCCTTGGGCAATACTCTTCGCCCACCTTGTCTCCAGTGTTGAAGTACGGTGTGTTGGTGAGAGTCAATGCGTACAAAGGATGATCATTCACATGCACTGTCCCCACCAAATAAACTAAGAATAATATTAACAAGAATACAAGCCGCAGGGCTGCACAATTTGTGAACAAATTAAAATCTAGTTTCAATGTTTGTGACAATATTTGGGATTTTTTATTTTGGATTCAAGTCACACTATTTATGCAGAGCCTGTACCATATGGGCATGAGGAGGGGGCTGGAGCCCTCTGTTCAGAACTTCAGCCCCCCCTGCTGGAGACGGTGGATCACTGTATTTTGTATAAAATTAAGGAATAGACTGTGAACTTATTTAATTCAAATATGTGCACAAAGCGTGACACAGACATGGTTTGGACCAGGCATGTTCAAATGGTCCGGGGCCAATCGTGGCTCGTTGACCCTCAGACTTTTTGGAAAATTGGCCCAAATTACCAGTACTTTTAGCTGAAGTTAATAAAATATACCTTGATAAACATGAAACATTTAGTTTGTCCCAGTGCTGTCCGGTGGGTGAGTGGTTAAGGGGGCAGCACACATGTCAGGCTCTGCGTGCTGCTCGCCGCAGAATTGTGCGTTTGAATCCCGGCTCTAAAGGTTTACTGCTCATCACAGCCTTTCTGATTTAATAATTGCCTCAAATATCGTTACATTTTTTGATTTGCTGCTGATTAATCTTGCGTGCTTGCTCCAGACACAATGTAATAGTTATAGTACATGGCTATGGTACAGCCCTGACATTCCAGTGTGACGCGTACATTTGTCTGCAGTGAAGAACAGCTGCGCTCAACGTCCTGAACGTCTCTGCGGCGCAATGAGAAGTGCTCAGTCTCCAGGGGAAGCTCCAAGATCAGGGAGGAGGGCATCCATCTTTTCTGTGTAATCTCTAAAATCCTCTGTATCCTCCTGTCTGCTCTGTTTGAACTTGAAATACTTTGTTCCTCATCAAGTGCACGCGGAACAAGAAAAGACTGCATGTCTGAGTGACAAAATGGTAATACGTTTCCATGCTGTCGACCATCTCACCAGTCATTGAAAACATGCACGCTTGTCCTCCAGCTAAGTCCTGGACATCCTCAAAGTAAAATATGATGAAGATTAAGGTATACTTCAGCTTCATCCTCTGCATTTAACCATGATCCTTTAATGTGGGGGCACGATATTGAGCAAGGCTTGGTCAGAAGTACTTTAGCTGCAAGAGTTGTGTGAGATTGTGTTTTCTCCAGTATGAACACAAATTACCAATCTCACTGAAATGTGACTTGTCAGAAGTAACCTCTCAAGTGCCATAAAGATACTAAAACTTTACATGGATAAAATTAACCCCTTATGTTTGGGGCCTATTTTTCAAGAAACGCCTGAAAAAATGAGCCCCATTTCAAACGGAAGCCGTTCCTGAAGCCTCTGGAGCACAAACAATTGGCTGGAGCCTTTGTGAAGACTCTGTAGTTTTGGACTCTGATGTCTGTTTTACTCTAAATATAAGTAGAAACAAACTCTGCTCAGAGGAAATCAGATTTTATATCACGCCTAGATTTTCTTTGTTGAATATATGAATGAGTGAAGCTGGTGTTTGGAGGTAGAGTCTGATTGACACTAGTTTTAGCATTTATCGTGTTTTGACGATTCTCTTTTAAAAGCTGAAGTTAAATTCACTAAAAATGAGTTTTAGGAACTTGTAATATAAAAGTCCTATTCATTTTTCATTTTGTTTTAGGGTATTTTTTTACTTGATGGTTTGGAGTACAAACTGACCCTGATGCTTCCCAGAATGATTGATTTGACTGGAATTAAGAGGGTTGCAGCTTTATTTTTATGTACAGCATTTCAAGCAACTTGAGAGCTTTCTTTTTGAAGATGGTGGACAAAATGTAAAAACTAAAGAAAAAGTCCTTTTAAGGGGTTTTAAAGGCTCAAATATTTATTTTATCAATATTGTCTTTCCTTCTGACTAAGTTTGTGGTACAATAACAACACAAGTCTCAATGATCCTAGAGTGGATTTGCTGAATTGAACTACAAGTGTTTGCAGTAATATTTAGTTTTATATATATTCAAAATATAAACTCTACTTTTATTCCCGATTACTACCTGTGCTAATGGCTTTTCTGGTTAAGCGGGAATTCAGTTTATCTCAATATAGACTGCACTGTTTGTAATGTATTTGCTGTAGAGACCTGCGACAACTGGAAAGCGGGGTACGATTAGAAGCTGCACCCATGGCAGCTTCCTGAACAAGGTGACACATTGCAAAAAGAAAACTGTCAGAAAACCTCCCAAAAAGTTATATTTATATTTTCAGAATCTGTTCACTTTTTGTGCCATAGTTGCACCTCAGCCAAGACATCTGTGTGAATTTCTTTCGGGATCAATAAAGTAGCTATCTATCAATCTGTTACGAACTAAAATATCAAGATGGTAATTTCGATCAGTATTGCCCACCCCTAAGTCTTGAAGTATTACCATCTAAGCGTGGGTGGCAGAGGACTAGCTGGAGTTTCTTTGTTGCATTTTCTCAATAAAAATATTCGGACGATATTTTAAGAATGCATCAGAAATGTGCTGAAATGTGGCTGTAAATGTCCAAGTGTTCATGTGTTGCACACCACAGAAGGACAGAAATATCCCTTTATACCTTTGTCAGCTTGCAAAATATATTATTTTTCGCTTTGCCGGTGCTTAAAGGATGTGAGACATTTAGTGTAGGTTGTAAGTGGAGGTTAAAATCCCCGCCAACAAATAAGGTTTTCCTCAGAGTGGTTTACAACAGTACTCTAAACTTTTCTGTCTCTACTGAAGTCATTTTTAATAGTTTGTATTATAGAAAATGCACACAATATTCTAATTTGACATATTTCCAAAACAACAATTGTGATATCATCCATTTTTCGATATTTCTCCCACCTCTACATCCAAGCGTTCCCACACACAGCTGGTCCCAGTCCTTGTGTGTAGGCTGGTGTTGTGTTGTTCTGCAGATATCCTTGTCGTGAATGTGTGTTTGATTTGAACACCAGCTGCTCCCCCTGCATCTCCTCTGTCTCCCACTCTCACACGTCCTCCTTTCATCCCCTGCTTGTATTCCATGGGGGGCTTTTTGTCCGTGGCCTTGGGAAGAGTTCCGGTTTCCTGTTGGATCCTCTCGTGTCAGTGTGTACCTGCTTTCTTAACGCAGGGAGAAAAGTGGCGCTGATTGCGAGATAGGGCTGAAGAGCGGAGGACATAATGGAGAGAAGTGTTTTTGAGGAACTGGCAAAGATTTAATGCGCTGCTCAGATAAGAGTCGAGTTTTAAGTCCATTCTATTCGCCAAAAGTTTCTTCTTGTTTGTATTTATGTCTCATGCTCAGATGAGGACCACAAGGAACTATTTTTCATGCAAAAAATATGAAAATAAAGTGCAAACAGGTCAATGGTCTTGTCTTAATCAACAACATTCTTGAAGGTCGAACAATTATTTTATTGGGAATTTTTCTTGTTTTCTGGTTTAATTCTGGCTTAGTATAAGTTTAAACCTGGTTTGCTGGTTTTTGCTGGCTCAGTCCTAATTTAATCCTGCTTTATACCCTGTTTGGACCTGGTTTGATTCTGGGTTAGTCTTGGTTCCGACCTGGTTAGTAGCCTATCCGGCCCAGAGGCCACGGCCCCCTGAGAAATCTTGCCCTCAGGAAAATGACGTGAATAGCCCTGCTGCGTATGCTTTGGCTGTTTGTGAATGCAGTTTGGTTTAGTTTTGAGAGCTTTTGTCAGCGCAACAAAACATCTTTGATTAATGTCATGCTATGGAACATTCCAGACAAAAAGTGATTACATTTCCAACATGGATACAAGCAGGTGACGAACCCCCCACCAGAAAAGTATACCTTTAAAAGTTCTTGTAGTATGATTTATTTATTGTTTGATTTAATTTAATTTAATTTAATTTATTTTTTTTATTATTATTATTTTTTCATTTCATTCCCATTTATGTTTGGTTCCATCTTGGCAATCCAGAACCGATTCTCCGTGTTTCACCAGGTTCATTTTAGCAGTGCATTGCTTTTGTATTCGGTATTTGAAGTGGTCACACATTCGCCATTACTTTTACCCCCGTTGCTTCTTCATTGCTTAACTCTTGAGTGCCACAGCAGCTGGTCTAGCTCCCTCTGCTGGCATGGCCTCATTTTAGGTTAAAGATGAAAAGTTCAAATTTGAAATGGTCTGTGTAACACATAGTGAAGGACTGGTAAATAAACTATGTTCTATTCAGCCCTGACTGCAGTGCACATTCACGGCTTCCTGTTATATGCAACCGTTTGAGGATTTTTTTCTCATTCAAAAGATTGTTAAAATTGTTAATCGCTATGGCAACAGTTCTAGATTTTCCTCAGTCTGAAACCCAAGGATAGATCCTTAAAATGCTCTGTCATTGAATGTTTAACAGTCTGGAACTGAGGCGACTTGAGAATAAGCAAATGAAACCGCAACAAATTGTAAGAAATGTAAGTAAATCAAAATAAAGAACAGTTTTGAATATCCGAGCTTTTCCATTAGACATGCTATTTTCCAGCCTCAAAATTGTAATTGAACTTCACGAAATGTATAATTTGTGATAATGTATTTAATATAGCTGTAGATCAAATGAGAAAAAACATTGTGGATTCAACATTTTTATAAGTATGTGTCCAATAAAACTTAAAAACCAGGTCTTGTTTATTTGAATATCCTCCTAAATAAACAGATACTGTCAAATACAATATTAAATGTCCTAAAACCATATTTTCAGGTGAATCCTAGTTTTTTTGTTTTTTAAATCGCACTTCACTTTTGCCTTCTGGAATTCAGGAATGTTTTTATTTACAAACCTTTAAAGGGTATATAGAAACATTTGTTTTGAATAGTTCCTGCGCCTTCTGCTGGCAACAACAAGGACGGTAATGACCCAAGGACTCAGCCGCAAACATTCCACTAAGGTTTTTGATCAGGGAACATCATTATTACATGTCTAAAAGCCCTAATGTAACCTCCATGCATCCGTCCGTCTCCAGTCAAAACAAATGTAAAGCATTGCGGAACATTTCAAACAGAGCTCTGATGGATCGGTTCCATTAGTTGCTTTTCGGACTACGGCGTGTGCGATGGGGTTTGAGTCTGGGGCGGGGGCGAGCAGCATCAGTCACGTCCAAACATCCGCACAATGTCAAACAAGCTGAAAGAACCTCCATTTGCACCGTTCTCTAATAGTTCCTGGGCCTTTCAAAAGCGCCCCCCGAGTCACCGCAGGCATGATGGCAGGAGACGGGGGCCTCTGTCAACACGCAATTAACAACGGTGACCCCGCGGAGCCCCCCAAAATAACCATTCTCTTTTCAACGGGCTCCAAATGTGAGATACGACTGAGAAATATGAGCTCAGATGGGAGGAGGGAGTGGACATGAGTTGTTACCATGAACGTAGACAAACTTTATTGATCCATGGGGGAAATGACTTGGACCCAGCAGCAATTGCACCATTTTTAATAAAGATTCAGTAATAATAATTATATAAGTAAAACAAACCAGTTGAACTCAAACCCACCACGAGATCACCATGTTGTTATCCCATTTGCATCTGTTTACATATTGCTGTGAGATAGAGAAGATAAGTCTTTATCATCTCCCAATCTTAAAAAAACAACGGCACGACGAAAATGGACAATATTCAAACATACATAATCCAAAACTCAGTACATCCACTCTTCTGAAGCACTGGACACAAGCAATTCCACGACTCCGACATGGCCTTCAAAGTACAGTTTTTATCGCGCTCTTCCAAATGGCATAAAAAGATCAGTTAAAATTGCATTCTTCATTAATGACCATGCGGGGACTATGCCCTGGACATTTAGGCTATTTCCTCAAAACTCCTGCCATGGAGAGCATAGATGGATACCCTTTGAGCATATTATGATGGCAGGAAAGAAGGCCATTCTAAAAAAAAAAAAACTGAAAAAATCTTGTTTTTCTTGTGTGTTCCTTGGACACATTTTCTATTGAGAGACAGTTAAGTTTATGTTACTCTTAAAAAGGGATAAATTAGGACAAATTAATATGTACAAGTAACATTTATGTAACTATATGACATACAACAAGGTGGGGGAAATTGATGAAAACGATATGTATATATTCTTGATTATCACTTAATATAGCAATTATCCGTTCAGTTAATTGATATGTTGTTTAAATTGTGAAACAACCTAGAATGAGATTTTTACTAAATTGGACTTCGATGAAGCTCAGGTGATGCTGCTAGATGAACACATTGTACACGTTCCCAGTGACATTTTGTTGCGTTTACTGCTTTGTCTGAATCATACAACTCTCTTCTCTCAGCACATGGCATGTTCTGGAGTTCCGTACCGCTCACATAACTCGTTCCAGCCCTAATTCAGACGATTGTCTACATAAAACCTTTGTCACTGACTCATAGCAGGACTAAGACGTTTTATCATACGTTGTTACTTCAATTATAACGTCGTAAATGCAACTCTGATCCGTGTCAAAGTTGAGCACATGCCTCCGAACCCGAGGGCTCGTCAGTTGTCCAGACTCTGTCAAACACGGCTGGAGCAGAAAGGGCCCGTATAAACACCGCCCCCTCCTCCTGTCTCCCTCAGGACACGTTTGACAAAGCTCCGTCAGGACCTCCGCTAAAGTGAACCCCCAGTGGAGCGCTTCATCATGGGGGCCGTAGACTCTGTGCTCTCCAAAAAGAGTATCAGGATTATCAACATAAACCTTTATTAAACCCATATATATATTTAAATGTGTTTAATATTGTTTCTTGTTTTAAGCCAAACGATCTGTTCATGGATTTTTCTTTTTTTTTCTTCTTTTTTACTTTTTTGTGTTGTTAAGTGCAACATTTTCACTCTACAGATGTTTACTGCTTAAAATTAGACAGAAAAAGAGAAAGGGAAAAAAGAAACACAAACTATTGAAATATGAATATACACAATTGCTGTTACGCTCTAAAAATATACAGTAAATTAGTGTAATTTATACAGAGTCATTCCAAATAAAGAAAAAAGCTATTTGAGTTACAGTAAATCACCAAAAAGTACATGACATTTTTTTAAGGTTTAGGTGAAAATAATACAATGTTAAGGGTCAGGAGTATGTTTATTGGGGTACCTTTGGACAATGGTCAAGAAAGACAAACTGTCATGTCATATTCCCCCCCCAAAAAAAACTTGTTGGACTTAACTACAGGCAAAAGTCTTTTTTTTTTTTTGTCACTCTCTCATTTTTATATGAGACATTGTAACTTGAAATGCATTTTGCTCCAACAGACATGAATATCAGACCTCGAAGTAGCTCCGACACGCACCAAACTTTACAATATCTTATAAAACAAGATTCATACAGAAGGATTTGTTAGTATCTAATTCAAAGCCTGATTTATTCAAGTTTTAACAAGAAAAATGGGACAAAGTTTTTATTTTTACACACATTTGTGGTCAGGTCTAGTTTAATCTTTGGTTAAGATAACAAAATGTCAACAAAATGAAGCAAAAAATATAAACCTGGCTCTGTACATTTTTAAGATTTACGTATAATTTAACTAAATCTTTGCAATTTTGGAAAATTTTTGCCTTATTTTGTTTTCTTTAATGCATGCCTTTTTTGATTTCATATATGTTGTTGTTTTTATTATTGTTCATCATTGCATGTGAATTTTGTTCATTGACAATGGCAATAAACCTATTCTGATTCTTTTGATATGAAAAAATGACATGAGTTCTTAAAAAGTTTGAAAAAAATTATGAAAAACTTGTAATATTTTTTTTTTAATTACATTTATGTTATTTAAGGTTCTTTTTCCTATTCACTTACATTTGAAAAAGTCCATATAAACCTCATTGCAAGTGACTGGTCAAAATCTACTCAATAAAAAACAATTCTCATTCTAAAGCCAGATCTTCAGTTTCTGAAAGCATCAGGAGGAGCAGCTCTTATCGGAACCTGTCGCCGTGGAGACAGAGCGGGGCGTCCCACTCGAGGAGGAATGTCTTAATGAGCACAAGAGTGAATCATAACTCAGAAGAAGGGTTTGAAGTCTGTAAAAGAGACTCCTGTGAGTAAACAGAGGCTCCTGACGAATGGAGCCGCGATAAGAGAGTCAAGTCCAAAAGAACGCCAACAAAACAGGCCCGCAATCAATTACAACTGAAAACTGAAAAGATGTCGCATCCCCGTGGAGAATGTCGAGATTGTGAGGGTCCCAATACAACCGGAATAACAAAAAATAATCATCAACGTCACCCTTTTCAATTCAATCTACAAAAAATAAATAAATAAAAAATAAAAAAGTGCAAAGTACTTTTTATCTGTCTGTTTATGTCGCCCTGACTTTTCTTTATCATTCACTAAAGTTTGGTTTCATGATAAAATGAAGGATTTGTTGTTTGGTCTTGGTGTCAATAATCATGATTTTTTTTTTTTTAATTGTACTGTTTCTTCTTCTTCTTAATATAATAATAATAAATAATAATAATAATATAATAATAATAATAATAATAATAATAAATAATATTAATAATAATATAATAATATAAATATTATATAATAATTAAATTGTAACTAACATATCTGTTTTAGTCCTGCTTTAGTCCTGCTTTAGTCCTGCTTTAGTCCTGCTTTAGTCCTGATTTGGTCCTGTTTTAGTCCTGTTTTAGTCCTGTTTTAGTCCTGCTTTGGACCTGCTTTAGTCCTGTTTTAGTCCTGTTTAGTCCTGCTTTGGACCTGCTCTTTAGTCCTGATTTGGTCCTGTTTTAGTCTGCTTTGGACCTGCGTTGGACCTGTTTTAGTCCCTTTTTAGTCCTGCTTTAGTCCTGCTTTAGTCCTGATTTGTCCTGTTTTAGTCCTGTTTTAGTCCTGCTTTGAACCTGCTGTTGAACCTGTTTTAGTCCTGTTTTAGTCCTGCTTTAGTCCTGATTTTTTGGACCTGTTTTAGTCCTGCTTTAGTCCTACTTTGGTCCTGCTCTAATAGTGTCTGGTGGATATGTATTTTCTTTTTTAAATTGAAATAAATCAGAGTGCTAAAGAGAGTAAATATCATGATAAATTGGCTTTAATTAAAATATAATTCATGAATATTAAATAATAATGATGCTTTACAATGCGTAATCAAGCAACTGGAAGCAAGATTAATTTTGAAATATCATATCTCAGTGCTTAGTTTTCAAGTTTTTATGAGAAATGAATAAATACATAAATAAGTTGTTTGCTTATCTATTCAAAATGAAGTGAAAGTATTTTCTAGCTTGAAAATGTATTTGAGTTTCACAAAAAGTATAAAGTTGTGGTAAAGGGTCTAATACACTGTATCTGTAGATGAAAATTAAATACTACTGTGAGGATTTGTCCTGTAAAAGTAATAAAAGATATTTGTTTCTTCATCAAAAAAGGCTTAGTGTATATCATAATCCTATTAAATAAAAATGCAGTAAAAATCTAATAGATAAATGTGTTTAAACCAGGATCCGATCTCACTACGATGTGGTACTGCAAAACAGCTATAGTGTTACAGCAGCGGCCAATAAAGCAGAGGGGGATTATGGACAGAGGGGGAGTAATGACGAGGGGGAGTATGGACAGAGGGGGAGTTATGGACAGAGGGGGAGTTCGGACAGAGGGGGAGTTACGACAGAGGGGGGAGTTATGGACAGAGGGGAATAATGGACAGAGGGGGAGTTACGGACAGAGGGGGAGTTAACGACAGAGGGGAGTTACGGACAGAGGGGGAGTAATGGACAGAGGGGGAGTTATGGAACAGAGGGGGAGTTATGGACAGAGGGGAGTTACGGACGAGGGGGAGTTTACGGACAGAGGGGGGAGTTACGGACAGAGGGGGAGTTACGGACAGAGGGGGAGTATGGACGAGGAGGAGTAATGACAGGGAGGGTGTATGGACAGAGGGGGAGTTATGGACAGAGGGGGAGTTATGGACAGAGGGGAGTAATGGACAGAGGGGAGTTATGGACAGAGGGGGAGTTACGGACAGAGGGGAGTTACGGACAGAGGGGGATTACGGAAAGAGGGGGAGTACGGACGAGGGGGAGATGGACAAGGGGGAGTTATGGACAGAGGGGGAGTTACGGACAGAGGGGGAGTATGGACAGAGGGGGAGTTATGGACAGAGGGGGAGTTATGGACGAGGGGGAGTTATGGACAGAGGGGGAAGTTATGGACAGGAGGGGAGTTACGGACAGAGGGGGAGTAATGGACAGAGGGGGAGTTATTGGACGAGGGGGAGTTATGGACAGAGGGGGAGTTAGCGGACAGAGGGGGAGTTACGGACAGAGGGGGAGTTACGGACAGAGGGGGAGTTAGGACAGAGGGGGAGTTAATGGACAGAGGAGGAGTAATGGACAGAGAGGGTTGCTATGGACAGAGGGGGAGTTTATGGGACAGAGGGGGGAGTTATGGACAGAGGGGGAGTAAATGGAGCGAGGGGGAGTTATGGACAGAGGGGGGGGAGTTATGGACAGAGGGGGAGTTACGGGACAGAGGGGGAGTTAGGGGAAAGAGGGGAGGTAACGGACAGAGGGGAGTAATGGACAGAGGGGGAGTTATGGACAGAGGGGGAGTTACGGACAGAGGGGGAGTAATGGACAGAGGGAGTTATGGACAGCGGGGGAGTTATGGACAGAGGGGGAGGTTATGGACAGAGGGGGAGTTATGGACAGCGAACAGGACCAAAACTTTATTACTCTGACGCTAACCGTAAAACTAACAGCGTTCTATACAGGACAAAACTTTATTACTCACCTCTGACGCTAACGTAAAACTACAGCGTTCTCATCCGTGTCTTTATCGCATTTTCCTCCCCAAAACATCACTATCAATCCAGTTTGAAGCCGTCTTTACAAAAAAAAGAAACCATTAAGCGAGTGTTTATAATCCAAGAGTCGGTGAAGCTGCTGCAGATTACAGCTACGGTAAACTCACTTCCCGCGCAGTTTATCGTTAACTTTTTGTGCATTAAAAAAGCTTTTTATCTGCCGCACTGCTCCGCATTTCGAAAATTATACATGCACGGTTTGGACGTACATCTCAGCTCGATGTACAACGCTCTGATCGTTTTGTATTAAACAGTGGCTTTACTCTGGACGGCTGATGCTAGGTGTGCTAGCTTCGTTAGCGCAACTTTCGCTTATTATCGTCTTTTTTCGCCAGGACAGTTTAGTCTTTGCTCCCGGGTGGATCGTACGAATGTTATAAGACTTTATTTATATCCGTAATCTGCATTTTCTGTCTTTGTGTCTTTCATGTAATATTTAATACTCTAACCTCGTGTAATGCGCCGCTTGTTTACGGCGGTCACAGCGATGTTGACGCTCTGTGGACGTCACGCTTTGTCCCTGCTTGGCTCGACTCGGCCCAAAGGGGGGAAGAGGGCACTAAAAAAGTATCTGGTCTGAGGAGGTAGCGCCAAATGGAAATGCGTTAAGCACCTAATCGATGTTACTGGTCCTAATGGAAAAGGCCCAATAGTGCACTTTGCATGGTTTGTATTCGCTTTGTGTGTGTCGCAATTTCGCTTTAAATTTCATGTCACTTTGATAACAGAGTAACACATTTTACTTGGTCATTGTTGAGGTATGTGGATGTGGGACAGAACAGAGTGTGTCCTCCGGATTCCACAACTATCGCCTTTATTTCCCTTGAAGATAAGCGCTGGAGTTGCACCCAGGGTCAGACCTTCCTGCCGCTCTTGCGCTCAGACAAAACCACCGTTCAGAACGCCTGGGCTTTTGCGAACGTTTCCTGTGGAGAATCTGCCACCGGTTTGTCTCCATGGCGACGTCATTGCATTGCCCGGAATGTTTCCACAGTAAGACATTGAACTCATCATCAGTGGAGACAAGAGGTGCCAAGTACAGTCTGTGGAGCGGCGATCCTGCACCGTTGGAGATCATGTTTTTCAAGGGTTTTTTTGTATTAAAAAGTAATTGAAAAAAAATAATAATAATAATAATTCAATATCGATAAGTTTAATGCCAGAAGTTTTGAAAAGAACCCAAAGCAAATGGACTTATGGAGTCTGTGTGTATACGGTAAATTCTATCAGTGGCGTTAGCTCTCTCTATAGGCTTTAGCATCTCTTAATTAAATAATATTGCACTTCTAATCTTCTATATGCTGCAGATGGGAGGCGCCAAACGTATATAATGTATATAATATTTCCATTAGGAACGTGTAATTGAATTTCTGTGTTTCCTGCAGGGGGCGCAGTGGGAAAAGGCGCAGAGGTTCGGATTGGTCCGATTTGTTAATAGTTACTTCTTCCTTCTTGCCTTCCTTTGTAATGGCTCGATTGTTCAGCAGCGTTCTAAACATATGAGACAAAACTGCCAAAACTTTTATCTGGATGCTCTTCTTTCATTTCAAACTGAAGCCGATTTGAGTCGAATTTCGCAACGCCGCAGTTTTCAAACGTAGTGTTGAGGGTGACAGGGCTGTAAGAATGTATTGTGAATAGTTGCGGATAAAATACTGATTTTACCGATAACAATCGCACTGTTGATTCCCTCAGAGTCAATTTTTTTTAAATTATTATTATTATTTTCTTTTTCTTCTCTTTTTTACATTTAATTTAAAAACAACAAAACAAAAAGGAGTAAAGGAGTATATATAACACAAAATAAATTAAATAAATATATATATAAAAACAAACCAGAAATAGGCAGAGAACACAAGATTAGTAAGGGAATAAAGTTAGAAAATAAAGGGGTGGCATCCAACAGGTGTTCTATTTTTCAACATCAACCCTGTGACGAGCTGGTTCCTGTCCAGTGTCTACCCCGCCTAAGGCTCAAAGTCACTGGGCTAGGCTCCAGTCATCCGTGACCCCCTAACAGAACAAAAAAAAAGCGCAGAGAGAGCGTGCATGTCAATCGTAACATCAGTCCAGTCCACGATCGTTGGTTCAATTAGAAACATCCTCCAGAGCGATCCATTCACAGTGTCCATGGCAGGAGTTCTGAGGCCTGAATACATCGTTCTGAAGCCCAGCGAGATCGCAGTGGTCTGTTGAGCTCCAGTGCCGCGACAGACAACATTTCCACTGCTTCAATTATGATGTTTCGCAGGACAAGAACGCACCAAAAACAAAGCACTCAACAACACTTAGACAATGCAGTTTTCGTTCTAGCGCCACAAAACTGCATTAATGAACTTTACAAAATGAAGCTGGAGGGTAGACAGTGACTCTTAACACTCGTTGCCATTATGCGACGCGTACACACGGCAACCATTTGTCCGCGCTGTCTCCAAACGACAACATTTATGTTTTTATTGTGCGGCCTTTATCAAAATGCGCGTGATAGAATAGTAGAACCAGACTTGTGTGCGCAAACATTCAAAAACACATCACTCCTGGACCTCCATAAGTTGTTTCACAGCTGGTGTTTTGGTGTTTTTTGACGTGTGCAAGCTGTTTATTCAATCAGAACGTATCACATAACGCATCACATAACGTATCACATAACATATCATATAACGCATCATATAATGTGTCTTAGTTCTTATTGTATTGTCATTTTTAAACCAGGAGCCATGCTAAAGTTCTTTTTGAGGGTATACCGTAACAGGAAGTTTTAATTTTGGTTACTTTTCTCAGCCTACACACACACACACACACACACACGGCTAAAGATTTGGAAAACCGCTGAATTCCTGCGTTTAACTTGTTCCTGGAGTCCAGTAATCCTGTTAATTTGCAGCAGACTTGAGTTGATTGAATGAGGGACGTTACGTTCCTGGCGCGCACGTGACGTTGGTATGACCCCCCTGACACGGTGCGCTCGTGTCGTCTAATCTGTCCGATACAGACCACTGTGCGGCCTTTAAAACCAGTGCACGGTCTGTCCCGAGATGAGGCCTTCAAATGGGCAGAGAGTTCCTGAAAAGCGCTCAGATAAACGGCACATATTTGGATTGAGTAGGCTTTTAATACTTTTGGAAAACGTTGCACAACATAGCGCAGAAGTATTGATATTGTAACGTACTGTTTTTGTTTTCTTTAATGAAAATGTTGAAATAAACAGATTTTATTCGGAATTAAGTATGGGCAAGGCCAGGGCTAAACCGGGATTAAAACAGGACCAACAAGTTTAAGTGTGAATGCCTTAATTTAGTCTCAGTTTTTTCTATTAGGTTTTATTTTGACAAATTTTGACAAAAATAATTAGGTAACATATTTGTTTTAATGCAACTGAAATAACAGTATAAAAAATCACATTCAAATATTGCAATAATATTGATATTACAGTGTTAACAGCCTACTCTCATATACAATAAATTCCAATATTATGCAGGTTAAAGGTTAAAATATATTTGTCTTTGATTTTCCACTGGACCACTCATGCCCTCTGCTGGTTATAGGAGGAGTCTTGTGGTTGAATTCGCTTTTAAACCTGCTTTTGGATAAGTATTTTACATTTTCTAACTCAAAATAATGCTTACATTTGGAAAACACACTTGTACAAACTACAATAACCCGACTCCAACGAGGTATTTAGGTGTTTGAGCTCCCTCTGCTGTCAACAGTTGGAACTAACAATGTAATAAATACATAAATGAAGCCCTTAGGCAACGTGACTGCGACGCTAATAGAGCCACGTGTTTGTTGTGTCGACAAAACAAGTTCCTGTGATAGTTTACGGTGTGTGGACTTGAAAACTGTGCAGAAGAAACATTCTGGGAAACTTCAAACAGAGGGATTTGTGAGGTTCAGAGAAGACAGGGTGTGAATGAAGCTAAATACAACTCCAGCTCTGTTGCTAACACATTTTTCAAGATTTAATAATTTGTCACAAAAAAGACTACATACCTTTTTTTTGTAATTTATAAAGGAAATGATATAATAACTAAATATTATATACATTATGAAAATATAATCCGAATGAGTGCAGAATTAAGAAATACAACCATTAAAAAGAGCCCAATTCACTTAAAGGGTTCAGTTAAATTAAATAAAATAAAATACATGATAAATCTAAAGTATTTTTGCAGAATAACTCTCAATTTTGTTTTCTCCTGTTTTAAAAAAAAAAATCCAGTTAGTAAAAACAGACCTGTGATTTGTCTGCTCGTGTTGCGTGACACCTCGGGTGATCTGATCTAATTGTATTAAAGAATTATGGGCCTTAGCAAAGCTGGGATTTTCATTGCCAAAATACAAACACAACTCCTTTTTCCCAGGTGCACTCGAACACCTCCTCTCCTCACCTCTTGCCGGAAGCTTTAAGTTCCATTTGCATCGAGACTATTGTTATAAATTGTTAAATTATTGTTTTAAGAAATAATATTGCAGAAAATGAACGTTTTCTCGACTATGTTTGAGAAAAGACTGAAGTGAACATGTTTGTAGACGTTTAAACTACAGAGTTAGTTAGATTATATCTTCTGAGGAATATACATACGGCTCCTTTGATTTATTAATTCAGGTCAAGACAAAAAAAAAAGTGAATTTTAACACCAATTTTCAAATCTGGTTTACTTGAATATTAAATAAAAAATCAACAATGTCCTCTCACGTTTTGTATCCAACATGTCAATAAAGTTAAGGAAGAAATATTTTCTTGGCTCTATACATTTTTCTGATTTATGTGTCCAAATCTGCACATAAAGGCAAGATTTTTTACTCTTTATGTTTGTGTAAATTACTGATGAAGTTTTAAATAGATATTTCTAAATGTATGTCATAAATATATGTTTTTGTTTAACCATTCACTATTGTTTTTATTGTACTGGCATGTTTGCTCTATCCATGCACACTTTTCACAGTGATGAAAAAACACAGGTGCTTTAAACAATTCAAAATAAAGCTGCAATGGAATCGAAACTGCAATTGGAATCGGCAAAAATGATCAAATCGGAAATGCTGATATTTTTTAGGTATTAAATTGTCCACTGTAAACGATAAAATATCCTGTCATTGAAATAAAACTGCAAAAACTTGACTTTTTAGAGATATCTACAAACACGTTCTGAAATAAAAGGAATTCTTGAGTTTTTCCTCTGTTAATAATATTTCTCATGTCATTTTATTTTTGCTTGTATATTTTTATTTAATTCTGTGGTATATGCAGTTTTTTTATTGCTCTGCTTGATGTTGTTAAGTTTTCTGTTTTAAATGCGCTCTTTTAATGCATTTTGATTGATTTGATTGAACAGAATCCCATTTTTTATACAGAAATTCCTGAACTGAACACAAAATTGCACTTTGCTGTTGTGTTCTCCAATCGTGCCGCCCTGATTAAAAACATTTTCATAATCTGAATCATCCAAAATCCTCAAAACGGCGCATATTTCCGGAAAGTGAAAGCCAGAAATGTGCGTAAACGTGACATAATCCGGTGCGTTTGTCGTCTCTGTTCCTTCAGGGGGCTCAGAGCGGCTCGCCAAGCCCGGAGGAAGGGCTTTATAGTGGGGTGACGGACCGCTGAGCGCACATGAAAAGATCCATCCGGACTTCTGCCACGTTTGAGTGACAGTTCACAAGTCCCGGCACAATGCATCGCCGTTTTCACGTTTCCTCTCATCCTAATGCTTTTCCTCTACAAACAAAAGCACAATGTAAGTCTGCGTTTAATCAGACTTACATTTTAAACGTTATAAAACTGAAACACTCTGAATATACCTTTGAAATGAGATGGGAAATAATTATAATGTGGTTAAAATTGTGCACAATACGTCTCCTTTAAAACTATGAGACAAATGGGATTTTTAAGATTGACACAAAAAAAATATCTTGATATATTTTTCATTTTCCAGAGGCTTGGTTGAGGCTCACGTAACTATAAAAATGAAGAAATACCCCTTTGTATCCTTGTTTGAAAGATTACTCTAAAATGTTGTTTTAGTATTCATCAGATCTTTTTGCAACATTTTACAATTTTATTTGATTCATTTGAACTCATTTTATTTTAGACGCCTTAGTATAATTTAGCTCATTTTGACAAAAAATAAAAACAAACACAACACCAACAAAAAGCTATATTTTTTATATATGAAAAAAAAATAATAGAATCTCTAATGGAATTTTTCACTGTCCAGTTCTTAAATTCATGGAAAAACGAGCGTGAACGTAGCCTCTGACCTAAAAGAGCATCTTCTGGTCCATCGCTTCCTTTTCCATTTCTCAAACTCTCATTGTCAAACCTTGAAGCCGTGGCACATCTGCGTCCTCTAGCTTCAGTGTTCTGAGAGACGCGCCGAGGACCCGACACAGAGCCGGCGTTGGCCCCTGTCCCTGCAGCTGTTCAGCATCTGCTCCCACACAGCTCTGCAGCGGCCGGTGGAAGTGTTCAAGGCCTTTCCCGCGGCCTCCTCTCTCTCCCCCAACGCTGATAAACAGGTGTCCCTTTGAAACCAGAGAAGAGTGTGTGTGGTGTGTGTGTGTGTGTGTGTGTTGTGCGTCCACATGTGAGGAGCTGCTGGATTAGGCTGAGGGACAGAGGAATCAGGCTCACGTCATGGTGGCAGGTGCTTAAGCCGGCGCTTTGCAGACCTGCTCTTACTGAGAAACGGGCTACTCGAGGAGGATGGGGACGGTTGTGGCGTTGCTGGTGTAAGGCGGTTGGTTTGTCCTGGTTATCTGGGAGGTTGGTTGCCGTCGAACCATCTGAAGTTTTGGCACTTGCATCCCTGTACGGACCCAAGTGACTGGTGGTCGGAGGGTCAAAGTTGCTCCGTCCGTCGGTTTATCCCAGTGTTGTGACCGCTTCTGACTCCAGTGTGGCACTTCCAGAAGCCGCCAGCGCTTTCCCCTCCTGCAGTACGTAGCTACGTTTTGTGTGTGGCTGAACGTCTCCTTATACTCCACGTGAACGGGCTGTGTGCTTGGACGTTGGGGGACCGTTTTCCGGACTGTGGCCGTCGTGTTCCGTAGTTCCTGGCCTTCCTGTGCCTCCTCCCGCTGCCCGACCATTTAAGGGCACGCGCTGCACCTGTGCGCGGCTGCTGGCATTTGTGGACAGTGTGCCATTTGTCTGTGTCGCCTTCAATACGTCTGGCCTTGGTGTTACTGTGCCTGACTCTTATTTGTCATTTAGTTCTTAGGCCTATGCGGGACGTTGTTTAACCATTCTTATTTGGTTTGTGAACATGCTTTTTGTGTCAATAATTTAGGCTGATGATGATATTTTGGAGGTTGATGTTGGTTTGTCGGTGGGTTGCCAAGTTCGTTGACCGGTTGATTCATTTGTAGTTTGGTTAGGGGGTTACGTGTTTGCCAGGTGTTTAAAGTTTAAAGTTGCACTATTAAACCTTTCCCCATGTCTCCAGAGATATGGATAAGAAGACAAGCAAGTGACACTCAGGTTTCATGGGATACTGAGGCATTATTTAAAATAGTTTTCTGGTTGGTTAGTTCAATAGCTTGACATATCTGACGTTATTAGTAATATTTTAATGTCAGATGGAGGAAAATCCATTGACAGAAAATCGACGATCCATTCCTTTGTCAGAACAAGAGTCTTCCAACCCATTTGACCCTCTTTGCACTCCTTCCACATTCAGCAAAAGTCCTTCAATGAAATGTTGATCTGACATTGTGTCCTGTGTGCAGGTAACCTCTTGGACAGCATGCTCCTGCAGGCGTCCAGTAAGGAGTCTGTGGAGAGTGGGAGAGAGCAGAGCAGCAGCATGGCTCCGGCCTCGGCCAATCAGAGACTACTGTGGTGCCACTGCAACCATCACTGTCCCGACGACTGTCAACAACACGTGCAGGTCGTACTCCGATCTCCTGACTTTCAGAGTCTGTTATCCTGTAGCAGAGGTCAAAGGACAAAGTGGTAGTTCTTGAAAGTGACAAAGGACACGACCCCTTGATTTGGATGTTTATTAAAGAATTTGAATTAGAACTCTCTTGTGGAATCATCTCAAAACTATATAATGTGTTGCTGATCCTAAAAACAATTCAACGTGGTATAGCAAAAGTAAATGGGAAAAGGAAGGAAATGCTGTAATAACTGATGAAATGAAATGAACTTAATGGAAATGGGTCAACAAGCGCATGTATGTGTTTTGGAACTGTCCTATTATTCATAAATACTGGACAAAGATCAACAACATTTAGCTTTAAAACAATGTACAGTATCTGGGATGCAGATGCAAAACCCCAACAATGGAAATGATAGATGGAAAAAAGCTGACTAACAAGACACTGGGAGAGATGGCTCAGACACACAGTGCGCCTGACTGACAGTTTATTTTCTGGTTTAATCTTTGGGCCACTCTATTTTTCCATTATATTTTCTCTTTTCTCTCTCTGGTCTTGTTATGTTTGTTTGTTTGTTTGTTTGTTTGTTTTAATAATAATATTTTTTTAAAAAAGTTAAAGTAAACTATATGGGGAACCTAGAGGAGAACAGGAAATAATAAATAGACCTAAAAATGAGAAAAAGACTGACTCAAACGTGAAGTAAAGTGTGAAGAAGAACCAAAACTATTACTGAAGTAAGAGTACAATATATTACTCAAGTAGGAGGAAGTACGTTGTATGAAAACTACTCTGAGAAGTATCATTTTATTTAAAAGTTACGTAAAGTAACTTGAGTATACGTAACTGCGTACTATCCACCCTATCATGCAGTTTCTTAATGAAATAAATAACTCGTTTTGTTGTTGTTTGTTGTTGTTTTATTCCTGCTTTAGTTTTGGATCTGGTCCCAGTTAAGTCCCGATGTTGCAGTAGTGTTAGAAGAGCTACTTGATGATTATAATACAATTTAAATAATAGAAATAATAATTAAAAAAAATAATAATAATCACAAATAATTAAATTATAACTCAAATCACAATTACTTAAATGACAGGATTATTTAAACGATTATTTGCTCATCGGTGCACCTAACATGAACAGAAGAAAGAGAAGATGAAATGAGCGATGTAGTAAATGTACACTAAGTACACGGAAAAACGTACATGCACACTGAATTCATGTACAATCATCTCGATTACTCCATTACACACTTTTTGAAATGGATTATTAGAGCATTCATTGTAATTGCACAAGCCTAAAATGATATAAAAATCAAAAACCCCAAAATATTCACTAGGAAACAGTAGTTGCTGGAGAAACAGCGGTTGCCATGGAGGCCCTTCCTTATCATGTGTTTTGGGAAAGTCCTGCCGTTCGTACAGACTGGGCTGAGGTGAAGGCACTGCAGACACAATACATGGATATCTCCCATAACAAAGAAATGGAGGACACACACTGACCCAACGATCGAGGACCGCACCGATACTCAAAACCTGGGGTCTCATTTCTAAAGCAGGCGCACGGACACAAATGCTACGCGCGTCACTTTCCGAAAAAGATAACTTTGGCGTGACATGAGCTTCAAGAGATGAAGCAGAAGGCTGAGTTTGAGGCAGTTTCTTCTTTTTGTCTGTGCAACCGTACACTTTGAGGGAGAATTCCGCGCTTTATAAATGAGACCCCTGGTTGATATTGTCTGCATTGATTCCATTCTGTTCACCACCCGATCAAAAATAATGATCAAGGCAAAGCAAATAAAAATAAAGCTATAAATCAATCATCATGGGAAGAATCAGGGTCCAAACACGCAAACATAATGAAGAAAATTACCCTAAAATTCAAAAACGATTGAATAGGCTGTATACAGACATTAGGCCTAAACCTTTTTACAAGTCCTTAAATCTCATTGTAAGTGAAATTAGCTTCAGCGTTAAAAATAAATGGTCAAAACCCATCGTATAATCAGCCTATTCCATCAGACAAAAAGCGCAAAACTTCAGCTTCACAAAGAGTCCAGACTATAGTTTGTTCTCCAGAAGGTTCAGAACCAGTCAGGCGTTTTGGAGCCCATCAGAAGGATGATGGGTTTAAACCTCATCAGAAGTGTTCACTCAGATGTGGCGCTCATGTCTTCCAGGACGGACGGCTTCTGCTTCACCATGGTGGAGGAGGAGGGCGGCGTCCCCATGCTCACCTCAGGCTGTTTGGGAAAGAGGGGCTCGGAGTTCCAGTGTCGGGTCAGTCTTTTTTTTTACAAACGCTGTATGGACCACCGGGACACTCAGAGCCCACCTTCATCTCACCTGATCTGACTTTTCAGGACATGTCGAACCCTTTGCACCGTAAATCTCTGGAGTGTTGTTCGGACGAGGATTACTGCAACAGACACCTGCACCCCACCCTGCCGCCCCTCAAACCACCCAGTAAGTGACCCCCCCGATCCTACAAACACTATAAACACACTATAAACACACCATAAACACACTATAAACACCCTACAAACACCCTACAAACACCCTGCAACCACACTACAAACACACTATAAACACACTGCAACCACACTACGAACACACTATAAACACACTGCAGCCACACTACAAACACCCTGCCACCACACTACAAACACACTGCAACCACACTACAAACACACTATAAACACACTGCAACCACGCTACAAACACACTATAAACACACTGCAACCACACTACAAACCAACTGCAACCACACTACAAACACACTATAAACACACTGCAACCACACTACAAACACACTATAAACACACTGCAACCACACTACAAACACCCTAGAAACACCCTGCAACCACACTACAAACACACAATAAACACACTGCAACCACACTACGAACACACTATAAACACACTGCAACCACACTACAAACATACTACAAACACCCTGTTAACACATTACAAACAAACATACTACAAACACCCTACAAACACACTACAAACACACTACAAACACACTACAAACACACTATAAACACCCTGTTAACACATTACAAACAAACATACTACAAACACCCTACAAACACACTACAAACACACTATAAACATACTACAAACACACTATAAACACCCTACACACACCCTACACACACACACACACACACACACACACACAGACACACTACAAACACACTACACACTGCCCACTGCAAACCACCCAGTAAGTGACCATCAGCCCATTCTCTTTGGAGCAGATCAGGCCCGTTTGAGAGGGCCGAAGGACTGAGAACAAAATGGCAAAAAGCAGATACAAACAGAACATTTAAAATGGTAATTTCTCACCATGAGAAATGACCTTATGTAGAAAAGTATAATTCAGGTACAATTTAGTTTTGATTTATTAAAAAAACATTAGATGACTCTGAGAGCCAGGACCTGAGCATGGAAACACAAACTGACATTAACAGAAGCGTCCTGAGGCGCTCCAAAGTGAGCCAGTCTGGGGGCCGAGGCGCTCCAAAGTGAGCCAGTCTGGGGGCCGAGGCGCTCCAAAGTGAGCCAGTCTGGGGGCCGAGGCGCTCCAAAGTGAGCGTGAGCCAGTCTGGGGCGAGGGGCTCCAAGTGAGCCAGTTCTGGGGGCCGAGGCGCTCCAAAGTGAGCCAGTCTGGGGGCCGAGGCGCTCCAAAGTGAGCCAGTCTGGGGGCCGAGGCGCTCCAAAGTGAGCCAGTCTGGGGGCCGAGGCGCTCCAAAGTGAGCCAGTCTGGGGGCCGAGGGGCTCCAAAGTGAGCCAACCATCTTAAACCTTCCCAATCAGTGAGTTTAAAACAGGACGAATATTCTAAACGGACTGGACGAAGCATCAGCGGAACACGCCGAGAAATACAACTTTTGTTAAATCAATTTTAGAGAAAAGCCTTGACATCTTTTCCTCTTCCTTTTCCTGCGTGTTTAAAAAAAAAAATGAAATGGTCTGCTATAATGGACCCTTCCAGGAGTGACTGTGTTTACGTCTTACGCCAGTCATGTTATTTATTTAAAACACAATGATTGTGTTGTTTGTAGACAGCGCAGACGCATGGTTCTTGTTTATGTGTTCAGTACATTTTCCCACGAGTAATACCTGTCAATACCTGACTTCCACCACCTCTTTCTGAAGTGCACTTTAGGATTGTAGGGCTTAGGGAAAGGAAAGAAGTCTGACCAGAAGGATTGTCAAGTGTTTCTGAACGCTGAGAATTAATTCAGTTCTTCCCTATGCTACAACAAACATCAACACACATTTTATTGTTGAAGATTTTTCTTCCCTGAGATACGTGATTTTCAAACCATGAAAGGAGGAAGTATGCGTTTCAAGCAGGTCACTTTTTAGCCAGAAAAGAGACAAACATTAAAGCATGCATTTTGTGTGTGTGTGTGTGTGTGTAAGTTTTCATTGCACCAAAGCATGTATACAAACTGGTGTCGTTACTATGATCTCCACAAAATGAACTCTTATATATTACTTAGCCTGGAGGCATCTCCTGCTGCTTGTTTCCATAGCGACTCTTTCTTACCAGTTTGCAGGAGACAAATCCCAATTTTAGAATGCCAATAGTTTGAAACAGAGATGCCGGTCAGGATTTGTTGAACTGGTTTATGATCCATATTTCTGTAATTACTGGGCCTATCCACATGAAGAATTGGCACAAAGCTTAAAATATTTTTTTCACAAAATAGCCTCAAAAAGTTGTGCCATTACACAACTCCAAAGACATGAATGTTGTCATCTGAAAGATCTTTAAAACATAAGATTAATATGACAAGTTTAAGGAACCAATCCCAGACAAATAATAAGGTTCAAACATTGGTGGATTTCTACGACATGACATCATCTGAACACAACCTATCAAGCATTTTAGGTGCGCTTTGGTAGAAGAAGTATCTGGACCACACAATCCAGACTCGAAACTAAAAAACCCTAGTTTCCCAGTGCTGACTCCTGCGGACACCCAGGGCGCTGTCATCAATCTGTAACCCAATCAGGAGCTGCTGCGATCTGGGGGAATCCATCCAGCGTCCCGGGCCTCTCCTCCGCTCGGCCAGGCCTGCAGGGAACAACTCTAAACTGCCACAACGGGATGAAAAATTGATGAGTGAAATATCGTTTGCACTTGATTTACTGCCTTCTGTTCTTTCAAGTCTGTGTGAGGAGGACACGGGCTCCGGATGGTTTTCGCCCGAGTATGGGAGAAGGATTTCACACTTACAGGAAAGAGAAATGCGCGCGGTTAGAGAGCACAACATTCCGGATCGATAATATTGGCAACGACGACTATCGTGACATGTTCTCGATCTTTTTTTCGCGATCCATCAGAAATGTGCCAAAACGTACATATAAGACAATATGCTTGATTCTAAAACAACCATTTTTGTCGGGAAATGCTTATGGTTAGTTGTGAAGTTTACGCCTCTAAATCTGATCTTGAAACAATGATCAGATTCTTCTTTTTAGCTCTCTGACACCGTTTTTGTCAAAGCGTATGGATTTGTCAGTGGACTAGGCCCGGTCTGGTTTTGGTTAACGCGCAGGGTGAATGAAGTGTCTCGCCCAAAGTCATGACAGTTTAGGCCAGAGCTTTTCAACTTTATTTTCCCAAGGGCCGGATTTTTCCGAGGGTCATGGTCTCTGGGCCCGAGTTGCACAAGAGGCCACAACTGGAACAACATTTTGGGTCGCACAATTTCAATAAACTGAGTTAAAACAGTGAAATAACTACTGCTAGATTCGAATTTTTGTGAGGAATAAGATACAAAATACTTGACCAAAATTGCCCATCAAGAACTGAATTAAGAATTAAGTTAGGACTAGACTAGGACCAGCCAGGTCTGAACCAGGACTAATCCAGAATCAAACAAGGGCTAATTGAGTGCTAAACCAGAATTCAAACAGTAAAGAAGATTTTTCTTTATTTTTTTTCAGGATTTGGAAGAAGGGTCGTGGGCCAGATTAAATCGCCCTGGTTTCGGCGATGTTGGGTCAACCCTTCACCCTTTTGGGCCCAAGCGTCTGTTTTGAAAAAAAAAAATCCTCGGGTTAAAAAGTGCGATTTCCTTCAGCTGGCGTTAGTTGTAGAAGCTCTTCCAGGTGTCCCATGCAGATGTAGGCCACGTGTAAATGAGGGTCAAACACAGCCTTTCCAATTCCGTCTGACAAAAAATACACGAAGATATCAGAAAATGACCTCCTGAACCTGAAGTAGCCAGCCATTTAACACTTACATCAGTGATTCAGGTATAATATTACACGGATTTAAGATGTGCTGTTAGTGGTTTACATTCCTGCTTGGTGAGTTTTGGTGCTAGAGTAATACATTTGGTATGTTTGGATCCATTCATTATTACTTATGTTTAGCTTTCAGCAGGTGTATAGTTTGTGTAGCTTCAGCTGGATAAGTCTGGTTACCATGTGACTTTTGCGAAACATATTTGCCAGTTGTTTGAAGTACATTTTTATTTCCTCAAAATGGTTTGACTGTGTTTGTAGCGGAGGTTCTGCTGATTACAGAGATGTGTAGCACGCCTGTGTATCTCCTGGTGACACGCCCCCTAACCATTTGGTGAGACGGTTGGAGAGGTTTACTGCCAATCTTCTCAAGCGTTCACGCTTTGGAGGAAAAACATGGACTTTTTGTGTGTTAAATGGCACTGATTAAAAGTCTGTGTGGTTTATGTTCTGGAAAATGAATATGGAAAGGCATTTTCATGAGACAAATCAAACTGAATCGTAAAATTGTGATTGATAAGTTTGAGGAACGATGTTTGTCGTTTGTATTTTGTTCTCATACTTCTTTATATTTCTGTCCGTTTGTCCAGTCTACGATGGCACTATCCACCACATGGCCTTACTGGTCTCTGTGACGGTCTGCTGCTTCATCCTGGTCGGAATCATCGTCTTCTGCTACTTCAGGTGAGACCCTCCTACAGTCGGATTAGCTATGGACAATATAACAATGCTAATATTTATATATATCATCACTGATCATAGTGTTTATTTGTAAAAAAAGGCACATTTAACTCCCCGTTCACGCCCAAACCTCAAACTAACTCACTGTAAGGCTTCTTTTTTGTTGTGGGGCATGTACATCTTTATGCAATCCCAATAAAATAAACTATAGTGAAGTAATTTGTCCTTACAGTGTCAGATTTGTTTTTTAACCACAAAAGTGAGTTACCATGGAAGTAGAAGAGCCATGAAGCAGTATATGTGCACACAGTTACAGTCCTGGTTTAGTCCTGTTTTAGTCCTTGGTTTAGTCCTTGGTTTAGTCCTGTATTAGTCTTGGTTTAGTCCTGTTTAAGTCCTGTTTTAGTCCTCAATTTAATCCTGTTTTAGTCTTGATTTAGTCATGTTTTAGTCTTGTCTCAGTCCTTGTTTCAGTCCTTGTTTCAGCCCTGTTTTAGTCCTGTTTCAGCCCTGTTTTAGTCCTGTTTTAGTCTTGGTTTATTCCTGTTTTAGTCTTGTCTCAGTCCTTGTGTCCTGTTTCCAGTCCTGTTTGGTAGTTCCTGTTCAGCCCTGTTTTGTAGTCCTGTTTTAGTCTTGGTTTATTCCTGTTTTTAGTCTTGTCTCAGTCCTTGTTTCAGTCCTCGTTTCAGCCCTGTTTTAGTCCTGTTTTTAGTCCTGTTTTAGTCTTGGTTTATTTCTGTTTTAGTCTTGTCTCAGTCCTTGTTTCAGTCCTTGTTTTAGTCCTGTTTCAGCCCTGTTTTATCTGTTTTAGTCCTGTTTTAGTCTTGGTTTATTCCTGTTTTAGTCTTGTCTCAGTCCTTGTTTCAGTCCTTGTTTCAGTCCTTGTTTCAGCCCTGTTTTAGTCCTGTTTTAGTCCTGTTTTAGTCTCGGTTTAGTCTCGGTTTAGTCCTGTTTTTGTCTTGTTTGTCAGCCCAACATGAATGTGTTAAAACGTGTCTTTAAATGTTTTAGTTGAGGTTTAAATCTCTGACAAATGTAAAATCCCCCACAAAACTGCCACTTGAAATGTTACAACTTTACAATCAAAGTCACTGCACTGTTTTGACTCTAAATTTTATGTTATTTTACATAATATTTATAAATATTTCCAAATCAACCTTCACGATACGGACCAGTCCTCGATATATTGCCCCCCTCTCGTCCTTCCTGTGCTCTGCCCTGCGCGATAAGGCTGACGATGTGGTCTGCGTGCAGGTACAAGCGCCAGGAGTCACGGCCGCGCTACAGCATGGGTCTGGAGCAGGACGAGACATACATCCCTCCTGGAGAGTCCCTCAAAGACCTGATGGAACAGTCCCAGAGCTCGGGCTCAGGCTCAGGGCTCCCTCTGCTGGTGAGACGCGCACACTACACCAAAGTCTCACGACATCTGTTTCACGTTTATTTCAAAAACAAACACAGTCGACGATATTTAAATGAACGGAATAGCTACATATAAGTAAGAGTATTGACACTTTAAAATATTATAATTACATTTTTGTGTAGGAAAATCTAATTGGTGAAAAGAGCTTCAATTAGGCTATTTTGGTTTTGCAAATACATAACATAAAAGGAGTAAAAAACACACCCACACACACACACACCCACACAACACACACACCCACACACACACACACACACACACACACACACACACGCAAAAGCCACCTTTTTTGATTAAATAATTGTATGTGGATTCAAAACAAATTATTTATATTTTAAGTGTTTTAAATATATTTGATAATTAGTTGTTAAAGGTACAGTACGTAACTTTTTAGCCCAAAAATAGACCAAAACAAAAGCATGATTTTATTGTATTTATTTTATTTTTTCATTTTGGATAGTTTGATTGATTAGAATAATTGAATTGTACAAAAACATGTGTCCTTACTGTGAGGGCGCTTGCATCTCCACAAACCTGAGTCGTAATTGCCCTGGACGAGCCTCCTCCTGCTAGTTTCCATGGATACGTTTCTGAACTCTAAACCTATAATATTCCAGAGTATGTCTGCATGGAGAATGTTCCTGAAGAATGGTTTCAACTTGGTTAGTGCTAGATAGATGGGCCCGGAGGGACGGAAGTGATCTAGTTGCCATGGTAATGATATGTTAACGTCTGTTGGTAAACTGGCCTAAACTGTTCATGTGTGGTTTTTTAACATAAGATGAGATAAAGCTTTTTTTTTGTGCTTTTTTATAATTTCTTCATAAATGTACTTCCCCATTACCCTGAACTTCATAACTTTGAATGACCAATCATAGTATTATCAATCCATCTATAAATCTATCTATTTATATATCTATATTATATACAATACTTATACTGCAAACATTCTGTGTACTTTGAATTATGTCAACATTATAACATTCTTCCTTCCTGTTATAAATTGGTGATAAGCTCAGATTTTTGTGGTATATTTCTGGTGGAGGATCTCTCATCTGCTTGTTTCCATGGAGATGTTAATGTTCTGCTTGGAATATTCCGCAGTTATTAACCATATCTCTCTTTCATGTATTTGCCTTGAGAAACATGCTTTCTCCCTGTTAGAGGGGTTGTTTCTTCATATTGTAAGTTGGCCTGGTGGAGGAGATCTTTGGAGACAAGTGAAAAGCGACATCCCCTCTGCGTCCCCAGGTGCAGAGGACCATAGCCAAGCAGATCCAGATGGTGAAGCAGATCGGGAAAGGTCGCTATGGAGAGGTGTGGATGGGCCGCTGGAGAGAAGAGAAGGTGGCCGCCAAAGTCTTCTTCACTACCGAAGAGGCCAGCTGGTTCAGAGAGACCGAGATCTACCAGACGGTGCTCATGAGGCACCAGAACATCCTGGGTCAGAATTTGACTTCAGCTTCATCTCATGCACACTCACAGCACAACAAAATAACCGGATGAAATGTTATGAAATCAGTGTTCAGCCGTGAGTGGTGTCAGTCGATCCATGGCCACACTTTTAATGACAGTATGAACACATGAAGTCTGTTTGGCTTAAGGTATGTCTTTTCAGCATTTGACCCTTCAATGCTGCTGGGGCAGTGGGTAATCACAGTGCAGCGACAGTGCCCCATCTTCAGGTCTTGAGCTGGACTTGGTCAAAAGCCTTTGTCCGCCAAGCCGAAGGTCGTGGTTAGAATACCGTTCCGACCGGAGCATACTTTTGCTGTGTCCTTGTTCAAAAAGTACTTGAAAACGCAAATGCTTTTTCAAGACTTTTTAAATGAATTATCAACCACATACAGGCTGAATTAAATGATGGTGACTGAAGGCTGAATGAGGGATTACACCAACCTGTTTTTCAGAAGACAAACAAAATCATATCAAAATTCCTCAACAAGAGGAAAATAAAGTAGTGATCCCTGTTGTTTGTCATATCGTCCAGTCCTACGTTGCTCCGTCAGTCTAGCCCAGGTCAGCTGCAGCTATAGTATTCGTTTACATCACAAATACAGAATGAATAAATCATGGCAACAGTTTAGTGAGAGCCTTTGTAGAGACATTGCATGACCAAACCTGTGACAAGCAAACTTACCCGTATCTTCACCTCCTGCAGGTTTCATCGCGGCTGACATTAAAGGCACCGGCTCCTGGACTCAGCTCTACCTGATCACCGACTACCACGAGAACGGCTCGCTGTACGACTACCTCAAGTCCACCACGCTGGACAACCAGAGCATGCTTCGCCTGGCCTACTCCTCTGTGTCCGGCCTGTGCCACCTCCACACCGAGATCTTTGGCACCCAAGGGAAGCCCGCCATCGCCCACCGGGACCTGAAGAGCAAGAACATCCTGGTGAAGAGGAACGGAACCTGCTGCATCGCCGACCTGGGCCTGGCCGTCAAGTTCATCAGGTGAGGATTGTGAAAAGAGTTTGAGAGCGGTCTAGGATGGACTGTTGGGAGTTTGGCGTTCTCCTTGGCGTTCATGTTGTTCGAGATTTTTGATTTAGTCTAAAAGTTAAGACATGCACAGACTTGTTTGGATGTTGAGTTTGTATCTAGTTTCTATAATTCAATCTAAAACAAAAAGTGTTTGAATGTTTTCTGTGTTTAGAATAAAGGTGTGCAAAAAACGCTCTAACCTTTAGATGTGCTGTTGGTTTGTTGGCAGCGACACAAACGAGGTGGACATCCCTCCGAACACGCGCGTAGGGACCAAGCGCTACATGCCCCCGGAGGTCCTGGACGAGACCCTGAACCGGAGCCACTTCCAGTCCTACATCATGGCCGACATGTACAGCTTTGGTCTGATCCTGTGGGAGATCGCCCGCTGCTGCATCTCTGGAGGTACACACACACACACACACACACACACACGTTACACAAATCTTACACACACGTTGGATAAATTCTCACACTAGATCCGCAGACCGAGAATGAAAAGTCCAGATGACCACAGCAGAATTTTTTTTCTACAATGGGATAGAACGCATAAGGGCCAACCCAAATTAGAAAAAAACGCGGGACACTACGAGAATAAACATGTGCATATCGTTCATTTATGACTTTATTCTCGTAGTGCCCCGCAATTTTTATTATTTGGGTTGGCCCTGATACTTCGTTGTAGTACGGGCAGTGTGCACAACCAGTCTAAACACATCACTTTTGGAGGGTCTATTTACTCATTTTTGTATTGTTTTAATTGAAGATGCCGTAATTTTGTAACAATTCAAATCAATGGAAGAAATAAAAGACCTACGCTACTCTATTAATGGCAGCCACAGCGGCAGATAAAAACATAATATAATGTGATTTATCAATTTTGTTTCCATTATTGTTCATGAAAACTCCATGTAAAACTCCTGAAACCCACATTTGTTTAAGTTTGACTTGTTTGACTGGGTCTAAATGAGTTCCTCTCTGTGGTTACTGCAGGAATCCTGGAGGAGTACCAGCTCCCGTACCATGACCTGGTGCCCACCGACCCGTCTTATGAAGACATGAGGGAGGTGGTGTGCATCAAGAGACTGCGGCCCTCCTTTCCCAACCGCTGGACCAGTGACGAGGTGAGACGGTGCACATGTGTCCTGGAGCAAGACACTTCACCAAACCTGTCTATGTGTGAATGTGGTGAATATGTGAGTGATTAAATCAATTCAAGGACAAATATTGTGCTTTCTTTTTTTGTTACTAGCCTTTTAAACATGCACTGGAGAGTACTCTTAGTTAGACATCTCATGTTTTAGAACTAAAAATGGATCTCTGCTGTTTCCAACATGACTAACTGAGTTTTGATGCCATCTACTGGCTGTGGAGGCTCAAAGTTCTCAAGGAAATGCAAGGAAACACGCAGTAGTACTGATTGTGATTTGAGAAATTCACATCATGAGTCTGGTGATGATTTGTGGACTTTAAAAACACGGTGGCCTCGGTTCTAAAACATGAGATGCCAGAGCAAGATGAAAGGCCAATGACAAAACAATGAATGCAGAATATGTCTTTTATGTTATTAAAATCTCAGGTATTATAATAACATTTGTAACTGTGTGTTTCTGTGTCCACAGTGTCTGAGGCAGATTGGGAAGCTGATGACCGAATGTTGGGCCCACAACCCGGCCTCCCGACTGACCGCTCTGAGGGTCAAAAAGACACTGGCCAAAATGTCCGAATCTCAGGACATCAAAGTGTGAGGCGTTTACTGACCCTCAGGACATCTAAGTGACCCTCGGGACATAAGAGTGTGAGGCGTTCACTGACCCTCAGGACATCAAAGTGACCCTCGGGACATCAGAGTGTGAGGCGTTCACTGACCCTCAGGAAAGCAGAGTGTGAGGCTTTCACTGACCCTCAGGAAATCTGAGTGTGAGGCATTCACTGACCACAGGACATTAATATGGGAGGGGGCAGGACATTTGTGTGGCTCATGTCTTCATGCAAAGACCTGTGGAAAGACCTCGGTGCAGTATAAAGATGAAAAGTTCTGGGGCTGTGGTTCCTCCTGAAGAGTTCTGGGCTGTGGTTCCTCCTGAAGAGTTCTGGGGCTGTGGTTCCTCCTGAAGAGTTCTGGGGCAGTGGTTCCTCCTGAAGAGATCTAGGGCAGTGTTTCCTCTGGAGGAGCAGTTCACACTCTGAAAAAATATGATCTGCAAGAGTTACAACTGCTTGAATTGAGAATATTTATAAATATATTTATAGATATATTAGGCAAGTTTCTATATTGATCTCTCTCACAGGTTGCCATGCCAGCGACCATGGCCTGGCATCCCGCCTAAACTCTGATGATACTCTTGACTCAGAATGATGGTAGAGTTCCCTTTCCCTCTGTTTGGTCTGCTGTGACCAGATGTTCCAGGCTCTCTTTCCTCCTCACACGCCCAAAGAATGTTGCTTGGCCCTGCTTGAACTTATCGCAGAAGGTCCTTTGTGTTCCGGCTCGGTTTATTACATTTTCATTGGTAACTTTTGTCGACGTATGAGATCTTCAACATTCTTCTCATGTACCACATTTCTGCAACACTGATTGTGGTACTTGCGACTGCTTTGAGTTTTTCACCTACATTGTCAACTAAACAAAGTCAAGTAAAGTAAAAACAAAAGATAGAAGATTTAGGGTGAAATACAAGAATAAACACGAAAAAGTATTTCAACCACCAGCAATACCTTGAAAGAAATCTAGTCTTGCAAACGAATTCGAACGAATCAATGTTCTGAATTCCAGCTCTTTTAACTCTTGTAGATGATGACTACTGACCAGTGTTTTGATAACATTTGTATTGTGAATATGAATGTCGTTGTGCTTTCTGTGAAAGCTGCTGTAGCTGGAGGTCTGTAGAACACTGGCCCTCACTGGCACTGACTTCACCTCAGACTGATCTAACTGACACTGTGTGGCAGAACCTGCTCTGTGTGGGAGACTTAACACTGAAGAAAGAGGGAATCTTATTATTATGAGTTGTGTTGGACAATGGACGTGTTATTTTCTGTGTTAAATTTAATGTATGTGAAAAATAAAGTTTATATGCTCCAAGTTTGGGTCTCCTGGAAATACGTATTGCAGTATGAGGCATGGAAAAGCAGAACTTATAACCATGATTGAGACTTTAGAAACAGCATATTAAAGTGGCACTGTGTGAAATTGAGGATGTATACAAATATATGTACAAGTTGGCCACGCTGGGAGAGACGGGAGAGCTTCTGGCACCGCCGTGAATCTGTCCTCACATTTGAAAGTATGAGGTGTTCAGACAGATGTCATGTGGTTTGCAGACGTGTTCAGGTGTCAGCTTGGTCCTCTTCCTGGTGGCGTCTTCCTGCAGTCTCCTCCTCACCGCTGTCACTGCCTCAGAGGTCGGGATGCAGGCGAACAGGAACACCACATCATACAAAACCATTTGATCATCTGCATCCATTTGGAATATGTTTCACTTTGTCCACATTTTAAAAACAGTGTCCCGATGACTACAGCAGAATCCTTTTCTACGAGAGGATATTGATGAGTTTGCAGTCCTAGTTCACAGTTGTCTGGTCCTAGCATGAGCCCAGTTTTTTAGCCATGGTGTAGCCTTTGTTTGGTCCAGTTCTAGTCCTTGGTTTTGAACTGATTCAGTCCTGTTTAGTTCCAGGTATAGTCCCAGTTTAGTCCCAATTTTGGAAAGGTTGGTCTCGGTCCGATTGGATTGAACTCTGGCCCGATTCATCTCGATTGTGAATGCAAACGAACCAGAGAGCAGAAAAAAACAGGAAGTGCCCAAGAAGTGAGTCACGCTGAGACACACGTGAGGCTCAGGATCAAAACAAACTCCTGTGTGAGATCGACAACTTAAAAATTATGGGACAAATGACACGCAGAAAGACGTGAAAGTAACAAACTAATTCTGATCACGCAAAAATGTATAACCATTTCCAATAACAATGTGATGAAGCTAAATGGATCAGAACATAGAAAACAACGCTTTAGCTGGTTTCATGTGGAAAACGAAAACAAATTTCAGCCAGTTATAAGCTGTGATGATGTCATACTTTTGTTATAAAACAGCAGATTTTTCATATTAGGCAGGTTGTGCACATGCGGGGCAGGTTGTGCACATGCGGGGCAGGTTGTGCACATTGCAGTGTGGGGCAGGTTGTGCACATGCTGGGGCAGGTTGTGCACATGCGGGGCAGGTTGTGCGCATGTCAGGAGGGCCGGTTGTGCACATGCGGGCAGTGTGGGGCAGGTTGTGCACATGTGTGGCAGGTTGTGCACATGCGGGGGCAGGTTGTGCACATGCGAGGCAGGTTGTGCTCATGCGGGGCAAGTTGTGCACATGCGGCAGTGTCTTCTACTGGTTAAATCCGTAAAAGACTCCTGAATCGATCCAGTCCTGCTTCAAGTTTGCGGAGCTCCGGGTTTCTCTCCCCGTCATTCCTTTGGCTGATACAGTACACAGTGCTTCTGCAGACAAGGAGGAGATGCGTCTTTCTGGACATTTGGTGTGATTGATAAAAGTGTTTCGTAAACACAAACCAGACCAGCTCAAAGAAAATATGTTGCAACTTTGGTCCCCAACCGAGTCCGCTTCCATTAGTATTGTGAATGCGACCTAAGACAGTGCTTGAAAACAATGCACCCTGTTACACTGACCACAAAGCACTGTGGACCCACAATTCATTTTGCCGGATGGCGCAGCACTCTGGTCCGGTTTTCAGGTCATTAGATGAGAGTTCTCGACTGAAACCACGTGAATCCGCGTGCCCTTCTCGGTCTGTGGTTGAAACCAGAGCCACAGCCCTGTGTGCAGTCACATGTGAGGATCAGGTTGGTACTGATGAGGCAAAGTGCAGGCCTATGGCAACTTGCACTTTCTTAGTGGTCTATATTATCTTCACAAGCAAATAAGAATCACAAAATGTTGTTCTCCAAGCCAATTTTTTCTATCAGAAAACAGAACGAGCTCCTCACTTTGGGATGCCAGATTGTAATACTTACCCCAGATGAAGATACATGTGCTCAGTATGTGATAGACAAAGGTATGACGTGATGTAGTTTACATTGAAGCCAAGATCTCAACAGTTCAATGGGGAAAAAAAAGACACCACACTGTCTTTGTCGGCATTGCTTATAAATATAATTTATTAATCATCTTAAAAATTCTTTCTTACACTTTGTACAGAAACATTTAGAGGACGAGGCGAGCATTGAGCCGGATTGAGCAGGTTTGACAATCGTGCCAGAAACTAGATCCCTCCGCCGCCCTAAGCCAAGCCGCATCAGCCCTGATCCGAGTCAAAGGATGAGAATGCACTTACAAGCACGCACAGCTCACGTCTATCAGAGAAACCAAAGAGCGGGTTTGCATAGTCGACAACGCATTTACAAAAACATACAAACTAGTTTCTAACGGCACGGCTTTTTTCACAACTGTACATCGCATAGAAAATCACGTTACTTTGAACATCAGCGTAAAACAACCAGGAATTATATAAAAATGGCCAATACTGCACAAAACTGACGGCCCGATTACATTAACAAGCAAGCAAACATGACATAAAAAAAATGAAAAACAAAAACAAAGCATTTATTATATTTTGGTGTGAGTATTTATGATTTTGCGGAATTCATGTAATCTTGACTAGTTTAGATTTATTTGCACATTAAACCTAGATTATTTTTCTTTTTAACTCTCTTTAACTCTTTCAATACATTTTCCCAAAGTTTTCTCTCTACTGACTAAAATTAAGCTAATTAATGAGATATTATATTGAAATCAGTCAGAAATATGTTCAAATCATGAATCAAATTAAATGAAATAAACTAGAGGTAAAATTAGCTAGTTGTGTGATATTTGCAGCTACAGCTAACGAAATGTAAAGGCGCTTATACCTGATTTTTACTGTCTTAAAACATGAAAAACAGAATTAGTTCACTTTCCACAGCCCCACATGTGTCGCTCACTTGCGAGTTTTGCATTCGCACTAAAGCTAGCAAACATTAGCATGCTAACGCCGCACTTCCTGCTTTGAGTAGCATAAAACGCTTTATATTAGACGCAGAGAAAGCGCTGTGGTGTCATTTTTTATCCGAGCAGAAGCTTTTACATTCAGTCTGTACTGGGACAAAACAGATCTTGTGTTATTACAATAATCTCCCGCCGATAATTTTGTTTGGGCTGACCAAAAGCATTAGTGCGAAAACTACACGTGGATATTGAGATTTTGTACCACAATTATTATGGCCAAAATAATTGCCATTAACGATAATATCAAGTTAAACGCTGACAATATAACAATTGTACGGATATTTGTATTTAAGACTTTTAATTCTATAAATAGTTCCATGTTAAAACAACTATTATAGAATTGTACTTTGTTATAATTGAAAACAACAGTCTAGACAAACGCATCATGACTAAGTCGCATTTTTCTGCATGATTTGGTGCTATAATGGCAATTTTTACCTCAAACGTAATTACATTGCTCCCTTATGAGTTTGTGGATGTCTAAAAATCATTTGCATTGGTATTATTCTTCCGCTGTTATACTTTTATTATGCCGAGCAGCACAATGTTTAGGCAGTAACTAACTTTGCAAATCATTTCAACTTTTGGGAAAATTGATCAAAATTGGTAAAAAAAAATATCATCAGAACTTATCAGACATTGGCAGCTCTGTAAGTTATCGCTATTGGGCATGAAATAAAAAAATAAAAAATAAAGGTCAATGTCTGAACGGAACCAGTCCAAATGAGTCATCTGACTGAACTGAGCTCGTGAATGTTTTCGCAGTGCTCGTATCGGCCATTGTTACATTATCGGTCGTCACCTGCCACGATTTTCACACGTTAAAGTTACAAAGAGAGTCCTGGTGCTCCAAACTGGGTTCATACCCTGGATTGGGAGGCGTTCTGCTGGGACCGAACAGTTTCATGATTCAGGCTTGTCTCCTAAAAGTGTCCACGGCTGCAGCGCCCTCTAGTGACATCAACAGGCAAAATATAACACACATCTGGACTTTGGGCAACAATGACGGACAAAAAACCAAAAACAACTGAACGCACCAATGCCATTAAAGGTGCACTATGTAACTTTTCTGACAGAGAGTCCAAAACCTTCTTGTCTGTACTAAGATGTCATTGTTTTGCATGGAATGTCCCACAATATGGCATTAAATGTCTCTAAAGCCGTTGGATGCTCATGCTATCGATCACTTTCTTGGCAGATTTTAGCTTTCCCTGTCTTTTTCCTATAGCCGTTAGCATTAGCACGCATCCAAAATTAGTTCTGTTTAGCTGCGTTCATGAGAGAATTGTATCTGCACTTTACTGATTATTTATGCTTTTATTTTGTGATGAGCGATCGAGTTTGACCAGGGGCAGATATTTGTGCCAATGAATGTCTATAGTTGGCGCCACCAGGTCAATTTGATTTGACTAAACACAGATGAGTTTAATACCACACTGCGGAACATTCCAGGCAAAGCAAGAACATCTAAACGAGGGGCAGGCGCTCTCAGAAAAGATACACATTGCTCCTTTCATATCAAACGTATGTAACTGCAAATCAGTGGTGGAAAGTAACGAAGTACAAAAGTAAAAGTACCGTACTTAAGTTCCTTTTTTTTTTATATAGTTCTCTGCTGTGCTGTACTTAGGTAGTATTTGCATTGGATACTTTGTACATTTACTTCACCACATTTTTTGAACTGGACTTGAAAAGTACAAAGTATTTTTCCTCATGTTTTTAAGCATATTTATGATTACATATTGACAGCAAATAAAAATATATACATATACAGTAATAAAAAAATACCAGGAAAAATGAGTTGTCGCTGTTGACTGAAAATCGAGCACAATTCTTCAAGATCACTGCATTTGACTCTTGAACAAGTTTAAAAATCTGCGTGGAACACATTTTTAATCAGGTACTTCAATACTTTTATTTAGTTGATTATTTGATGTTGGTACTTTTTTAAGATTTCTTTTTTGCTCCTGTATCTGTACTTTTACTTCAAAATTGAGTACTTCTTCCACCACCGCTGCAAATACCCATCAAGTCAAAATAAAGAGGTCCCTGGTTCAAGTCCGAGACCACGGCAGACCTACTGTACATGAGGAGTTTGCACGTTCTCTCTGTGTTCCTTCAGATGTTTAATAATAATTTCACCTTTTAAATGTTCACAGAATATAAAAATGCCATAAATGAAGACGTTTTTTCCCCCCCTCAATATTCTTTAAGACAAATAAAGGATGCATGTTGCCCTACTTCATTACACTGTACATTTTTGCTTGGTTTCGTTCATAAGGCTTTCCCACTGTAACTGGTAAAAAACACAAAATATCTCTGAAAATACCAAAAATCAAATCAAACTCAAAACAGTGAACACTTCTCTGTCTTTCTGCAGTCAGTACAATCTCGTCCGCATACCTGATCTTGAAATTCATATGGCCATAAAATGATATTACATTTCATCGTTAATTACTTCCCTGTTCTGTTCAAAAGACGAAGAAAAAAAATAAAAATAATAATGCACTTTTTTTTTAAACCACACATTTTGCTTTTCAGAAATTGTTAGAATCAAAATCTCACAAAATATACTGTATCTTACATTAAATCTTCACATTTTTTACCCAAAACATACCCTGGAATGAGATATTAACAACAATAATAACAAAAATAGAGGGATAAAATATAATCAAAAATATGTACATGATTTGAAATGTAAATGCTGTTCAATGACAAGGCCACTGGAGGGCGCTACTGACCACACAAAGATATGGTGGAAAGACAAAGAGACAAAATTGTTACTCAACATTGGTTTTTGAAAGTTATTTTGACTTTTGTAGTATTTGTGATGATTTTATGACATTTTATGACATTTGACCTTATAGAAGAGAAAAACTTACATTTATTACTTTACAATTTAAGTTTTACAAATGCTTTTTTCAACAATTTCCCTCTTTTCCAGTCAGTTTGTCATACATTTGTTTTAATCTTGCACAAATGTTGCTCTTTCATAAGTTTTTTCAATAATGTGAAGCAGCCAGATTAGAGAACATGACTAAATGGTTCCAAAACCTGGAACTTTGAAAAGCCAATGTCAGAGTGTATTCTCTTGTTTGCGGTTGGGACTAGGGCGACCACCTGCCGTTCTTTCTGTTCTGGACACAAGGAAAGGATCAAGAAAAAACAGAAAAGAAAGCATAACTTCCTCAGCATTCTGGCTTTCTGGGTTATAACATGTGGCCTACAGACCCTTGCAGATGTGATCTCTTCAGCCTGATACTCATACAAACGTTCTTTCCCATTCATTTGAATGAGGCAGTTAAGTAAAAAGGTTGTAGACTGTGCAGACAAATGTTTGATGTTTGTATGTTTGAATTTAAAACAAAATAATAGTGTTTTGATTTGGAAAAAGTCTTCAAAATGTTGCATCTACAGTAACAGGAAGTTGAAACCCAATGTCTAGCTTCCAGCATTTGTGTAGGATTTGTGGTTCTTGATGAAATAAAATCAAAATGTCCATGTCACTTTTTTTTGTGGCCAGCTATATTTTGGCATAATCTAGGCAGACCAGATTAACGCTGCGTTCAGTTGTCCTTGGAGGTCTGAATTTGGATCTCAGAGAGACGTTTTCACTTTTCCAGTGTCAAGTCGGAAAAACTCTGAGCCATACATTAAAGTTTACAGTTTATGGATTGTAACGACTCAAATCATACAATAAAACACAAGAAGGTGCTCAAACCCAACCAGACTATGGATCCAATTAAGCTTTACTGCTTTTGTTGTCATTAGCACATTAGCAACATTAGGATAAGCGTGCATTTCAAACTGCTGACGCTTGAGGCAGCACAGAAGCAGGTTAGAAAATAATCAAAAGAGCAGGAAGCTAAGTATATTAATATGCAGTCATTCCATTTATGGCTCATTTACACTTCTTTCACATGCCTGTCCCAGGCAAATAGAGATATCTGGTTACCTTTGGCTAATCACTACGTCAGTAAACAAAACAAAAAAATACTTAGGCTAATGCTAACTCTCCCATTGAAACTGCAGCTAACTCATGGAACAGTCCCAGCCTTTAGAATGCAGGTGTTCTGTTTAAAAACACTTACTCTCTGTTATGGTTGAAAAAATAATAATCATAATAATGGTGTTATACAGTGAAGAAAGTAAGAATTTGAATACCCTTCGATTTTGCAAGTTCTCTCACTTAGAAATTATGAAGGGGTCTGACATTTTTATAGTAGGTGCATTTCCACTCATACAACGTGATTTCCAAATCTGCTTAAGTCAGCACATGTCCAGGCCCGTCTGAAGTTTGCCTATGACCCTCTGGATGATCCAGGGGAGTCATGGGAGAAAGTCATGTGGTCAGATGTGGTATAAACTCCACTCGCCGTGTTTGGAGGAAGAAGAAGGGTGTGTACCATCCCAAGAAACACCATCCCTCCTGTGAAGCATGGGGGTGGAAACCTCATGCTTTAGGGGTGCTTTTCGGCACAGGCGACAGGATGACTGCACTTTATTAAGGAGAGAATGAATGGAGCCATGTATTGTGAGATTTTGGGCAACAACCGCCTCCCCTCAGTCAGAGCATTGAAGATAGATCGGTCTTCCAGCAGGACAATGACCTGAAGCACACAGCCAGGACAACCAAGGAGTGGCTCCGTAAGAAGCATATCAAGGTTCAGGAGTGGCCTAGCCAGTCTCCAGACCTAAATCCAATAGAAAATCTTTCGAGGGAGCTGAAACTTCGTGTTAAACAGCGACAGCCCCGAAACCTGACTGATCTAGAGAAGATCTGTGTGGAGGAGCGGGCCAGAATCCCTGCTGCAGTGTGTGCAAACCTGGTCAAGAACTACAGGAAACGTTTGACCTCTGTAATTGTAAACAAAGGCTTCTGTACCAAATATTAACGCTGATTTTCTAAGGTGTTGCAGTATAACATACAAATGAACTATTAAAAAATCATACAATATTATTTGCGGATTTCTTTTTTTTTTTAGATTCTGTCTCTCACGGTGGAAATGAACCTACAGCCAGAATTTCTAAGAGGGAGAACTTGTTGTTGTTCGAATACTTACTTTCTTCAAGTTATATCAATAAACCTCTTTTCTGATCACAAAATCCGTCCCACTTTTACAGTTTGAGGTGGTCACCCTAGACATGAGTTATGAGTTATGAGCATGTAGAAAGTGCTGACCTGAAATGACCCCACAAATGTCCAGCAGAACACAGAGATCTCCATGGAGACGCTACAAGCCAAAGTAAAAGCTGCTCTTCTCATCACCTCCTCAGATTCTACATGGTGACCTGTTACTTAAAGTCCTATATTGTGCTAAACTTCATTTTCTTGTTTTGGTTTAAACGTGTTATAATGTTTGGGATGTGTTTTGTTTCATTTTCAGATGTGTGAGTGAGATTTAGAAGGTTGAAAACCAATCTGGAGCTTCAAATTGAGATGCATCATAGTGGAGATGAAGGAGTATGGACTTTAAAAACATGGAGGAGCACATTGTGAATTCCAAACCGAACTGTCTGAAATTGTGACATTTGATAGTGTATTTTACTGAGCTAATGTTGGTTGTAATTGTACTGTAATGTGTACGTTTGAACGGCTGTGTGCACCTGCCCAGGAACTGCAGATGGAAAGTAGCAGAAGCCAAATAACGGACAGATCATCTTTACTTTTGTAACATTGAAGATGATAGATTAAAGATTAAACTGAACTAAAGTAAACCAATGACATTAAAAGGCATCTAAATATGACTCAAACATGCCTGAATGATACAAAACACTACTCCGTGTATGTTTTTGATTTGGAAACACCATATTAACATGATTAAATGTGCGAAAAGTAAATGTAGCATAATATAGGACAATAAAGAAAACTAAAATGATCTGCTTGTATTTCCCTTCGCGTCCCTCTTTTATTTCACCTTTCCTTTTTTTCAGTAAAAAAACACATAAAAAGAACAAGTTCTTTAGGCGTGAAACTTCCTGAATCTTGTAGTCGCCACACATTGCTTCACCATTCCTGCGTCGTCATGGTGATTCTTGGTCTCCATGGCAACCGCTTGCTTCCCTCCTCAGCGCCGGCCGTTCATAATTGATGTGAAGTCCGCCGTGCAGGCCCGACGTCGCCGTGGTAACGGTAAACCGGGGTGCGCGGATGCTGCCGTCAGTGGTCCATCGTCATGGCGCCCAGGCTGTTGTCGTAGCGACCCATCTCCTCCAGCACCGCGGCCAGCTCGTTCAGGTCTCCGTCCGGGAAGTGCTGCGCCTCCCACAGGTCCAGGATCACACCCGTCGGACTGGACTTGGTGGCAAAGTAGTTCAGGTATCTGCACATGGAAAGAGACAAACAGCGTTGTCATAGCAATCAACAGTTGAAAACTAAATATTATATATTTTGAATGGGCAAGTCCTCAAATATCACCTACAAACAGGAAGCTGAAACTCGTGAAAAGAACGCAAAGGGCGATTTCAAGGTGCTCTATGTAACTAACAGCTTGTGTCCTTGGATAAAGCTATGGTTTTTTTAGAATGTTCCGCAGTGAAATGACAAATATTATGCATCATTTGTTTGGTTATCAGCCTTTAAACTTGCTCTTGAGTACCTTAGTTTGGCTTCTCATGTTTTGGAACTACACTTTTATTTTTATTTTTATAAAAAACTATAACTAAAATCTATATCTCTGCTGTTTGCCATGGCACTAACTGAGTTTTTTCTCCACCAACTGGCCGCAGAAGAGATTACACAGGTCAATAATAAACACTTTTTCGTGTAGACTTAGTAGGTAGGTAGGACTTAAAAAACAGCAGAGAAGATTCTCAGAGCGACATCACAGATCAAGAAAACATCAGTTATTCAGAATTCAGTACAGATTCAGAACGGAGTATTTATGACACTCGGAGGGGAGAGGATTTTCTAACCAGTGTTGATCAAACAAGTGTGAAAGAAGCTAAATGCTACTCTGGGTATGTTTTTCATGAAGGAACAATGTTAGAACAGGGCCCACTCACCGGGCTGTAGATATTGAATTCCATACAGTGGAACATCCCCTAGGAGATGGGCGGGGGGTGAACACTTGCCAGAAAATGTACATGATGCGCCTTTAATCTATTCTACCTGGATGAAGAAAAAAAAAGTGCTCGCTCTTTGTGCAGTGGTTGAATGTGTTACACTTGATTTTATAAGGAGTATTTATGTTTTTATCTGTTATGTGATTTAATCCATCTTATCCTGTGATGTCAAGCACGGGGGGCAAGCTTTTTGAGATCTCAAGAGGGAGACGGACAGAATGTTAATGACTACTTTAGTTGGCCAGTATATAAAGAGACGTAGGGAGAAAGGCTTCTTTTTTATTAGAAAGTAAACTGTTATGGTATGACCTTCATCTTTGCTTTCACTCTCTGAATTTGACACTTTAATCATTATCATTTGCTCTATTAGTCACACCGGTTTGCATTCCCCCTGACCATTTACAAAAGCCTTTGAAAGCAGCATAACTCCGGGAGCCATTTTGTTTAAACACTGCACTTATGTAGTCTTCACTGTCAAAAGAGCGGTCGATTATTTTTTACTTTTCATTTTGAATTAAAACTTCAAAACAGGCTTCACTGTAACTGATTTTAGTTATTTAAAAAAAAAAAAAAAAACATATATGCATTTATATTAATAGTGAAAGGTGCTTTTTCTTTTTGTAACTTTTCTGGTGGGGAGTTAAATTGAATCATTATTTTTTGCATTTTTACTAAACCATCTAAACCATTAACTGTTTCTCCTGTTGTCCGTTTGTATATATTGTAATTAAAATAAGGCGATTGTGCGTTCACCTGTCGAGGTTGAGTTTGTGCGCCAGGATCCTCCAGTCGTTGCCTCGTGGCTGCGGCGCGTCCAGGCTGCCGCACAGCTTCTGCCTGATGGACAAGGGGATGCGGAAGGCTCCCGGGCCCTGGAGGGTGGTGATGTTACTGGCTGGATCCATCAGGGAGGTGTCTATGCACTGGACCTCCTAAACACAGAGACGAGACAGGGATTAGACAGGATTAGCAGAGAAGGCAGGGGAGGCGTCTGCGCTCTGGTCCAGGTTGATTCATCGGGACACTCCAAATCATCGTCACACACCGAACGTTCTGTAGCGATATTGACGAAAATGAATATCTTGATGTACAGATCATATAGTCACAATGCGTCGGGATTGTGCTCAGATCTGTCTGTAAATGTCTTGGTTGAGGTTCAAGTATCGCACAAAACGTGAATGGACCATGAAATTAGTCAAAGAAGATCAGAAATGTCACACTATACATTTCTGGCTCTCTTTGGCGTCATTTCTAAAGGTCATTTTTCATAGTTTTCATTATAGACGATACACTTGGCATTCCAACGTTGCATATCTCATAGCTATTTACTTGGCACACTGCATGTTCTGTTTTTTTCTGAGCTTTCTGAGTCCCAGCGATGAATGCCAAATATCCACAACGCACAGAAGCAAGAGACAAATGAACTAGACACGATGAGAGAGGCGACGGGTGACTATTTCAAAGGGTCTGCGTCAGGTCTTGACCCATCGGTTTCAACGGTTTGTTACAAACGAAGGGTCTGCACTGTTGGAGCTGTTGGTTTCCAGTTGGCGTCTCTGCTCAGACAATCCAGTTGAACCCTTTTGAAAAACAGGGCATGCTGGGTAATAAAACATGCAACAGTCGAGAGCATGTTCTGAGCGGGAGTCAGTGTGGGCAAGTCCGAGGCCTTATCAACTTCACCATCAGAGCAAGGAGATAACTCACCACTGACTATTATACAAAAATATACAAAATAAAGCTGCAGAACCAGTAACTCGTGAAGTTCGGCGACTGCTGGTTTTTCTTTTTACACATCGGCTCATACAGTCATTTTAAGTGAATAACAGAACAGGCTGTGTAAAATAATGTGTTCAGAAGTGAATTGGGTTTAAATTTAAAAGGCATGAATTCTTCTCTTTCTCTTTGTCTTTCTTTCTCTTCCTCTCTCTCGCTCTCCTTTTTTCGTTTTGTTCGTTTTGCTTTTACGGTATAGCGTAACACACTTACTTTGAAGACGTACAACTACAGTAGGTGGCGGTAATATAACACCTTATGGATACCAACCGCCATAAAACACCAAAGAAGAAGAAGAAGAAGAAGAAGGGTATTAAATATGGCAAAAATTTGAAAAAGGTTAAAGAATTTTTGACATGGCAACAGTTAAAAACTTAGGTAAAATAACTTTTAAAGATGAAATAGGAGTTAAGAAATAGTGATTTAAATGTTTAAGTTAGAGGAACCATTTGTACTGCAGAATAAGGTAAAATGTTCATGTTTTTTTAAGGAGCTTTTGGCCTGTCGGCTTTATTTGACAGGATAGTGCAGCATGAAATGGGGATGAGACTGAAGTATGACATGCATTAAACTGTTCCAAGCCGAATTCAAACTCACGTTGTCGCGGCCCGCCCCACGCGGCAGGCATATGTGCTATCCGCTCGACCACGAATCGACCGCAGTCTGAATCATTATTATAGTCATTATTATTGTCATTATCATTATTATTTATTATCATTATCATTATCATTATTATTATTACTATTATTATTATTATTATTATTATTATTATTATTATTATTATTATTATTATTATTATTATGATTATGATAGACTTGAAACGCCCTCCTCTCTCCTCTCGCCATCCTCTGGTTCTAATGAATAAGCCCTGGCACAGACCCTGGCGGCTGCCTCTGCCGATGAGAATGATGGCTGTTTAGGAGTCTACTTAGAGCGGCTCCCTCCTCCACAGTGATGAATGAAGGAGGTCCGTCAGCCGCAGTAAACACACACACATTTAACCCCATTGTTCAGCATCAAGAACAGAGGGCCAGATTTGATTAAGAACGCCTTCACCTCCCTCAGACGCGACGCTACGGCTGTCACTCACTCACGCACGTCCAGGTCAGAGCGCTGTCTACCGCTATATTACAGTTTTATTGCGCTAATGCAAAGTGGATGTGTGGAGGGAGTGGGAGGAACAGATGGTTGGCAGACGCGAGTCCGTGGATAAAACGACCTGTTGAATGAGAAATAGAGGAGTGTAAGCGGCACAGATTACAGCAGCAGGGGCGCACGTGACACTAGATAAGACCAAACCATGACCTTCAGACCACTTTGTATCGGCCGTAATTTAACTAAAATCCTACATGATTATCTAACATTTTGGTTTGTTGTAATAGTAAATAATGGGGATCCAAAAACCATAAAAGCAGCCCTAAAACAAGACATTTCAATTAAAAATCACAGTTAAAGAAGACTTATTAACTTAATATTGGTTATGGTACACTTTATTACACCCATAGGGAAATGTGCGCAGGGTTAGTTAGGTTAGGGCAGGCATGTCCAAACTACGGCCCGGGGGCCAAATGCGGCCCTCAGACCAATTTTTTTGGGCCCTCCGGCTTCCAGCAAAATTGGTCCAAATAACAAAAAGTGTTACTTTTTACTGTAAAATTGGGAAAATTCAAGCATTTTGATGTTATACCAACCTAATATTAATCCCAAGTATTATTAAAGGTGTGGAGGCTCATTGAAACTATGTCAAATGCAAACATTCCAGGTAATATTAATTCACAGGTTTCAACTTCCTGTCATATGCTAATTTAAACACTTTTCCCCATTAAAAATACATACAATTTTTAACGGTTAAAATTTTTCATCATTCTAAAATCTTAAAAATACAAACATTCTGAAACATCTCCGTGATATGCAAGTGTCAAACTCCTGACCAGAAAAGCTACATTTTAATTCATGATAAATAGATGAATTACTGATCAAATTCGTAATGCGATCTACAGACTTGACCAGCTCCTGAAGCGCTTCGTTATTCAGTCACAGCTGCCCTGGGGAAGACTGACGGAAACAAGGCCGCCTCCGACCATCATCGCTCACTTACCCACTCACCCACTCACTCACCCACCCACCCACTCACTCACCCACCCACTCACTCCACTTACCCACCCACTCACTCACTCAGCACATTCACCTGACAAGCGGACTTCCCTGCTCCAGCTCCGGGGCCGACAGTGCATTGAACTCTGGTGGTCCGCAGCAGCTTTGCTTTGCACTCAGTGACCTCGCCTCATCTTCTGTTCTTTCCTCCGCCCACAAAATAAATACAGACTCTCCTCCCTGCTCTGATGACCTTTAACCCTTGGCCTATCTGTATTCTCTCTTCTCTCTCTGTTTCTTTCTTCGATCCACTATCGAACTTTTTCTTTTTTCCTCCGACTCCCTCTTTCTCCCTTTCTCTCATTCTCACTTTCTCTTTCTCTTGTTCTCCTTTTCTTTCATTCTCCTTTTCTCTATTTCTTCTTTCTCTCATTCTCCTTTTCTCTCTACTTTTCTCTCATTCTCCTTTTCTCTTTCTCTTGTTCTCATTTTCTCTCATTGTCCTTTTCTCTATTTTTCATGATCTCTTCCTACTTTTCTTTCTTTCTGTCATTTCTCCTTGATCTCTTTCTCATTTTCTCTGTTTATCTCATTCTCGTTTCCCTTTTCTCTCTCTTTCTCTATTTTCCTCTCTTTTCCTTTGCCTCTCTCTCTTCCCCTCCCTCTCAGCACATTCAGATAGGCCCGGTGTTGTGTGACCTCTCTTGCTCCTGTATGAATGATAGATCAGAGCCATGGAGGTGCGCAGGAGCACAGCCAAACTCCTTGCCCGACTTTAGACCTTGGACTCAGGGAGGAGGAGCCTTCTCTCCCTCTCTCTCTCTCTCTCTCTCTCTCTCTCTCGTCCTTCCTCCTCTGTCCGGGTTTATCGAGGACATGTAAAATTCCCTTTAATCTTTCCCATGCATTTTTAAAACACCTGAAGCGTAGAAACTCTGTCTAACACCGTCTCGTCTCTGGGTCAATACCCTCGCGTCTGCCGTAAGATTAGAAGTGTTAAAAGTAAATGCGCAAGTCCGGTTCACACCACCGAGTCACGTCTGCGACCCTGCAGCCAAAATACGTCTATTCTTGACGGAGGCCGCAGCTGTACGGCCGAGACCAAAAACCAAGTCGGGCATTAACACCCCGGCAAAATGACCGCCCAATAATACTTTACTCGTGACTCGTTGAATTCCGACGAGAAGAAGAACCGCGAATAGATGATGATGAGGAGGAGGAGGAGGAGAGAGCAGACGAGTGGGAGATGATTGATTTGTAAAAGCTCAATTGCATCTGACCAAAGGGAGTTGATGTAAAAAACTGAAAGGTAAGACAAAATTACAAAAATTGATTCAAATAACATTTCCAGGAGCCTGTGATACAACGTGATGCAAAACCAGCGTTCACGTTCAACAAAAAGAGTGGGACTAACTCAAAAAACCCGGCTTTTGACTGAAGGACTTGTCTAACAGTTCATAATAAAACACCTTTAGTAGTTGTGACTAAAAGGGTAGGAACGATTCTCAAAATGGTGTTTTTCGATCCAATTTTGACGTGTCGGGTTCGATTCTCACGTGTTCTTCCATGCTGTCGTTTCGGTTTGTGTAGGAAAAGATTAAGTCTGCCGTTCTTTTACCTTTTATCTTTCTGTCACTTTTTAGTTTTCGTCAATAGGCAAGGCAAATTTATTTGTAGAGCACAATTTGTACAAAAGGCAATTGAAAGTGCTTCACACAACAGGAAAAAAATGCATTAAAATCAGAAATCACAAAACCTTAATTTTATGAAATTTAAAGTGCCATTTTCAGACATAAAAGAGAAGAGTGCAAAGAAAAGCATTTCAGTCATATGCACAGTCAAACAAAACAGTTTTTAGTTTAGATTTGAACATTGCCAGAGTAGCGGCCTGTCTCACATCCTCAGGAAGACTGTTCCAGATTTTAGCTGCATAAAACTGAAACGCACATTCCCCATGTTTAGTCCTGACTCTGGGCACCAGCAGGAGGCCGTCCCTGAGGTCCTCAGAGTCCGAGATGGTTCATTGGCAATGTTTTTTAGATGGTAAAAAGCTGCTGATGTGATTGATCTGACGTGGCTGTTAAAATTCAAATCTGAGTCCATTATTACCCCCAGATTTCTAACTTGATGTGTAGGTTTTAGAGCGAGACTCTGGAGGTGACTGTTAACACTTTCTCTTTTGTTTCTGTGGGCCAAAGACGATGATTTCAGTCTTGTCTGAGTTCAGCTGGAGAAAGTTGCTTTTGCATCCACACACTGATCTGTTGGATGCAGTGACAGAGTGAATCCACTGGTCCATATTCACCTGCCGTCAGTGAAACATAGATCTGAGTGTCGTCTGCATTATTGTGATAGGACACATTTTCGCTGCGTATCGACTGACCTAACGGCAGCATGTAGAGGTTGAACAGAAGGGGTCCCAGGAAGTACGTTGTTGAAATTGGTAACTGTGTCTCAGACCACATGCTCCTGACCCTTGGGGCACCCCACAGGTCAGGGGCATGTGGTCTGAGACACAGTTACCAATTTCAACAATGTACTTCCTCTCTTCCAGACAGGACCTTAACAAATTTAGGGCAGTGCCAGTGATGCCCACCCAGTCCTCTAGTCTCTGTAAGAGGATCCCATGATCAACAATGTCAAAACCAGCACTCAGATCTAACAGAATTAAGACTGAGGCTTCAGGTGTCAGTGTTCAGGCGGCTCTCATTTGTCACCTTGACAAGAGCAGTCTCTTGTCAAGATGTCTCTTGATCTACGAATTACTAAAATATGATATAATATAACTTTTAAATTCTCCACTTTTGGCTTTGCGAGTCACTTTTAAAGGCACTCGTAATGGGGACAAAGCTGAGAAGCGCAGAAATGAAAAAGTCAGTAGGACAAGAGACTTTCTTCCAAATAAAGCAAAGTAAATGCACAAAATAGAAATACCTAATACCGATACATTCTGCTTCTGAGGCACCGTTTTTCAATTATTAAAAATTCAGAGCTGTAGACCTAAATTATTAAACCAAATAAACAACAAACTAAGTTAATGGCCTAGGCTTTAGATGAGTAATCTTTCACAATTTAGGTATGTGTGTGTGCTGCTGCTCGCTGACCTCCAGCAGGGTGGTGGCGATGCTGAAGATCTGTCCCTCTCCCTCCACCTGCCTCACACACAGCTTACAGGTCAGCTCTGTGGAGCAGGAGCTGAGCCTCTCCAGGGTGAAGGTGCAGTGGAGGCTCCTCTGACCACCGCTCCAGACCTGGTAGAACGGGATCTCCTAAAACAGCACAAGAACAGAACAAAACAACGTTACAAAGACGTGAAGGGTGTTTCTCTAAAGCACAAATGACCAAACTATGGCTCGCGGCCCAAAATCAGCCCTCAGACCAGCTTTTCGTGATGATAAAAAAACAAACAAAAAACATCACAATTTTGACCAAAAGACAGAAAAATTCAAAATGAACTTTCTTTCAAATCCTATAACATATCCCAATTCCTCTAGAGTGTGGCCACCTCTTGAAGGTCTTTAAGTGAATGGGACTTAAACAGCAAGATTAAAAATGCAATTTACGTTCAGGTGTTAAAACATATTACTAGATTTTGCTATAAAATATAACAATTAGAATTTTCTATTTCTCACGATTACTGCATATTGTGACCTGAATACTCACAATTATCGATTAATTAAATAATCGTGACATTCCTAATGCTGAGAATATTTTTGGACTACATGTTTCAGATTATCTTTCATTATATTATCTTTCGTTATAATCTCAATAACTGACAAATATTCATTTCTTTGGTTTATTTTATTTGGCAGATGGAAAAACATTGCCTAAGACAGAATGAAGACGTGGCTCCGCTTATTTTTGTAGATTAAAGGCCACTCCCCATTTGTCCAGGAGGGGCCCAGAGAGTAGAAAACATTTCAAAGGAAGTCAAGACGTTTTAACTTCAATCTGAAAGTCATTTTCAATCTGAAGCTAGTCTTAGAAGACTTTATCCTGCTCTGAGCTCACCCCTGACACTTTTTCTATTCAGATAAAAGCAGCTTTTTCCCAGCAGTGACCACCAGGCTGTGGCCCTCCACTTCATCTAATCTTTCACTTTGCCACCTTTGATGAGACGTTTTGTACACCCCCCAAAGTTACCATACTTAAAGGTGCAGTATGTAACTTTTCTTTGCAGGTGTGATGTTCAGCAGGACAGTTAAAACTCTATTTCTTTACTTTTTCCTTTCCTAAAACTTCTTGTGTGTGCCTTACTATCAAATACCAATGTATAGAGCTGTAGGTCCTTAGAAGTTCAGTCCAGTAACTGCTCGATGCTGTCTTAGCCGACCAAAAATGTACGATGACTTTGTTTTACCGAGTACTTGTTGAGGAGTTTGTTTTACCTAGTACTTGGCAATTATATTGTTTTACCTAGTACTTGGCTATGAGTTTGTTTTACCTAGTATTTGGTAATGAGTTTGTTTTACCCGGTACTTCGCGATGAGTATGTTTTACCTAGTATTTGGCAATTACATTGTTTTACCTATTACTTGGCTATGAGTTTGTTTTACCCGATACTTCGCGATGAGTATGTTTTACCTAGTACTTGGTAATGAGTTTGTTTTACCTGGTACTTCGTGATGAGTATGTTTTACCTGGTACTTGGCGATGAGCATGTTTTACCTGATACTTGGCGATGAGCATGTTTTACCTGGTACTTGGCGATGAGCATGTTTTACCTAGTACTTGGCGATGAGTATGTTTTACCTGGTACTTGGCGATGAGTATGTTTTACCTAGTACTTGGCGATGAGTATGTTTTACCTGGTACTTGGCGATGAGTATGTTTTACCTGGTACTTGGCGATGAGCATGTTTTACCTGATACTTGGCGATGAGCATGTTTTACCTGATACTTGGCGATGAGCATGTTTTACCTGGTACTTGGCGATGAGCATGTTTTACCTAGTACTTGGCGATGAGCATGTTTTACCTGGTACTTGGCGATGAGCATGTTTTACCTAGTACTTGGCAATGAGTTTGTTTTACCTAGTACTTGGCAATGAGTTTGTTTTACCTTGTACTTGGCCATGAGTTTGTGTTACCCGGTACTTCATGATGAGTATGTGTTACCTGGTACTTGGCGATGAGTATGTTTTACCTTGTACTTGGCGATGAGTTTGTTTTACCTAGTATTTGGTAATGAGTATGTTTTACCTAGTACTTGGCGATGAGTATGTTTTACCTGGTACTTTGCGATGAGTTTGCTCTTCCAGTGCGGCTGAGGCACATCATGGATGGACAGTCTCAGGTTGTGAGTGCTGTCTTTGAACCTGAGGGTCTTTGGCTCGTCCAGAAGCTTTCCTCCCATCTGCGTCTCCATCTGAAGAACCTCCTGCAACACACAGCGACAAGTCAGCACAATTGTCCGCTACATACTGCACTGCGACACGCGAGGATAGCAAACGCCTCGGTGAACACTTATGATACAATACTTTTTATTATTGTTTTAACGTTCCGATATCTATTTCTCTTGAAAAATGAATAATGAGAATTTTGGTATTTTCAGACTGCAGTCTTTACTTGATTTATGGTAAATTTTTCTTAAATACTTTGCCTCATCCAAATGAAGCAAAAGTAAGTAGATAACTAATTACATTTTATTTGTTTAGCGCTTTTTTACATCAAAATCACGAGGTGCTTTACATGGAAAAACAGATATGGGTAAAATACAGCTACTAAATACTAATACAACTAAAAGCTTTTCCAAATAAAAGTGTCTTCAGCTGCTTCTGAAAAGTCTGGGGGAGTTTTAAAACGAGTCTTTGGGACAATGAGAGGATTCTGGTTGAAGGAGCGGGAAGTGCGGCCGGTGGAGTGAAGGGCCTTTCCATGTGGTACACGAAAAGGGAGAACAGAAGTTAAAGTCTATGAAGAGCTAGAAGAAGAAGACCAATAGTGCATTTGTCTGCCTTATATAGTTATATTCTACGACTCCCGTGGATCATGACGTTATAATTTGGCCAAATTAGATCGTAATATTTATCTAAAACGACGACCCCTTTACGTATGTCGCCCAATGGAGAATCATAATACTGTGAAAAGCTCCTAAACCTCAATTTTGCATGATAGGTCTCATTTAAAAGAAGTAAAAACTCAAGATAAAAGCATGGATGAGCATCTCCAGATCAGTGTTTGACATAGTCTTACTCACTTTGGAGGTGTTTCTGTGCTGATAAATCAAGTTTTGTTTTGGTCAGATTTGATACAATTTCAACATTTGTGGATTTCGTTTGGGCATGGCTTTCTCCAAAAGCTCTAAACTAAGTAATATTTGCATAGTCAAGTTCTTAAATCTTATATGACAAAGATGTTCTAGACCATGCAACTGCTTTATTAACATGAAAAACCTCCCACGATGTTCTTCAATAATCCATTCCACCCACACACCTGTAAACATGCATCCGCAGGCTTTCCTTTGAAACGCCAACACTACATTTACAACACTCGGCACTGCGATATGAAAAAGTCCACCCCAACAACTCCAAATAAATTCATGAAAACATGCATAAAAGAGCAGCGGTAATCTGTGGGATGAAATGGTTCCTGCAGTCAACTCAAACTCGGCAGCACACGTAGATTACGCTTGGCTTGACCCAGTTTTGTTTAGAATTTCCTATTGATTTCTGAAAGACAAAAGCTGAGAAAACTTGAGCATACATTACGCCTCCTCAAAGCTGTAACTATGAGATTTGTCCAAGGATAAAAGGAAGAAAATACAGCGCAAATATTAACTTTGTTTATGCATATTTCTGAACATATAGTTGAAAATCTTTACTTCATTTAAATAGATGACTAGAAACAACTGTGTGCAATTAAATATAAGTAACTAATTACTGCCCACGTGATATTATTTTCAATTTTAGAATTGGTTTTATCATATTAAAAAGACAATTTTGAGATAGTCTAGACCAGTGGTTCTCAAGCTTTTTACACCAAGCACCGCCAAAGAAAAGATTTGGCTTTCCGAGTACCACCAGATCTAAATGTCCGCGTACCACCTAAAGGGACTTGTACCACAGTTAGAGAAGCGCTGGTCTAGACCATCACCAACGCAAGGGAAAATTATTACTACATTATTATTATGATTACTATAGACGTGGGCAGAGTAGCCAAAAAATTACTCAAGTAAGAGTAACTTTACTTCAGAATAATGTTGCGTAACCTGACTTTTTTGTTATAAAACAGTTCATTTAATTTTTGTGTTCCCCAAAGAGTGTCTCGTAACAGCAGCATTTTGCCAGGAGGCAAACCATTATCATGTGTTGTGGGAGTGTCCTGTTGCACCATAACGTTGGACTGAAATTAACAATGCACTGCAGACTGTTTTTGACACCACCATCCCTCTCAGTTTCAGAACTATTTGGGCCTCAAAACCCCTGCCATGGAAAATATAGATGGATACCATTGGAACATACTTTTGGCGGCTGGGCAAAAGGCCATCACAAGAAACTGGTTGAAACAAACTGCACCGACGACTAAGGACTGGACCGACACCGTAGTTGACATACGGACAATCGAAAAAATCAACCTGGAAACGGACACATTTAAAAGAATCTGGACTCAACGGGACAATTATTTTGAAATGTATGTGCCTTAACCTTTCTTTTCATGGGATGCCATTTTAGTTTATTATTATTATTATTATTATTATTATTATTATTATTATTATTATTATTATTATTATTATTATTATATTATTATTATTATTATCTTTTGGTATCATTTTTTCGGCTAACATTTTATTTAAAAAATGACCCAATCTGTTTTCATTGCCCCTCCCTTCTCTTCTCTTCTCTTTCGTTTGAATTGTGTGACTAAATTTGACCACAGCGCATCTTCTGCGGCTAATAATAAAGTCTTTCATTACGAGCCAAACGCAGCGCTCTGATTGGCTATACTTGGCGGCCAAAGAATTTATAAGAACTACTTACACAGATTTAAATACCTACTTCCGGTTTTGCAGTGTGAAAATCAGGTACTTCAGCTTTATTTTGGAAAAACTACTCAAGTAAGTGTAATTGTAAAATAAAATATCTGGCCGTAACGTTTGATTTATAATTTGTAGTTAATGTAATTTGATGTCAAAACATGTTATATTGCACAAAATCTGGTATTTTCAAGAATAGACACAAAACAAATCATACCTGGTGGAGCGGTGCGAGAAAAACAAATGTTCAAATCATTTAATAAAGCTTTTGTCACTTGCATATTTACTCACAAGGGGAAGAGGACAGCACTTTTACTCGAGTATGAGACTGTTACACTGTACAATATATTACTCGTGTAGTAAAGTAAAAGTAGGCAGTCTAAAAACTACTAAGTTATGTAACAGACTAAATGTGAGGTTTTTTTTTGCCTTGTTGAAAAACCTTGAAATAGTTTTGTCCCATTCAGAAAATAATTGGTTGGGGATTGGAAGAGATAAACAAACCTAACTGCAAACAAACCTAACTTAAAAAAAAAAAAAAAAAGTTCATTTTTACAGTTTAAATTTGACTTAGAAACGTATAAATGTTTGTACCTCTGCAAATCCCAACACATTTTCATTGCCATTGGAAAAATAATTTACAAATTTACAAAAAAAAAGGTATAATAACAATGATATAACACTTTTATAACACTTTTAAAAGCCTTAATAAAACATGGATAAAGACTTAATTTATAATGACTTTTTTTCTGATTTAGGCTTTGCAACTACTTGATTAATACTCTACTTATTTATCACGCTTAACAAACAATTTTGTTCATTGTTCATAAGTCTTTGCTCATGCTTTATTAAGGCAAATGAAGGTGTAGTAGGTGTAGTAGGTGTAGTAATGGTACCAGTATTTCCTTTTATCAAGTTAAGGCAACTTCAGTCAAACCAAAGCTGAATGAATTTAAACAAGCTTCAATGACTAATGATTGCACTCAAATAGAATGACGTTTGCAAACAGAGGTTTTTGCAAAATAAATAATAGAATGTTTAAACTGTTTACCTTGAGTGCGTCCTGGTTGTCATCCAGGCAGTACACTCTGATGTGGTAGTCCGGTGTGGAGCAGGACACTGGGCCAAACACGGCCAGCTTCAGCCTCTTGGCAGCGGCCTGGACCAGAGACTGGCCCACGAGGCAGTATGTGCCCAAGGTCTCTGTGAGCAGGTGACAGGCCTCGTGGTCCATCTGCACGTAACAGGGCGTGGTGAAGTTCTCCTCACCCACCACCACCACATCCTGCAGGCAACGAGAAAGAGAGAAGGAGGAAAACAAATGTTAAAGGAGACATTCTGGATCAGGCTTTATTTCACGGCCTTAGTATTGAACTAGAACTTGATTTTGAATTTGGTTCATTGTACAATGTTATACGCAGTCAATATTGGGGTTAAGGTCAATCTTGAGGTTTCTGAAACATTGGGAATAACCTGTTTACATGCATAAGCAAACAGGTTTACTCCTGATATCCCGACCCAAACTGCGACACACAGACAACGGCGCGACAAACGATGAACGTCATGACACATGGAGAGCAGTAAAGCCCCCAAATCTCATCCATAATGTCGAGCTGAGGGAGGGGAGATGGGTCGAAACCCGCTGGTACGGTTTTGCTTCTTGGCCCTGTGGTACGCCTTTTTCAGCGTCTTCCGGCAGTGCTTGATCTGGTCTGATGTTCGCACAAATCCTGCTTTGCGTAGCTTTTTGCTCACCGTCTTGTAGTTACCCCAGTAGTTACCCCGTCTTGTAGTTACTTTCTACCATCAACAAAAGGCATGATTTATAACAAATAATTCCTGTACTGAAAAGACCAAGATTCCTTGCGAACAAAAATGAATGTTCCTTTCAATGGGGATATCCTGATTGGTGAATATTCACAAAGCAAATTGAGAAAATCACCATTCCTTTTTGCAACAAAGTCTCAAGCCCTTCCACGAAGCATTACCATGGTTATAACCAATAACTGATAAAATTGTTAGAAGAGCTACAAGTGAGATGATGATAAGCTTAAATTAAACCTATTTAGTCATGACCAAAATATTTTATTTTCATAATTTCCAACTGTAGGCAAATATATATTTATTATAACTAACGCATTTTCCTATTTTATACTATAGTTTTACATTTGAATAACATTTTAGCCTATATAGCCTGAAAGTCCAGTGAAAAACCTAATTGATAAAAAAAAAGCTAAAAAATAAATAAATCATTGTTTGCATGTAACTTAATACAATTTCATGTGTGAATCTTTATGATTAAATATGTATACAAAAATGTTTTAACTTTAGAATATCTTTGATGTGATTCTTTTTGTTTGCCCTTTACCTTTAAGTACATAAATTAATTACCACTGTAAAACCCCACTGTACGCGTTTATGTCCCTTTTAACGTTAAAAGAACACAAACGATGCTTTCAGAGCCACTGTCTGGGAGTATCGAGCCCATTCCCACTTTTACACCCTGTCTCTGCGCCGCACTTTCACCTCCTCCGTGTTTACTGAGTCTGGGCCTGTGCTCAAGCCGCTGTTTACAAATGAACAGCGCATTAAGCCGGTCTGAGTCCATTAGCACGAGTGGACTGTTAGCTGGACTCATTTCCCTAATGCGAACAAGTCTGAGTAAGCAGAGACGGGCGCGCCGAGTCTGACCACGCTGCTGTCAAACATCTACAGGCAATTTGTAGAGAAACACTTCACCACAAACCTGCTGACTATGAGGTTTGGTGCAGACACAGTTGAAGAACTAAGGAAGTAGCATCAAGCTGGCATCATATTCTTTCAAAGGGCTCAAATTAAATTACAGACTTTCTGTGTGGATGTACTTTGAAGGAGTTCAGTGATATAATAATGTATACTGAAAACAGGCCAGGTTTATCATATTCAAATAAAATAAAAAAAGCTTTTAGTATTAATTCCATACTTAATTTAATTTAATTCAGCGCCATTTCAAGCAAAAAAACGTCTTGATTCTGCTCAAAACAGATGTTTTTACTGAGGATTGGCAGTAGACTTCTCTATTTAAAAAAGGCGTAAGCTCATCACAATTGAACTTAAGTAAAGTCCTCTGCATTTGACCCATCCTTCAATGCCACTGAATCACCTTCCTGGAGTATGAGATCGAACTTTGTCAAGTAGTGGGTCAAGTACACGTTAAATACAGAACACTTAATGTTTAATCTTCGAACTCATTTATCGTCCTTCATTATGACCCACATCTGGGGATATTAACCCCGTCATGTGGAAGAATCCCCAGGGGTTTAGGTAAGCTCCCCTGTGTTGAACATTCAAGCCCTTAGGTACGTATTGATTGTAATAAACTTCTTCACAAGACAACCAGACTGTCTCCTGCTTATTCACATATTTATTTTTTATGGACTACCTGTTGGGGGATACGGTTGTGCCTGGAGGAAACGTTTGAATAATGCAATGTAAAACGCGTTTGATGTCATGAAAGGCACTATATAAATCCAATGCATCATTTCATTTCCTTTGGTTATTTTATTTTTTTCATTTTTTCATTATTTTATTCAACATTTATAAAATTAGTTATAGTTTTCATTTATTCATTTTTTAAAATTCCTTTTTATGTATTTTATTTTATTTTCATATTATTTATTTTTTATTTTTTTATTACTAGGGGTGTAAATCATGTTTATGTCATTATTCCAATTTTGGTATATATACACACACACACACACACACACATATATACACACATACATATATATATATATTTAATCTACATCTTCTTCATCATTGGTTAACTGCTTGATGCATTTACCCTGTGCTTACATCCCATGTGTGGGCTTTGAGTCATTTGGTGAAATGTTTTGCCAGATTTACTTCTAAAGGCAGTTCTCCGGCCGTCCCTTGTAGTGTGGAGAATATTTTCTCACTGCCCGAGTCGTCAAAGCACTGTTGAAAATAGGATTAAATTCACAGACGTAGGTTTCCTGTTTGCTTACGGGTCAACGTCTGGCGAAAGCTCCCTGGACACTGCTGAGACCTGCCCTCTGCTCATGCACAGAGGAGTGACGCGGTGTGAATGAGGCTCCAAACAATAACCGCTATCTTCAAAGTTGAGTTTTATCTCAGTGAAAGCAATCCGGGCGCTGACACGATATATTACAGCTGTTTTGATATTTTCCTGATGACGCTGTGTGAAGTGTGTCCAATCCCTGCTAATCTGCTGGCTTTGTGCTGGGCTCCTGTGGGGGGCATCTCTACGCCTCCTCTGCTGTATGCTCCATATGCTTATCTCCATTTAACCGTTTCACACCATTTAACTATTCAATACACCAAAGGCCTTTGAGAAAAACACACCAGCTAAGTCAGTTTTGCCCATTAACTGAAAGGTTGGTGGTTGGATCCCCTCCACTATAAAGATTGTTGTGATTTTGGCAGTACATTTCTTATTTATTTTTGAAAATGTAAAATATTGAAAGGGACAAATTTGGGACAGTTACGCCAGACTTCATGTTTAGGACTACTTATATTGTTTGTGTGTATGCTGTCTCTTGGTGTCTTGTTCTGTTCTGTGTTTTAGCATCTATTGAAATAAGGAAATAAATATCCAGAGTTTAAAGCCACAAAAAAGACTGACCGGCTCTGTGGTATTTTGTTTTCAGACCAAAAAAACAGATAAGAAATTTAATAGTACATGTGCGCCCAATAATAAAGGCTACGGGCTAAAAATCCATCAAAAGAAACATTTTTTAAAAATGTTTTATAGAGTTTTACTGGCTAAGCATTTGACACACTGTAGAAGAAGACATCAGTGGTCGCTGTCCAGGGGACACATAGTGTTCTCTGTATTCTAAGCTTCAAAACGCTGTGTGTTTTATTACAATCAGACTCATATTCACAGAGAAATTAGTCTAATGAAGACGTGACTCTAGACGTGGTGAAACGCAAAGATATGAGGAGTGCGGACATGCCATATACGGCGGTCTGCGGTGTAGAACGTTTTGTTGGCTTGGCTTTTATTCAAGAGCTCTTAATTGCCCAAAAAGTACAGTAGCTTATGACGTGTCAGAAAATATTTAAATTTATTTTTATTTTTTTTTATCTTGTGATGTTTAGTTACCACAAAGCTGATAGAACAAGCTTTAATTTTTTTTGGGATAATCTATAGCGGGGAAAATTTTGATTTTTTTTTTGTTTGGGCTGTGAAATGCTCCATTGGCCAATAAATGTCCAGTCTAGCATCCTTGAGTTTCCAAAAAAGCCAAAACAAAAACAAACTATAAAACCCTTATATAAAATGCAGCATTATCATTATTAATATTGCAAATGCCAAGGGGACAACAGCAGCACTCACCTCCCACTCGCCCATGGCCAGCTGGCTCCTGAGCTGGATGAGCCAGTCTTCATGGACGCTGTCTGCACAGTGATGTATGGTGAGGATCACAGGTCTGGTGAGGAGGGCCCCCGGGGGCCCACAGCTCACTACAGGACTCAGGACAGTCTGGATGTCTTCTACTGGAGGTCTGAAAAACATATGAGAGAGGGTCAAATGAATCACAAGCTTTTCAGTTACAGCTGAGATTAGCAATTTGGGGTTTGAATGAGTTTCCTCGTGGTTACAACTATAATGGAGCAATGGCAGTTTAAATGAATGCTATGAACCTGGTTTATATTCTGCTAAAATACATATGTGTTGGACCAGGAGACACAGTTTGGACACCTGCCCTTGTGCCTTACTGTGTCAGCTGATGACTTGAACATTCATTTATTGTAGAAAAAGATTCAGTTGGAGTCATCTGGACTCATTTTGACTCTCATCAAAGAGTCATTCTCAATCTGTGAAACAAGTTTGGGAAGGTTTTATATCCTACTCTGTGTAAACCCTGCCCACAGGGCGGGACCTAATGAGATGGAACACTCCTGGACGAATGAGAGATTACACGACACTTAATTTATTATTCTTCTGTCCGGTGCAACCCAAGTTTTTGTATTCACTTCTTTACTAGACATATTTACATCATACGTAAAAGTCTTTACATGATTGACTGTCAGATCTTTTTTTAAATTGTGATTTATTTGAGCAAAACTCGATTTAATCCCTCTAAGAATGAATGGAACGAGAAGTGAAGATCACCATTTTTACGGCAACCAAAACTACCTGGGCCTATCGTGAAAAGGGCCTATCCTAGCTTCTCAGGCTAGTACCTTCAGATTGAAATGGACATCCTCAAGTTCAAAAACATTGACCAGAGATTGAGCTTTTTCTAATACAAATGCTGTTGTCTATAGAGCTCCTCTATTTACAGAGGACGCCATGACAACAGGGAAGATAATAAGGGTAATGAACGGCAACAAGCATGAAATGTAGCTTTTGGAGATTATCTTTGTGTTAAATGAAGCCGTAAATAGCAAAACATCTTAAAAAGTAATCAGATAAAACATTAACGACCCTTCACCTGTTCCGAGAGTGCTTTTAAAGAGAATATATTGCATAGATTGCGTCCTAACTCAGCCAAATCTGAACAACTGATTAACTTTCCAACTTCTAGTGTCTCTGGAGATGTTTGTGAGAAATACACTTTATTATTAAACTCTCTACATGCAACGTTCACTAATATCGATAATTAAATGTATGTGATCTTTATAAAATAGTGATTTTCTTTTTTTTTTTTACATAGGCTAATTCACTCATGTCAATATAATAAACACTGGAAAAGCATTGGTTTAACTTTTGTGATTTTATTTAACAGTCAATTATGCATACAGTGTTTTGAAAAAGCATTTGTGATTGTTTTTTCTCTAAAAAAATAGTAGAATTGCAAATATACAATCTTATTAAAGGCTTTGAATTGATTTAAAACAATGGTTAAATAATTCCCAAAATGAAAACCCAAATTTTCTTGACTACTTCACCGTTCAGTTACAGAAATCCACTTCTCGTCAATCTGAATCTTTGTGAATCCAGTAAAATGCTTTGGTTTTCTTCTGCCCTCGATCATTTGCAAATCCTGGTGCTCCAAAAAGTTTGGTCTGGTTATGCAGTTTGTTTGTTGCGTTAGTTTCAGTGCAAATTCCCTGCCAGTGTGGAGTTTTGGTGGTGCATGTGGGATAGTATGGTATAAACCACGCACTTCACTCCCAACACACTCATCGCAAGGCCTTTCTCCTTGCGTCCTGCGTTGTACCCTTAGCCTCGCTTTTATTGACTTGAACACATGTGAAGACAGTGTCCTTCAGTAGACCTTCGCGGGCTATTGATCCCGCTCTCGTCCACTACAACAGACCCATGAGCCACCACAATAATAATATGGAACAACACCACTGATGCCTGCATTTTTCACGTCATTTTCCCAATACAATGTTACGTTATTGGTTTCAAATGACCCACGTCGAAACATTACGAACCAATACCAAAGACGGTAGCTTGTTTAAAATTAGTCAATGATGCCATGTGCTTTTCGCTCGCTTACTATCGATTAGTTCGCCGAAAATAGGTCTGATCCCCACAGATACGCAAGAAGGGGGGCCTAATTGCCATTGACTAACATTGATCGATACAACCTTCGGAGAATAGCTGAGATGAAATGCTCAAGACGCAGTTGTAGGATTTAGATGTGGAGGAAGAGGAGTGTGAGGAAAACTGAGGAGACAGTTTTGAAAAGTATCTAGATAAAAAGCGAAATTGAAGGCGACTGGTGCGATGAAGCGAGCTCGCCGACTCTGCCAGAAGAAATTGAGGAGTAAATTCAATCAGGAAGGCTATAGTTTGTCCTAGTTCCTACTTCCTGTGACCTGTCTGTAACGGTCAGCCAATCAAAGCCTGCTAACTTTGCCTCTCAACAAATCACCTCTCACGTAATTCATATAAATACAACATTTCCTCTCTTCTTTTTGCATCAATCACTGCAAAGAATAAAAAATTGTTTGCGCGCAACATATAATAAGATAGAACTTAACAGATCTCACAATGGGGAAAATAATATATATATATATATATATATATATTTTTTCTTCTCGTAAACTATAATGTATGAAATATATAAGCAAAATATATGTAAAATTAGAAATACTTGATCAGATTTACTATATTTATTAACTGGAATTAAAATATTTGAATGATTTCTCAGCATTTGTTAACAGTTCTGTACGTGAACAATTTAGGGATGTACTGATCCATCTTTTTCAGTTCCGATACCGATATTGATACTTTACAAATCTGTCCCATTTACAGAGCTTTCCCATTCCCGATATTGACCTACACCATTGTAGGGACTGAAAATAGCGTGTGTCCCCCTAAGCTTATTAACAAAATGTGTTATGTAACTGTTATTTATTCAGAAATTAACTACTGAACAACTTTGTGTTGATAAAAGTTCAAACATTATGAGATGTTCTGTGCCAATATCAACCTGCAAGTAGTCTTATTACATCAAAGTAAAGGCGCAAACAGGACACTAGCTGATCAGATATCATGGAGCCGATACTCAATAGCATGTTTCTGGATCGTTGCTGTTTATAAGACAACAGAACATTTTCAGAAAAGAAATCAGCTTAAATGTGCATTTTATGATCTATAACAGGGCTATTCAACATCAGGCCCGGGGGCAAAATCACGCCCTTCAAGTGATATAATCCGGCCCATGACCCATCTCCAAATATTAAAACAAAACAAAAGAATCTTGTTTACTGAATCTCTATAACCTGCCCCTGTGCTCTTTCATGGTCCAAAGTGATGTACCGGTGTTTCGTTTACGAGTGGAGATCTGAGTCTGCTTACTAGAGATTCATAAAACACTTATTATTCCTATTACATTGACTTTTAGCCCTTTATTCCCCAGGTGCTCTGTGCTGCTATGTGCCCGCTGACCCACGGCGCCCTCTGCGGTGTGGGCTGGCCTTAGCATAAATTATTTTACCACTGAGGTGCAGGTGAAGAGGTAATGTGCATAGTAATGAGAGGGGTTACGGCCAATGTGTCCTGATTTAAACTTCAAAGTAAAAGTCAGAACCAGTTTTAATACTGTAGAGCTTGGGATCAAATGCCAATCGTAGGTTAAAAACTTGTTCATATAGATACACTAAAGTATCAGAATACTTTTGAATGAACGCTTAGTTTAGCATTTCCATTCATACATTATCTTCCACTTTATCCGGGACGGGTCACAGAGGCAGCAGTCTGAGCAGTGAGGTCTGGACTTTCCTCTCCACACACACACTTCCTCCCAGGCCAGGAAACTCATTTCCACTGCTTGTATTCATGATAGTTTCATCTCGGTCATTACCCAAAGCTCATGAGCATAGGTGAGGGTTGAGCAGTAAATGAGAGCTTTACCTTTCAACTCAGCTCCTTCTTCACTACAAACGTCCGATAAGATGGTGCATCAATCCACCCGTCAATCTCACACCCAATTCTTCCTCAGTATCTTAAAATATCCATTTGTTTAACCTGAGGAAACGGACATAATCCAACCAATAGAGCTGATTTAGGGAAAATCCACAAGGATCAGTCTTGGGCCTTGATTATTTAGTCCTCTATAAACATTTTTTTTCTTTTTTTTTTTTTTACATTCTTAACCATCCTTCTTCTTTATGAGCTTTTAGTCTGTTCACACTGTGCACACACACCACATCAAAATTGAGACAATTCTGGAACTAAAACAAGAGCAAAACTTGGACAAGGCTGGGGACTAAACCACAAGTGAAATAGGACCAAACCATGTTGTAAAATTACGGTAGCCCCACTAGTCACAACTTTATACATAGTCCTGCTCTACTATAAACTACTATGCATTTATTAATTAAATTCAATTAAATTCAATTAATTTATTATATGTTTATTTATGTTTCAAGTATGTACCTTTCAAGACAATCAATGTGAACATATCTAATCTAAATTATACACTGAACCATTTTAAATATGAAAAAATTGGCTAGTTAAAAAACTCATTAGTTAGTAACTAGCCAGAGGCCGCTGAGAAAAAGGCAATGTTAAGATCATTTTTGTTGAGTCAATAAATGTTGTCATAAGCTCAAAATAGACCAATTTAAGAAGATTAAAATGTTTTAGCATCAAAGATGAGATTCTTAAACCTTTCTCTGCTTGTGAATTGGGTTTGTTTCATGATACATTACTAAGAACCAACAATAAAAAACTGAAAAAGTATAAAAACAGTCTGTACCTGAGGCTTTCTTTCCTGTGCACGGTCACGTACATCTCGTAGATGCGGCCTGAGGGAACTGCTCCAGCAGGAACCAGCAAACTCACCCCTGCACAGAGCGAGAAAAAACAACAACAACACGAAATAAATAAATAACATATCACATCAAGAGTGACAACAGAGGGACAGAGAAAGAGCTGCTCTGCTCTGTAACATGATGTAAGAGCACAGACGTGAATGATTTAACCATTCTGGGCCCGGTGGCTTGTTTGGGAACCTTATGGCGGATTTTTCTTTACAATGAAACCTCTGATCAAGCAGAAAGCAGAACCATCTCTATGGAGAAGGCGCAAGCATCGCACATTTATTGCAAAATAATGTAATAACACTTGTATAGCGCGTTTCAAAATACCCACAGACGCTTTGGAATCAGAATCAGAAATTTTTTTTATTGCAATTGTCAGTGAATAAAAACAACATTCACAAACTTTCTTCGGTGATAAGGTGCAACAAACATGACACAACAAATATAATAGCAAACTAATAGGCCTCTCGCCAGCTTGTGGCACTCGGGCCTAAATAAAATGATAAAAACTGAGTAAGATCAAAAATAAACTTACATTAAAGACTTTGACTGAATATATATATATAAGATGGCAAAGAGATATATTTGGTTTTGGTTACCATCTCCAGGTCAGGTCCTGGAGTGCTGCTCCCCTCCTTCTGGACCACCTGCTGAGAGTGAGCGAGGTGGGATGCTCTGGGAAACAACAGCTGGAGTCGACAGTGAGGCACAGCTTTTATGTCACTGGGTTACTCAGGGCTAGGAACTTAAAAACTTTAAAAAGTAGTGGGAGCAGCACTCATCTCATCTAATATACAATCCTAAAATTTCAGCTTACTTTTGGAATGGCCAAAAATTACTGACCAAAAATTCAAGCGTAATAATAACAACATTAAAAAAAAAAATAATACATACAAATTCCAAACTGCATTTATTTTATGAACTAATATGATTTATTATAATATTTTGACATCATAATTTACTTTATTCTAATTGAGAAGAAAAGCAATGAGCGACCTACACCAAAAATACCTGTAATTTTTTTAATTGATTAGTTTTGGTATTTATATTTGTTGTTAAGTTTAGTAAATTCTGTGTTGCTTGGCATAAATAATATATAAAACACACTATTTACGCACCTCATTTCTCTTCCAGGTGGTGGAAGTCATTCATAAAGGTTGATTCATGCCAAACTGAAACGCTCGGCACGTTACATCCATCACCAGAATAGAATAAATGAAGTACCAAACTTTCTCTTTGGGAAATATCATATAAAGTGTGTGCCTCCATCAGGAGCTGTGCATTATTCATGTGCCCTTCTGCCACTGGCATTTCAAATCACATTACAACTACAATATTTTCCCCTTTCAAACATTCAGAGCAGTGTGGCCAGAATGTAGCAGATGGATGAGAGCAGAAAAAGACAGAAAACGGAAAATTTGCTGTTAAAACTACCTTTACCGGTACTTGATTTTAAAGTTTCAAAAATGTGAGCTGGTAGAAAAACTGTTAGGCACTCGACTGTCACAAACAGTGTAATGGTCCATGCGTTCGTGTGTTTCACCTGAGCCTTTGTTTGGATGTAAAGCTCGGTGACACCTTATCCTATAGCACAGGGCCAAACGTGGACTTGTGAATCAATAAAAAATCAAAATGCTTTGTGTTGAAATGTGTTTTGGCTTTTTCCACAAATTGTCTGGTCGGTTCGCAGAAAGGCCAGCAACCTGAGAGGTCATAATTAAATCCTCTTCCCGTACATTGTTTAGAATCGATTTACAAACGTTCTAAATTACTAAATGGCCATGGTTCTGAGTACATTCACCAATCTCTCTAAACTAACATCCCGATCAGCAACAATGCGGTCCCTCAAAAAATAATATGGGTGAACTTACTTCCTCTCTGAACAGCAGGAAAGCATTCACTTAACAATTTTAAAACAACAACTGAAACCACATTCATTTTCCACGCTGGTTTGTACATAATTTTCCACTGCAATAATTTTAGATTTTTTTTTAACATGTAACATGGTTTTTAATTTAAATTGTAATTGCTTATTATTACTGTTCTTATATTATCATGTTTGTTTTGTTTTTGCTACTCTTAAGCACTTTGAAGTTGCCGTTATGATGCCGAAAGGTGGCCTTTGAGGTGGTCGTTCTGAGCTCTCATATTCTTGCGGTGCTGTAAATCATTTGTACGTTTCTGTGTTATGAATTTATCAGATGCACCAGAAGTTGGGCCATGACGAGATGATTGAGATGATGAGATTTAGTAATTCTAAGTTTGTGTTGCTGTGAGATGTGCCTAAATATAGAGTAAACAGCTTTATATCTCACAATTTTGCACCTCTCCATCCGTGTTTTTTAATCTCTCTTTATGAAATGCCGTTCGGTTTGGCTAATATTAGATGGCATTATGCACTGGAAAATACAATATCTTTCGGTCCTTGACTGCGAGTGCCTTTGT